>OY723387.1:26838106-27438106 GCA_963210295.1 Ophion ellenae
AATGGGCGTGCAAAGACTCCGCTGTAAGATACTTGTAGACTATGTCAGCACTTGCCACCGGGGAAAAAGAGAACCCTTTTCAATGAGCCGGAGAAGCACTTGTGTAATGAGCCACTGGAGGTCTCCTCACAAAGTGAGTGTCCTTTTCAGAGATCTCCACCAACGGAGCTTGCTGAGACCACGACAAGAGGAACGGTGGTTTGCCGCTACCTTTGTACGCTTAGCGACTGACGCCAGATCTCCGGAGCCTCCGTTGTACACAAAAATATTCCGACGCACCGGTGGCATTCTTTTCGAACGCGTCCGCAACTTTGAAATTATTTAATTTTATTTGTTGCGATTTGGAGAGATCAGAAAAAAATATTTTAATAAATTGCTACATAACCTCAGCAAATACCTGTGGCTCGTCGGATACATCGCCCCGGTGATTCAATCCTTGAAAATATCCGCAATCTTCGCACTTGAGATCACGCAAAAATTTTCTTTTTCATGTCGTTTATATACGAAAAACAAAACTTTTTCCCCTTTTCGATGTTACTCACACACGCAGCCAAATATCAGCTGCCACTTTGCCGGCGTATCGAGCTGGTGCATATCGATGCGCGTCGTCTGCAGCACACGTCACGAGCGCCTTGCTGGAATTCGCGAGAACTAGCTATCTCGGACATCGTGCGAGATTTGTTTGAGATCGTCTGCTATTACCTATTAATTGTAGATACCCACGGATTTCCTAAGATATGCGAAGGAATGAAATTATTGAGGTGTCAAAAAGTGTGTTACTAATGTGGCTACCCGAGTCGAAATTTTCAGCCTATTTTGCCCCTCCAGATCCTCACAGTGGTAGGAGATAAAGGCAGTAAAGTAGCTTCGTATTCAATATATAATGAGCTCCTACTTAGGGCCTAGAACCGGAACAAATTTCCCTTTTCTCCACTTGCAGGCGTTAAAGAGGACGTTGCACACGTATACACGTACACGCATACATTCTATTACGCATATAGCGATACATATGCCTGAATACGCGCATGCGTAGACACGCGTATATACCCGCACACATACACGCCTAAGCATACACCAACTCACGTATACTAGTGCCTATACGTATGTATGCGTGCCTGCTATAGGGGTCCTCGTATACATGCATACGTGAGGGCAATTCCTATCAAAAATATTGTAACTGTTTGCCCAAGATCCATTTCTTCCACTTTGGAGAATTGCTGGAGCTGCAGGGGCAAGTTTGAAGCGAATGCGAAAGGTTCGCTGGGTGGACATAACGGAAAGGCCATTGGAAAAGTACGCTTCTACGTCGAACGCGCGGTCCTATCTAGTCCAACGCATGATGGTTACTGAAAACTATCAGACCCCCTCTTTCGAATGCGACCATCCCCACCCTCGTTTCGTCGAAACAGCCAAATGCGCGATAGGTCCAAACGCAATCGAAAGAGGAGCTGCAACGACTTCAGCTAGGTTAGGTAGGAGTGTAAGGGCCTATGCAGGAGGTAAACAGCAAAGAAAGAGCATGTTAGGACCCATAGTAGGACTTCTAGCAGCAAAAGAGGAGCTGCAACGACTTCAGCTAGGTTAGGTAGGAGTATAAGGGCCTATGCAGAAGGTGAGCAGCAAAGAAAGAGCATGTTAGGAGCCCATAGTAGGACTTCTAGCAGTAAACAGACTCAAGTGAGCCTGACATAGGATCAAAAGTCTTTAAAATAGGCTGAAAATTTCGACTCGGGATAGTAGGACTTCTAGCAGTAAACAGACTCAAGTGAGCCTGACATAGGATCAAAAGTCTTTAAAATAGGCTGAAAATTTCGACTCGGGTACGCGGCTCTACTCCTCTCCAAGTCGTGGCATTAGCGAAACTTTTTATTTTTCATCATTTCAATCACGAGTTCAGCATGGTAAGACAATCTACTTTTTTTTCTCAAGTTCAAGAAATTTGAGGGGCAGACAGCGGTTCGTCTATCAATTTGACGTCTTCTGGCCAAATTTCATGAAATTCTGAAGAGCCGTTTCGGAAATCTGTGGGTATCTACAATCATGTTCTGCCATACCGACGGCGATGGTGTGTCATTCCGTCTTAAGTGCAACAAATTCGTCGACAAACTTTACAACGAAAGAGGGGATGATCCTTTTGCATACCGAAAGTGCAGTAATAGTTTAGTAGACTGAGTATATAGGGCCCTTTAAGGCTGACTATTAAGTGTCCGCGGATGAGCACCCCTTTTATAGTGAATATTGTTCTTTTAAATTGTCCTATAATTTTTTTTGTTTGCTATACATTTGTGACCAAAGCTTGATAAGCAACTCTTAATTTGAGATTATTTTTCGTTATCTTTTGCGTTTGTTTGTTTATAGGACAGTATTCGGAACTTGAGAACTGCGTACTTTACCTTGTGTATAGAACCGTATTAACCCGTCTATACAGTCACAACCGATCAAAAAGGGACAATGTTTTCTGATATTTATACAAATATGTAAATGAATACATCACTAAATATACACACAATGCATAGTGTGTACGTATATAAATAATCGAACACCAATAAAAATAGATGGGTATAACAGGAATAGACTGGAAATGTTTTCCGTCTTCAGTTTGAGTAGCAAACTAACAAATAAAGTCTGCCACGTGTCAGTAGGCCGGCGATTACACCTCATCATTGCCGGAAGAATCCTCTGCACATCCTCGTCTTGAGAAGAAGATTATACTGTAGTTACAATATCATTACTATACTAGTAACACACTTTACTATACGATTACGATGGCGGCAAGGCGAATTCTAATGATAATAAACGTGAATGATCTTCCCACGCCTTTCGGCCGCGATGCGTAAGAAACGAGGCCATGTGCAGGTATAGTGTTCGTATGTAGTGTACCTATCATTTGATTCTATGCACGAATTTCATAGAGACTTCGCATCCTCTTGCGTTTATGTCCTTCCTTTTTTCACACACATCACCATATAAGCAAAATAACTTGAATTACTATAACAAACTATGCAAATTCATATTTCGAACTCTTTCTCAATTTTTTAGAGCTTTATTTTAACGTGTAAGTCGCTGTTGCACAGAGAAGTTTGTAAGAGTGCTAAAAACTTTGATATAAAGGATTAATATTGCGACTAATTGTGATTTAAATTTTTGCTGTAAAATATTTAATATTTTCGTGAATTGACAAGTTGCAATAACTTACCCTGGAAAAATAATCCATATAGCACGAAGTTCATGGCTACTGACGATGGTCGGGGGTTTTTGCACCTGAAACAAGTATCACAGAAACCTCTTTAATACAATTTTCAAAGTATCGTTTGGATAGAATTAGTAATACTAGAGTCAAATCATAAATACAACATAATTCCAGTGTATACAGACATAATTCCAAGTCATCTTAGAGAACTCGATATTTAAAGTATTAAGTAGTTTTTATAAAAGCACGGTTCATTGATGATTTCGTATCTACCCTAGACGATGGTTTCTTGTTTTACCGTGACCTCCACCGCACAGTTAACATATATAAAATCGGGTCCTTGTCCTCAACTATAAAAGCCTTTTGGAGTGAATATTGAAGAATAATTACGTATACATATCGTAGAGAACAAAATTTGCAGCTGAGTACATATGGCTTGTAGGAAAGACATTATTTTAATGATAAATCTTCATATTCTTGGAAAAATATCTACAACTTAGCAGGAAAGTAATAATATGCAAGTTGTCCCATTTTAACTGCACACCCCAAATAAAGGATGTGGTTAGCACATTTGTCCGTTTTATGATTTCATTGCTGCGCGTTGTCAAGGAAAATGGCGAAACTGATTTACAAAATGAGTTATCAGGGACAATATTTGTTAGAATACGGATTCCATTCGCGTCATGTGTAATAACAACGTCAGATAAAGCGCACACACAAACGAAGCGACAATACAACCGTGTAGCATCCACACGCTACACGCAGACTAATGCAAGCAGCAGTGTAACATTTCTGCTGTACCATTATTTCTGCGTCTTTTTATGCATAGGAAAAAACAATCACTCGGATCAACGTAATTGTGCATTCACAGGAAGCCAAATAAATATTAAGACAACACACTAAAATATTCGATTATTTTGAGTACGCATTAGTTCGATGAAATAAATCATTTTTAGACAAACCTAATTTCGTATGTTTTCAATAAATAACTCGTTAGCATTCCCCAATAACGGATTTACCCAGCCCAAGTCATTTTTTCCATTGCACAATAATAGCTTTAACCGTGAACTTTTTTCCCCGGATTCGGCTTTAAACCCTCCATTATTAGGGTAAATAAAACGTGTACAGTACCATTAAAAACCATTGCCGCGAGATCTCGTAAACGCATTGACCAATAAATATGAATATACCCATCGATTGCATCACTTCACACCATAAATCTTCTGTAGAAAACGTTTTTTTATCGAAGTTCTTTTTCGTAATTTATATTTGGTGTTTAAGGCGGCCCCTGTGACGGGTAAAAAAATCAAATTTTTTCAGCATTTTCTCAAAGTATACATATTCAAGACTACGTAAAAAAAGTTTCAAGTTAAGGCGATGTGCCACACGCCTCTAACCGATTCGAAATTTTGAAAAGAGAATTCTCGCAAACGGAACAACCGATTGGAATGAAATTTGTTGTGTGCATGCAGGACACTTGCTCTGAGGGGATGATTCCCTCCATTATCCAAAATCTCCAGAAAAAATTTACAGTTCGTGGTTACTGTGCGAAAAATGGTAAATTAGTAACCATTGCATCGCATTTTCGGTAATTTTCTGAGAGTCATCCTCTGGACCGTGAAAAGGCACAGCTTTGTTTCACCTGTTTTCAGGAACAAATGGGGGAGAAAAAGCATTTTGAAAATTTTACATAAATGTAGCAGAAATGTACCAACAAAGCTCAAATATCAGGTATCGGAGCGAGCGTTCAGTTCATCCGTTTTCTCACTGGCGGCGCGCAGCTCGCTTCGTCCTGTTTTTACCGACCGCGCTCGCCTCCTTCCGGAACAATTTATTTTTTGACAGGTCAAAAGCCGCAGCTATAACCTCGCACATTCGTTCGAAATATAATTCATACGATGTGTGTGATAGAGTGTGATATAGAACGTGAATAGTGTGTGATAGTGAATAGAGTGGAGTTTGTTTTCGTCGCGTTTTGGTGAGTTTTTTTTCTGTGAAGAACGCCTCAGGAGGTCGGCACACCACCGACGAGAAATCCCGACAAAGAAATAATCGACGAGAAAAACGCCGCGGCCGATTACCCGAAGAAGATCGAGGAACATAGTGACAGCGAGAAGCCGGAGGAGAAAACCATGGAGGCTAGAGTGGGAGGAATCCGAACTCTTATAGAGCGACTTGAGAAAAGTGGCTACAAAAATGTGGTCAAACAGGGATGGCGCCACTATTGCTAAGACCTCGAGAAGTCAGCTGCATGTGACAGAGACAGAACAAATAAATAATGAGAAGTGAGCTGTGTATGAGGCAGAATGATACTTGAGAAGTGCGCTGCGTGTGACAGAGACGGAACGAATAAGTAACGAGAAGTGAGCTGTGTATGAGGCAGAATGATCTTGAAAAGTGCGCTGCGTGCGAGAGAGATGTAAAATGATATATGCCAGAGAGATCTCCGTAAATGCGTAAAGATAGAAGAATATTTTTAATATAGCAATGCCCAATTAACAATATGCATTAGTTGCATAACTAACGGTGAAAAAGGTCGAAAATAATTATAATGCAATACCTAGTGATAGAAAAATATTTTTATTATAAGTGTTTAACTGTACAACGAACGGTAGAAAATGTCTTAAATAATACTGATGCTTTTTTTTATTAAATTAATTTTTATTTTCTAAGATAAATACGACGGTGGATTAATCCCCGCTGTCAGAGAACAATGCCTTGCGATCTGCTTATATTAAAACTCGCAAACAGCGAACGGTAACACGATAATTGTTAGGATAACGATATTTAACCCAACAACTCATGACTTATTTTTTTCACCGTCAAACTCATGACTGGCGTGTATATGCCACTTTGAAAAGCACAGATCGGACTCCTCCCACTCTAGCCTCCATGGAGAAAACACCGGAAGTCAAGGTACATACGTGCTATAACCTCATAACCTCAATTTACGTACTTTGTCATTTGCCACGATCTTCCCTCTCATTGCTTTCCTGCTCGCCGATGTGTCAAACAGCTAACGGCTCCGATGCAAGAAAGTCAAGTTTATTTGCTATTCGCAGAAATACCTCGATATTTATTCGTGAAAAAATCGCAGATAACATATTTTCCGATGATCCGTAGCCATTGTCATTACCCCTCGAAATTCTCGATTTCCTAAGCAGTGTGCGATCAAAATGAGGCACGAAAGTTCAACACCCTTTGCCTACGAACGCTAAACTGTCACGTCTCAAACACGGATGATTTGTGAACCTGTGGTGATTCCTCGATAGCTTAACCCTGACCGAGCGTACTATTGGTATGGCGTACAGAGATAGATCCTACGGTATACCTGTACGGTAGTACACCGCTAGACGACAATGCACGTGTTACTAGTATGGTACCGGTACACTGTGCAATAGTAAAATATACCGGTTCTGTATCCTCACCATACCAATACTGGTACCTATACCGTACGCACATACTTGGTACGTACGGTACCTGGGCTATCGTGTAGGAACCAGAACTGATGTAGCGTCAGATTTACCATCTAGATGGACCATCGGTTTTATCCAGGGCAGCAAGTACGTACTGCCGAGGATGACAAAACCGTGTCAATCGTCGCGGCTACAATATACAGTCCTAGTGTCGCGAGGATATCAGCGCTGTCTCCAATCTCTCCGACAGCACCAGCGAGGCTGACCTCAAGGAACTCGTCGGACCCTTCAGCTTCGTTCAGAAATAATATCTTGCCATGGATCGCACCACCAATCTGTGCAAGGCCTTTCACTTACGTACGTACGTTTCAAAACAAAGAGCGAGGACGCTAGGGCCTTCTTGCATCTCAATGGTTACGACTACCATCATCTCATACTCAGAGTCAACGGGTCCAAACCTCCAGCCCAACAGAATTGAATGTTCAACGGTTGAACGCGTTAAATTTAAACAGAGTAACTTTCCGAAAAAAATATTTGTCCTCTATAAAAAGACACAAGGCAATAACATAAGCAATATAAAATATTAATGTTTATAACACAAATATTTTTTTCACGTTAAAAGTTTTTAACTTTAGAAACAAGATAATTATCTTTTTTCTCGAAATATTGAACAATATTGTTCTCCGGTGTTGCATAATGTCTTCTGATTATAGGGGACAAATATTATTTACCGAGTTATTCTGTCGTTACTGAACATCTTTAGCAAAACTGAATAGTAAAGGCAAGTCAAACTTTTTTCACTCGTTCCCTAACTAGTTTGCTATCTAATCAAATTTTTTTTTAAATTAATGAACAATAGAATGGTACGCCGAATTATGTTACCTGAGTTTCGGCCAATGCAGACCCTGCAGCGTTAAAAGATGCTATTAAAAAATCCATTATCTCCCAATCTAAATAGCCAACTGTTCTAAAATTTCACTCAGACTTGCATAATGATATAAACAATGTCTGTTTAAAATTTGAAAAAAGAATCGATAGCAATCAAGAGTGCACGCTCGTTTTACCATAAGGGCTTACACCACTGTAAACGTCCAAAATTGAGTGATGTTTCGCGATTTTTTTTGGACGAGGACAAATAACAGACTATTAATATTCAAGGATATTATTAGTCATATCTTCAAGTGAACAAAACGAAATGTTCATTAAAACATTATGCCAAAAGGCGAAGCTGGAGCCATTCTGGCGAGGCATGTTGAATTTGAGACGCTCTGCGGCACGCAGTATAGCTGCCGCAATTTTGATTTTAGAATAAAATTGAAATATTTCTATTAATTTACACGAGTATAGCTAGAGAAATACGTAGAGGATTGTGAAAATATTAATTTTTGTGTAATTGGGAAGCATTAAACCAAAAACTTAATTTTCGACAGAAAAAAAGGACAATCATTTGGTAATAACTAATGTTATAACTAAATCATAGAAAATCCCGTACTTATTTCTCTTTGGAATGTTATTTTAAACATGTACTCAAAATTGGGAGTGAAAATAATGAAAATTGTTGGAGTTATGCTGCGTGCCGTTTTGAAAAATTGTGTTTCGAGATCACGGTCGATGTCTCGCACGCGGGCCAGCCACTACCACCGCAGACCCATACGAGCCTGCGGACCTTGTTTTAGAGGTACCAAACTTTTCCCCCCTTATTCTAGATGGTTCAAAGCATCTTTTAAGTCACGTAAAATAAAACAATTTTTCAAAAGTTCTACAGTGGTGTGACTCCTTAGATCGGAGTGACAATTGTTCGTCGCGTCTCTTTGAATGAGGCCGCCACCTCCCCCCTCTCTTTTCCACGCTCGTCTTTTCCAGGTTCGTCCGTTCACTGCTGCGAGCTTGAATCTCCTGGTCGTCAATAACATCCAAAAAGAGGACAAGACAATAGCGAATCGCCCTCCAATAATGCTTCTAATTCTGCGCTTTCGTACACCTTCGGCCTTCTGTTACGTTCTTTGTCTTCGACGTCAACCTCACCGTTTAATCAACGCAACTAAAGGTCAATCAACTGTTAATCAATGCAATTAAAGATGAGTGAAATTATGGTGCGCAAAACCGAAGCGTGGCAACAACGAGTCACTATTGTTTCCTGAAAAACGTTACAAATTGAATCAGATTAGAATTTTTTTTTATTTCTCATTTTTTTTCGTAAATTTAACAAGCAACTACTGCAAAGTTCTAAAAATAGTCGAAGAAAATGGGTCTTTTCTTTTTGATCACGATTACACGATGTTTAGGAACACTTGTTCCTTTAATTTCTTGTAAAACTTTGATCGATCGGTCCGGAAAAACGGGTCGATGGATCAATTTGAAAATTTACACGGCTATTGGGGGTACATTAAGCTGGAACAAATAGTGGCGACATTAGTCATTCCACCAATATTTGTAATGGAGGAGTAGATTTACTGAAAAACCATAAAATGTAATTTTTTGTCCTATTTTTCAAACTAATATTAATGGTGAAAAAAAATGATTTTTTTTTCTCAAAAATCAACGAACGGGTCTTGTACGAAATTTATTCAAGTTTTTAAAGCTGCCCATTAATTTCCTGTGCGATCATTGGTTGCTGTGATATCATTGATCAAATACAAAAGGATCTTTTTTCATTATAAGTCGGATATCTCAGCAAAAAGTTGACGTAGAGAGACCACAAAAAACCAAATTGAAACTGAATAAACAAGCTAACGGACCTATGCATTGATTTAACTGTAAAAAATCCCTTGAAAAAATAAAATTGGAAAAATAATTTTCTCGCTATCTCTTATGATTGCGCGATAACCGTAGCTCACAAAGTTATTTTACCAAAAGATCTCAAACTAGAAACTTGAAGCATAATAATATTTTTCTTTTTCATCTTGATACGACCATGTTTAACATTGATACAGCCTTTCAAAAAACACTTTAAAAAGTAAAGAAATTTTCTGTTTCTTTATGTTTTTGGGGTAGGGTATAAAAAGTGATATATTTTTTACAATTTTCAGTCAATCGAAAAAAAGCGCTCGTCCTCGACTGTTAAAGCAATCTAAGAAGCTACAATTAAAATTTCAAGTCGATCGGACGAAAATTGTTCGAGTTCTGCTACGTCCCGATTGAAAAACACGGTTTTAAGAAAAACGTGTTTGAAGTCAACGGTTTCATAGACGCTACAGCTGAAAAAGTTTTTTTTTCCGTAGTCTAATGCCACCTATTGGTCGAAAATAAAACTATTTTTAGTCGGTGACTTTGTCCCCACAATAGGCTTACAAGAGTTGAGAACTGCGTCTACCGGCATGACATCGCCGAAGACGGTTTTCAGCGCCGGAGACTTCCTTTAAAAATAGCTCGAAAACCACTCTATAATTGTTTTTTCAGCTAGAAACGAAATGCATCATATTTTTTAAGGTTCCAAGGATTTCTTAAAGGTGTTTCCGAAAAAAGGATTTTTCGAAAATTTTACACCGGTGTCCTCAAAACAATTTGCGATCGTCAAATTTTACCGCTCTTCTGTAGAGCGAAACTCCTGCGATCGTCTTTGCTAGAAAATTCAATCCTTGGAGAAACCTGCCGAAAATAAATCCCGGCAGAGAGAAAAAATGCTAAATGTATGTTTTTTGCAGTAAATATAACATTTTACCACTCTTTCGCAGAGTGAGACTCGGTCAATCTCGTTCGCTCGCGAATTTGTCAGCCGCAGCCAAACTACCGAAGAGAAGCCACGGCAGAGAAAAAAATGGCGCACGCAATCGTTTAAACAAAGAGCATTGTAAATTTTTTCAAGTTCCCAAGGATTTTTTGAAAGTGCTTCCAACAAACCGATTTTTCGAAAATTTTAGACCGATGACCTCTAAACAATTCGCGATAGTAAAATTTTACCGCTCTTCTGTAGAGCGAGACTTCTCCGATCGTCATTGCTAGAAAATTCTATCCTTGGAGAAACCTGTCGAAGATGAATTCTGGCAGAGAGAAAAAATGCTAAACGTATTTTTTTTTTCAGTAATAATAACATTTTACCACTCTTTCGCAGAGTTCGACCCGATCGATCTCGTTCGCTCGCGAATTTGGTCGGCCGCAGACAACCTGTAGAAGAAAAGCCATGGCAAAGAAAAAAATGCCGATCGCAATTGTTTAAACAATGAGCATTGTAAAATTTTACAACTCTTTTGCAGAGTGAGTCTCGAGCGATCTCGGTCGTCACTCGAGATTTTAGCAGAGATCGAATTCGTCGACGATGAGCGACATCGAGATGCCAAATAGTCTTCGAGCTTATTTGTTTAAATTAACTAAAAAAGAATGGAAAAATGCCAGCACCCTTTCACCATACGAGTCTCTAGCAAACCCCGTTTGCTAGAAAGGTCAACCATAAAGAAATTTCCACCGATAACCGGCGTCGACAAAAAAATCGATTCAAGGGCATTTGTTTAAACAATGCGCGATCGCAAAATTTCACCGCTTTTCCGTAGAGCGAGGCTAGCGATCTTGATTGTACGAGAAGCTGACCAGCAAAAATGCTGCCAAATATGAACCCTGGCAGACATAAAAATGCTGAAAGCATTTGTTTAAATCATGAGCATTGTAAAATTTTACCACTCTTTTGGAGAGTGAGTTTCGATCAATTTCGTTCGCTCGAAATTTTGGCAGGGATCGAAATCGTTAACGATAAGCGGTATCGAGGTTACAAATCGTGCTCGAGCTTATTTGTTTAAATGGATTAAAAAACCATGGGAAAATGCCTCAGTCTTTTGGTAGTGGCCGTCGTCGAAAAAAAATCGATTCGATGGCTGCATATACAATGTAAAATGCAACAAAGTTTCACCGCTCTCCTGCCGAGCGAGCGCATGCTTCCAATACAAGTGTACCATGATTGCTACGCATAGTTGTGTGAATTGTGTGATACACACATAGATGGAAGGTGCTTACGTACAACCGAACGGCGTGCGAGAATGTATTTGTTCTTTCTCCACGCCGTCGGCGTAGCAAACACACACACACGCCCGCGCGCCCGCGCTCAGCGATCGCCAGCTGTTTGGCTTCGACTCTTCGTCCCAGTGTGAAGCATCGAGACCGAATTCGCGATCGCTGCGCTGTCCGTCGGTAGCGACTCGTAGTTAAAAACTACGAGATCTGCGCTACCGACGTAACGAGAGGCCGCGTCGAAATTTTTTGCCATGTGGCACATGGCCTTACAATATTCAAAATTAAATATAAGAAAAAATGCTTGCAAAATTTTACTTTTTTAAACACCCGTCTGTTAATTTTGAATTCTTTTAAATAAAAGTGTACACAAAATATGTTCAATGTAAGCTTAAGAACATACCTTTTTCCAAATACGAAATAAGTCATGTAGAAGACAAAAAATCGAAAAAAAAGACTTTTTCGACCCATCACAGTGGAATCTTCCCTTAGGGCCTTATATACGCGAAAAATTTCATTTTTTTTTCCATTAGCATGAACGGTTAGGAATATTGTAACCTTTATAGAATTGAAAAAAAACCCAAATACTGTTAAAGTTACAGCATTTAGAGCGTAAAAACTTTTATTTTCTTGGAAGCAGACAGGTAGCGGCGGTAACCGGCCGCGCTATACGGAGACAGGTGCGCTAGATCGGCAACTACCCTTTTCTATGGTTCACTTATTATCCCTACATAGAATCGTGTAACGGTATAGATAACGGGTTTTGTCGGTTTGGTATGCGATCAAAGTGACGGTTTTTTCGGTTCGACACGAGCATAAAACCAGGAGGAGGAAGTAGAATTATTTAGTCCGAATTGAGACATTGTAGAGGCAAGACAAAATTGTGAGCTGAGACAGTTATATTTTAACATGAGTGATTGTCAAGAAACCCATACTAGTTTAGATAGGAACGGTTCACGATTCATAGGCAGAGGCCCAGGCATTCGTAGGAAACTTCTCTTTCACGGCAATCAGTATACGGAAAAATCGGAAGCAGAACTAAACACAAGAGCGTCTGCAAAAAATTAAAAGTGTCTACAGACGCTTAAGACGCTTGAGTCTTCGTATTTCTTCTCGACGATCTAGCAGTTCACGAGCTAGTGTATTCGGATGGTCCTGCAGCCTTTGGACGTATTTATTGCTGAATTCCGGGATGTTTTCTTTTATGTACGAGACTTGGAGATCGTTGTGTAGCGTTTTGTTGTTCACGTACCATGGGGCGTTTGCAATTGTTCTCAGAGCTTTAGATTGGAATCTCTGTAATATTCCTATGTTTGATTTGCTGGCCGTTCCCCACAGTTGGATACCGTATGTCCACACCGGTCTGAGGATCACTTTGTACAGGGTGTCCCATTTTAATCTTACACCTGAATTTTCTCGAAAAATATTGCTCGGACGAACTATTGTGTGGAACAAAACTTCTAGGGATTGAAGGGGGACGTTTGAAAAAAATTTATTTAAGGAGCCAAAATTTAAAATGGCGGCGTTACAAAGACTGACATGTTTTTTTCAAACGGAAACATAACTTTTTTTTATTGCCAAAAAATTTGTCAGCTGAAAACTGAAAACTTTTGTTGAAAAAATTTGTTGATAAAGTTCATAGTTTTCAAGTGATAACATCATCTTCAATTATTCCAGATGTATCCAGGATTTGTGTGTGTGTGTGTGTGTGTGTGTGTGTGTGTGTGTGGGCGCGCGTGCGTGTACGTGTGTGGATGTGTGTGTGTGTGTGTGTGTGTGTGTGTGCATGTGCGTGCGTGTGGAACACTCACAAGGATTAGGTCTCTGCGGTTCGTAACTACCGTAGTATTTTTTTACTCCAAACCCTCCTTGTAAGTGTATTGTGATCCCTTTCTAGAGATGTTCAAATATCCCTCCATTGATGTTTAAACATGCCCCAACTCTTCTCGTGATTACGTTTTATAATATCAAGATCTGAAAGGTAAGCGAAATTGAAGAAAACATGATTGGTACTACTGACATAGTCTGACTTTGCGGAGTTCTCTTACGCACTTTTGTACTTTTGAGACATTACGTAGAAGGAAAATCAACATTTTTTGAAATTCAACCGTTCTTAAATCAGAGAAAAATTCTGAGATTGAGCAACAATGGCGGATTTCAGACCCAACGAAATTGTTGATATGCTCCTCATTTTAGGGAGATGTCGGGGCAATTACTTACGCGCCGAAAATTTGTATCGACGCGAATATCCTCATCGTCGTCACCCATCACGGCAATCCGAACCATCGAACGGCGAGCCAGGGCAGGTCGGATGATCTGCCACCGTCGACGTTACCAAAACGTCAACGATTTTGGTGACTTGCATGAGGCTCGAAACATGGCTATTTTAGCCATGATAGCAATTGATCCTCATTTGAGTGTTCGAGCGATCTCGGAACGATTGGGGTTTGCCAGATCCACAGTGCACCAAGTATTAAGAGGTGCTAAACTTCACCCGTACCGGGTACAATTCCACCAAGACACTCCTGATCCTGATCCGTTGCGAAGGGTGGCGTTTTGTCGGTGGGCGTTGAGACAAATCGAGCGATCTAGAAACTTCTTTCGGTACGTTATGTTCACCGACGAATCCACATTTAACAGCCGCGGTCAAGTGAACCGTTGGAACTTCCGATACTGGTCCGATCAGAACCCACATTGGTTGAGACAGATCGATCACCAGCATCGATGGAGTTTAAACGTTTGGTGTGGTATTGTTGACGGGCAAATAATAGGTCCCCATGCCTTCGAAGGAAGTGTGAACACTGTCCGTTACCTCGATTTATTGGAAAATAAACTGCCCCTTTTGCTAGAAGACATGGATTTGGAAACACGTCAACAGATGTGGTTCCAGCAAGATGGTGCGCCCGCTCACTGGGCTCGTGTTGTTCGAAATCATCTGGATGCAACATTCGGTCAACGGTGGATTGGTCGCGACGGTCCTATAAATTGGCCTCCAAGGTCACCGGATCTTACATCTCCTGATTTTTTTTGTGGGGGTACTTAAAAGATGCCGTCTACCGTCAAGCTCCAACAACACGGGAGAATATGAAGGAGCGGATAAGAGCTGCCTGCCGTGCAATCCCGAGAGATGTTCTTCTGCGCACAGTGGACGGTTTCGCGAGAAGAGTTCAGGCTTGTTTAAACATGAATGGAGGGATATTTGAACATTTATAGAATGAGATCAGCGTACACTTACAAGGAGGGTTTGGAGTAAAAAAATACTGCGGTAGTTTCGAACCGCAGAGACCTAATCCTTGTGAGTGTTCCATACGCACGCACATGCACACACACACGCACACGCACTCACACACATTCACGCACGCGCGCCCACACACACACCCACACACCCACACACACACACACACACACACACACAAAACGGCTCTTCTCAGGGTCAGGAATGGTAGACAGACAACCTCCACGTGGTGTATTCTGGGTAACGCGAATGGTCTGCAATAGACTCAGCCATGCAACCTCCTACGCTTTGGCTAACGCAAATGCCGGTGGTAGGGACAATTAGACTAAATGTCTCACGCCAAGCCGCTCAACGTTGTATTTTCGAATGTATGACCACTTGAACAAAAAAAAATCAATTTTTTTTGTTGAAAATTTTGGTTTTTTTTTGTTCTTTTTGTTTTCAAATTTGGACGATATTTCATGAGAAAATTTTGGAGGAAAATCGATGAAAAATAGTTTTTTTCCATTTTAATAGCGTTTGTGCCATTTTCAGGCCCAAAAACGTGTTTCTTTAAATCCTTGACGAACTTTGATCACGATGGGTAGAAAAAACACACACACACACACACACACACACACACACACACACACACACACAAATCCTGGATACATCTGAAATAATTGAAAATGATGTTCTCACTTGAAAACTATGAACTTTATCAAAAAAATTTTTCAACAAAAGTTTTTAGTTTTCAGCTGACAAATTTTTTGGCAATAAAAAAAAGTTATGTTTCCGTTTGAAAAAAACATGTCAGCCTTTGTAACGCCGCCATTTTTAATTTTGGCTCCTCAAATAAATTTTTTTCAAACGTCCCCCTTCAATCCCTAAAAGTTTTGTTCCACACAATATTTCGTCCGAGCAATATTTTTCGAGAAAATTCAGGTGTAAGATTAAAATGGGACACCCTGTATATTAGTATTTTGTTTTCTATCGACAGCCGAGAGTTGTTTCCGATTAGCCAGTGAATTTTTTGTAGTTTCAGGTCAAGTTCTTTTCGTTTCGTTCTTATGTGCTTGTTCCAGGTTAGTCGTTTGTCCATATGCATTCCCAGATATTTAACGGTGTTTGTCACGGGCAAGGGCTGGTTGTTTAGAGTTACTGTTGGGCATTGTTTTCTTCGCAGCGTAAATGTGATGTGAACCGATTTGCTTTCACTTGCTTTGATTCGCCATTTTTTCAGCCAATCCTCAACCTGGTTCAATGATTCTTGGAGTATGTGTGACGCCAGTATGGGGTTTTCGTGTTTGGCGATGATTGCAGTATCGTCTGCATATGTAGCTGTTGTAACGTTGTGAGCTGCTGGTAAGTCTGCCGTATACAGTGTATATAGGACTGGCCCAAGGACACTACCCTGCGGTACTCGTGATTTCATCGGATGGAGAGGCGAAAGCTCCTGTCCATATCGAACTTGGAACTTCCTATTGCTCAAGTAGGATTTGATGATGAGATAGTACTGCGGTAGTCCTTTTTTAACTTTGCACAGCAAGCCTTCAAATGCCTTCAACCTTATCAAATGCCTGTTGGATGTCTAGAAACACGGCGGAGCAGTACTTTTTTCCCTCGAAGGCGTTGGTTATAACGTTGCACACTCTATTTACCTATTCGATTGTGGAATGAGAGTTTCTGAACCCAAATTGGTGATCCGGTATTAGTTTTTCTGCGTGCATGGCTGGATTTATGCGTGATAGTAGTAATTTTTCGAATAATTTTGATTTGACGGGAAGTAGGCTGATGGGTCTGTATGAAGTGATTTCAGTCGGTGGCTTCCCAGGTTTGGGTACCATTATGATTTGTGCTACTTTCCATTGGTTCGGCATGTGTGATGTGCGTAAGATGCTGTTAAATAGGGTAGTTAGAAATATAATTGCTTTCTTCGGTAGTTCCTTCAAGATTTTCCCGGTAATGAGGTCGTATCCCGGAGATTTTTTTGTTTTTATCTGGTATTTGATGGCTTTCGTGACTTCCGTTGGAGTGAAGTGTTGAATTGGGCGGTTCATTGGCAGAGGGGAGTTTAGGGATTCCCTTATAGTTTCGTCGTTTTGGTGAGGTGCTGCTGGTATTGGGGTAAATACTTCCGAGAGGTATTCCGCGAAAGCGTTTGCTTTTTCTTTATCGCTTCGAGCCCATCGGCCTCTGTCATTTCTTATAGGAGGGATCTGTGTGTGTGGTCGTTTGAGATTTTTTGTGCTTTTCCAAAGAGAGTAGTCAGTTGCCTTAGTTGGTGTCAGGGTTTGTAGATGTTGTTGTAGACTGTCATTATTAAATGCAAGCGTGAATTTCTTTAGTTCCTTGCTAGCTTTGTTAAGTCTGTTTTTATCTAGGGGATTACGGCTGAGTTGCCATATCCTTCTGAGTTTTCTCTTTTCTCTGATTTTGTTTTTAATTTCCAGTGTATAGATTGTAGTATTTTCTTTGGTTTCGTGTTGGGATGTGGCTTTCCAGGCTGCCTCTTGGATAATCATTGTGAAGCTTCCAGTCGCGTCATCTATTTCCACCTCGTTTTTTAGTGAGACGTTCAAATTTATGTTTTTGTCTATTGTTTCCCTGAAGCTGTCCCAGTGGGTTTTTAAATTGTGTAGATTGGGAGTAACGGTTTTATATATTACCCCTGTGCTTATTGTGATGATTACCGGTGTATGATCGGACGAAAGTTCGAGGCTCGATTCAGCGACGACGTTAGTTCTTGCTAATTCCTTGGTGACGAAGAAATCCAGGAGGTCAGGAATTTTATTAGGGTCTGTAGGCCAGTATGTAGGCTGTCAAGCAGAGATCAGATTCATGTTCCTTGTTGTTATGGCTCTTGATAGTTCACGGCCTCTGGTTGTGTTTAGTCTGGATCCCCACTGCGTGTTTTTGGCATTATAGTCTCCTCCGGCTATAAATCGCGGGCCTAGCGTTTCGAAATATTCGATAAAATCGTTTGTTTTTATTTGATGTCGAGGGGGACAATAGACTGCTGACAGTACTAGTGGTCCGTTCTATTCCTCAATCTCAATGCTTGTAGCTTGTAGCTGTTCTTCGTCATGTTTAATTAATTCGTGATGTTTTATGTTTTTGCGTATGATAATAACCGTGCCTCCATGCGCTGTGCCATCTGGATGTTTTGTGTCATAAAAGTTGAATCCCCGAATATTGAAGTAATTTTTTGTGGTGAAGTGAGTTTCTGAGATAAGCATTATATCTATCTCATTATTGTCTAGAAATACTGGTAGTTCATAGCGCCTTTGTGCTAGGCCATTTGCGTTCCAGAGAGCAACACGATAGAACGTATTCATTTTTCGATTAGCTTGTTGACGAGTGTTGTCATAAGTTTCATAAGAGTGTTCATCAGTTCTGCTTGCTGTGTTTGTAAATGCTTGAGTTCGTTGAAGGATTTGCTGACTGTTGTTGCTAGGTCATCGTGTTTATCTTGCTGGTCTTCTTGTTCGTAGGTGCTATGTTTTGATCGAGCGATGCTTGCGTAGCTTATACCGTTACGTCTGTGTTGTGAGCTGGGTTCTGCGTTCGTCGCCGGTTCTCTTTCGATCCTTGGTTCTGTCTCTGTCGTTCTGCTTCTGTGCCAGTGTGGTCTTTGTATTCCCGTATTCCTTTTTTGGAGAATTTCCTGATATATCATGCAACCTTTATAGTTAGAGGGGTGAGCTCCGCTGCATAGGGCGCATTTTGCCGGCGTGTCTCTGCTTTTTGAGCAATTTTCCGTTTTGTGATCGTCCCCACATTTAACACATCGAAATGCTCGGCGGCAGTAGCTTTTGGTGTGTCCGTATCTTTGACATCTCATGCACTGTGGTATCCCATTCTTTTTTCTCGGGGGCTCAATCTGCACCCTGGCGTTCAGTAGTAGGTCTACTTTAAAGATATCCTTGTTGTTAGGACTCGGTTCAAGGTCCACAAAGAACACGGGTAACGGCGCTTTTGTTTTTCCACTTCTTACGTTCAGAACATTGCGCACTTTGAAGCCGATTTTGTTTATCTCTTTATTCGTTGTACGCAGGTTGTTGGATCTAAGGACCGGATTGCCACTCGGTACGCTCGCTCTTGCTTCAGCTGGTACGTGTGGTAGGAAGCGTTTTCAATGTCAAGGAGCTGGATGATTTTCCTGTATGCCAGAGAGTTTTTCGTCATGATTTTGATGTTGCCGCTGTTACTGACTGTTTTGTGTGTGTATTCGTTTTCCGTGATGACGTTGTTGATTTTGTTCATCAGCACTTCTATGTTGTGAATTCCCGGTATAAATATGGGAGGCGGCTTGGGTTCGTTGTTGTTTTCGTTTGCTGGACTGTCACTTATTCCTGTGTTTATGTATTGGCTGTCAGTTTGTAGTGGTGAGTATCTGTTTCGTGTTGTGACAATAGGGTTTGTCGCGGTTTCACTGTGCACTGGGCTGTCGGAATTGGTTCTACGACGTTTACTTGTTTGAACGACTTGCCACGCTGTTGATTTGTTCGGTTTGTTGGTTTCTCGCGGCGGGTTTCGGGTTATACGAAGTCGCGGTATTTCAGGTCTTGTGGCTGCTATAGCGTTTGAAAATATTTCCGCGAGTGTACTTCCGCTAGGTGCATTCGAGTCATTTAGAGTCTGTGAATAAGGATCTGTGTTCATATCCTCCATGTCCCGATCACTCGAGTCTTCAGGATCGTCTTCGTCCATTATTATCCTCACTTGATGAGGGATAAGCCTCACCGCGCTTTACGATAACACCGATACTGTTCGAGTCGCGTACACGGTTATAAACACGACCGTCTCCTTAGAAGGATCGAGTCGAACATCCGCAGAACATGAAGATAAATAACCACGTAACCACGCACAAGTAACCACGAAAGAAGTTCTGGAAAGATGGAGTAGATGGAATGGTTGAAATGTTCAGCAGATCTGAAGAATTTACACGATGCAAAATATTTGTATTATGTTGCAGATGGCGATTGCTTATGTTCAAAACGAATGGGCAGCAGACTCCGCAAGGTCAAGAAACAAACAAAAGGTCTCGGAGGAAGGGGCGAATTGACTGCAAAATTGATTCACGAATTGACAGTGTTTTATGGATTGGCTGTGAGAAATAATTGCACGTCTATCGATGACATGAAGAAAGGAATCTGGGCAGCATATTATCACAAGTGCTCAACTGATGAAAATCCTCAGCATGACAACTGTCCTTCTGGCAAAGAAAGTTGGTGCACGTGGCGACAAGCCGAAGCCGCAAACACGCTCGACTCATATACCCATAAGCCTGCACTCGATGAAACTGTGGCAGAAACGATAAAACTAGTGTATGAAGCACTTACAAGGGGGCATTTCCTACTCCCTATCACCGATTTCGCTCAAATTTATAGGACATGCAGGTCTTCGCTACAAATGAAAGTACTCGAAGTGGGAACTCCAGATGGCCAAGCGTTTAGAAAATAAAAATGTAAACGCGGCTCTCGGACCGTATAAGCCATTTATGTTAGTATGTTCGCCAAGCAGCGATTGGCGTAGCGGTAAGAGCTCGGACTAGTAATTCGATGGTCGTGGGTTCGACTCCCCGTGTGGAGACGTTTTTTTTCTTTTTCTCAACTTTTATATTATTCATTTTTCCATTAAGCAAAGAGGTGAATAATTTATTTTATTTATTTATACGCAAAAGGCATATAGGACGTCATTTTTTAATGAGCGCATATTCGTAGAAAATTTGGAGTTGCTGATTGACTCGTGGGGAGAACAAACAAATCCGCAATTTTACGACGAACTCTTCCAAGATGAAGAAAGATTGCCAACGTGTAGCATCAAAGCAATTCCCCCTAAATGTACTCCACTGGTGCAACCCTGCGATGTATTGAGACGTACAGGTCCGTCTCATCAACGAATAACCCCACCACAGTTTGAAAGAGTTGACCGATTTCAGGAGACAGAAGAGAAGGGGAAAGAAAAACCGGTAAACTCAGGATAAGTACACTAATTGAATTAGAGGAATACAGAAGAGATGGGGAAAGAAAAACCGGTAAAATCAGGATAAGCCCACTAATTGAATTAGAGGAATACATAAGAGAAAGGGAAGAAGAAGCGGTAAAATCAGGATAACCCACTAATTTAATTAAGGGAAGACGGAAAAGAAAGGGAAAGAAAAAGCGGTCAAATAAGGGTATAAAAGGACAGGAATTTTGGAGGAATGGCACTTCTTAAATCCCTCGTGGATCGACTAGTACTGCTTGGCAAAGTACATCCCTAGTGGACAGGAAACGATGAGAATACGGAACGTTGAGAAACAAGAGAAACAAGGAGTCGCGCCTCAAAAGCATTAGATCTTTTTTTCCTTTTCTGGAAAATTAATTAGTACTGCTGGGCCTAGTACATCCCTAGTGGATCGGAAACGCCTGGAACACGGAACGTTAAGGAACAAAAAAGAAGAAGAATTGGAATAATCTTTTTTTAGTCTTAAGTGAGAAAATCTTGGACAATCGAATAAAAATTAAAAGAGAGATACGGAAAGTCGATAAATAAAGCGCGGAAATCAGTTATCGCAAACTAAGTAGAAAAATTATATTAGGAGAGCATAAAGGGCGAAGAGGTATTTTCAATCTGCGAGCATCACGATACTCATGCAAAAACACAACAAACGTACGCACGCCTCCACCGATACAACGTAAACATTGAGCGAGCCAGCGCGTTACGATTCACTGAGCCGCGATCGTTTACGAAGGGTTTACCATCCGAGTAATTACGCGAAGTGAACATTTACCGACGGAGAAAAACATTGCGGAAAAGTACAAAAACACTACACTTATACATAGCATTATTTTCAAATTATGTCGAGCCATAAAAAAATGAATAAATCGTTTTTGTTAAAAAATACCCAAAACACCTGAGTTTATATTAATTTCTTCCCTGTTCAAGTCCCGAACCTATAAATTTATTTGTAATGAATTAAGACCCGTTACAGTATATTTTTATCGTCAGGTTAAAAACTTTATTAAAAAAATACAAAATTGCTCTTATCTCATCGAGCAAGAAAAAGAAATAACTTCCCGAGAAGACTACATAAAAATACATTCGATTGTTCATAATTAATTATCCGCGCCAATATTCGGTAACATGTTACGTTACGTGTGTCTCACTTCTAAACTTTGCGATGAGAGAGAATGCTTTATGAATGTTAATCAAGTATGTTTTTCTATGAAGACGGTGAAACAACGATGTGGTTGTAAAAATGCGGCGTTTATGACGTGTGCTAGATGCAGAAATAATTACTGTTTCCCCTGTCCCTACGATAAATATCATCCCGACACATGTAAATTATCGAATGTCAACGAATAAAGTTTTGAATTTTCATGTACAAAGTCTTTTCGGATGCGCTTTAATTACAATCCCTTGTTGAAAAGTCCGAAATCCCAATGTTTTACCTTTTCTATGCCTTTTGTGTATAAGTAAATAAATAAAATAAATTATTCACCTCTTTGCTTAATTGGAAAACGAATAATATAAAAATTGAGAAAAAGATAGAAAAAAGTCTCCATACCGGAAGTCGAACCCACCACCATCCAATTACTACTCCCAGCTCTTATCGCTACGCCAACTACTGCTTGGCAAACATGCTAACATAAATGGCTTATACGGTGCGAGAGCCGAGTCAACATATTTATTTTCTAAACCATTGGCCATCTCGAGTTCCCACGTCGGGTACTTTCATTTCTAGCCAAGCCCTGCATGTCCTATAAATTTGAGCGAAATCGGTGTTGGGGAGTGGGGTATGCCCAGTTGTTAGTAACAACGAGTTACTGGAGAGATGTTTAAGAGGCTTTACAGAAAATAATAACGAGTGTTTGAATTCTAAGATTTGGAAAATTGCTCCGAAAAATTCATGGAGTGGTTTAACGATTGTTGAAATCGCCGAATATATTTCGGCTAGCACTTTTCACGATGGTACAGTCGCCTTTCTCCGCATTATGAAAGACCTTTGTATTACGATTGGGCCGAACGCGATGGAGACTTGCGAACATCTGGACGAATTACGCCTTACGGCCACTGGAATTCAATCTGAAAAGGCAACAAAGGAAACAAGGATTGCCGCCAGAAACGACAAAAAACATGCTGGAGACGTTTTAGATGCCGAGGAAGGCCCCACATATAGCGCAGGATGCTACTAAATAATGAATTAGAGATGTGTGCGGCCGTGTGGATGGAAAGATAGTCTTCGAGGATTCGGCTTCGATCCGGCCAGTCAAGGTTATTCCAAAGTCGGTAATGGAAATACGGGATGTTTACGTTTCGGCCCTCTGATTAGGGTCCTATTCAGAAATTTTATTTTTCTGTATATAATATGATACACATTTTATTATACAATAATGTTTGAAAGAGGTCCAGATTAATAAACCTTCCCTACACCAAAAGCATACATCATCAACTAATTCATCTCTTCCGACAATACAACATAACATTAGTCACAAACAATAAACACAATATTTCATCAATCATTGGCTCCACCAAAGACAAGATAAACAACAACCGAAAATCAAACGTAGTTTACCAAATCGATTGTAAAGACTGCAACGCCACATACATTGGTCAAACCAAAAGATACCTAGAAACCAGAATTAAAGAACACAAAAATAGCATAAAACACACCACCACAATACACACAGCTTTAGCACAACATGCAATAGAACAAAAACACGACTTCCAATTTGACAACGTAAAAATCTTAAATAATGAGAAGTGGCTTAAATAAAGGCTAATCCTGGAAATGATCCAAATTAAGGCACACTCCAACTCTATAAATTTTAGAACAGACATACACAAACTAAGTTCAATTTACAATTCTATAATATAACTATTAAAACATTTTACAGTGTTCACCTCACATAACAATTTTAAAATTACTGAGACTATAAACTAATTTAACACACTGACACGATAAACTAACTTATCAATGACATTATCACGTATCTTGAATATCCCCCTCTTGACACATCTATTTTATTTTTCTTGACACGTCACTGCCCAAATGATCTTTCTCCCCCGATTCACCGCACAGAGACTCGAATATGTTTCATACAGCAAACACACCTCTCAGTTTTTCTCGAACCCTCGTTAACCACAGAACTCAACATGTAGGGAAAGAAAATGTAAATTTCGAGTTTTTGCTCATTTTAGAAGGGAAACAAAGTTTTAAAAAACAACTCAATAAGTAATTATCATAACTTTTAGACAAAATAACTCTTCAACAAAACACATAATTTTTTTCCTCTTGCCTTACAATGAATTATCGGTTACAGACATGCAAAAACGCCTATAAACGATAACATCTCTATTGATGGAGTAACTTCTCACCTGACATTATTTACACCCATAAATAATGTTCTTCAAAACAATCTTCTAAATATTGGCAAAAATTTGAAATATCAACCACATCGAGGTTAGTCGTTTCTTACACTTCATCTCTTTATTGTTCCATAATTGAACCAAAAACAATAAATAACACAATAAATAATTCAATCAACTACATTATTCACATTACATGAACTTAATTATAACAAAAACTGAATTTACAGAATTATCATACCAAATGACTAAAACTTATAGGACTTATGACTTATATAACTGAATCATGAACATAAACACTCATATTTACAACCTCTTTCAAACATTATTGTATAATAAAATGTGTATCATATTATATACAGAAAAATAAAATTTCTGAAGAGGACCCTAATCAGAGGGCCGAAACGTAAACATCCCGTATTTCCATTACCGCCTTTGGAATAACCTTCACTGGCCGGGTCGAAGCCGAATCCTCGAAGACTATCTGCTACTAAATAAGGTGAGATCGCATTTATAATAGACAACGCGCGGCGCGCCCGACTACCAACTTCAAAGCCGTTTTTCCACGATTCACTTTTTTTAACCTTGTGAAAGTTCTAACTCTTGAACGACAGATCAGATCGCTTTAAAATGTTTACAACATATTCTTAGTATCATCACCTATCGTGTGAACCACAGAAACAAAAATTTCAATGATAAAAGAATATAAATATAATATACCGACAGAAAATTGAGTAAAAAATGTAAGTTTTGAATTTATATTATAATAATTTTTAAATAATATTGTTGGATCACACTGAAGACACATTCATTATGCAATTATAAATATGTTTTTTTTTCAGACTCTCACATCGATGCCGAGAACTTTCACCATCAACGCGCGCGCAAAAAAAATACATTGCTTTATTATGTTATATCTCCGCCATTTGTTAATATTTCCGATTTTTTTTACTTATACTTAACCATGTGCATAAATGATCTGTAAAAAATGTCAATATAAGCGTCATTTTTTTTAACCGCGTCTAGAAAAGTACCTTCGAAAATCGGCCTTAAATGAGGCACTTTATATATTCATAGGTGTCTGACCCATGTTAAGAGTATATTTTTTACCGCACGGTGCTGAGTAATTTTGTCTTTAAAAACATGTCTAATTGGTTTTATATTTTTTTCGAACGTTTGCCGATTTCCATGAATATTCGTGGGTGATCGATGGATGGATAGTCCGCTCTCTAGTCCGCCGTGTAACCTATTCTCGTCATGTGCGTGAAATAACGGATAAGAGTACAACGCCATGCGATCACCGTGACTGAAATGTTCAGAAAAAAAATACGACCAAGACACCGCTGACCCTGAATTCGCAACCAAATGCTCGTGAATTATGACACATACCGTAAAAAAGGCCCCTTGATGTCTACATCCTGCGTAAGAGGCGTCAACAGAATAAAAAATTATGCAATTTCAATTAATTATTGTTCGTAAAATTGTGTCTGGAGGGCAGGTTTTCTGCCGTAGTGCGAAGGGGTCAAGGAAGTGCTAAAATGTCATTTGACGCATCCACTAACTGTCCCGCAGTCAAGAATTAAAAATAATAACGTAAGTGTTTATGGTCTCGCCATTGCCTGCCCACGCGAAATTAGATCTTCCAATGTTCTTTCTTTATCAGTTTCCACGGACCATTTTTCACTGACATAAAAAAAGAATGAACCATTGGAAGTACATACTGACACATACATTGCCTCGATTCATAAATCCGTATACAGACTATTTGAATGTAATATTCAACAGAAAATTAGCCTTATAATGCACTGTTCTTCTGAATATACTTGATAAGGAAAAAGAAGAGTGTCATTAATTTTTTAATTGTAGGAGTATCCATCATATTGCACCAATACCTTTTTCCAATTAATTACAGATAGTTTTTCGTACAAAAATATAAATTATTTCCGGAAAATAATTGTGGTTATCGGAAAAATGCAACTTTCAAGGTAGAAATAATATGATGAATTGAACATTGTGAATGTAATTTTGACGCGATTAATAGAATTTATGTCCGGGCGTCACTAACCGAGATTCTTGGTATTGACGTCGAACAATGAATAGTAGCCCGAAAGATTCATGGTTAATTAAGTGCGCATATAGAACTTGAGCAAAGAGTCGTACCTATGTCCATTTATACATCGACACAAGTGAACGAGTGCCGTGTGAATATGAAATCCGAATATATTTAAGGTATGTTATGTATATCTGAATATACATTACTATATATATGTATCTAGATATGAACTAACATACCATAAAT
Organism: Ophion ellenae; assembly: GCA_963210295.1. Taxonomy (NCBI): domain Eukaryota; kingdom Metazoa; phylum Arthropoda; class Insecta; order Hymenoptera; family Ichneumonidae; genus Ophion; species Ophion ellenae. Next base: position 26,864,521 of record OY723387.1, read on the forward strand.
ATGTTCCAAATTCGTTTGAAACATACAAAACGTTCATAAATGATACATTTTCAATAAATGTAATATATATATATAAACCGATGCGCTGGTCTAGTGGTTAGCGTGCTTGCCTCTCATCGGGAGGTCGCAGGTTCGACTCGCCGTCTCGTAGTTTTGGAGAAAAATAAAAACACGGGCGTGGCGTAGCTCCAGTTCTACACGGATGTCGCGCCCACGGACCCGTATGTGTGTGTGGCGTGTATGTATGTGTAAAATAGCTTGTGAGCTATTTTTCGACAAAACGCGACTAGCTCCGAGGCTGGGAAGCAAACTCGTGGCCGGCTGTATTGGTATAGGTTTTCCGCAGTTTCCCTATACCCATGGCAGAAAATGTCATGGTGAATGCGATGCCGAGGAGGAAGCCGGCTGCGGCTGCAAGGTGGGGATCGAGTAAGGATGTGGAGTGGAGAAAATGGTCGGAAATGTAATAAGGGGAAATACCCCTTACATGGAAGCTACAATAAGCGAAGCGTTCGCCGTAGCAGAGACAATAAAAATAAAAAAAATATATATCTATATTCCGACACTTTTCCGCGTGACATATGCCAAAGCAAAATTTGCACTCTGAAGGAAGGGTAGCATTTGATTGATTTTAAGACTCAGATTAAACTCTGCTATTTACAGATTGCCTTCAAAATTTTCCACGATTATTCGCCTGTTAAAATAATGACGCCCTATGCCTTTTGTGAAAATATAAATAGATACACTACATTATGCATTATTTCGGTTAATTTGTGGTGTAAGTAACGTAAAAATTGGAAAGAAGCCTAAGAAAAAAAATCCGCACGGGGACTCAAACCTGCTACCCTCGAATTAGAAATTCGGACTCTTGCCGCTACGCCAACCACTGCTTGAAAATTATGCCAGCATAAAATATTTATGTACTGACCGATCCGCGACAAGAATTTCATTTCCTAAACGCTTGGCCATCTGGAGTTCCCACTTGCGTCACTTTCATTTCTAGTCAAGCGGATTCACATATACTGTGAATTCGGACGAAATCGGCAATGAGGAGTAGCTGACCTCCCCTTGTACACGTAGTTCCATCGAGCGATTGGCCCATGGTTGGCTAAGCATCGTAAGTCACAGATGACGTTGCGAATGAAAAACATCTTGACCCGTGCAGAAATGTGTCCGGGCATTCCCTACTCTGTGTCCGGCCCTGACCAGACTTGCCTTGTGTGATTAACCTGACCGGGCCCTCTCATGTAACACACCGGGAAGATCGCAAAATCGTTTCTTGACAGCTTACCCTTTATGTTTGAAAATTACAATCTTCTGGCCAGGATACATTGCGAGCAAGTACATCTTCACATTGTACCCGGCTGGAACAATGACGTGTTCTGAAATGTAGAGCCTGTCTTTAAGAACTAAAGAAAAGCTATTTGGTTTTCACCTCATCAAAGACATTTATAATTGATTGGGATAAAACTAATACACCTGTTGTAATTCTATTCATCATTAAAATAATTCATTTCATTAATGATAAACGACGAGGATAATATTGCTTATCATAAATACCGCGTTTACGATAACTAATGATTTGAGCATAAAGAATAGGTAAATTATTTTATGAGGCAAACAAGTAAAGCCGTGGTTTTATGAGGCAAACAAGTAAATTCGTGGTTTTTAAACGCCTTGTCGCCATGTTGGGGAATATCAATGTTTTGGCTGGGAAGACATTACCTGAATGTCTTTCGCCAACAATCCGCCAGGTAGCTACAAGCGAAGCGCTTCGCGTAAGCGAGGTACCATCGTACGCGGATAAAAGTTCGTCCTGTGAGCTGTACCACGTACAGAAGTGCTATTCTTACAGCGTGCACTTACGTTTCTGATTTTGCGATACTTGCGAAATAACCCTTTGCACTTTAGGCCTTTTTCTCTCGGATAGTGATCCGTGTACGTTTTTCTGTCTCATTGTCTAACAGAATTGCGAGAAAGCGTATGTATGCACTCATATACTACCTTAGCAAGTAGACAAACAATATGGTGTCGAAATACTAAATTGAGTATACTCCCGATTTTACCTTGTCAAGCCTTCCAAAAACGGTGAAACGTCATTTTTAATTTCCTCGTTTGTTTCTGGTTATTTCCCCATCTATTCCTTACAACTTTCCTGGTCATTTACCGCTTGTTTTCCGGCCCGTTTCTGATGAATTCCCCAGAAATGGAACAGCGGATCGGGACCTAGCCTTACAGGGAGACGGCACGACCGTGGGGTCGGGGATTTGGCCGAATTTTTTTGGGGTGTAAGAGGACCCCTAGCACCTCACGTGGTTAAAGTAGTAGGACGCACTACTCGCAAAATTCCGAAAAACATCGATTCAAAGTTTCTTAGGCGCCTTATGAGTTTAAAATGTCATGCACTTGTCGAGCCGCCGTCTAGTGTAGATGGTTAGGGATCGGTCTTTTGCGCCGGAGGTCTCGAGTTCGATTCCTTCTTCGGATCTTTTTTTTTGTTATCCCAACACTTATTCAAAACGTTTCTCATCCCTACATTATTTTTTAAAATTTATATACATTATTTTTTCAAAATTATTTTCATTTTTCCAAAATTATTTTCTTTTTTTCCAATAAAACAATTCATAACGGTGGGTTTTTCATTTTTTATTGTAAAGTATATGAGGAGGAACATTGGGTTTTTAGTGAGAATAACAAAGTCGATCAGGAAAAATTCAATTTTGATTCATATAATAATTATATATAAAAACCGAAGTGGTAATTATCGTAGAAACAAACAAAGCAATAATTTTTGCGACATCTTGCACAACATATAAAAGCGGATTTTTTACAATCGCAGGGAGTTTGCAATACATCCGTACAAAAACATGTCCCATTAGTATTCATGAAAATGTTTCTAGTAACTGATAATTTTTATGCAAACCAGGCGTATTAAATCATGTCTCGGAATATCGTTGACGATAATTGATGGTGAATTATTGAATGGATTTTTATACAATCTTCCCGGCAATTAATTTCACGACTCTGCTCTAACAAATCGCTGCAATTTACTAGAAACATTTTCATGAATGTTAATGGGACATGTTTTTGTACGGATGTATTGCAATCTCCCTGCGATTGTAAAAAATCCGCTTTTATATGTTGCGCAAGATGTCGCAAAAATTATTGCTTTGTTTGTTTCTACGATAATTACCACTGCGGTTTTTGTATATAATTATATTATGAATAAAAATTGAATTTTTCCTAATCGACTTTGTTATTCTCATTAAAAACTCAATGTTCCTCCTCATATACTTTACAATGAAAAATAAAAAACCCACCGTTATGAATTGTTTTATTGAAAAAAAATGAAAATAATTTTTAAAAATAATGTAAATAAAGTTTAAAAAATAATGTACCGATGAGAGACGTTTTGAATAATTGTTGGGATAACAAAAAAAAATAAGATCCGAAGGAGGAATCGAACTCGAGACCTCCGGCGCAAAAGACCGAGCTCTAACCATCTAGACTAGACGGCGGCTCGACAAGTGCACGACATTTAAAACTCATAGGACGCCTAAGAAACTTTGAATGTTTTTTTTCAGAATTTTCCGAGTAATGCGTCCTACTACTTTAACCACGTGAGGCGCTAGGGGTGGTCCTCTTTCACCACAAAAAAATTCGGCAAAATCTCCGAACCCACGGTCGTGCCATGGGTTAGACCCACGCTCCTTGTTAGACCCGTTACATTGCGAACCTATTCCAGGGTGGAAGGCCCGACCAGAGCCCGATATTATCTAGGGAAGGCGGATCAGGGGCAGTACTTTTTCCTGACTCAAATTCCGACGACTAGGTATCTCGCGATGATCTAGCCGGAATAAATGATCGGACCAAAAAATTGAAGGTTATGTAATTCTATGCGATTATCGCTCTCTATGCGAACGCAATTAAGTAATTGATCCGATAATGTTATTTACTCTTGTTAATCCACCCATTTTTCAATGCACTAACATTGTGTATTGTACAATATGAAGACAATACGAAAGTTAAAAATTTAACAAGTAGAACTAGCTTAGTGGACAACGTCGCAGCTCATCACTCAGACGTCTCGGGTCCGAAAACACCTTACAGCGTATAAGTGTTTGTCTGATATAATTTGAATTTAAACCATTAATATATTTGAAGCGCAAATACCATAATCGTAATTAATGACAACGAAAAATATAGTAAAAGCGTGCAATGATGTAAATAACGTGCAAAATTTTTTTAGAATATTTCAAGTGGAGTTTAAATATATTTTAAATACACGTTGAATATATTTCGATAATATTTTTAATGAACATATTTCAAGTATATTTTAAGATGAAATGACACCTCATTGCGGTCGGCATGGTAGAACAATTATAGATTCCCAAAAATCTCTAAAACTGCTCTTTAGATCCCGTCGAAACTTTGCCAAACGACGTAAAATAGATAGACGAACAGCTGTCTGGTCCTCAAATTCAGAAAATTGAAGGAGCAGACAGCTGTTTGCGCATCGTTCAGACGCGCATCGTTCCGAAAGCGTTAACTCGGGCTGATGCTCGAGAGCAGATATAAATATTTACCGTTCTGGCCTTTCGGTATAATATGCGATAAAGTCATCCCTACATTATGGTAGGGTCATTTTCCTAAAAGACAATTTCGAACTTTTTCGATTTTGTCACATTTTTCGAGGCTTTGAAACACTGTGCGACGGGGTCGCGGACCTCCTTGCGTCGAGGCATACATTGTATTGTTATGCCTCGACACAACGTGTGTGTGCGCGTGTGTCTGTGTGCATTCGCTCCGTCGCGTCGGGCGCACGCGGTTGAAGATTGTTTTCTTCCCGCACGCTATGCTGTCCCTTCGCAGCGAGTACACACTTCGGGTAGGTATATACACGTATATACCCACGCGCTGACCCACAGTCAGTGTCGACAAAGAATTTCTTTTTCTTCGTCAACGACGACTTCGCACGAAATTCAAGTTCATAGAGAATCTCACTTTCGCAGCAAAAGTTCCGGCTGGATAATTGTTAAAAATTAATTATTTTTAAAAGTTATCACTTTAACAAATGTGCGGTCCTTCCTATACCTCTCAGCAAAAATGATTGCTGCTTACGCACTGCAAAAACCAACGGTAAAAATTACGCAAAAACAATTGTTTAAACAATCATCTTTTCTTTTTTAAATACGGTACCGTGTAGGTACGGTATTTTGTATACCTCTCAGGTAGCAAATATGATTGCTGCTTACGCGCTGCGAAAAACAACGGTAAAAATTACACAAAATAATTGTCAAAAAAATTGTTTTTGCCTTTATTCTCGATCACGGGTATGATCGGTAGATACGGTATTTTGTATACCTCTCAGTCAACAAATATGATTGCTGCTTACGCGCTGCAAAAAACAACGGTGAAAATTACACAAAATAATTGTTTTTGCCTTTATTCTCGATCACGGGTATAAACGGTAGATATGGTATTTTCTATATCTCTTAGTCAGAAAATTTGATTGCTGCTTGCGCGCTGTAAAAAACAACGATAGATATTACGCAAAAATAATTGTTTAAACAATTATTTTTGCATCATTCTTGATCACAGGTATGATCGGTAGATACGGTACTTCTATACCTCTCAGTCAGTGAATATGATTGCTGCTTACGCACTGCGAAAGACAACGGTAAAAATTACACTTCAATAATCGTTAAAAAAGTTATTTCTGCATTAATTTTCGATCACGGGTATGATCGGTACGTACGGTATTTTCTGTACCTCTCAATCAGCAAATATGATTGCTGCTTACGCGCTGCAAATAATAACGGTAAAAATTACGCAAGAATAATGGTTTAAACAATTATTTTTCATTTATTTCCGATCACGGGTATGATCGGTAGATACGATATTTTGAATACCTCTCAGTTAGCAAATATGATTGCTGATGTCGCGCTGTGAAAAACAACGGTAAAAATAACACATAAATAATTGTTAAAAAAATTATTTCTGCATTTATTCTCGATCACGGGTATGATCAGTCGATACGGTATTTTCTATACCTCTCAGTCAGCAAATATGATAGCTGCTTACGCGCTGTGAAAAACAACGGTGAAAATTACACAAAAGTAATTGTTAGATCAAATATTTTTGCATTTATTCTCGCTCACTGGTATGCTCGGTAGATACGTTACTTTCTATACGTCTCAGCAACACATATGATTGCTGCGTAACACGGTTATTTCGCTTATGGAAAGTTGCAACTTGGCGACAGAAAAAAAAACAATTTTTTCAAAATTCTGTTCAATCGTTTTATTAGTGCGAATTTTTTTTCTTATTTTTGAAAGTGTTATAATATTCGTTTGTCAATTTGTCGTTAGAAAATGTCTAATATAAAAGAAAATGACCTTGCTCTGAGAGTAAAACATTCCATTATGTGACCCGGTTTTCGGTCTGATATATTAACCGTATTTAAAAACTTTAATACAACAGGGTGGTATTAAAATATTTTTTCAATACAAAATTCCTGTTCTGCTAAATTGGTATATTGGTGTATTCAAGCTTTTCAAATGGCAACATTATTTTTTAGTACTCTCCATTTTTTGTAAATAAATTTATACACCAATTTTTTTTGCTCATAAATTTATAGGTGGAAGAAATTCCCAATATTCCAATATAGCAGAAGATAACTTTCGTATTAAAAAAGGATAGGAAATACAGAGAGGTTCCAAGGTTTAAAAGCCAATTAATTTTCGAAACAAAAAAATGTTACCAAATAGACTTTTTTACTTTTAGCGGTATTATTTATTATTTTGTAATGAAAAATTAACAGACAAATAAAAGTAAGCTATGAAAAAAAAAATATTTGTTTTGGTTACATAAAAAGTTTAATTATATGTTCTTCCTACAAATTCTCACTTTGCGTAAGCGAAAATAATCGTAAATGTCGAAAAGCAAATTTTTTTTCACCTAACAAACGAAATAATCGTGGTCAAAAATGATAATAACAATTCTTCACTTTTTTACCTATTTCAAAACTTACATCATTCAGGCCACACGAAAAAAAAGAGGCACTTCAAGCTAAGCATACTTTTTGTGGAAAAAACTTGGAAGAAATGCCCAAATATAATAGTCACGATAGTCTTGTATCAATTTGTATTTGAGTAAATCTGTATTAATCCACTTTGTATTTAAGTAGCAAAAGCTCAAAATAGAGAGCGTCATCCAAGCTAAATGGGTCTGATTAATCAAACAAATGTATCCTTGTCTGTAGACTTTATTGGAAAAAAGCATATCGAACATTTTTCCTTCGCGGCGTTTCTTTTGATTTATAAATAACAAATTGACAAATACATATTTTCAAGTGGAAGCTAGAAAACTAGGAATCCTCAGCTTCAAAATGCTCTTTTAAATGTTCTCCTACGATGATTCTTCGCGGAAATAGAGCAATTATATCATCACTGAAAAATGTCAATAATTTGGTTGCTCAATTAATTTTTGTCACTAGTGTATAACAACTCAATGAGGTTGAAGTTTGAATTGTTGGAATGCAACGAAAATGAATTCTTCTTGAATGCTCAAATTTATTTTTGTCTGTTCAGACTGTGAAAATCTTTTAAACGTTTTTACACAGCCTTATCAGAAATTTACGCCCTCAATTTGCCAAAAGACTCCCGGAAAATACAAATAAATAAATGGAAAATATGAATACATACAACTAGGTCGTACTTAAAATATTGTTGTAGTTAAATTCCGGTCTCCTCCTTTTACGATCTCAAAAACCAATTTTTTTTCAAAGCTTTCGTACCACTTCATATTTTCCCATCTTTTAGGTCCAAACATTGCGGATGCATTATAGAACAATGTGAACAAGTTCGTCATCAGTTGTTCTAAAAATAGTCAGAAATGTTTATAAAAATTACATTTATCGTCGAAAAAATAAATGAGTTTCCTAGCATCAGCACTCAAATTCTGCATACAGTGAGTGCGAAAGCTGCATGTCAGAGTGTGCTCTCAGCGCTTTACGAGAGGTGCAACATATTTGCATATACTTTTGTGACACAAACAAATTTCTACACCATGATGACCAAACAAACTTTGTTTGCATTAAAAAGTTAAGCAAATCTCACCTTTCGCTGTTCTCGTAATAGTGTCCATGCGAAGAACGACAAGTGATGGAAGCAATGATTCGTTACTTTCTTCACAGTATTGTTTACGTCCAAAACTCTGGGTAACATTTAAAAACTTTCTTTACCAGGATTCAGTGAATCATCAGAATATTTCACTTGCCGGTGAATAAAATAACAAGTTCAATAAGCAGCTGGGCAAGTTATTCGCTTTGCCACTGGTTGTCAAAATTGTTATCTTGTTCAGTGGTGAGGAAAATCTGATGATTCACTGAATTCCTCTACAGAAAGTTATAAACTGTTAGTCAGAGTTTTTCACATGAACCGAACTGTGGAAAAAGTCTTATAAAATATTGCTTTCATATCTCGTATTTCTGCGGATGGACACTGTTGCGAGTACACCAAAAGGTGACGTTCTTCAAATTTTCATATCCCAACAAAGTTTCTTCGATCTACGCAGTGTAGAAATTTGTTTGTAACACCAATGTATCCGCTGAGCTTTTGTCTCTTGCAAAGCGCGGAGAGCACACTACGAAATGCAAGGTTTCGCGGTCACCATAAGTACAATAGCTTCGCCAGTTCTAACTGCGCGATCTCAGGGGGGAGCGGGGCGGGGGTCCCGCTCGGGGTACCCGGGGTATGACGTCACTGCGGGAAGGGTAAGGCCAGGTAGTGGGGGAGCGAGACGGTTTCTCCTGTGAAGTGGGGTTCTTGTGTGAAAGAAGTCTTAATTGCCTAATAGATTTTTTTAAATTAAATTAAATTAAATTTTTTATTTATAATAACATTGTTTACAAAACACTGAATGAGAATGTTTCTTTTTCTATTAAGGGGCCAGTCCACTTTGGAGCTACGAAAAAGGCTATTTTCGCAATTTTTTTTGAGGATTTTAGAAAAAGATATAAATAAAAAGTTGTTGGGCTCGATAAATAAAGTCTTGATATACATTTTTTTTAATTCAATTCATTTTTATTTATTTTTAAGTACAAAAACTATAGTTTAACGTAATGCCTCAAAAATAGGTGGGCTAGGTAGCTCCACCACAACTCGGCAACGGCTTGTCTGAAACAAAAAAATCAAAGTCCATTTGATTCAGTATGACCCCAGCTACAAAATGACGCTCGGATATAACGTTTTATCAAAAAAAAAAATGGCAGATGAAAACCGGAAAAATAAAAAAAACGCGTTTTTTCGCAGTTTTTCGCAAGGAAAAAAGAGTAAAAATCAAAATTTTAAAACCATCGAGGGTCATCTTGTTGCTAATCATGTTTACAATATGTGGTTCAAATTTCAAGAGAATTGGTTTATTAGTTTTAGAGATACGATGGAGCTAGAAAAACTCTTACCTAAACTCAATCGGCAATTCCTGCACCTTACAGAATCCCTTTTGATTGCTCATCATCGTCGATTTCTTCAAGTCTTGCTGGCTTGCGATTTTTTGAAATTTTCAAAGTGGACTGGCCCCTTAATGATGTAACATTTTTTTTGTACAATATTGTATATGTAGATGTTATACATTGAATATTCAGTCATCAATTACGACCATATTGACCCACGTCAATTTCTCGAAGATGCCACGGACATGATGCTTTTACATGTGAAAAATATTGTTGAGGAACATTTGTGTGTAAAGGTTAATACCACGGTCAGCGGTGAGTTTGTGGCAGGTGATAAGCATGCAAACAGAAGTGTCAATACGAAAAACTTTGAACTTTTCCAGACATCTAATTTAGACGAGTGGTATGAGCAACGCGTTGTCGAACCCACTCTAGCATCTCTTGATGAATTTCAAAAACGCGATAGTGGGTGGACTTTGTTTGAAATTCTAAGTTTAACCGTAAGTTGGAATAAGTATAATATAATGCGCGCCGGGTGCCACTCAAAATTGTCAAAGGAAATATCGATGAAGCGTGCCATTGTAAATGTCAAGTCCAATGACAATGCGTGTTTTGCATGGTCTGTGATCGCCGCTCTATATCCCACCGAACGAAACAGTGCCCGTTCATCTTCATACCCTCATTATTCAACAATACTCAATCTACAAGAAATTGAATTCCCCGTCACCATACCGCAAATCAAGAAATTTGAGCTTCAAAACAATTTATCAATCAATGTATATACCACCAACAAAAATAACATTATTCCGATACGCGTGTCCCAATCCATGAAGGAAAAGCATATCAATTTGCTATACGTACAAGATACGGAGGACAACAATGTGGGACATTTTGCTTGGATCAAAATCCTGTCGAGGCTTGTGAACGCGCAACTCAACGTAAACGGCCATCAAAAATATATATGCGATCGGTATGGAATAGTTAACGTAACTAATATACACACACACATGTAATGATATATGCTAGAAGAATTAAAACATTTCAAAAATAATAATTTTCCGGTAGGTGTTTGCATTACTTCTCATCGGAGGCTAAACTGCAGTTACATAAGGTTGATTGTAGCGCGATAAACAACTGTTCCATCCGTCTACCGAACGATACCAATAAGTGGTTCCAGTTCGTAAACTTCAACCGGAAAGTACGACACCCCTTCATCGTGTATGCCGATTTGGAGTGTGTATTAGCAAAGACGGACGAGGAGAACGCGACAAGAGATATATGTCATCAGCATGAAGTATTTAGTATTGGTTATTACGTGTGCTCTGCATACGATGAATCGCTCTCTTCGCATCATCACGACGCAATGCTGACTGCCTATCATGGTTTGTAGACGAACTTAAAAACCTAGCATTGCGCATAAAAAGCATTTTTTGCGACAATCTGCCAATGATACCTCTAACACCAAACGAGTGGGCAAGTTTTCGAAATGCCACTCAGTGTCACGTATGATTGAAAACATAGTATCCAATTGCGCTTCATCGATTCATACAAATTTCTCAACACCAGTCTTGACAAATTAGCATCATTCGTGACCGAGGACAAACTCAACATTTTACGGATACATTTTTCAACTCTTTCGTCGCGCGATTTCAATTTGCTGACGCGAAAAGGGGTCTTTCCTTATGAATATATTGACGTCGTGACTAGGTTGGACGACACTTGCCTACCACCACGTGACGCATTTTACAGTTCCCTGCCAGATGCTACAGTATCCGAGAGCGAGTACGCACATGCTGAGAACGTTTGGGAGCAGTTCTCCATTCGAACGCTGGGCGACTATAGCGATTTGTACTTGAAGACACATGTCTTATTATTAGCCGATATTTTCGAAAACTTTCGGAATACGTGCGTTGAGAGCTATGGACTAAAACCTGCGTATTACTAAACATTGCCAGGCTATACCTGGGATGCAATACTAAAACACTTGAACGTCAAGTTTGAATTACTAACGGACATCGATATGGTTTTATTCGTTAAGCGAGGTATACGCGGCGGTCTTAGTCAATGCTCAAACCGATATGCACGTGCTAATAATAAGTACATGGAGTCATTTGATCCATCAAAAGCATCATCGTGCGTAGTGTATTTTGATGTCAACAATTTGTGTGGATGGGCAATGTGCCAACCATTTCCATATGCAGATTTTCGATGGGTTAGCGACGTGTTTAATTTTGATCCACTATCAATCGCGCTAGATTCGCCTACAGGCTACATCCTTGAGGTTGACTTGGAATACCCACAATATATCCATCCGAAAAACCATCGGGTAAACAACAAGAAAAGCTGCTAGCAACCGTCTGTGATAAGAAAACGCTACATCATACACTACAGAAATTTACAACAGTATTTACGTCATGGACTTTGCGTCAAGAAAATCCATAGAGTTTTACAGTTGACACAATCCCCATGGCTGCATTCATATATCGAGTTAAATACTCAGTTTCAAACGCTGGCCAAAAACGATTTCGAAAAGGATTTATTGAAATTGATGAATAATGCGGTGTTTGGCAAAACGATAGAGAATGTGCGCAATCATGTAGATATGAAGCTTTTGACAAAATGGGAGGGCAGGTATGGCGCAGAGGCAATGATTGCGGACCCAAACCTTCACAGCCGAAGAGTTTTTTTTTCGGAAAACCTTATTGCCGTAGAATTGCGCAATTTCGACGTGAAATTCAACAAGCCGAAATATTTGTGGGTAAGTGCATACTCGACATATCCAAAACGTGCTTGTATGGATTCCATCACGAGAATATGCTACCACTGTATCGCGATAAATGTAAAGTCATGTATACCGATACAGATAGCCTCATATATGACATTGAGAGCGAAGATATATATACAGACATGAAGCGCGCCATTGCCAAATGTGATACGAGCGATTATTCAACGGATAATAGGTATGGAATGCCGCTTGTCAACAAGAAGGTACCCGGTCTCATGAAAGACGAATGCAATGGAGCAATTATGACCGAGTTCGTCGGACTTCGATCGAAAATGTATGCAACACGTGTCGAGGGTAAGAATGACACTAAAAAAGTTAAAGGTGTTAAGAGTAGCGTTGTGGCTAGGGCAATCACATTTGACGATTATGCTCAATGCTTGATGGAAGATATTGAAATGATGCGTAGTCAAACGTGTATACGATCGAAGTTGCACAAGGCCTACACCATTCGCGAGACGAAAATCGCTTTAAGTCCACATGATGATAAGCGGTATATCATACCCGGGACCTCTGTAACCCACCATGGGGGCATTACAGCATACCGTCGTAAAAATGACGTACATTTTTTTTGTATAAAGTCGATGTAAAGTTATATACATTTTAGTAAATATATTTGTAAATATTAACTCGATGTAAAACTTCTTACTATTATGTACATTTTTGTTGTAAATATGTGATCTTGTAAAAATGGATTTTTGCCTGCAAGTAAACGGCTTTTTTCTAATTCATGCACACCCCTTATTTTTCTTATCTTCATATACTTTTGGAGAGTGAGCAAAAAAAGGAATTAGAAAAGGAGTACCAAGTGCGGCAAGGACGGGGAGCGGTAGAAAGTCATACAAATTTCGGTCACATTTCCTTTATTGTCGACTACAAATCGGATTTACTTATCCAACTATTGTGGCTATTGTCGAAAGCTAGCCACTTTACAAACATTCGATTACCGCGCTTCTTTAATACTGCTTCAATGAGATAGATATCGGGGTGCTTGACGCTGAGAAGCCCTCGTTCGTAAAAGCCACCGGCAATCGGTTCATTTTTATGGTCTTTCAAACGTCACCGGATCGATCATTTTTATGGTTTTTCAACGTCACCGGATGCATTTTTTTTACATGAAATATCGTAAATATTTCTGTTGTCCTGTTTGGCGTGTAACCCTTTCCGAAAACACTTTTAAATTCGCTGATTCTCACTTTATCACCAATGCTGAACTTCGGTGATATTTTCATTGGTGGTCGAGGCTTATTGAAAACTTGCCACAAAATTTGCTTCGCATTTTCTGAGTTGAAATTCCTCGGTTTCATCTTAATGGTGCGATGCACAGAATCGTTGTAATCGGCGACTAGGTTATCGAGAATGTCGATCCACGTATAATTACCGCGAAGACTAAATTGTATCCACATCTTATTCTTCAATGTACGATTGAAACGCTCGCAAATGGATGCCTTCAAGTTGCTATATGTTGAATACATGTGAATATTGTACTTTTTCATGAGTGCCTTAAAGTCACAATTATAACATTATTTTCCATGATCGACGTGTAAGTTCTGCGGTATGCGTCCCTTATCAAGTGTCGACCTCATTGCAGCTGCTGCATCTTTGCCATTTTTACTCAGCATTGGCACGGCCCAGGCGAATTTTGAGAATGTATCGATGACGGTGAGGAGAAATTTGTGATAAGCGTTTTGACGCGCGTATGATGACATATCGACGAGATCGGCTTGCCAGGTTTCGTCCAAGCTACGGATGTCCACATGTCGACGCGGATATTTTCGCCGAGCAGGCTTATGTAGCTCCAGCACGAGAGCGCTCCTTTTCTCGTTCATTTTCCAGTCCAATCAGTCGCGCATCCAATTCAGCAATGATGTGTGAATTACGAATCACCAAATCTTGTAGAGTTTTCACATCGGCCTCGAGTGTCTTTGCAATGTCTCTTATCGTAGCTTCAAGTACATTAACCAACAACTGATTACTCTCAATAATTTCTTTGCGTATGTTCTTAATGACAGTTCGAGATCTTTTGTGTAAAGCACTTAGAGTGATGGCGTCGTCTTCTCCTTCCAGATTAGCAATGTTACACAATCGTTTCTGCCCCACGACCATCTGCGGTAGTTCTAAACCCAATCCCAGGTCGGCCTGGAGGACCTTGCTTACTCAGGAGTACACTCTCACGCAATTGACGTCTAAACACATCGACGCTCATGTTCAGAATGCGTAAATTCTCCGATGCCGAGTTAATAAATGATTTAAGCTTCACGCAATTCCTCGATAATCAATATAATGTCATTCGCATGTGCCGAATTTCCGGCTGCCTGTGATGCCAGAAGTAAGCGAAGACGATCTACTAGCTCGTTTGGATTGTCCCAATGGATATAGTCCAATTGGGTGTTTTTTCTAGCTAGCTTATACTTTGGCATACCCTGTCCCACATGATGATCGACTGTATTTGTGTGATATATGTGTTGAATTTGTGGCTGGTGTTACGTCGTATAGCCTCACTAGGCTTATACATTTTTTTGTGCGCATTCGTCGAGATGACAAGCTTTTCATAGTTTTTCAAATCACCCGGTGTGAGAGTTTCGACATTGGGTACTTTTTTAAACAGCAGCACCGTTAATCCTACAGTTTTTGCATAACTCACATCTCCCACACGAATATGTTGAGAGTCAAAAATTATCGGAGAATTCCGAATCATTCATTTGTTGTTTGCGAGATTCCGTACACCATATAATACATCCAAGCTTGCCTTTCTATTTGTCTGTAATAGCAGGACATATTTATTGATCAATTCATCGACATTTTGCGAGTCATCATCATCCTCATATATGAATTAAAACGAATCTTGGGTTTCACTCTTGAAGGAATCTTGTGTTTCATTCTTCAATTAATGTGTCGCACTATGCAACGCATCTCCTTCTTCAACATTATCATCACTCACTTTTTCATCCGTAATTTCCTCCTTCCCCACCTCGCTGATTTTATACGACACCAATTTCTCCAGTGGTCTCACTATGGCCTTAAAGACATCTTGCATTCTCTGCTCATCGTTATCTTTTCGCCTTGGCAATTTCTCGCAATACATCTTTTTCTCGCAACAGTTGTTCGCTCTTCATGTTGTCACTGTCAAGGCGTGTACAATACTGTCTCTTCAACCACCAGCGATGAGTCATTTATCAATGGTCAGAAAATAATCAAACCCTTGTCTATATCGACCCTCATTAATACTACTATCTTTGTCAATCGTGATAAATGCAAACTTGTCGGAATTCCAGCATTTCGTGCACATGTTTTGAAGGGGCCAGTCCACTTTGAAGCCATGAAAAAAGGCTATTATCGCATTTTTTTGAGAATTTTATAATAGATATGAATATAAAAGTTATTGGGCTTGATGAATGAAATCTTGAAATACACTAAAAAAAATGTAATCCATTTTTATTCATTTTTAAGTACAAAAACTACAGTTTAACGTAACGTAAAATAGGTGGGCTAGGTAGCTCCATCGCAACTCGGCAATAGCTTGTCTGAAACAAAAAAAATCAAAATCCATTAGATTCAGTATGACGCCAGCTACAAAATGACCCTCGGATATAAAGTTGTATCAAAAAATAAAAAAATGGCAGATGAAAAACGAAAAAAGTATTTTTGAAACGCGTTTTTTTCGCAGTTTTTCGCAAAAAAAAGAGTAAAAATCAGAATTTTAAAACCATCGAGGTTCATCTTGCCGCAAATCATGTTTACAATATGTGGTTCAAATTTCAAGAGAATCGGTTTAGTAGTTTTAGAGATACGATGGAGCTAGATTTTGAAAACGTTGTTTCGAGAAAAACGCGTTCGCAGTTTATACTATGAAAAACTCTCTCTTAAACTCAATCGGCAATTCCTGCACCGTACAAAATCCCTTCTGATTGCTCATCATCGTCGATTTCTTCAAGTTTTGCTTGCTTTCGTTTGGTTCTGGTTTCTTTTGAGCACTCAGAACTGCGGCGGTTTGCAAGGCGAACACGCTCGTCATCGCGATTGTCGGCGAATCCCATGGCGATCGGGCCGAGTTTGACGCCCATTATTTCCATTATTTTTAGCACTGGACGAAATCCTTCATTAAAGACAGACGCGGAAACTGTGCAGGCAATTTCTACGATTTTTTTGCCGTTGAACATGTGTTTAGGTGCCATATTCCATACGCAGTTGTTAAAACTTTCATTATTGTTTTGCGTATAGCCACCTAAACACCTTTCGAGCAGTTCTGTTTTGGTGAGATCCTCGTAAATAGGTTTTAAAACTTCCTGTACTTACTCAGAAAGAGCAGGAGGATGTTTGTAATGTTGCTGAAGTGCCTCAACTTTGAGGTACTAACACCATTCTATCGAGCAGGTGTGATGTTGCGGCTTGACATTGGTCGAAATTTTGTTGTAATACCCTGCCCATATTTCTTTGCGCATACCTTCAATAGAATTCAAATTCCTTCGAATAGCTAAGCCGTAATTTTCAGTCAACTGTTTCATCAACTTGATCGTCAAAGTTTGTGTTTTTGCTGTTGGCACTTTTTTTACGGTAGCCGTTTTTTTCTTCACAACTAGAGTTTTTTTCGATGCGGCTTTTTTCGGTGTAACGTTTTTCGATGCGATTTTTTCCTCTTCTGCTTCCTTTAGAGCTTTTTTCTTTTGGATCAAAGATTTTCTTGCTTCATTTGCACGTTTGGCCACATGTAAAACACACTTCAATTTTTTTACAACGAACTCTTCACCATAGGGAAAACAATTAAGCAGCATTCTGAAAGTCTTTGAGTTGTCATCACCGATGTAGAATCCATATCGCACAGTAAATCTTTCTACCGATCGTAAAAACATTTCTACTATGCCATCTACCTCCATTTTGCCGGCACTTCCTGAGTGATTTGCTGTACAATGAGATTTATGCTTCTTAGACCAGGTGATAAAGTCTATTGTGTTTCCTTTACCTTTTCATTTTTCCCATCCTTTACAGAGACTTGATCGTATTTCAACGTCAGCGATTTTTCCAGTAAATCGAAGAATAAGTGAAACTATACCAATTCGAGAAGAGAAGCCTCTTTTTCCCAAGATCCGTCACCAGAAACTGTCAAAACGTCCTCGGGAAGTCCTTTTTCCTTTTGCACTTTTTTTTTCTTCTTCAACAGCTTTGCGCGTCACTAAATCGAAAACGGTTTTTACTGCTATGCCAAGTCCGTCAACGATTTGATAGTAAACATTCTTGTGTAATCCGTAGCCTAAGCCCATTAGACCACAAAATAACTTGATTCCAACTAATCCAATGCCCATTAAACGCATCACAAACGCGAGGCGACGATTCACTTTGTAACCACTTCTGATCATCGGGCACGAGTTAATGTACTTTTCGCGACACGCACAACTCAAACACACTTTAAAACCCAAGCCTCCCTCTCCATATTTAGAAAATGAAATTTCTCCATTGCAACCTTTACACTTCAAGTAGTTTGACAACGTTGAAGACACGAGAAGAAAGCTTATGTTACTGTAACCGGCAGCTGGATCCGTGTGTACGTCGAAACCCTGATCCTTCGAAGTTGCCAGTTGTTCAGCTGATTTGCTTGCAAAATCTGCAGTTTTATCCGAGTGTTAATTCCCTGAAAACTTCCGCTTCCTGGTTCTCCCTGGATGAGCTTCGTTCTTTTTACCCATGATGCACAACCCGATGTTACTCTACGCAGTCTAAGCGAATACTGATGTTGAAATAACGGTAGGGTTGTTTCAATGTTCGTTTTAGCTTCTAAAACTTACTTATAACTGGGGTTATATTTCAAGAAGGACTAAAATATAGCTGGATTATACGATGTATAATGAGAAGCAGCTGTTTAGTGAACAATAGCGGGAAAGAGGATTAAAAGGCCGATGGGTCGGCTGAGCGCGCTATACGCTCAGGTAGACGAAATGAGGTCTTGATGTTCAGGTAAAAAAAAACTTAGAGAGCTCGGATTTTCATAAAATTTCGACACAATCTTTCTGAATGTATGTACTTTCGAAAACAGTAAAAAAATCGACTTTTTGTAATTTTCAAAGTGGACTGGCCCCTTGAAGCACGTATAAGTCATTTCCGTATTAACATGATCGTTGTAGACGTGTTTGAGATTCATATTGTCCTGCTTGAAAAGTGCCACGAAATTTGTATTATCTCTCACAAGATGTTTGGGGATACGCGTGTACGTCTGACAAAGATAAAGACTGTCAACAATCTCGTCTCTTCCCATGGAAAAGAAGGCTCCAACATTATCCTGCTTTTCGCATGCTCTGTCATCAAAGATGAATATAGAGTCGGATCGTGCATCACTTGGTGCTATCACTCGTTCATGCGCCTCGAATGGATGATATTCACCTCCACTCACAGGTTGAAGTAATCATTCGAGCAACTTTTACTTTGGCTGCTTCAACGATTTGGAATACAAGTAAATGTTCTGAAATCTCAAACCACTGGGATGGATGATGAGAGTGAGCAAAGCGTTGGTTTTCCCACAATTCAATGGACCGCAAAACAATGCACGTATGCTATCCGACAATAAATTCCCATAACGTTCTTGTTTCTTCTTTCTCCTACCGTCTTCGACAAACTAATCGAAATTTATCACGGGAAGTCCACCTCCGATAGTTTGCTTCTTGGACATCATCTCACACACGACTAACTGTGAAATCATATAAATAGGATTCCTATAGGAATTATTTGTCAATCGCGTATTGTCTTTAGACATGATTATGCATAACAAGTGTGGTAAAGTTTCAGTCAACCGCCTAATCAACAAACTCCCCGTTGAACTACATCTGCCTGGGTATCAGTATTGTGGATCAGGCACAAAGTTGGTCAAGCGCCTTGCTCGTGATGATCACGGCATAAATCCATTGGATAAGGCTCGCAAACAACACGATATTGCGTGTTAAAAAAATCCGGATAATCTTGAGGCGAGACATTCGACGGATAGAGTGTTGGCTGAACAGGCTTGGCAACGTGTTACCGCTGAAGACGCTAGCATCTGTGAAAAGGCCAGTGCCTGGGGTGTGGCAAATATCATGAAGACAAAAAGGAAATTTGGTATGGGGATAAAGGCCCGCAAGGGTGGCGTTTGTTTGAAAAAAATAATTGGCCCTGCAAAGAAGACAATGATTCAAAGTAATGATCCGCATAAGATTATTAAATCAGCTCTAAAGGGTGCTCGAGCAGCTGTGAAGACACGAGGTTGCAAAGTGCGCACGCCTCGGGTTCTACCTGTAACTCATAAAATTGTTGGTTTATTGTCGTTCCTCGTGCGTATTTTTGCGGGTCTTAGCGCTGCAAGCGCTTTGTCAGGTGGTGCGGCTAGTATAGCTAAAGCGGTAAATGCTGTTCAAGCAGCTAAACGTGAATTAAATGAAGGTAAGCGTCATAATCGGACAATTGAAGCGAATGCATTGTCAGGGCTTACACCTGAAACCATATAAGCAGGGATTGGGTCTTCATATCAAACCAAACAACTAGAAATTACGCTACCTCACCGACCCCTCACCGACATAGACCTTGTCAAATATGCGAAAATCCTAAAGATTGCACATTTTCTTGATGTTTACATGCGCGATACATTTTCAGCGAGCGCACCCCTCAAATATGAAGCAGCAATTGTAAATTTGGATGAAAATGTCGGTCCTGGAACACACTGGGTTGCTTACAAAAAGACTGGATGGAAAGTAATGTAATATGATAGTTTCGGCAATCGTTCACCACCATCCGAACTCATGACATATTTTCATGTTAGTAGCGTAAATTATAATTATAAGGGATATCAGGAATGAGATACGATTGAATGTGGACATTCGTGTCTCAATTTTCTCTGTCGACAATTGCAGCACAAAGATAAATATACACTATATGTAGGGGAGAAATGATGTGGAGAATTCAGTTGTCAATTTACCAGCATCATGGATGAAAGTTTAGCATTGAACATATCTGGCTCATCGTCCATACTCGAGGCGCAATACTTTCCCCCCATTGAACTCTTGCCCCACAAAAATTATACTCTTGGTCTCGTGGAATTGTTAACCTTCAACTCTATTCCCAATATCGACGTTGAGCATGGTAAACTTTACGTGGGAGATGAGGTGTTGACGATACCTACGGGCAGTTATGAAATAGAGCATATTGAGACGTTTGTACAAGCACAGCTCTCACGTGAAAATATCAAAATCAGCATTAAACCGAATAATAATACGCTACGCAGTGAGATCGAGTGTGATCATGATGTAAGCTTTGAGCCGAAAGATTCTATTGGAGATCTACTAGGCCTCACCGCACGCAAATTGGAAGCCAATAAAAGATACGAATCTGACCTTCCTGTACCCATTCTTAAAGTGAACGCCCTACGCGTTGAGTGCAACATTACCGCTGGTGCCTATATTAACTGACAAAAAGTACACACAATTCACGAATTCTTTCCATCTGTGCCACCGGGCTATAAGATCATTGAAATCCCCTGCCACGTAATTTATCTGCCAATCACGAGTCGAACGATTGGCGCGATACAGCTTCTCATAGTGAATCAGGAAGGTGATTTGGTAAATTTCCGCGGTGAAGTAATCACCATACGCCTGCATATAAAGTCGTGATGAGTATAGTTTTCAATAGATCTTCCAATAACAATAAACGGCCATGGATAAAACAATCAGCCGTCGGTCAGCGCTCAAAGTGCTAACACCTCAACACGTGTTACTCTTAAAGAATTTGGGTCTCGAAGTGCGTGGCGGAAGCGTGTTAAAAAATTATTTTGTCTAAGCTCTGTGCATCTGCTGCGTAAAATGGAGGAAGAAATCGTAAACATTCAAACGTCCGTCGTCTTTGATGAATCCATCATCCCTTGCAAGATTCACGCTGATCGGCCATATGCATCTTCAACCTTCAATAACAGCGATGAAATCCGTATTGCTATCCAACATCAAGACCTCTCCATCCTGCCAAGCAAGAGTTCCCTACACATATGTGGGAAATAATCCAAGCGTAATGGGGTGCCAACCGCTGCTACAAGTCTCGTCAACAATGCCATTTGTCATTTGTTTGAGGCATTGCGATATGAATTGAATGCCATAGGGATCGATCGTAAAAAGAATGTCGGCATTGCATGTTTAAGTAAAGGATATTCACCTCTCTCACCGGCCAAGAGCTCTATGCTCGAGAACACTGGATGGCTCGATGTTGAAGAGACCAAGCAGATGGTAAATATATCGGGAAACTTTGGTGTGCATACCGCTGAGCATGGTCCTCGGGTTTGCCGAAGATTATCGGAAAATTGTCGCAAATGCTAAGTACGAGTTGATTCTCACAAGATCAAAACCGATGACAATGCCATTGTACAAACAGCGCCCGAAGACTACAAACTCGTAATGCATCAAATAGAATGGCTCGTACCGTATGTATGAACAGTCTCGGATCAGCGAAAAATTCAACTGTTAAAGTTTCTCGCCAAAGACGCACCAATCTTCATGAGTTTCCGAACAGGGGAATTGTATGAATATCCATTGCTGCCTGCCACCTCTAAGCACGTGTGGTCTGTGAAAACCTCGAACCAGATGGAGAAGCCACGATATGTCATACTTGCGCTGCGGGCGGGGCGGGAAAATAAGAAACAACAAAATGCGATCCAATTTGATCATTGTAACCTGAGCGATGTCAAACTATACCTCAACTCATAATGTTATCCAAATGAAAATTTGAATTTGAACATTGATCAAAATCAATATGCTCTACTCTACGAGATGTACACAAACTTTCAACCGACCTATTACAACAAATAGGCTGAACCACGGCTGGGCAGAATTGAATTTTTATAAAAAAAAGCCCCCCTCGTTGTCATTGACTGCTCAAAACAAACCGATTCTCTCAAATCCGGCCCTGTTGACGTGCGTTTCGAGTTCGAATTGAAAAATAATATTCCGCCATAAACTTCGGCATACTGCATGATCCTCCATGAGCGTATTGTCGAGTACAATCCAATCAGTGGTGAGGTTAAAAAATTCGTATAAATTCATGCCGATGATTCGCATCCACTTCAGTCAACATGGAGCTTATCGTCAATGTGCAGGGCTTCAAGAGACCCATCAACAAATTTGTCCTAAAGGAGATGTCCATAGTCAAACTCCACGACAAGGATGCTAAACCGCTGACGCTCGTCTTCGACGCACCATTTGCATGGGACTCTTTACCGGCCAAGTACAGAATGACAAGAAAGTGGCTGGAACTCAATTCCCATGGAATACGATGGGAACACAGTGACATATCATACGCGGCAGCTAGAAAGACAGTTCGAGAAAAAAGCAAGGAGCTCCAACCAACTATCTGAAGGGATTCGAGAAGTGCGCATGGCTATCAAGATTCACGGATCCCGCAACAAATATCATCGACTTAGAGACTCTGGACTGTCCATCGCTGCAAAAGCTGCCGAAAATCAGAAACTTAAATGTGATTTTCGCGCGTGATTTACTGCGCCCATGAGAATGTAAAATCCCCGAAAAGCTGGTTGAGCGTATACGAAGCGTAGTGTGAGCGAGGGATTTTTTTAACTAAATAAAAAACATTTGGTTGAAAATATGGGTCATTTGTATTCTTTATTCTACGACGAAAACATCTATCATTCACAATTCGATCAAACATATACATTTTTACATAGTCAGCACTTCGAGAAAAAAACCGTGACGACTGCGAACAGCCGTTCGACGATGGTGCTTTTTTGTCTCCATGCTCGGAGACGATGGAACTCGACGCTGTTGTAATTTCCACCAGTGAGTTGACCGGTTGTAGCATACTCTCGATGATGCGGACAGCTGTTCGACGATGGTGTTCCAACGAATTTTGCCATTTCCTCCATGCTCAGAGACGACGGAACTCGACACTGTTGTATTTCCCACCAATGTACCGCATGCAGCGTTGACCATCGCGTGCCACATGCAGCATACTCTTGAACATTGTCGAATCTTGGTCGAAGGCCTTTACAAGTCGCGCTGGTAAGAAGACAAAGAACTCATCCGCGATGTAGCGTTTCCCAGACTAGGTATGTACGATCCTCATGTCGGAGATTCGATGATCCGAGTGAACGGGGAGTTCTGACAGCTTCTTCGTTAGAAGGAATTCCGCCATCCGGCTGACTTTGTTGATACTCGTGAAATCCATCTCCACACTTTTTCTCTTTTCAAAGTTCCTTTTGGAGAGATGTTGATGTTGGGTGGTAGTCTGAGCTTGGTCCACGAAATTATAAGCTCCCTCGAAACCCTCCCACTCAAATTTTCCAACTTCTCTCCACTTTTCCAGTCGTGAAAAACAGGTTCAAACACGTTCGAAGAACCTCGTACGTGGAGAATTAACACCAACATTTGTTTCACACTCCCAAAAAGAAAACGGGTTCAAACACGTTTGAAGGACCCCGTACGTGCAGAACATCCACAGCATTTTTCACACTTCCGACACTGAGGTGCGGGGCCATCAATGTGATATTTTATCTGTGGCGTATTATAATGCTCCATGCATGGAAGATATGATATCACTTCACTGTCGTTCCGATGATGTTCTGGCAAACGATCCCACAATAAACCAACAAATTCACCCCAATATTTTAGAAGGAAGACCTTTGGAACCTGTTTGAGCTCGTTTTGGGTCAAGTCCAGCGGACGCTTCGCCGGATGCAGTGCGTACATACACGCACATGTGAACATCTTGACGTAATCTTTCGGAATGATACGGCGACAGGTTGAATTTTCTTATCGTCACCTCTTATACCTGCAGTTACATGCAATAAATAACGCATTTTTTATGAGTCTCTGAAAGAGCGCCCTTCATATAGCAGCTAACGTTTTCTTATTGGTGGAAATTTCTCTAGCCATATGTAGTAGTTTCCTCATATGTGTCCATAATGAGGCTGATAATTCCGAGTTATACGATAAAAAGTACAAAAGCTTTTATGGCTTTCCAACGGTTACCCGCCACTTTTTGCCTTTTTGGAAAAATGGCATCTTTTGCCGCCGCATTAAGCTGTGTTCTAGCAGCACAACATTGCGCATCCTCGCGTGAATGCCTGTATTAATATTGCAGTACGAAAATACAGAATATCGGCGGTACATTTGGAGCACGTTCATTGCTGGGTTATTGCAGCATTGCGACATAAAATTCGAAATGCGTTATTTCGGCAAGCTCAGGGCACATTGGAGGTACGCTGTGACGCTCCATTGCCGGTAGAAACGAGGCACGTTATCGCGGCATTGAGATGAAAAATTTGGAATACGCTATGCGGCAAGGTGAGGGCACATCGACGGCATGCTGTGACGTTCCGTTGCCGGCATATTTAGAACACGCCGTAACGCTCCTTCGTCGGTATAAACGACGCCTGCTATTGCGGTGTTGTGACCGGCTAAATGGAGTTCTGCATTACCGGTAACTGCTCAGGTGGGAATAAAAAGAGAGCAAAATAAGTAATTCTATTGAATACAATCGCACAGACGCACCGGTTCGTGTGTGCGACACCCGCGTATGACTGAGGGCCAGCGTCATGGCCGTAATTATTTTTTTCCGAAAGTACGAGGCTGGGATTCGAACTCGCAACTTCACGATGTCCTGGTGTAGAAGGCAAGCACGCTAACCACTCGACCATCCAACTGGTCCAATTTATATAACAAATTTAAGGATCATAGGTTTGTCGTAGCGATTCTGCCTATGGTCATAACCATGTACCTTGTTTTTGCCGACCATGGAACGTCACAGCGTGCTGCCAATGCGCCCTGACCTTGCCGGCATAACATATTCCAAATTTTCCGTCTCAATGCCGCGATAACTTGCCTCGTTTTTACTGGCAACGGAGCATCACAGCGTGGTGCATTTATGACTGAAACGCGAAATAAATATGACATCACTCCAAATCTTGAGCTTGCCGCATCAGTACTGTTGTTGCAGCAGATAATTGTTGCGTATATTTGCTGCTAACTTACCGTCTTGGCATCACACATTTATTTCGCCAAACCACGCACTGTGGCGCAAATTTGCAGCTTAATGCGTAAGGAAAAGACAGCATATTGGTGTCACGGTGTGCCGCCGTATGCTGACATGTGAATTTTCACAGCACGTTTGTCTATCAGGGGACATTGGCCAAACTTTTTATTTT
The DNA here is from genome assembly GCA_963210295.1 of Ophion ellenae. Lineage (NCBI taxonomy): Eukaryota > Metazoa > Arthropoda > Insecta > Hymenoptera > Ichneumonidae > Ophion > Ophion ellenae. The sequence continues at coordinate 26,889,913 of OY723387.1, forward strand.
TCATCCTTTACATCGATACTTCAGTATGATAATCCAATCTATTTTTTTCCCTTCGATTAAAGATATTTAATGAGAAGACAGCCGTTCGTCTATCAATGTGACATTGTCTTGTCAAATTTCGTGAAATTGTGGAGAGAAGGTAGTTTGAGTACATTGTAAGTATATTTTCAATACAGTTTGAGTACATGTAATCGCAGATCCAACGTATATTTTTTTATATAAGTACATTCTGAAGATCTATTTTGGCCCAAAAGATTGATATCGCGAGTATATTGGTTTTTTTCCTTAGGTACACGCTTTTCGCGTTTGTTACCTATTCTTTCCCTTCATTGTGCCCGTTTCTTTCCTCTACTGCTTACTCCTTTTTTCTCCATCTTTCTCCTTGTCCCCCCCCCCCCCTCTTGCGGCCGCAGCCGACTTCCCCCTCTGTATTATATTCATCATGATATTTATGTCATGGGTATAGGGAAACTGCTGAAAACCTATACCAATACAGCCGGTCATCGAGTTCGCCCCCCAGTCGTGGAACTAGTCTTATTTCGCCGCGAAATGCCGAAGAAAAACATTTCACGACGAAATGTACGCGACTGGGATTCGAACCCGGGACCACCCGGTCCGCTGATTTAGTGGCGAGCACGCTAACCACTAGTCCACCGCACCGGTCTGATATCGCGAATATATTTTTAATGCATTTCCCGTATATATTGCATTTATCTAATCAATATCTAAGCTGTATAATATATATCTGAAATATATTTTACATCTATTTTGAATATATCGAAAAATATATTTTTACAAATATTTTATTTCCGTGTGGGATGTAACGTAACCCAATGCCACGGTGGTGTATTTGCATACTGTGTATGCAGCACACTGAATACGCCGTAAAACCAATAGTTGCAATGAATGAAAGACGAATAAAAGGTAAGATCATTTGTTTGTGTACTTTGAGTGGTGGGAACAATGGTCAATCGAACTTTCGATCTCTTACGGACATAAAAGTATGACTAATTATGTCACAAGGAATGCAGGTACATGCAAACATTGTGAGTCCAAAATTAATGATACTTCCTGGTGCATAAGAAATTCGATTATAGGGCGCCTGTGCGATCACATTAATGAATCACGTTTAAAGTAATCCTATCGCTAGGCTTCAATCCATAGGAGTTTCATTTAGTTTTTTTTGCTTCACTAAATATATTAATAATCGTCTCTGTAAATTGTCAGGGTCGGTTATCGACCTAATTACAAAGAGAAAACAAATATAAAAGTTGCGTATTTTTGTGAAGGAATTCCGAGACGACATACAAAAACCCAATATCCGGTCGCTACAAAGGTGTATATAATAGTGGGAATCCGTCAGATTCTTAAAAATAATCAGATAGTAATCCTATGCTCTCAGAAAAAATTACGCTCATTGACCTAATTTTTATGTAATATCGAGTTTAATTTGAACTTCCGGTATTGAATTTATTATCACTTGCTACGATAAAAAGGCGTGACAGCAAGACAACAGCTGACTGTAGTCTTAACCGCACTCATTCGAATTTCCACACATATTTCATTTTTAACCGACATATTTCGCCGACACAAATTTTCCACGCCTTTTACCAGTCGTGGCCCGAATACAATGCTTTATATTTCTCGCACCTGACATTGTTTTGACAGATCGACGTTGAAAAGCATTGAGGTTAAACTCGCCTGGTTGAGTAAAAAGAGGCGGAGATAGAACCAATGTTGCCAAATATGAAACCTGGAAATTCTGCGCGAATCGTTGAAATAACTATTTTCTCGCTTTTCTAATTAAATGTGAACATTCATTAAACAGTTTACACATGGAAAATTTGAGTTATTATAAACTATTTTTTTGCATATGTTAAAAATATAAACTGTACAAGTCTCAAGTACGAGACTGTCCTTAACGTTGCATACGCTCACATATTTGGCACACATTCCAAATTTTCCGCGCTTGTCACACTTGGTCAAATTGACCAGGCCAATTTGTAAAGCGCAATAACAAATACTGCCTTCAGGACTAATTCGAACGGATTATCTATAAATATATAAATACATGGAACTTCCTAAAATTTGTAAGAAAAGTCATAAAGTGAAAAATTAAATTGCGACATGGTTTTTAAAAAACGTGAAAAATTATATTTCCGTACATTTGACCATGTGTTGTGTACATTTAACCACGTGCACAGGGTTACAAAAGAATATTTTCGAGCCATTTGTTTCTTTCGCCACACAAAGAAGAGGAAGAGAGAAAGTGCTTCCTTATTCACTTTGAGAACGTATCAACGCATTTTGGCGAGGAAAAATCAGGAGAATTGCATCATCGGTTTTGCTTAATTCTATAAAAGTTATTTCATATGGATGCAAATTTATTACGCTGAAAGATGATTTTGTAGAGAAATTTCTCTCATTAGTGTGACGTATTCTGGCGAAAACGAATGTCGAATGTTCGCCTTACATAAAACGTTTGAGTTTAGTACACATGATGCTCATGCGGTGTACATTTCAACCGGTGGGTCAGACTTATATGGTAGCATATGTCCGTTCCCGATGAAGTTCTTGCCTTTCTATGATTAGTATATATATATGTACGAATACATTGAACGACCGCGGGCTTCCGCTGATTTGTATCGATCGCAATATCATGTACCCGACCACACCCAGCCTAGTACCTATTATGACATATGGATCGTCATATGTATTTCGAACATAATTTGCATGAATTTTCTGCACTTTTACGAAATGACGCGTCAACTCGGAAACGATTGTCGTATAACTGTCCACAAATGATCCTGAGACCTTTGATAGACCATAAATAATCAATCAACATGGCGAGTGAATAAGTTTTTCGATTTCTAAAACCAACTTATTTGCCACAAACTCTCGATTTTCATGTGTTCTAATAAGATTCTGCAAACATTTAACGTAGATTAAACGAATTCGAAAAAGTCTGTGCCGAGCTTCATAAAAGTTTATTCATTCAAAAACTTTGAGACTTTATCTGAATTAAAATCAGTATAGACTTTAACTCAGATCAAGATTTAAGTTCAAGATTAAACTTGAATTCAGATCGTTTGTAACTTCAAATAGAAAAAACGACTCACAAGTATGATATTATAGTTGGTTTCGTTGGAACGCAATGAAAATAATTGTTTTTTTCATAACCAAAAATCTTTGGCAGTACAGAGCCACGGAAAACTGTTTTTAGCATTCTCATTAGAGACCTACAACCTAAATCGATTGAGAATGAATTTAGAGAACAGTAAACCTTAAGCAAAAAGAGAAATAAAAATAATCGTTGCATGCCAACGATGCAAACTTCAACACATTCACAAGTCATGTAATATACATAATTTGTAAGTCGTTTCACCGGTTCAAATGGATTATCTGAAATCCTTTAAATCGGATTTAACACATTTCCGTGCCCATGTGGTTTTAAAATACCGCTTGAGGAAAATATTATATCCAGCAAACGATTGCGAAAGCCATGCACATTGAAAACATTGTAAAATTGAGAAAGGTATGAAACGAATTAGACAACGACTGTTTAGTGGCATCATTCAAAATAATATAGAAGAAACTACTGAGGTACTGCGCTATAGTTAAGTAAGCACTAAACTCGAAGAAATGCGTATTCAATTGTCGAAAAATTAGGATCTTGCTGACATCGAGACGTTGAAGAGCACCAGTGAATTTGTTATTCAATTCATCAAATGTTAATGGCAAATCATTTGGGAAAATAATGTTTATGCTTTAGCCATCCTTGGATCAAAATATGTTTCCCCTTGCACAACTTGTTTGACTACTGAGTAAATAAGCTTGGGAATAAAAGGATTTCAAAACATAGAAAAATGTTCATCACTTAGAAAACAAATGTAATTAATTCGTACCGCGTATATTGCAGTTGCTTTGATGTACGAGATAATGTATATAGATAGACACTATCTACGAGAGTGACTCGCGACGCGGATTCGTATGCAAACTTGAAGGCACGTCAGCATGGCACGCTTCGTACACGAGCTTGCCATTATACACAGCAGTACAATCGTCTTACGATACATGGTACTTGCTGCGGTATTCAGTTGTCGCAAGTGCGACCCACATTGAGGATTATTGGGATATTCTTATTGTCAATACCATCACGACTTCCCGTTTTTACACGTGTATTTTGCTGAAAAATCATTTCAAGGTCATGATATCAGGTCGTTGGATTCGTCTGAATATCAGCTACAACGTCTTAAGGCGTTACCCCCACTTGTAGCGCAAGAAAGGCCTTTTTCATGATTTGTTTTAAAGAAAACTACAAAACTTTTTTAATCGATCAATATACCATCTTAAAGAACACATCTTGAAGAACTTTCAGTAATTTTTTTATTGAAAAATATTACATTGTTTAGTGGCAAATGGCCGTCAATGAAATAATGTTTTTATATACACGGTTTGCGGTGACCAACATTGCGGCGAAGTGGATCATCTGAAAAAAAAAATGCGGATGGATTTAGTCAAATATAAGTATATACTAGTCTTTAATCGAAGGATTTTAAAAAATATTCATTTTTCACAAAATGGCGGACAGTCAAAGTTAATGGTTCTATTTTAACGAAAAAAAACGGCCGTTTTTGGCTATAAAACGGCCATTTTTTTCGAAAAAAAAAATCGAACGATTAAAGACTACATTTTTATCTATTAAATAAGCCTGCAAAATTTCAAGAAGATCGGTTCATTAGTGTTCGAGTAATCTTGGTCACCGACTTCAGAAATGCCATTTTGAGAAAAACGCGTTTAAAGTTTCTCTTTCAACGCTCTTTCAACGCGGATTCTTCTCTTTCAACGCTCATATCTCAGTCAATTTTGTTTGGATCGACTTGAAATTTTCAGGACATATTCTCAGATACTTATACTTCAAAAAAAAGCAAAAAAAATCGATTTTTTCAAAATCGCAAGTGGGGTAACCCCTTAATAAAAAAAAAAAAAAACATGTTCCCTTTTGAAAAATCATCGATAACCTTCAGAACGCAAAAACTATGACCTTGACAAAAAAGAATTTTCACCACTGGATCAGCTCCCTCGAAATCAATCAAATTACCTCCTGTCATTTTTTCGTCACTCTAAAGGCAACGGAAATATTTTGGGTGGTCACGTTGAATGGTCTTTACCCTGTATATGTGGAAAAACATTTCATGTTTGATAAAAAATCCACTGCATTTTGTCTTCTCCTAGACATTTCTAGCAATTTATCATTTCTGTACATAGATCTCAAATTAATATTAAGTAATTATTACTAATTAAGAGAATAAGAAAAATAACGTTGTTCGTTAATTATCCTGATTAAGTAGTTTGAAGTTCCCGTGCATAATTACCGAGTGTGGATAAGGTTGGTTGCACTTGTGTTGTGTTATATATATATATATATATATATATATATATATATATATATATATATATATATATATATATATATATATATATATACAGGGTGACTTTTATAAGGTGGACAGGTGTTTTTAGAGGGTCTTGCGCGGTGATTTTGCGACTGAAAAAAATATGATTTTTAATGGTTTTTCACGCTTTCTTTGGAAAAAAATATATCGTATTTTTGTCATGAATAGCATTTGCCAGAGAAAATAGCGTATTCTGGAAAAGAATAAAAAATCCATTTTGCGTGCAGGAGAATGAAGTTTATAAAATTCCGAATACGGGACACTCCCGAAAAACTTTATTTGTGCTCCCCGTCATGGAGAAAAAAATTATCAAACATACGATAAAAGTGTATAAATCGGAATTTAATCAGTGGAACAAACGAGCTAAGTCAGGCACGACAGTGCTATAGGAAGTGCTAGTCTGGTGACGTCACAGTTGCAACTTCCGAATGGTCGACTGTCACCGGAAGTTGGTTCAGAGTCCGATGATACGCGGTCGAGCCGAGGGACCTGAATGTGTCCCTATCTGAGCACTTGATTCAAAATAATGTCAATTTATAAAATGTTCGAGGACTCCATGCACTGAAAATACGATTTTCAATCATTTGCGATTCGCTAACAACTTTTGGAATAAATAATTCTAGCAATACATTTTAAAGTAATTTGACGTGGCATAATTAATTTTTACCAAATATTACGAGATTGTTGTTTTTTAATGTTGCATAAATTATCTTCACATGTTGTAGTTACAGAATTTTTGAATATTTTATGAAAAAGTCAAAGATAAAAATGCTCGTATAATTTGGCAAAAAATAATAATTTCACGCGAAATTACTTTAGAATGTATTGATAGAATTATTTATTGCGAAAGTTATTAGCGAATCGCAAATGATGAGGAATATTGTTTGCGGAACATGAAATCCGCAAACATTTTCGAAATTGACATTATTTCCGATAAAGTTCGCAATCTATAGATCAACTCCAATCGATTATCTTAAACCTCAATCCATAAACGTATTTCAGGCACATTAATCCCGTGAAACTGGGTCGTTTTCGTTTTTGCACTGCCAAACCAACAATTGTCAGTGGAAAAAATCTGAAAAAAATCATGGTCGATCTTTAGACCGTACTTCTACAGGAATAATAAGGTTGTTTTGTTCCTTATTTTCGATTTTTTAAAATAAATATTAAGTGAAGAAAATGATCTTGGGCGGGATGAAAACGACCCGGGTTTGCGAATCGCGGGTTAGCATTTGCTCCGCAATGGGTCAGGTTGAGTCGAGAAATCTGACGATGCTGCGACAACGACGGAAGAAGCATTATTTATTTAACAAAGATAGAATCAGTGCTCGCAACGGTTCTCGGAGCACCGATCGGACATTCCTGACACTATTGGCCCGAATTCGTCTCCGATTTTATCTTATTTCCGGTCAGATTGGGTCGAGAAGCCTGACGATCCTGCGACAGCGAGGGGAGGAGCATTATTTATTTAACAAAGATAAAATCGGTGTTCGAAACGGTTCTAGGAGCCTCAATCGGAAATTCCTGATAGTACCGAATCCGTCTCCGATTTTATCTTATTTCCGGTCAGATTGAGTCGAAAAGTCGGACGATGCCGCGAGAACGACGGTAGGAGCTTTGTTTATTTAACAAAGACAAAATCGGTGCTCGGAATGGTTCTCGGAGCCTTGATCGGACATTCCCGACATTACTGCCCCGAATTCGTCTCCGATTTTATCCTACTTCCGGTCAGATTGGGTCGAGAAGTCTGACGATGCCGCGAGAACGACGCTAGGAGGTTTGTTCATTTAACAAAGATAAAATCGGTGTTCGGAATGATTCCCGGGGCCTGGATCGGACATTCCCGATATTACTGCCCCGAATTCGTCTCCGATTTTATCTTACTTCCGGTCAGATTGGGTCAAGAAGTGTGACGATGCCGCGAGAACGACGGTTGGAGCTTTGTTTATTTAAGAAAGATAAAATCGGTGCTCGGAATGGTTCTCGGAGCCTTGATCGGACATTCCCGACATTACTGCCCCGAATTCGTCTCCGATTTTTTCCTACTTTCGGTCAGATTGGGTCGAGAAGTCTAACGATGCCACGAGAACGACGCTAGGAGCTTTGTTTATTTAACAACGATAAAATCGGTGCTCGGAACGGTTCCCAGGGCCTCGATCGGATATTCCCGATATTACTGCCTCGAATTCGTCTCCGATTTTATCCTACTTCCGGTCAGATTGGGTCGAGAAGTCTGACGATGCCACGAGAACGACGCTAGGAGCTTTGTTTATTTAACAAAGATAAAATCGGTGCTCGGAATGGTTCCCGTGGCCTGGATCGGACATTCCCGATATTACTGCCCCGAATTCGTCTCCGACTTTATCCTACTTCCGGTCAGATTGGGTCGAGAAGTCTGACGATGCCGCGAGAACGACGCTAGGAGCTTTGTTTATTTAGCAAAGATAAAATCGGTGCTCGGATTGGTTCTCGGAGCCTTGATCGGACATTCCCGACATTACTGCCCCGAATTCGTCTCCGATTTTATCCTACTTCCGGTCAGATTGGGTCGAGAAGTCTGACGATGCCGCGAGAACGACGCTAGGAGCTTTGTTTATTTAACAAAGATAAAATCGCTGCTCGGAATGGTTCTCGGAGCCTTGATCGGACATTCCCGACATTACTGCCCCGAATTCGTCTCCGATTTTATCCTACTTCCGGTCAGATTGGGTCGAGAAGTCTGACGATGCCGCGAGAACGACGCTAGGAGCTTTGTTTATTTAACAAAGATAAAATCGCTGCTCGGAATGGTTCTCGGAGCCTTGATCGCACATTCCCGACATTACTGCCCCGAATTCGTCTCCGATTTTATCCTACTTCCGGTCAGATTGGGTCGAGAAGTCTGACGATGCCGCGAGAACGACGCTGGGAGCTTTGTTTATTTAACAAAGATAAAATCGGTGTTCGGAATGGTTCCCGCAGCCTCGAACGGATATTCTCGATACTACTGCCCCCGATCCGTCTCCGATTTTATCTTACTTCCGGTCAGATTGGGTCGAGAAGTCCGACGATGCCGCGAGAACGACGCTAGGAGCTTCGTTTATTTAACAAAGATAAAATCGATACTTGGAATGGTTCGCGGGGGCTCGATTGGACATTCCCGATATTACTGCCCCCAGTTCGTCTCCGATTTTATCTTACTTCCGGTCAGAATGGATGAGAAAGTCTGACGATGCCGCGAGAACGACGGAAGGAGCATTGTTTATTTAACAAAGATAAAATCGGTGCTCGGAATGGTTCTCGGAGCATGATCGGACATTCCCGACATTACTGCCCCGAATTCGTCTCCGATTTTATCCTACTTTCGGTCAGATTGGGTCGAGAAGTCTAACGATGCCACGAGAACGACGCTAGGAGCTTTGTTTATTTAACAACGATAAAATCGGTGCTCGGAACGGTTCCCAGGGCCTCGATCGGATATTCCCGATATTACTGCCCCGGATTCGTCTCCGATTTTATCCTACTTCCGGTCAGATTGGGTCGAGAAGTCTGATGATGCCGCGAGAACGACGCTAGGAGCTTTGTTTATTTAACAAAGATAAAATCGGTGCTCGGAACAGTTCCCGGGGCCTCGATCGGACATTCCCGATATTACTGCCCCGAATTTGTCTCCGATTTTATCTTAATTCCGGTGAGATTGGGTCGAGAAGTCTGACGATGCCGCGAGAACGACGCTAGGAGCTTTGTTTATTTAACAACGATAAAATCGGTGCTCGGAATGGTTCCCGGGGCCTCGATCGGACATTCCCGATATTACTGCCCCGAATTCGTCTCCAATTTTATCCTACTTCCGGTCAGATTGAGTCGAGAAGTCTGACGATGCCGCGAGAACGACGCTAGGAGCTTTGTTTATTTAACAAAGATAAAATCGCTGCTCGGAATGGTTCTCGGAGCCTTGATCGCACATTCCCGACATTACTGCCCCGAATTCGTCTTCGATTTTATCCTACTTCCGGTCAGATTGGGTCGAGAAGTCTGACGATGCCGCGAGAACGACGCTAGGAGCTTTGTTTATTTAACAAAGATAAAATCGGTGCTCGGAATGGTTCCCGGGGCTTCGATCGGACATTCCCAATACTACTGCCCCCGATCCGTCTCCGATTTTATCTTACTTCCGGTCAGATTGGGTCGAGAAGTCAGACGATGCCGCGAGAACGACGCTAGGAGCTTTGTTTATTTAACAAAGTCAAAATCGGTGCTCGGAATGGTTCCCGCAGCCTCGAACAGACATTCCCGATACTACTGCCCCCGATCCGTCTCCGATTTTATCTTACTTCCGGTCAGATTGGGTCGAAAAGTCCGACGATGCCGCGAGAACGACGCTAGGAGCTTCGTTTATTTAACAAAGATAAAATCGATACTTGGAATGGTTCGCGGGGGCTCGATTGGACATTCCCGATATTACTGCCCCCAGTTCGTCTCCGATTTTATCTTACTTCCGGTCAGAATGGATGAGGAAGTCTGACGATGCCGCGAGAACGACGGAAGGAGCATTGTTTATTTAACAAAGATAAAATCGGTGCTCGGAGTCTTGATCGGACATTTTCGACATTACTGCCCCGAATTCGTCTCCGATTTTATCCTACTTCCGGTCAGATTGGGTCGAGAAGTCTGACGATGCCGCGAGAACGACGCTAGGAGGTTTGTTTATTTAACGAAGATAAAATGGGTGCTCGGAATGGTTCCCGTGGCCTGGATCGGACATTCCCGATATTACTGCCCCGAATTCGTCTCCGATTTTATCTTACTTCCGGTCAGAATGGATGAGGAAGTCTGACGATGCCGCGAGAACGACGGAAGGAGCATTGTTTATTTAACAAAGATAAAATCGGTGCTCGGAATGGTTCTCGGAGCCTTGATCGGACATTCCCGACATTATTGCCCCGAATTCGTCTCCGATTTTCTCCTACTTTCGGTCAGATTGGGTCGAGAAGTCTAACGATGCCACGAGAACGACGCTAGGAGCTTTGTTTATTTAACAAAGATAAAATCGGTGCTCGGAACGGTTCCCAGGGCCTCGATCGGATATTCCCGATATTACTGCCTCGAATTCGTCTCCGATTTTATCCTACTTCCGGTCAGATTGGGTCGAGAAGTCTGACGATGCCACGAGAACGACGCTAGGAGCTTTGTTTATTTAACAAAGATAAAATCGGTGCTCGGAATGGTTCTCGGAGCCTTGATCGGACATTCCTGACATTACTGCCCCGAATTCGTCTCTGATTTTATCCTACTTCCGGTCAGATTGGGTCGAGAAGTCTGACGATGCTGCGAGAACGACGCTAGGAGCTTTGTTTATTTAACAAAGATAAAATTGGTGCTCGGAATGGTTCCCGGGGCCTCGATCGGACATTCCCGATACTACTGCCCCCGATCCGTCTCCGATTTTATCTTACTTCCGGTCAGATTGGGTCGAGAAGTCTGACGATGCCGCGAGAACGACGCTAGGAGCTTCGTTTATTTAACAAAGATAAAATCGATGGTCGGAATGGTTCGCGGGGGCTCGATTGGACATTCCCGATATTACTGCCCCCAATTCGTCTCCGATTTCAACGCTTTGTTAAATAAACAATCCTCCTAGCGTCGTTCTTGCGGTATCGTCAGACTTCTCGACCCAATCTGACCGGAAGTAGGATAAAATCGGAGACGAGTTCGGGGCAGTAATATCGAGAATGTCCGATCGAGGCCCCGGGAACCATTCCGAGCACCGATTTTATCTTTGTTAAATAAACAAACCTCCTAGCGTCGTTCTCGCGGCATCGTCAGACTTCTCGACCCAATCTGACCGAAAGTAGGATAAAATCGGAGACGAATTCGGGGCAGTAATGTCGGGAATTTCCGATCAAGGCTCCGAGAACCGTTCCGAGCACCGATTTTATCTTTGTTAAATCAACAAAGCTCCTAGCGTCGTTCTCGCGGCATCGTCAGACTTCTCGACCCAATCTGACCGGAAGTAGGATAAAATCGGAGACCAATTCGGGGCAGTAATATCGGGAATGTCCGATCGAGGCTCCGAGAATCATTCCGAGCACCGATTTTATCTTTGTTAAATAAACAAAGCTCCTACCGTCGTTCTCGCGGCATCGTCAGACTTCTCGACTCAATCTCACCGGAAATAAGATAAAATCGGAGACGGATTCGGGGCAGTACTATCAAAAATTTCCGATTGAGGCTCCAAGAAACGTTGCGACTACCGATTTTATCTTTGTTAAATAAATAATGCTCCTTCCCTCACTGTCGCAGGATCGTCAGACTTCTCGAACAAATCTGACCGGAAATAAGATAAAATCGGAGACGGATTCGGGCCAGTAGTGTCAGGAATGTCCGATCGGTGCTCCGAGAACCGTTGCGAGCACTGATTCTATCTTTGTTAAATAAATAATGCTCCTTCCGTCGTTGTCGCAGCATCGTCAGATTTCTCGACTCAATCTGACCCATTGCGGAGCAAATGCTCACCCGCGATTCGCAAACCTGGGTCGTTTTCATCCCGCCCAAGATCATTTTCTTCACTTAATATTTATTTTAAAAAAAAATCGAACCTATGGAACAAAACAACCTTATTATTCCTGTAGAAGTACGGTCTAAAGATCGACCATGATTTTTTCAGATTTTTTCCACTAACAATTGTTGGTTTGGCAGTGCAACAACGAAAACGACCCAGTTTCACGGGATTAATGTGCCTGAAATACGTTTATGGATTGAGGTTTAAGATAATCGATTGAAGTTGATCTATAGATTGCGAACTTTATCGGAAATAATGTCAATTTCGAAAATTTTTGCGGATTTCATGGTCCGCAAACAATATTCCTCATCATTGGCGATTCGCTAATAACTTTCACAATAAATAATTCTATCAATACATTCTAAAGTAATTTTGCGTGAAATTATTATTTTTTGCCAAATTATACGAGCATTTTTATTTTTGACTTTTTCATAAAATATTCAAAAATTCTGTAACTACAACATGTGAAGATAATTTATGCAACATTAAAAAACAACAATCTCGTAATATTTGGTAAAAATTAATAATGCCACGTCAAATTACTTTAAAATGTATTGCTAGAATTATTTATTCCAAAAGTTGTTAGCGAATCGCAAATTATTGAAAATCGTATTTTCAGTGCATGGAGTCCTCGAACAATTTATAAATTGACATTATTTTGAATCAAGTTCTCAGATAGGGACACATTCAGGTCCCTCGGCTCGACCGCGTATCATCGGACTCTGAACCAACTTCCGGTGACAGTCGACCATTCGGAAGTTGCAGCTGTGACGTCAGCAGACTAGCACTTCCTATAGCACTGTCGTGCCTGACGTAGCTCGTTTGTTCCACTGATTAAATTCCGATTTTTACACTTTTATCGTATGTTTGATAATTTTTTTCTCCATGACGGGGAGCACAAATAAAGTTTTTCGGGAGTGTCCTGTATTCGGAATTTTATAAACTTCATTCTCCTGCACGCAAAATGGATTTTTTATTCTCTTCCAGAATACGGTATTTTCTCTGGCAAATGCTATTCATGACAAAAATACGATATATTTTTTTTCAAAGAAAGCGTGAAAAACCATTAAAAATCATATTTTTTTCAGTCGCAAAATCACCGCGCATGACCCTCTAAAAACACCTGTCCACCTTATAAAAGTCACCCTGTATATATATATATATATATATATATATATATATTCCAAAATAATACCGAGTTTGTTAAGGTTATTGTGGAGCCAGGTCAAACTGCTATAGCTAAACTGAATCTTTTTCTGGATGTATATAAGCTCTTTACCGATCAAAGGCACTGGAGGTACTCGATGCCAAGATTTTTTTTTTAGGAATCAGCATTCAACGCGCCATGCGCTCTTTGTACAGTGAGTTCGACTTTCACTAATCACTTTCGTATATATATATGTTAATGTGTGTGTGCGTGCGTGCGTGCGTGAGTGAGTGTGTGCGTGCGCGCGCGCATGCGTGTTTATGCGTGGGTATGTGTTTGTGTGCGTGTGCGTGCGTGCGTGCGTGTGTGGGTGTGTGTGTGTGTGTGCGTGCGTGCGTGCGTGCGTGCGTGCGTGCGTGCGTGCGTGCGTGCGTGTGTGCGTGCGTGTGTGCGTGCGTGCGTGTGTGTGTGTGTGTGTGTGTGTGTGTGTGCACAAAAACATACCCCACCCCGATCTTTTTTCTTCATGCAGTCATAGTTACTTGGATTACGGATAGAAATTGTTTTTTGCCAAATAATCTGTTGCTAAGATTAGGATCTTATAACGATGATAACGAGAGGCTGACTCTTTGTATAGATAAAGAATTACTGTCGATCCATTTCGAAACTGAATCTCAAGCGCATCTTCCCAGGATATACTTTCTAAACGAGCGGAAACGCTATCGGTATATCAGTGGCATACGACCAGATGTGCGTGCGTGCGTGTGTGTGTGTGTGTGTGTGTGTGTGTGTGTGTGTGTGTGTGTGTGTGTGTGTGTGTGTGTGTGTGCGTGTGTGAGCGCGCGCGTGTGTGTATGGATATCCGATCACTTTTTCGAAACTTTACTCGAAACTCCCGAAACTTTTTCTCGCTTATATAAAGCCCTAACAGACGATCGAATATGGTCCAGCCGCACCACGGCTTTGGTTCGCTGTCGTAACATAATCGATCGTGTGAAGATCAGTACGCCGTGAATTGTTATTTTATTATTGGTACATTTGGTTCCATGGCTCGCACGTCGAACTTGGTGCGCTTTGCACCAAATCCGCTCATCTAGACGCAGCAGCGGATCATTCGGCGCTTAAGTCGTTAGAATATTGTTCGACAGTGAATCAAATCCGTGGTTCGGTCGGACCATATTCGATCGTCTATTGAGGAGTTCGCTGGACGGTCTGGGCGCTATCCGCTCTTCTGTTGTGAAGAGCGCGCCGTACATCGAACTTGGTGCGCCGAACCAGCGAGCGTCACGATTCTCCACTCGTCGGAAGGTACGTACATCGAACGATTTCTGATGTTTATTCATAGACCTGCGACAACGCGTGGTCAATCTGATCGAACATGCATGTGCACACGTACACGCACACACACACACACATAGTATACTTACAGTTCGTCAAACAGCAAGGAATTGAACAGATATCGATCGAGCTCATATATGTTATTCGCCACGGTTGCAACAAGATGACTTGTGGTTCAACAGAGACAGAAAGAGGACGGAAAAAGGAGAGTGAAGAGAGTTATCGCAAAGAAACACGGCTGACACAATTACGATCTCTACGTCCCTACCCAGATAGACCGATGTAGCTCATATTGTCATCATATGTTCATCTTCTCTGCGGCATAGAAAATCTCACAGGTGTGTATTCCTTATGAGTGCTCCCCTCAAAGTCATATTGTCATGACATGATGACCCACAATAACATATCCAAATGAAGCAAAGTTGTTCTCACGCGAGTATGCATGCAGGGAATTCATCAGCACTAGCAAAATTGGCTCACGAATATCCACCAATAAGTGAGCGCATATGAAGCTCATATCGACGGTTTTGCGTGACGTAACTACGTTGTGCTCATATGGATGTAACGGCGTGAAAAGTTTAAAAATGCAAAAATTTTTAATAAATAAAATCTGGTAGTATTTTTTTATTTCCATTTGCTTTATTTAGGTTCCTGCCTATATGATAAATGGACTAAAACGTATGCTGTCTCGTAAAATGTTTGACCTACCTACGGTTTGAACCTACGTCTTTTAATTCTAGAGCCGAGCGCGCTTCCTACCTAGCCTTTCTAACACTTGTGTAAACTTTCTTTGTTTCCTTGCCTATTTTTAACATTCGTAATTTTTAACAATTTGCACATCGCTTTCATATTGCGCTCATCGAATGTATCGCTGAGAACATGCATATCGCCATCATATTGCTTGCATGGCATGACTACTACCAGTGTTAACCCAGTGAACTCTAACAAAAATGGCTGGATGACTTCAATATGACGTCAATCTGCAAATATTCATTATGGAACTCAAATTTGCCGTCCTATGAGTTCATCTTGTAGTCAACGGATGATGCATTTGGAAACGACAAATTTAAGTCACAATGTATCATAAATGCATTGTTCTGAATGAGCTTATGAAATGTCTTCATCAACGTATTCATGATTCCTAATACTGTTCCGAATAGCTCAATCATCATCGAATCAGCTGCATACATCGCTGCCTGTGTATTTAACGAAAGTATACGAGTATTATTATCAATGATGTACGTCATGGGAATAGCTCTCGGCTGAAATGCCCATCAATTTGCGGAAAAACAAGACGCGGAGCTCGTTATCATCAGCGAGAAGAGAGCGCAAGGGAGCACTCGAGAGGGAAGAATGCTTCATATTCGCCAGGGCAGATTGGCGTTTTAGAGGCAGTATCTATAGCTGAAGACGTATTGTATGGGCCCGGTATAGATGACTCTGCATAAGTTATGAAATAAATGTTTTATCTGCGTATAATCCGCTTTTGGAATTTCAAACGCTTTTTTCTCGAAAGTACGTTTTCAAAGTCGGTGAGCAAAATATCTAAAAAACTACTGCATCGATATTTCTCAAATTGTCGGGGCTTTTTCTAGGTGTAAAAAAATAGTATTTGATTGACGGATTTTTTCCGATATATACTTTCGATTTGATTCACGAAAACGAACAAAAATGAAATGAAACGCAAAAGACGTTTTAGAGAGGTACTTGCCGAACATTGGCTGTAAATCGATTATAATTCATTAAGATTACACACAAAAATTACAAATTCTTCAGATGATTCCTTTTCAAATTCTCATTTTTTGTAGAAATGTAACAAGTCGGCTTTTTTTTATTTTTTCAATTCGAAAAACAAGCTGTTTTCGACTGTTTCAACAAGGCATAAGCCTGATAAAATAACCCGGTCTAGGCATAACCCTGACAAAAAGGCATTCTGATAAAAACCGAATCAAATACATATACACATAAGCACAGGCAATGAATACGTCTGTCACGTGTTATGTTTAGTATTCGCTTTCCGTTATAAATTACAAGCGCATCGTACCCTGTATGGATATTAGTCTCATAGAGTAAAGAATGATACAAGACATCGAGGTTGCATCGTATTTCCTATTAAAAAAACGTCAATGGCTGATAATCGATATTGGTTTTATACTATCCCATACATATAATTTGTTGCATTAACGGGGGAAATACCTTTAAGCAGCTGAAAATGAGTCAAGCTTTGTTTTGTTTTTTAATTAAAGCAAAGACACAGAATCTGGGTGGCCACACAAGGGACACATTAAACACATTCCGCAAATTCCGCAAATTATGACAGTAATCAAGTCGGCACGAAATCGATTCGTTTGAAAAAATAAAAGCGAATACACTTATGCAATTTATTTTTAAACAGCTCCCTACTGTGCATATTAACTCTATCGCTTGAAAAAAATCTTTGCACAATAGCACAACAATAAAAACTGTTGAAAAGTCATAACACAAATATAGAGATGAAGTTTAAAAACTTACGGAACTCCAAATAGTTAGTCCAATTCGGTCATGGTTTACTAATTTAAGATAATATTCAATACACTTTGTTGATCGACTTATCATTTTTCATGAAACGTAACAATACAATAATGCGTGAATACTACCTTATAATAGTTAAAAATGATGTTTTCGATATGTTATAATTGTTCTGTATGATTTGGAAGGAGACAACGCCCGATATGGGTCGGGTTATTATTTTTCCGTTCTATTTAAAATGATTCGCCCAATGTAAATCAACCATTTTTGTTTATTCGTTTGTTAATTAAACAAATACAGGAACTGGAATAACCGTTTGAAGATTTGTAACATGTTCTACCCTCATTTATTTTTGTTACGATCTTTAACGTTTTTTTGCCAGCATTAGAGTTTTATGCATCCATTTTTTTCTATTTTTTCAATTTCTATTTTTATGTTATTATTTTAACCCTTCGGGTACAGACGGGAATATTACTACTTTAACGTTTTACAGCGGTGGGCGCAGCTTTGTGTTAAACCACGTTTTTGACAGGTTATTATTTTTCCATACGGCTGTGCAACTTTAGAGATAGATAAATATGCTACAAAACCGTCTACATATATTTTTGAATTAAAATATCTTAAAAAGAGCATACTTTTCAAGATATTTGAAGCCGAAAATAGCTTGGGGTCAGTTTGACCTCATGTGCCTTTTAAGATTCGCAATGGAGGTGTGCACTGAAAGGATTGGAGTGCACACTTATAGGAAAAGCCTTTATAAATACTTTATTTGAAATAGTGCTTTTTAAATTTTAACATTTCTTATAAAACGCACAACTCCTGGGCTTTTGCCCTGCGGGAAGTGGAAAGATGAAAATTAGGAATTTTCTTTTCGAGATGCTATCAGCCGCACGTAGCATGTTAGTGAAAGAATGACGTAGAAAATGAATCCCAATAAAATTAAGAAAAGTTCTGACAACAATTTTTGCACTCAATACTTGCGTTGAATTTTCCGCGAAGTACACAATGATTCCGAAAATATACACATACACCGAAAGCTCGCATTGGCTATGAATGGACTTTTGTACGAGTGATCAAATTCGCCTAGTCAGCCACGCAAAGTTATTTTGCAATATACTCGCTGCAGTTCGAACAATTATGAAACATTATAAATTGTTTACTGTAGTATAGTAGATAGATGTAGTAATTCATTCTTCCGATTCGAATAATAGTCGAAAGGCACAACATGATCGTGATTAAATACCAAAAATGAATTAGTCGAACAATAAAAACCAATTTCGCTCTTACCATGATATAAGATGGTGGATATACAATTGGCATGCTGAACCTTATTCTTACTATAATAGCCTTAGTATTTGGAATTTGTATTCGATAATCATTTCGAGCGGAAGTATATGCAAAAATAAGGTGCAGAGACGGTCAGACTGTATATCCATCCGATTGAGGAACGAGACTGCGAGATTCAGCACAAGTGATTCATGAAATCAATCACGACCCCTTTGGATATGCCGCCGTGAGCGTATCTGACGCTTATCAGCAGGTTGTTCTAAGACACGACGTTTCTTTATCTTTGTTTACTCCTTTTTCTTTTTATTATTTATATTCATTTTATTCTTTGACCATTTTCTTGAGATGAGAAACCTGTTCAGTACGTTATATCACATTTCGACCATTCGTCCGGCTGGTGCATATAACGTGATCGAAATATCTCGATAAAGGCGACTTATACGTTCGGAAATTCACGAAAACCAAGTACGAACAGCTATGAATGATTGAGTTCACAAAAACTAAAATAATGTCAATAAATTTACTAAAAATAACAAAAGAATATGAATGATTATGCCACAAAGTAAATGAACATCATCATAAAACTAGAATCATTATGTCAGTAAAACAATGCAGCATGTCGACATTTTGACTCGATCGTCTGCGAAGTATACATCGCAAATGATCGAGTCAAAATACGAAACGATACTTATAAGTATTGAAAATTTGTACCACACATTCATACTTCCTGACAGTTTGGTGATTTTTTTTATTACAGTTCTAGCTAGACATTTTCGAGATTATGATTATGATAATTTTCTCACATTATGAACAATCTACTCGAGCACGGACCGCACTGAATTTTGCAAGTAGCGATTTTGATTTGATGAAATAATGAATTTTTCTAACTATGCATACAACGCTGCAAACCTTTTTAAATTTAATTTTTTTTTATTCCAGAGGACTACGATTTTATGTATATATTAACCCCTTTAAAAACTTGTAAAGTAACAAATGAACGCCAAGTAATTAAAAAATCCCCTCAAAAACATTATCGCTTATTTTGAGTTATAAAAACATTCTGACTAAACTTATAATTATGTTTCATTTTAATTCAAGCAATAGTTTTAATCGAGTTTGTAAATTGATCTTTTTTTTAACTGGGATAAAATTTTTTTTAATTAGCCAAGCCAGTTTACGAGAAATGTTGTACACAAAACGCTTAAACCTTAGAAATAGTAATAATTCGAATATTTTATTTTTATTGAACAAATTATACTATTATGACATCAAATTGATATCACCATTATATAACAGCACAACGTATGTACCACACAAGTAGACTGGGAATGCTGTGCAACGACTTGGCGTGTACGGTTAAGAAAAAACAAATATTGATATTACTTTTGACACCTATCGCTCCATTTCCCATAGTCTGTCCAAGTACAGTCGAACATCTCATTCCCAATAATCCTGTATACCCGATGCGGTAACTGATGCGATGTTAAAATTTGAAATAATCTAAGTGGATAAATTGTTGCAAAAGTTACTTATGCAAGCGGTAAGAATGTTTCTGTAAGAACATCGTGTATCTTCACGATCTTTATTTCTTAACCGTGCACGCCAAGTCGTTGCTCAGCATTTCCAGATATACATACCTACACTACTTGTGAGAAGCATAATTTGTACTTGTATATAATTGTGATTCGAACTTTTTATTAAATAGTAATATGGTTATTTAATACAAAATATTGACAAACATAGTATTTCAAGGGTTTGAAAATTTTGTGTTCGTTTCTAGTAAACTTGCTTGGCTTTTTCATAAAAAGTTATTTTACTTCTTTTGTACGTTTCAATTGGAAAAATGATAATCCAAATAAAACCATTGTTAAAAGTAAAAACAAAAATATTTCGAGGTTAAATAGAATTTTCTCCATAGCGAAACAACCGATAATTTTTTCGAGAGGATTTTTTATTACTTGGCTACGTTTTTTATTTGTTAAAGTTTTTAGGGGGGTTTCGTATCTTTTTTAAATAAATATATATACCGGGCTACTGGTTATTAGTCACGATCCCTTGAAAAGGTTTTAGGACATATTCCGCTATCAAATAACCTAGCAATGTTGTATGCAAAAGTCAACCAATTTCGTGATATTATCTTCATGATTTTTCTAAAAAGAGGAGGAGGCAACTTTAAAAATTGATTGAAAAAAATAGCTGTCGTATGGAACCGAAGTTTTTTAAAATTATTTGTAGTTTTTCACCTCACTGCAAATACTGAATAGGGGAATCACCCTAATAAACAGGATGTTTGGCACATGGATCGACACATTTTTTTGGTGGATTGAAGAGAACAAATTGCTAATTGTTTCACCCCTAGACCCCATGTTCTAAGCGTCACGGTAATTGAGATATGATTTATGTCGTTTTTTTTTTATTTACCCGATATTTCGCCTATAAATCATCGTATCTTTTTTGTGGTTGTAATAGCACAAAGTAACTTTTTTGTATTCTACAATGGATGTTTATTATCAATAAAACATCATTTGATACAATTGGTTTTAAGAAAATAATTATTGAGCTTCCAAAGTCTTAAAAATGAGTAAATTATGACAAACTTCAACTTCTAAATGCATCATAAAATAAAATTATTCTCTATATATTTTTACCACATGATGAATTATTTCTATGACATGTAGCAGACCGTTGGAAAGGGCATAAACTAGATAATTTTTTAAAATAAAGCCAAGTTCAAAATACTTTTTAGTTTTTTTTTATAATGCATTTTGAAGTTAACATTTACGCATTTTTAAGACTTTAGAAGCTCACAAGTCATTTTTTCAAACCAATTATAACAAATAATGATTTATTTATAATAAACATACATTGCAGAATACAACAAAGGTTATTTCGTGGTATTACAACCACAAACGAAAAAGTTATTTCGATTTAAATGCGAAATATCGGGTAATGAAGAACAGAAAAAAATCATGTCCCAATTACCGTGACCCTTAGGGCATAAGGTCTAAGGGGGAAATAAAAACTAGCAAATGACCCCCCCCCCAACCCCCCAAAAATGGTGTACGCCCATGCATCAAACATCGTGATGCTTTACGCATCACGCAAAAGAAGCGACGTTCCTCGGGCGTACTACTGACGAGATTGTACGTAGTGAGAATGGTGTCGACGTCGTCAAGGTCACCGACTCGCCAGTCCATCCTCATGCCCGTACGCTCGTTCTGCGAACCGTAATACTGCACGACGTGACGTTCAGTCCTGCAGACCAGCGCACGAGCTCGTTTCTTCAATTTTCTGCAAATCGTTCGTACAATTTGAACTATTTTATCGTAAACAAAATAGATCGGGGGCTGCCAAAAAGGACCAGGATAGAATCAGATGTTACAAGCTTTTATTCAATTTGACTTCGTGTGAGATGTAAAACGGAAAATCGATTTTTCATCCACTTCCCGACTACTTGGAGCTCTGAAATTTTTCAAACATGCTTCTAAGAGGTGACAATACAGTTTTTCTTAAAAAAAAATCCACACAATTTTCGACTTTTCATGTAAAATAAAAATTAGCGATAGCTAATCATCCATATAAAATCTCACCAACACAAAGTTTATATGCAACAATTAGTCGTAAGTTCAATCCCAATTACAGTCTTTATAATTTATTACAAGCATTCCATGTTCCTAACGTGCAAACTTGCAAACTGGTAAACTACTAGTAACAACCAACTAGTAAAGTCAATTAAAGACTGAAAATAAAAAATAATGTATGTGTAAAACAAATGTCAAAAACCAAGCTTTTATTTAATTTACTAAAAAGTAGATTTTTTTTTTACCAAGTCGCCTATATGTGACCATAAATAAAAGCTTGAGGTGCTCAAAATTTATACATACTATATAATCTTTTATGTACATATACAGTTAACATATCAACTTATTCAATTTACTGTAAAACAACCTTACATTGGTTAAATAAAAATCGTGATACTGATTTAAACGTGCGATAATAATTTCTCTAATTACTATTCTTACCTGCGTGTACAATTGTGCCAAATCAAATACGGTTAATGAAACTGAATTGAACAGATTTATTAAACATTTAAAAAGTTAAGTGCCATGAGCTTTTATTTGGAGTCCCATATAGGTGATGTAGCGTTTACCAATGTATAATATGTACGCAATTATCTATATTATATGCCACGGTACAATGACACGCCAATGAGGCAGTTGGCCAGAGAACGCTAAGCGTGGCACACGTGGATACCTCACTTCCCTTATTCTTTCTCTTTATTAAATATATATAATTATTTCAATTACAAGTGTTATTATTTGAACAAGCCACCTCGCCGATACATCACAACTGGCGACGAGTTTTTTTCCGAACTGCTGTGCAAATTGACTAATAGTACAAATTTGGTGGTTACGTTGCGTTCGACGCCGTATTCGGTTGCCACGTATTCGTAAGCACTGTACACGAGAAAGCTCGGGAGTGACACGTGTGTTGTATTCGTAGATGAAAGACTCGAAGATAAATTAGTCCAAAATCCAATGTTAAAATATCGTTGAGATTGAAAAATCGCCGCAAACGAAAAGGAACATTAAGTGATTAATTTCGACAAAGTTAATTTTAGGGCCTAATGAAGTGGATATTGACTACTCTTCAACGTCGTGGATTCAAAAGTTAAATAAAGCTAAACTAATTGGAGTATTAACGCAATAAGAATTAGAATTTGATGAAATGGCATATATGGACGTGCTACCCAAACTTTTGTGATGCCACATACTACAGCGAACAAAGGCAGGGAACATAAACAAGACGAGGAAACCGAACCACAGGGCAGTGTACAAAAAGATAGCAAAGAAACAATATTATCACACACAATGGCAGAGGCCAGCTCTAATAATTCACGGCTGGAATTTCACCCCGGTAAGCATGATTGGGAAATGTACACCGAGAGACTCGAATTATATTTCGTAGCTAATGACGTCAAGGCCGAAAAATAAGCGGCAATGTTATTAACGAAAATCAGTCCAGATACGTATAAACTTGTTCGTGACCTGTGTGCGCCTGAGAAACCAAGTACCAAGGACTTAGTGAAGTTGATAAACGATCATCTCAACTCGAAACCGTCGGAGTCCATAGAGAGATGCACTTTTTATCAAGTAAAGGAATCGCAAACAGAGTCAGTGTCTCAGCATTTATGCAGGAAGATTAAAAAGTCTATCGATCAATTGTCATTTTAGTGACGCGAAAGTAGCATTAAGAGATCAATTAGTATGCGGATTGAAAGATCATACCACAAAAACGGTACTATTTCGCGAGGAAAAATTAACATATGAGTCGGCGTACAAGTTGGCGGCAGTGGTGGAAACAGCTGAGAAGTACGTATCGTCAATAGATCAGACGGCCGGTAAGTCGTTGAAAGCAATAGTAAACAAAATAAACTCGGCTTCAAAGCCAGAGCACAAGAGACAAGTTCAACTGAGAGGCAGAGGAACGGATCGAGGTAAGAGGGGCGGTAGTCAACGTTAGAAAAACAGAGTTCCGGCGAATAAAGGTAGCAGGGCGAGTTATAACGTGAGCACAAATACAAAGCGCCCGACCGCGTGTTTTTGCTGCGGGAAAGACAACCACTGGGCTCGTGATTGTTACCATTGATTCAATTCGTGCCACTCATGTAAAAGGAAAGGGCACCTGGCAACGGTGTATACAGTACAGAAGGCTGTGCAACATTTCGAGCAAGCGTGCGAGGGTAATGTGTATGGTAATTGCGATGATGTAAAGGCCGAACCAATGTATCTAGATGTACTAATTAATGGTAGTCGAGTAAAAATGGAAATCGACACAGGATGTATGTAAAGATCATCTCCAGGAGAGATAAAGATACATATTTTCCAAATGTCGAAGTAAAATCAAGTAGCAGCCCATTGAATGCATACGGCAAAGTACCTTTGGAGCATGTGGAAACACTGGATAACTTGGAGGTAACGATAGGTACAAAGAAAGCTATGCTCGGAATGAGAGTAATGAAAGGAGAAGGCCCAGTGGTGATCGGAAGGCAATGGCTAAAAGTTTTTGGATTATGGCCTCTTGCAATAAATGATAGAGCAGACGTGTGCAACAAAATTTTGGGGATAAATGAAGCAACGGAGTTTCTAATCAAGGTTCCAAGATTATTTGGGCAAGGCTATACAATAAAGGAATGTTAAAATGAACGCTCAAAGAAGGTACTCAGCCGGTTGCTTTGAAAGCTAGACAACTGCCGTTCACATTAGCGAGTAAAGTTGAAAGCGAGATCAATAGATTGGAAAAGTGAGGTCATCTAGAAAAGATTGACGTTAGCGAGTGGGCTACACCCATTGTACCAGTAATAAAGGCGGACGGCGCAGTTAGAATACGCGGTAATTTCAAATTAACGTTGAATCCATGTTTAATCAAAGATGGACACCCAATACCTTTGATCGATGAGATTTTTATGACGTTAAGAAACGGCAAGACATTCTCGCAGATTGATCTCCAGCATGCTTATATGCAAATCCCGGTAGAAGAGAGCAGTCGGGATTACTTGACTATAATAACGCACAAAGGCCTCTGCATGTACACGAAAATGACGGAATGTATCGCGTCAGGTCCGGGGGATTTCCAAAGAAAAATCGAGCAATGCTTAGCGGGAATTGATGGAGTCATTCCGTACATCGATAACATATTCTGTACGGGGAAAAACGATAAAGAGCATTTAAAAGCATTGAATAGCGCATTCAAAAGACTGGAAGACTGTGGTTTCAAAGTAAACATCAACAAATGCGATTTTTTCAAAGAAAAACTAGACCTTTTGGGTTTCGTTATAGACAAGAATGGGCTTCACAAATCAAAAACTAAAGTTAAAGCAATGGTAGAAGCACCAACGCCCGTAAATAAAAAACAATTAGATTCATTCCTTGGCTTGATCACTTATTACGCGAGATTTTTGCTTGAGAGAGCGAAAAAATTAAAATGTCTTTATGATTGTACGAAAGCCGATAGCTTTCACTGGACTGAAGAATGCGACGAAACGTTTGCGTGGATCAAAGCGGAGTTGGTATCGCCGCGAGTGTTAGCACATTACGATCCCAACACCGATTTGATCTTGTCTTGCGATGCTTCGACATACGGATTGGGAGTGATCCTATCACATCGGTACGAAGACGGCACAGAGAGACCGGTAGCATTCGCCTCTAAAATAATCCCAGAAGAAGAAGCAAGTCGCGCAATAATTGATAAGGAAGCAAGTGCAATTGTTTTGGGTTTCAAGAAGGTTTATAATTATGTTTTCGGCAAAGAGATCACGTTGAGAACAGATCATAAGCCTTTAATGTTTATCTTTAGCCCAAACAAGAGATTCCTTTGACTATTGCAAGTAGGTTGTAAATCGCAGCAAAATGGCAACTGTAACGCACTATCACGATTTCCAATCAACGATTCAACTCGAGTGTTTGATGACGAATTCCCAGCGACAAATTACGTCTCAGAATCGTTACAGACTCTAAGCGCAGTAGAAATCGCTAAAGAGACAAAGAGAGATAAAGGATTGAATAAGATCATTCGATATGTAAACGGGACATGGCCGATGGTGACCGAACTGTGTGAGAGTGAACATAAATTATATGCGAAACGAGACGAATTGAGTGTCGAAAAAGAATGCTTGCTGTGGGGGTATCGCATAGTGGTACCAGAATCGGTGAAAAACAGCGTGTTAAGTGAGTTACACGCCTCACATTTCGGTGTAGTGAAGATGAAAATGCTAGCGAGCTGCTACGTGTGGTGGCCAAATATCGATAACGATATTCAAAACGTAGCGGCGGCATGTAAGGTATGTGTGCAGGAGCGAAAGAAACCACCGAATGTCCCATTAACGCCATGGCCGTATCCAGATCACTGTTGGAGTAGGGTACATATCGATTTCCTTGGTCCATTCCATGGTCGCATGTTTATGATAATCGTTGATGCGCATTCGAAATGGCCAGAAGTCATTGACATGGATGAATATACTACAGTACCGAAGGTAATTGAAGAAATTAAGAAGGTGCTAATTCGTTTTGGGCTGCCACGACACATAGTTACCGATAACGGTACTCAATTTACAAGTAAAGAATTTCAAGAGTTTTGGTAAATAAATGGTATCAGACAAAGCACCGCATCATCCAGCAACAAATGATGCAGCTGCGAACTTTGTAGGAACCTTCAAAGACAAGGTCGATACAATTATTCAAACCGGTAAATCTCTAGACTACGCAGGTAATCTCTTCTTATTCGATTATCGATCAATCGAACATCGCACGACTGATACATCACCATCGTTTATGATGTACAAACGGGAAATTGGAACTTGATTCGATTTGTTACGTCCGAATGTCTTGCATAGCGTGGAGAAACAACAGATTGCGCAGATAGTAAGAACAAAAAGCAGTCGAAATGTTGATTTCCAGACAGGTGACGCCGTGATGGTTGATGATTTCAGCGTGAGAAGCAAGAAGCGAGTGTCAGGCACAATGGTGAAGAAATTATCACCTGTGACGTTTCAAGTGGAAATTGTACCCGATAAAATATGGAAACGACATGTCGATCAGATTATTCGATACAGTCCTGAGATCGTTGATACAAAAAAACCAGCGGTAACCGCGAGCGAACCAGAGGTTGTATTACGTCGTTCAAATCGATCAAGAAAAAACAAAGTGTAACATTATGTTTAAAAAGGGAGAAATTGTAGCGTTTACCAGTGCATAATATGTACGCAATTCTCTATATTGTATACCATGGTACAACGACACGCCAATGAGGCAGTTGGCCAGAAAACGCTAAGCGTGGCACACGTGCATACCTCACTTCCCTTATTCTTTTTCTTTATTAAATATATATCATTATTTTAATCGTGCTTTGAAATAAAAGCTTAAACATTTCTTTTACATATATATTTCTGAATTTAAGACTAAGGATTTTTTGTTTCCTTACTCATGGTGGAATTGGGCAGGACTATGAGATGCGGTCCATCGTCCTTGTTCGTCAGTCGCGCCTCTTTCAAGTGCGCGATAAAAACTATGGCCTGGATAGTTTTCCCGAGACCCATCTTATTGGTCAGGATACGGTTGACCTTCTGCGAATGCATTACGGCGAGCCAGTGCAGGCTGACCACCTGAGCAGGTCGAAATTCCCGCAGGTTGATGGACGATCATCGAAGCACCAGTGGCCACGGCTTTTTCCATGTTCGTTGAGTGAGAGTTTTAGGCACTTCTCTTTCAGCGCCTCGACCACATGCCGCATCGAAAGCAAAATCTGAGCCTAGTTACCTCAATTTCTTTTCCTTTCCTTTAGTCTAGTTGCCACCCGAGTCTGAATCTTTTGGCCTTAGGGAGTTATCGACGTCGCTGTGACTGTCCTCGATGCGATTGACAACCTCACTTCGCGTTTGAAACTCTGGGAACGTTCAAATTACTATCGTGGTATGCTAAAAAAAGACGACAGGAGACGTACGTACTTTTTTTCCCCTCAATTTTGTCGATAAAAATTGCGAACGACTAACGAGTATAAAACGGATAATCCGGGCGGTTGGAGTTGCGGAAGATGCAAAATATACTCACACATGGCTGCTTTATTATGGGCTTTTTTTTTGGAAACGAAATTTGCGAAGATTGATGAGTCTTGAGCTACCTGTGTCCGTTTTAATTGTACACTTATCGGACATAGCTGATTGTCAAGCGACGTTACGAAGGCCTTGGCCTGAAGCATCGCGTACATATATTACCTCGACCGATTTTTTTCACTCTTTCTTTTATTAACTTTTGTTTCCACTTTGTTTTTCCACTTTAACTGATTTTCACATTCCTATTCCACTTTCGCGCTCTAACCCTTAAAGGTTAGAGCCGGCACAAGCCGTATGCTTAAAGAACCCGATTGTTTTTGAAGTAGCGTGCAATTGTTTGTTTTGGTCAGTGTTTCCCGAGAAACGACGCGAGGAGGCGCGAGCGAGTCAGAAAACGTCTCACTTGATCGTGTAACGCTGAGCGTACGCTACGAAGTGAGTTACGTTCTTACAAAGGTCGTATGTAGCAACGCTTACCATACGACCGAATGACTTTATTCGATTAAGCATACTTCAAATTCTAGAATGTTCTCTGGAAGTGGAATAATTTTCTGGAAGAAAAGTCGCTCGATAATTCGGCCGAATATTACGAGATCTCGAGATTGAGTAGACGTATGGAAAAATGACCGAAGCAAAATCGATAGGAAAATATAACATTTCATTGGTGAAATGTCATTCAATTTTCTGAATACATTCATCTTACTGAATAAAGAGTCGCGGTGTGTTCGTCGTCCGTGACAGTGGTGCTTTTCTTTTTTATGGCTGCAGTGCTCATCATTTTTTTTATTACTTGGTATCGAGACGCTGACGCGTCTCTTGATACATATTTTGGTTTTCTGACTAAAAACAATCAACATCTTACACCTCCAGAGACTGCGAAGCCAAAACATGGATTTATTTGCAGCGATCGGACATTGACTCGGTCTAGAGAAGCGCATTCTTAAATTTATCTCACATCAACTGAAGGGAATGAAAAAGGTATATCCATGAAAATATAATTTTGTATTGCCTTCAATTGATTTGAGATAAATGCATCTGGCTTCTCTATATCTAGAAGTTTGAGGTATTCTATGTCTCCGATCGCTGCGAAGAAATCTATGATTTTGGCTTCGCAGGCTCTAATGATATAAAATGTTGATTTTTTTATTTACTGCAAAACCGACAATAAAATGCTTATATAATTAGGCACTGGAAAACGGAAAATATGTACTTGTCTTACATTATCTAAAAACAATCAACATGGTATACCTTTAGAGACTGCAAAACCAAAATCGGGGCCGGGTTGAAATTCCGAACTTTGAACGCTCGACGGCTTAAAATTCCGAATTTTAATATTCCGAAATTCAGAAATTTCGTTGATTTCGGCATTGGCTCTACGTCGATTGCAGCATCGGCCTTACGTTGCATTGCGGCATTGGCCCTACGTCGCTCGCAGCGTCGGCCCTACGCTGATTGCGGCATCGACCCTACGTCGATTGCACCATCGGCACTACGTTTAACCCTTTGAAGCATACATTTTTCTTTACATGCACGTTTTTTTTGCACTTTCATTATTGATGACACCCGCTACGTGAAAAAATTTTTTATAGGTATGTTTTAGTAGTGATTGAAGTCCTAGGAACTATGAAACGCATTTACAACCGCCACATTTAATTTAAAAAAAAATTTGAATCGTCAAAATCTGAATTGAATTAGGTGTAACGCCAGTATTACACTATGCCGCAAAAGTTAAGGGGTCTTCTAACTTTAGATGCTAAAAAAGGGTATTTTCATGAATTTTTTTGATAGGCTTATATTATAGATATTGATATCAAAGTTGATACACTTCATAAATACACTTTCGAAATACATTAAAAAATGTGTTATGTATTTATTTAACCCAAACAAACTTTAAACGCGTTTTTCTCGAAACAACGTTTTTCAAAGGCTTGTTGATAAATTCTTCGAAACTACTGAACGGATCCTTAATCCCTGCAATTATCGAAATTGTTTTCACACCGAAATACTGCAAACATCGGAACTAAACCCTATTCTAAAAGTCAATGCTACCAATGTTGCACGCTACACTATGCTGTTGAGGCGAAGCTCAAACGGACATTCACACAACGCGGGCATACGGCCGAGTACCAATGGTCTACTGACAAGCTACTGCTGTTTTAAGGTCAAGCATCGGCCGAACTCTGCAGCTACAAGCGGTAGTCAAGTAGGGCCGGACGGTGATCAACCAGAGTCGGATGAAACACGGTGGCCAGCGTTGTGCCAACTACCGAGCCTAACGCCGACGCGACGATTGAACGAGAGTTTCAACAACTCCGGGCCACAGTCGCGTTCCGATCGTCGGCTGCTGATTCGACGTCGGCTTACCGCCAAGTATTGGCTTCGCTCTGGGTCTGCAACCGGTGGCCAACTATACCCGCGCGACGATTAACCAGTGTGGGATGAAATGTGGTGGCCAGCATTGGGCCAACTACCGAGCCTAACGTCGACGCGACGATTGAACAAGAGTTTCAACAACTCTGGGCCATAGTCGCGTTCCGACCGTCGGCTGCTGGTTCGACGCCGCCTTACCGCCAAGCGTTGGCTGTGTTCTGGGTCTGTATCCGGTGGCCAACTACACCCGGGCGACGATTGACCAGTGTAAGATGAAATATGGTGGCCAGCGTTGCGCCAATTACCGAGCCTAACGTCGACGCGACGATCGAACGAGAGTTTCGATAACTCTGGGCCATAGTCACGTTCCGATCGTTGACTGCCGACTCGTTGCCGCTTGATAGCCAAGCATCGCTCGTACGTTTCGCCAGCGCTGGGTCGTCTTAGACCGACGATTGTTGGCAGCCGACGAGCTGCCGCAATACAGCCAAGCGTCGGCCGTACTCGGAACGTCGGCTACCCACACATGGGATTCTGATCATTCAAAGTTCGGAATTTCATCCCGGCCCCCCAAATCCATGGATTTCTTTTTAAGCACCTCGATACCTATGGGTTTTTCGTTGTGTTTAAACATAATTTTTTCATTGCTCACACTTTTTAATACCCGAAAATTAGTTTCAGTTTCTGAAACCGTACCCGAAAGAAACTTTTCATACCTGAGACTATACATTTTTTTCGTACCTGCGTTGAATGCAAGCTGATTCCATGCTTTGCCATTTTATTCTTTCCATGGTAAAGTGAGAGTTCAATGTACTGCTTGCCGTCCTATTCGCAATTGCGACGCATTTTTTTGAGGTTTTAATATGAGCCACTAAGAACCATTGTGAAATTTATTTTTGGCTCCAAAGAGGGCCGTTTCTTTCACGCCTAGAAACGCTCTAACCATGACAAGATTAGAGCTGTCAACAAAACGCGTCACTCTATAACATGTTATATTATATGTATGTTTAGCAGGCAAGATAGCAGTTAACTGTCGAGCTGCGCAAGACGAGTCTGAAATGCGCCGCTTTTTGGGCTGTTAAACTTTTTGTTTATCAACTCTCAGAAGAGCGTATATATAATGTTTACGACATGAGGAATTGACTTTATTCGATTCAACTAAACGGCGATTGTGGACCCACGGTTTTGGGAGGAAAAACGCTCGGCAATTCGGCCGAAAATTATGAGATTTTGGTAGTGAGTGGACGGATCTAAAAACAACCTCATCCAAACGACAGGGAAAAATGACATTACACTTGTCAAACGTCACTAGATTTTGGATTCATCGACGCGTTTTCGCGTGGATTCGATTAAAAGTTCAAAAGTGACAAATGAAATCCCATCTTAGTGTATAAAGAGTACACGACGTGTTCGTCAGTGGGATTGGAATCAGTGGGGTAAACGTTTTCTTTTTTTTATTACTTGGCATCAAGTCGCTGCCGCGTCTCTTGACTCGGTAGCTTCTCGGGACAAATATAAGCTTGGCGTAAGGCACTGCGATGTCTCTTAAAAAAGCAATTATCGAAAAACAAACCACGTTCCGTCGCTAAAAACCTTATGTCCAAGTTTTCTCCTGAACGCAGTTTGTTTCAGAAAAACGATTCCTGTTGAGCTTTCGTTAGAGTGACAGCGCTTCGTTCCTCTTTTCCGAAACATTAGTCATCATTTCGATGCGTCCACAGCCGTCTTAGGCTACACTATATCCCATTTGCCGAGGGTACGGGGACACTGGAAAACCCGTACCGGCATAGACGACCCCATATTCTTCTGATTCTCTGGTGCACAGACTTTTACTTGAGTATCTACACCCAAAGTCTGAGAAGTATTGGCCTTCCACTCACTGGTTGATGCGCCAGCCGGTGCACGTCTAAGTGGTCGCCGCTCCAAGTATTGGTCATACACAGCACTGCTTAAGACGGAATGGCACCTCATCGCGGTCGGTATGGTAGAACAATTATAGATACCCAAAAATCTCTGAAACGGCTCTTCAGATCCCGTCGAAACTTTGCCAAACGACGTCAAATAGATAGACGAACAGCTGTCTGCCCCTCAAATTCTCTGAATTTGAGGAAAAAAATGTAGATTGGCTTATGATAAGTCTCTCTGCCCCTCAAATTCTCTGAATTTGAGGAAAAAAACGGTTTTTTTTCAAATCCAGAAAATTTGAGGGGCAGAGAGCTGTTCGTCTATCTATTTAAGGCCATGTGCCACATGCCTCCGACCGCATCGAAATTTTGAAATGGGTATTCTCCCAAACGGATCAACCAATTGGAATGAAATTTGTTGTGTGCATGCAGGATGCTTGCTCTGAGAGCATGATTCGCGAAATTTTCCAAAATTTCGAAAAAAAATTTGCAGTTTGTGGTTACCATGCGAAAAACTGTGAATTATTAACCATTGCATCGCATTTTCGTTAATTTGGCGCGAATCATGCTCTCGACAGTGAAAGAGCACACATTTTGAGCTTTGTTTCATCTGTTTTCATGAACAAATGGCGGAGAAAAAGCATTTTGAAATTTTTACATAAATTTAGCAAAAATGTTCCAACAAAGCTCAAAATATCAGGTACTGTAGCGAGCGTTCAGTTCGTCCGTTTTCTCACTGGCGGCGCGCAGCTCGCTTCGTCTTGTTTTTACCGACTGCGCTCGCCTCTTTCCAGAACAATTTAGTTTTTGACAGGTCGAAAGCCGGAGCATAACCTCCGGCCATAACCTCGAATATTCGTTTGAAATATATTTCATACGATTTGTGTGATAGAATGTAAATAGTGTGTGTGATCGAGTGAAGTTTGTTTTCGTCGCGTTTTGGTGATTTTTTTTTGCTGTGAAGAACGCATCAGGACGCCGGCACACCACCACCGACAAAAACCGACAAAGAAATAATCGACGAGAAAACCGCCGCGGCCGATTACATGAAGAAGATCGAGGAACACAGTGACAGCAAGAAGTCGAAGGAGAAAACACCGGAAGTCAAGGTACGTATATGCATAACCTCAATTTACGTACTATGTAATTTGCCACGATCGTCCCTCGCATTGCTTTCTCGCTCGCCGATGTGTCAAACAGCCAACGGCTCCGGTGCAAAAAACTCAAGCTTATTTGCTCTTCGCAGAAATACCTCGGTATTTATTTGTGAAAAAATCGCAGATAGCATATTTTCCGATGATCCGTAGCCACTTCCATTACCCCTCGAAATCCTCGATTTCCTGATCAGTGTGCAACCAAAATGGTGCACGAAAGTTCAACACCCTTTGCCTACGAACGCAAAACTGTCACGTCTCAAACACGGTTGATTTGTGGACCTGTGGCGATTTCTCTATAGCTTCACCCTGATGACCGAGAGTACTATTGGTATGGCATACAAAGATAGAAGACCCTTGGTATACCAGTACGATAGTACACCGCTACACGCAAGTGTGCGTGTTACTAGTATGGTACTGGTTTACTCTGCAATAGTAAAATATACTGGTTCCGTATCCTCACCATACTAATACTCGTACTGATAGCGTACACATACACATGCTAGGTATGGTACCTGGACTAACATGTAGAAACCAGAACTAATGTAGCGTCGGATCTACCATCTAGATGGACCAACGGATTTATCAAGGGCAGCAAGAAGGCACTGCCGAGGATGAGAAACCGTGTCACTCGTCGCGGCCACAGTATAGCCTCCCAGTGTCCGCAAGGATATCACCGCTGTCTTCAATCTCTCCGAGAGCACCAGCGAGGCTGACCTCAAGGAACTCGTCGAACTCTTCGGCTTCGCTCAGAAACAATATCTCACCATGGACCGCACCACCAATCTGTGCAAGGACTTTCGCTTACGTATGTACGTTTTAAAACAAAGGGCGAGGACCATTGCATCTCAATGGTTACGGCTACCATCATCTCATACTCAGAGTCGACGGGGCCAAACCTTCAGACCAACAGAATTGAATGGTCAACGGTTGAACGCGTTAAGGTAGAACAAGCGTGCGCTTTTGATTTTTATAGATTTTGTTTAAATTTTAACCAGACATTGTTCGTATCATTATGCATGTTTCAGTGAAATGTCAGATCAGTCGACGGTTTAGATTCGGAGATTGATTTTAAAATTGCAACTTTTAACACTGTAGGGTCTGCATTGAATTTAGACAGAGTAATTTTCCGTGAAAAATATTTGTCCTCTTTAAAAAGACACAAGGTAATAACATAAACAATATAAAATTTTAATGTTTATAACGCAAATCTTTTTCTTCACGTTAAAAGTGTTTAACGTTAGGAGCACAATAATTAACTTTTTTCTCGAAATATTGAACAACGCTGTTCTGCGGTGTTGCATAATGTCTTCTTATTACAGGGGATAAATATTTCTAACCGAGAGTTATTCTGTCGTTACTGAACGTCTTTAGCAAAACTGAATAGTAAAGACAATTCAAACTTTTTCACTCGTTCCCTAACTAGTTTACTATCTAATCATATTTTTTTTACAAAATCCATAAACATAAGAGAATGGTACGCCGAATTAACTGACCTGACTTTCGGCCAATGCAGACCCTGCAGTGTTATAAGTTGCTATTCAAAAATCCATTATCTCCCAATCTAAATAGTCAACTGTTCTGAAATTTCACTCAAACTTGCATAATAATATGAACAATGTCTGGTTAAAATTTGAACAAAATCGATAGAAATCAAGAGCGCACGCTCGTTTTACCATAAGGGCTTACACCACTGTAAACGTCCAAAATTGAGTGATATTTCGCGATTTTCTTTTGTAGAAGGACAAATAAGAGAATATTAATATTCAAGGATGTTATTAGTCATATCTTTAAGTGAACAAAATGAAATTTATATTGAAAAATTATGCCAAAAGGTGACGCTGGAGCCATTCTGGCGAGGCATGTTGAATTTGAGACGCTCTGCGGCACGCAGTATAGCTGACGCAAATTTGATTTTAGAATAAAATTTAAAAAATTCTATTAGTTTTCACGAGTATAGCTAGAGAAATACGTAGAGAATTGTGACAATGTTATTTTTTGTGTAATTGGCAAGCATTAAACCAAAAACTTAATTTTCGACAAAAAAAGCACAATCATTTGGTAATAACTAATGTTATAACTTACTCATAGAAAATCCCGTACTTATTGCTCTTCGGAATGTTATTTCAAACATGTACCCAAAATTGGGAGTGAAAAGGATGAAAATTGTTGGAGTTATGCTGCATGCCGTTTTGAAAAATTGTGTTTTGAGAAAAACGGTCGATGTCTCGCACACGGGCCAGCCACTGCCACCGCAGACCCATGCTGGCCTGCGGACCTTTTTTTACAGGTACCAAACTTTTTTCTCCTTATTATAGATAGTTGAAAGCATCATTTAAGTCAAGTAAAAAAAAACAATTTTTTTTAATTTCACAGTGTGACCCCTTAGATCGGAGTACACGGTGACGATTGTTGGTCACGTCTCTTTGAACGACACGCGACCAACAATCTTGAAAAATGGTTGGAGGATTATTGTAAGCAAAGGTTGCCGAAATATAAAAAAGGACTACACAAATTTTTATTTTTTTGCGTTCCAACGTTGCAAACTTCAACCTCATACCCTCTCCGTGGAACGCAGTAGAAGTATCGTAAATTGAATCGTGGAACTAAGAATAAAATATTTTCGTTTATTACGTTCGTTTTAGCAGTCAAATGAGGGGAAACTTCAAAATAATTGAAGAAAAGAGACGAGTTAAAAAAACGGTCGTGTTTTGAACCAAATTTTTTATATACGACTCCGAAAATGACAAGAACAACATTTCTACATTTTCTAGCGTTTTTTTAAGCGCTGTGTCTATGTGAAAAATTGTCGCATCGAGATGAAAAAAGCCTTTTGAAGCTTCAAGATGATAGTTTCGAGATCTTTTGGCAAAAAAATTGTGATCTACGGCTATCGCGCAATCATAAGAAATACCGGCAGAAAAAAATTCCAAATTTGTTTTTATTTTTCAGGGGTCATCGGACTAAGGAATTTTGTTTCAGTTAACTCAATGTATAGGTTAGTTAGCTTGTTTATTCAGCTTTAATTAGCTTTTTATCTCTGTACGTCAATTTTTCTGCTGAGATATCCGACTTCGAATGAAAAAAGATCCTTTTGTCTTTGATTATCGATCTCTCAGCAACCAATTATCGTAACGGGAATTAGAGGGCAGCTTTGAAAAGTCGAATAAATTTCCCGCCAGCCCCTCCCGTTGATTTTTGTGATTTTTTTCTTCACCGTTAACCGTTATTTGGTGAAGGACAAAAAATTACTTTTTCTGGATTTTCAGTACATCTACCACTACGGTACAAATACTGATGCAAAGACTAATGTTGCCGCGTTTTTTTTCAGCTCGAATTACTCCCAATACCCCTGTTAGTCTGCAAATTGATTCATCGAACCATTTTCTATCAAGGGTTAATCAAAGTTTAACAAAACAATTAAAGGAACAAGTGTATTATTCCTAAACATCTTGTTATCATCATCAAAATAAAAATACTAATTTCCTTCGACTTTTTTCACAACTTGGCACTAGTTGCTTGTTAAATATAAGAAAAAATTCGAGAGATTAACATTTTTTTTTTTTGTAAAATATTTAAGGAAACAATACTGACTCATTTTTTTACACCATTCGGCCTTTGCGCACTTTAATTTCACTCATCTGTAATTGCATCAATTAAAGTTGATACTCCCAAGCTGTATTAATAGCCGATCTGAGAACATTTATGCAATTAATTCTCAATATTTTCTACGAAAGTTATTAGGGTTATGGAAAACAATGTTTTTTTCAAAACTAGGCATGATCAAAAATTGAAAAAAATGAGAGTTTACAAAAACAAGAGATTCATTTTTTTTATCAAAACGTAGAAAAAAATTACCAAAAAAGATTAGTTTTCGAAAGAAATTGTTCATTGGTTTTTTCTTCCAAGCAAGAGATCATTTTTGAAAAAAGTGTTTTTTGTATCCCTGATAACCTTCGCAGAAAATATCTACAGTTAACGGCATACAAGTTCTCAGATCGACTAGTGAATACTGCTTGGGGGTATCAACTTCTAATCAATGCAATTAAAGATGAGTGAAATTATGGTGCGCAAAAGCCGAAGCGTGGCAACAACGAGTCACCATTGTTTCCTGAAAAATTTTACAAATTTAAACAGATTACATTTTTTTTTAATATCTCAATTTTTTTTCTTAAATTTCACAAGCAACTACTGCAAAGTTCTAAAAATAGTCGAAGAAAATGGGTGTTTTCATTTTGATCATGATTACACGATGTTTAGGAACACTTGTTCCTTTAATTCGTTTGTAAAACTTGGATCGATCGGTCCGGAAAAACGGGCCGATGGATCAATTTGAAAATTTGCACAGCTATTGGGGGTACATTAAGCTGAAAAATAAACGTGGCGACATTAGCCTTTCTACCAATATTTGTAATGGAGTAGTAGATTTACTGAAAAACCATAAAATGTCATGTTTTGTCCTATTTTTCAAACTACTGTTAATGGTGAAAATTCTTGGTGAAGGGTCTTGTACGAAATTGATTCAAGTTTTTCAAGCTGCGCAATAATTTCCTGTGCGATCATTGGTTGCTGTGATATCATTGATCAAACACAAACGGAACATTTCTTATTATAAGTCGGATATCCCAGCAAAAAGTTGACATAGAGAGACCACAAAAAAACCAAATTGGAACTGAATAAACAAGCTCACGGACCTATGCATTGATTTAACTGTAAAAAATCCCTTGAAAAAATTAAATTGGAAAAATAATTTTCTCGCTATCTCTTATGATTGCGCGATAACCATAGCTCAAAAAAT
This sequence comes from Ophion ellenae, assembly GCA_963210295.1. NCBI lineage: Eukaryota > Metazoa > Arthropoda > Insecta > Hymenoptera > Ichneumonidae > Ophion > Ophion ellenae. The sequence continues at coordinate 26,928,023 of OY723387.1, forward strand.
TATTTTGCCAAAAGATCTCAAACTAGAAACTTGAAGCTTAATAATGTTTTTCTTTTTCATCTTGATACGACTATTTTTGACATTGATACAGCTTTTCAAAAACACTTTAAAAAATGAAGAAATTTTCTGTTTCTTTAATTTTTTGGGGTTGGGTATAAAAAGTGATATATTTTTTTTACAATTTTCAGTCAATCGAAAAAAAAGAGCTCGTCCTTGACTGTTAAAGCAATCTAAGAAACTACAGTTAAAATTTCAAGTCGATTGGTCGAACATTGTTTGAGTGTTGCTCCGTCCCGATATCGAAAACATGATTTTGAAAAAAACGTGTTTGAAGTCAACGGTTTCAAAGACGCTACAGCTTCACAAGTTTTTTTTTCCCGTAATCGACTGCCACCTATTGGTCGAAAATAAAACTATTTTTAGTCGGTGACTTTGTCCCCACAATAGGCTTACAAGAGTTGAGAACTGCGCTTACCGGCATGAGACATCGCCAAAGACGATTTTCAGCGGCGGAGACTTCCTTTAAAAATAGCTCGAAAACCACTTTATAATGGGTTTTTTCAGCTACAAAGGAATATGCATCATATTTTTTAAGGTTCCAAGGATTTCTTAAAAGTGTTTCAAACAAAATGATTTTCCGAAAATTTTACACCGACGACCTCTAAACAATTTGCGATAGTAAAATTTTACGGCTCTTCTGTAGAGCGAGACTTCTCCGATCGTCATTGCTACAAAATTTGATCTTTGGAGAAACCTGCCGAAGATGAATTGCGGCAGAGAGAAAAATGCTAAACGAATTTTTTTTAGCGTAATTAGTAATAATTTAGTAATAATAAAATTTTACCACTCTTTCGCAGAGTGAGACCCGGTCGATCTCGTTCGCTCGCGAATTTGGTCGGCCGCAGACAACCTGCCGCAGATAAGCCATGGCAGAGAAAAAAATGCCGATCACAATTGTTTAAACAAAGGGCATTGTACATTTTTTAAGTTTCCAAGGATTTTTTAAAAGTGCTTCCAACAAAACGATTTTTCGAAAATTTTACACCGATGACCTCTAAACAATTCGCGATAGTAAAATTTTACCGCTCTTCTGTAGAGCGAGACTTCTCCGATCGTCATTGCTAGAAAATTCGATCCTTGGAGAAATCTGCCCAAGATGAATTCCGGCAGAGAGAAAAAATGCTAAACGTATCATTTTTTGCAGTAACAATAAAATTTTACCACTCTTTCGCAGAGTGAGACCCGGTCGATTTCGTTCGTTCGCGAATTTGGTCGGCCGCAGACAACCGGCCGAACATACGACATGGCAGAGAAAAAATGCTGATCGCAATTGTTTAAACAAAGAACATTGTAAAATTTTACAACTCTTTTGTAAAGTGAGTCTCGAACGATCTCGGTCGTGACTCGAGATTTTAGCAGAGATCGAACTCGTCGATGATGAGCGACATCGAGATGCCAAATAGTCTTCGAGCTTATTTGTTTAAATTAATTAAAAAAGAGTGGAGAAATGCTAGCACCCTTCCACCATACGAGTCTCTAGCAAACCCTGTTTGCTAGAAAGTTCAACCATAAAGAAATTTCCACCGCTGACCGCCGTCAACAAAAAAATCGATTCGAGGGCATTTGTTTAAACAATGCGCGATTGCAAAATTTCACCGCTCTTCCGTAGAGCGAGGCTAGCGATCTTGATTGTTCGAGAAGCTGACCAGCAAAAAGGCTGCCAAATATGAACCCTGGCAGAGATAAAATGCTGAACGCATTTGATTAAATAATGAGCATTACAAAATTTTACCACTTTTTTGTAGAGCGCACCGCGCGACCGCAATTTCGGTCGCTCGAAATTTTGGCAGGGATCGAAATCGTTGACGATAAGCGGCATAGATGTTACAAATTGTGCTCGAGCCTATTTGTTTAAATGAATTAAAAAAGTATGGGGAAATGCCTGAGTCTTTTGGTTGTGGCCGTCGTCGAAAAAAAAATTGATTTGATGGCTGCATATACAATGTAAAATGCAACAAAGTTTCACCGCTCTCCTGCCGAGCGAGCGCATGCTTCCAATACAAGCGTACCGTCGTCGCTACGCATAGTTGTGTGAATTGTGTGACACGCACATAGATGTAAGGTGCTTGCGTACGACCGAACGGCGGCGAGAACGGATTCGTTCTTTCTGCAACGCGGTCGGCGTAGCGGCGTAGCAAACACAAACACACACACACGCGCGCGCTCAGCGATCGTCGTCTATTTGGCTTCGAGACTCTTCGTCCCAGTGCGAAGCATCGAGACCGAATTCGCGATCGCTGCGCTGTCCGTCGGTAGCGACTCGTAGTTAAAAACTACGAGATCTGCGCTACCGACGTAACGAGAGGCCGCGTCGAAATTTTCTGGCGTGTGGCACATGACCTTAACGTCGTTTGGCAAAGTTTCGACGGGATCTGAAGAGCCGTTTCAGAGATTTTTGGGTATCGATAATTGTTCTACCATACCGACCGCGATCAGGTGTCATTCCGTCTTAACTCGATGTATCGCCGGAGCCAAACCCCGACCGCCCACCCACCTGTATTGGTCCGAAACATTAGTAATTCAATCGGCAAGTTAGAGCGGAGTTCTAGGCTATCTCTAGCGTACTCTTTGCAGTTTACCCGCTACTTCGAATTGCCTTGAGCTAAATTTTACACGCTTTAAAATCTGTGCATCAATAACATAAACTGGTTAATTGCGTGTGAATTAATGTTTATTCAGTTTCAGTTCCTCTGAATGAAGATTCCCTCTTTGTCCGCTTCTTTTTTAAACTAAACGATAGTGACCTTCATTTTTTTGCTCACGCCAGATACATAATCCTTTACACTTGCATAAATACGATCAAAGCATCCAAATCAAAATTGCTCAAACCGAAGAATGTGCTGATACATAATATGTGTAGTTAAAACGTATGTGTCTTACAAAGCACAATGTTTTTCTTCATAAGACATCACGATAAAATTTTCGAATCAATCGCCGAGTCACTTTCCGATCGGTGAAACGCCAAGAAACTCATTTCTCGTATGCAACGACACTAGTAACTCTAGTACTAGGACGCGTATACGCCGAACAACGCAATATCTATAGAGCAATGTAATAATACTAAATGAACGAGACGTTGGTGACGGGGAGCAAAAAAGTGAAGGTAACAAAAAAATAGATATAACCGATAATCGCGGTGATTGTAGACTTCTTTTAACTCGCTTTCATACTACAATCCGTTTGTGATCGGGTTATGGAAATCGTTCGCCTGCTAGGTATTTCAGTGTGTAATCACTGTGTGTGTATGTTATGTGTATTTCTGAAAACTTGACAAGGTGGACGCATAGAAAGAAGAAAGAGAGAGAGAGAGGGAGAATCGTGACCGAGCTCTCGGGGAACTTTGTGAAAGTTGCGTGCGCCTGTCTCGCCTGTTCATTCACTGCTAGATGCTTCAGTTCGATGTAAACCCGAGCTCCCTCCTTGGCACCGTGATCGACTTCGAATAATTATTGCCGAACCACATGATATCGGCGAGGTGATGATGAGAAGTCTCTACTCTTCCCTAAGCAGTTCTCCACATGTATCTCCGAGACAATCTGCCGCCCTTCCTACCCCTTCGTCCGAATCCTTCCATCCAGATGATACTTTATTTCCTCACAGAAACAAAAAAGCCGTAAGAACCGATAACACAATTAGCTAATTACTTCCCTGAATTGCTTTGGGTAGCATGATGTTTTTCTTTTATATCGGAACTGTCGCATCATTATTTCCATACACCATACGCAAGGCTCGAACAGTGGGTAATAAATGAAATCAATCACGAGCACGAAATAATCTCTGATAAAAATACTGCATGGACAAACAGCTTATAATTCACGTTTAATAGTTTGGCCAAATAAGTAGGTTGATTTGAGGATACGCGAACTTTGTATTAGGTGGATGCATATGAATCCCCCTATTTTTGAGGGGAATAAATGTTGGTGGTCGGTAACAAATCGACGAACTAGTTTATGCAAAATATTAATCATCGGAACAGAGAACCTTGGCCCGCCTTTCGGCCAAGAATTGGATTTCACGCAGGAAGAATTCGGGTTCTTTAGAAGCAATCCCGTTATCTAGCCATTTTTATACTCCTCTGTACGAAAAGAAGGGCTGACAATGTCCTGCCACAAAGTCAACTTGCGTTGTCATGGCGCTTCTCCGATTCCGACCTCTTTTCGTGCAGAGCTCGCTTTAAACGTATTAGTTGCAGTCGATAATGATCCCCAGTAAGGATTTCCGATGGTTTCAACAGAACAGCCCGTAAAACATGACACTCCTATCCCATGTAGGGTGATCGGTAGTGGCCAACGATTGGCCGATGCTCGACGCCGAGCTTGCCAACATTGGCACTCGAGCTTGGCCCGATCATCGACCGAGCCTCGGATGATAAGAGCGGCCCGATATTCGCAATCAATATTGGCCCTAGAATGGCTTATGAGAATCGGCCGAGCATCACGTTGGAGTTCATTCAAGAATCGGCCAACAATAAGTCCCCGTCAAGATTGCCATCATTGGCATTCGAGCTTGGCCCGATTATCGACCGAGTCTTGGCGGATAATTGTGACCCGATGTAGATCACTAAAAATGGTCTTGCACTGCCAAAAAAAAATTAATTATTTTTGTATTGTAATTCGTCATTACCTGGTCTTTCGAAACGATTAGTTCGAAGAAATATTTCACGAAAAATCTAGTTAATTCAAATAAAAAATAAATAAATAGATGCGGTTAGTTAATATTAATAGAATTTCTCTGTCAGTGTAGGATGGTTCATAAAAATCGGTAGAGTATCGCGCATGAGCTCGTTCGAGAATCGGCTAACAATGATTGCATTGATTTGGTAGTATATTTGTTAAGAATAATGTCCAATGGACTCGTAAAAAGTATTTATCTTGTTTCTCAATGACTTCGACGCGAAACAATGAATCGTCAATATACGAATTGCGGTTCGATCATGCGTTACTCGGCCGAACATTGGCCTCGTATCGGCAAAAACATGATTGGCGAGTCTATACTTCGCCAAACATCGAACTCGTATCGATAAGCCAATTATTAGAGAGCCTATATTTGGCCGAACATTGGCCTGGTAACGGCAAACCAATGTTGGTTAGTCAATACTCAGCCGAGCATTGGCGTACAATTGGGTAATCGATCATCTCCCCGCCAACATTGGTCCAAGTATTGGCCGTTACGGCTAGATTGGCGAAACCTACATGGGATTTTGGATGGTTTTCTGCGGTCCTTGTCCATAGAGAAATTATTACTCTGGAGACGGCGAAACCGCGCTTTTTGGGTCGTACTCGAAAGAGCGTGTTCAGCATACACGTCGTCTATACTAAAAGTAATAGAGCAAAGCTCCCCGCAAAGGTGACTTATTTCCAACAAAACTTACAATTAAAACACAATTAAAAGTCACCTATGAAGTTTTACCAGGACTCTAGAGACCTAATATTATTGTACAGATGGTCACGACACAAATAATTGACAGTATAACCTACTATTACTACAGCTGCTATTGCTATGTACAAAATTACGTCATAGTACTTCCTGGGTGGGGATCAAAACTTCGAATGGCCAAATATAGAACGACAAAGACTTCGAAATGACAGACTTATAAACTCAGAATAACGAAGGCTAACTTATTCGAAATTTTATCCTTTAACCGATGGTCGAATCGAATAACTATTACACCAAAGGATCATTGATTTGCGAGCTCATTTACTCGAGGGCATGCAGTCAGATAGTCTGCAGTTTGAGTAATACGAATACAGATTCGAACAATCTCCAACATACATATCTCCGAAATAGAAAAAAGTAAGTATCTAATATTGCTAATACCATCTATAGCAAAAAGCCATATAACTAGAATGCAAACTTCGAATGTGTAGATGTTAGATACGCAAATGATCGATTGTCCAAAATAGTGAATACACTGAAAAAAAAAATTCGTCCATCCAACTAAAATTCAGTTGGTTTAACAAAATGTATCTTTAAATACGCTCAACTTGATATTTAATTGGCATAACAAACGTTTTGTTAATCTAACTGATAGTTTTAGTGGTGTGAACTGTGGCTTATTTAGCATGTCTGAGCAACTGTTAAAACAACAAAATTTCTTTTTCTCAGTGTACGTAAATAGCGAATATGGGATGATTGCCTTACCTGACCGCCAGCGCCATCTGTCAGCTTTACTCTGAAGCGTAACGTATTGCTCGATCATATTTTTTCGCTATCCGGACCGTTTGTCCTTTTGGCATATTGCTATTTCAACTGATCAACTTATTGGCCCTTCGCTTTAATGCATTCGAAATTGTAAACCATCATAATATTTACAATTCGATTATTTGTCGTCTCGCATTGTTCGGTGTATTTATACCGGAGAGTCGATATTATTAGAGTCGATATTATCTCCCATCATTCTGTTAAATTCTATATTTATTTTCGCTATAAATGAATTTCGAGATATTTGTATTCACAATTTTGATTAACTATTTTACAGACTATAACAAGATTGATCTATCAACATTGGAACCTTCGTCATTAATGAAATTGAAATTTCGATTCTTCTGAATACTGATCGATCGAATTTCCGCGACCCATCCCTTCCTCCTATTTAGAGCTCAATCGGCAGCGATGATAAGGCGAGTCAGCCGGTGAATTGAACATTTGCTTTGGTCTCCGTTCACCCTGTTTGCAATAAATGCATCGAGCCAGCAAATCATTCTTCCTGTTCCCTCAATCGCCTTATAATTAATCTTCAATTAATCCCACCGAATATAAAGCAAATGATGCGCGAGACAATCGGGCGCTGCCGTATTGCGGTGTCACGAAAATCGCCGATATCCCTGCGTGCAAGGTGCTGGAGAGTAATTCCCGTGAGCAGAAATAGCTACTAGTGAAGGCACATTGTACGGAACGGGAAACCGGGCCGACAAACGACAACGCGGTGGAGAAAGGCCTTATTACATTCGTTTCAGAAGTTGGCGCGGGCGCACTCTTGGCACGCGATCAACTCGAGGTATATAACGACCGTGAGGTGTTCCCGTTCGTACTATGTATACTCGAGACTCGACACTATATATCATATACATAAGTGTGTAGCGTGAATTTCTTCTTATCGCACAGCGGTAAGGGAGAGAGGAAATTCAGGAGGAAGGAACTATTAAACACGTTACATCAGGAGCTGCTTAGGGAAACGGGTTACGTCAGAAGCAACGTAGGCTTAGGAAGTAAAACAGAGAAGCAGATAACAATAATTTATTTCCCTCCTTGTTACGGATAAGAGAGACATAGAGGTAGGAGTTAAGCACACCTACGCCTGTCGTCTAGTTAGCGCCTATTCAAACAATAGGACGTGTAGAAATATTCTTCTCTAATTTGTCGTCATCTTTTTCGGTAGATCTCCGGTTTTTTTATAGTGGAACTACGTGTGCTTAACGCGTTTGCAACGGACCACAAATGCAATTGAAAAAACGAACACAAAAAACTTGATACCTCGAGCAGAAAAATGTTAGCATTAAAAAAATTCTCTTCGTCTATTGTCAGATTTTTTAAAGTCCACAATGGAAAATATGACTCCTTTACAATCAATAGAATATTTCTAATTGAATGGTTAATACTTTTTTCTAAATTATATCGCAAGAATACATAACAAGAATACAACTAAATTTCCAATATTTAAAAAAGTGTCGAATTTCCGCGGCGTTTGCTTACGCTTAGTCATTTAGGATCATTTTGTTGTTTAACTACATCATTCCTAGTGTTAGAATATCATTTTTCCACAAGGTTTTTTTAATTGATCCCGCATGTACGCAAAAAAGCATATGGATATGTTCGGCAAAATGTTGCATTCTCGAGATCGCAGAACTATCACTGTCTATTGTATAATGATAATATCCAACTTATGAGTATTAGTAGGAACGCCCTAGCAGTAATTTGACGGCGGATCAAATCATTTTGACCACTCATATAATTAATTAGCTTTAGAAAATAAAATACTATACATCAACGCGCTGCAGAGTTTGAACGGCTGAGATTGCACGCCATGAAGTCGCTAATCGACATTGTCAACTGCGGTTCCGAAACTTTAGCTGTATTATGCAAATATTTTCGAGCGTTCAAAAATACTGGCGCAAATGAAATTTACTGTAGATTTTCATTACTAGTTGCTACTGAAGCAGATTGTCAAGCACAATCTTTGATCCTTGATCATTATCGGCAACATTTCCTACCAGGCTGATTTATCGTGAATCTGATATTTTGTTCTAATACATGCATTTGTTGAAACAGTTTCATTGTCCTCCGAATAACGTAGTAAATTAATGGCCATGCAACTTCTCCTGTAACGCGTTTAACGATATTTGCGGAAGGTTATACAGACATTTATGAGGAGATTTTTGTTCATTCACTCAATCGTTATTCATAGTTATTGAATCGACAACTCCGTATTTATAATGTGCTTAAGGTATTCCTTTCGCGAACCCGAATGTTTAACACCTAACTGATTTTCGCCTATAATCAAGTAAACATACATCCCGGTGTACTGGTAAAATTTCAAGCAAAGTTACCGAAATTTTAACGAAAAATTATGACTAAAAATCATCTCATTTATACGGCGCTTTATGGAAATGACACGCTGGCCACATTTTTATCTAATAATTTATACACTAAATAACTCTAGATGCCTGATATAAACTGCTAATGCGAGTAAAAAATCTAACGATTTTGTAACGACAATAAAAACAGAGGGTCACCGAATGTTTAAAGAAAATATTAATGATAAAACTTAGAAGAATGTGACTACCTATGTACGATTCTAGAGTCAGGCCAACCTTGGCGCAACGATGATCGCCTGAGTTAGAACGGCGGCCCGACTCTGGTCACCAAGGTAGGTTCGGCGTCCAATAAACGCCGGGATAATAACATCGGCCCAACGTAGCATCCAAGCGTTGGGCCGCAACAGATAATCAATATTGGCCCTTCGTCCATTGCAACATCGGCCTTACGTTGATTGCGGCATTGACCCTACGTCGATAACAGCGTCGGGCCTACGTTGATTGCGACATCGACCCTTCGTCGATTGCAGCGTCGGCCCTACACTGACAAAAAAAATCTTCAAATCAAATACGATAGGCATAAAATATTTCTTAAATTGAGAATGAAAGGAAACACTTAATTGAGAGTTTTACGACAACGATTTTGGATCGTAATTCGTCATTCCCATGCCTTTTGAGATGTTTTTAATCGATGAAAATATTTCACCTATATGTGAATCGAACCTGAACCCCTATGCTACCGAGTGTTTATAACATATTATCCTATAATTATTTGCTGTATCACATAACCTATATCAATTAGCTAATATCATTGTGATAATAGGAGAGTTTTATTAAATAACGCGCTATATATTTTTCAAACATAACCGATATATGGGGTATTCCATGCTTAGCGAGACAGCTTTTGGCCGCGGGTTTCAAAACTTTTCGTCCCTTAATATATCGTTTTCTTATATCATATAAAAACATTTCCATATAGTTATTAACCCCAGTTAAGACTTGTTTTTGTTAAGTCCTAATCGAAAAATAAAAAAATTAAATATTTTACATACCTTTAATTGTGTGTCCCTTAAGTGTCAATACAGCAAAAATTAAATCTGACCAGTGCTTTCTAATCGGAAAAGAGCGCTCTTTTTAATAAAGCTAATGAAATATCAATCCAATTTGTAAAGAAAAATGTATAGCCAAAAAACGGAGAAAAAACCCGTTTTTATTTTTTTTTCGGCCCTTAGGGCCTACTGAGTTTAATCAAAAATTTTACTGAACATAGTTTAACACGTGAGAAACGTTCGGTAAAATTTTCAGCTAGCCTTTATTTCTTGTTCACTGGTAATAAAATTAATAAGTTGTCTTAAACAATTAAATTGCATTAAAATTGTGTTGCGAGAACTCCAATGAAGCGAAAATGTGACTCAATGTGAATACTAATACTGTACCAAATTAGCATTAGTAAAATGTATGAAATCTATTATTCCGACATGAAATATTCTCTTCGTTAGTATATGGTGGCCCTAAAAAGGGTCGTTTTTTGCAATGTTTTTAACGCTTCACGATAACTTTCGTCACCGGTGCTGTAGAAGAGGAATACGTGTTGAAATTAATTTTTTTATCTTGAGTTGCTGTGGCTGCGTGAAACTTCAGTGTACCGTTCCTTCAAAAATGTCACTGTTGAATCATACTCACTTTTCGCGCTAATAGTCCAGTCACCTTAGCAAAAGACCTATTCAAGAGGCCCACCCTCTGGCCAATTTTTTTATAGGTTGTTTGGACCAACAAGAATATAGTCCTGAGTTTTCGGACATTTTCGAGGTATATTTTAGCAATAAAAAATCAGTGAAAATTAAAAAATTGATATTTTTTAGATAATTTTTTTGGAACGCGTCCTATCGAAAAAAGTTTCGAATAAAATTTGTTCATCATAACGTCCTCTGTAAAAAAGGTCCTGAAAAAAAGTGCCAACATTGTTAATTAAGCGCTCAATGGCAAATGAAAATGAAAATTCTCCATTTCGTTTTTGCAACCACAATCGGGTGTTTATCAACATATCGGTTTGAAACTCGTACATGATGTAAAGGAGCCAAACCCTAAGAGAGTCGTGCAAGATTTATCGATATGCGAGATATAGTTTAGCAACAATCTGCGATCATCGAAAAATGTTTGCCCTTCAATAGAAGTTCCCGACGAAGGCCCACAGGGTGGAAAAAAATCGAGGAGCTTCGTGTCATCATGCACAAGCGATTTGGAAAAAAAATACGTTTTGTTGAAAATAGATACGGTTTTTTGGCGATTTTAGATTTTTGCTTATAAACAAATAACAATTCTGACCAAAGTTGCAAAGATATCTGAAAAATGCTTGTGCCATCTAACGCGTTTTTGGAAAACGAACAATTGAAAAAAAAATTTGCAATATTTTGATTACCGCCCGAGATATGAATGTTTTTACGTTTATTCAATTTTATATTGTTGTAATAAAGATTTTTGCAAAATTCGCGTTCCTCAGCAATCCCTACGCTTCCGGCCATGGGATTCAATAAAATTATTCCCTTTACGAGCAATTATGCCATCACAGTTATCGATGTATTTCGATCGACGGCTCGCCGCCGAGCGCGCGGCGTCGATCGCTGGCGGCGCGGTGGGGATGCCCCCTCTCACTCCGCAGCCTGGCGCGAGCGGCTTAGTTAACAAATATAATAACTTACTTTAAAATGGCCGAATAACAATTTTTTTTCTTCATTTTACGTGATTTTTTCTTACGAACGCAATGGTGTTCTTGAAAATTATGTTCACCCCATAGCAGCCCCATGACCATGTTCCTTACAAATTTTATTGCTAAAATATACCTCGGAAATGTCCAAAAACTCAGGACTATATTCTTGTAGTTCCAAACAACCTATAACAAAATTGGCCAAAGGGTGGGCCCTCTTGAATAGACCATCGTAAAATATGGCCTAAAGTGACTGGACTATAAAGCAAAATTCGATCCCTTTGATATTCTGCTTCGCCCAATCGAAAAGCCGTTGTGGTGTCAAAATCTGTCTCTCTGGAGATAGTTGAAGGTTTGCACGTGCGGCAAGTCTCTTTACTGTGCCTGATATTCCGTCACAAGCACCTTTTCCGTGCGCAGTGGCAAAGAAATGCCATTCGGTATCCACACCGAAGTCTTCTTTGTGATGAACCAAGTTGATGAAGTTTTTACAATTCTTGTATTGCTGTGGGGCTCCATCGGAAAAGTAATACATTTTTTGACCGAAAATTGGGATTTTAAGTATTGAACGAAAATCCGTTGAAAGGCATACACTAAACTCATTACGTGATCAAGACAATCAGAGATGGTCCTCAGGTGTTTGTTGACAATTCCATTTTCGGACCTATAATAAATCACGAACGGGTGAATCCTTGCCTCGTCATTATTCCAGTGAAATCCCTGAGAAGCGTCCTGTGTAACGAATGCGTAATTCTGGGCGAAGTCCAAATCGACGACGAATTCTCCTTCTTGAAGATTTTCCTTAATAGTGCGGTGGTACGACGCTTGTTGCTTTGCGATAAAATCATGAAGAAGCAACGTATTTAACTCAGAATATAAATTACCTACGAAGTCATCCGCAGACATCAGTTTCTAACGTTGATCTGTCTACTGAAATCCAACGAGAACATTTGATTGTGTCAATCATCGCATCATTAAACTTTATTTTAAGCATCTCGGTCAATGGTTCGGTGCCGAGACATTGTTTGCACGTACTTCAAAAACATTCTACCGGGGGGTCTTTGCATACTATAAATTTCAAGCAATCCTTGTAATCATTCAGCGGGACGATCCAGTCTGAAGTGGGCTGTCCGATTCTGCAAGCATCGAGCTTCAGTTTAACATTGTGGTGTGAGGTACAAACGCACACGGTCTGCGTACCACTCTGCTCCGCTAGACCGCAGAACAGTGGTCGTAAAGTAGCGAATCGTGAAAATCCAATTTTCATGTCTGGATGCTTGTCTCGAAAATTCCGATACAACTCTTTCAGATTGCAGAGAACTAATCTCTTCTGCATTCTTTCGCGCAGACCAGAAGGTTGCTTAACAGAGACGAAATCTTTTTTCCCTGCTAGGATACGACTATTCTCGACGTCGAGATAAAATGCTTGTACTGTTGTCGAAGTGGTTGAATCAAGTACATTTCCAGCTTTGGCAGTAGGCGTCGATAACACTCCCGTTTCAGAGTATAGCTGTTTACCGATTTGTACCATCCGTTTACTTGAGTGAGAGAGAGAACAGTGAGAAGCTGTATTTTATCTCGACGAGAAGTCGTTTCTTTATCAAATTTGTCGTGAATTTGCTGTATCACCTCATCGTACAGCCGACATTTCTTTTCCTCAACTGTCTTTGCAGATTCATTCAAACCAGTTTTCAAAAATTCGTTTACCTTTCCAATAACTTGCGGCTTTTTAGCAGAAGAGCATTTAACGATGTGTTTACGTTTCTTCGAAATTGGAGACTCATCTACGACTTCGAGCAATCTTTGAAGTCCACTATTGTGACTGGAAATTGCGAAACTTTGATATGATGAAGTTGCTTGAGACTTTCCTTCACTAACTGACGAATATTGAGAATAACCTCCAGGTTGACTTGTGTGATTTTTCCCGTCACTATCATCTCGAGATACCGATCTGAGTTGATTTGTAGCGAGATTACCGGCATCGCATTTTGCTGAATGTTCAGGATCAAGTTGATTCATAGCGACATCAATAATATCCGATTTGTTAGAAAGTCCAGGTTGACTTATGGAAAATTCGATGCAATTCGATTTATCTGAAGATCCAAATGCACTTTCCGGTTCCGGTCCACATCGATTGTTTTCAATTCCTTCATTCGGTAGCGGAAGTCCATGCGAGGCCAGAGGTTGACATTGTATTGTCATTCGACATTGTTTACAAAGATAAAGTCCTAATGTCAATGATGGCTCTCTCTCGATTTCGTACATAGTCACCAATTTCACGCGCGCACGCTTGTTTTTGTGATTTTTTTTTTGTTGAACGGATTTTGGCAGTAGTTTCTCACCGTCGCAAATGAACCAAGTGAACCGTCTATGTTTGTAAAATGTAGACTTTTTCGAGTTGTTCATTAGACAGACCGTAGCTTTTTTGAAATCTCTTTATTTATCATTGTTTTGGTAACATAGTGTTTATAACATTATTTTTCTCTTAGGCTAACTATTCCTATTGCTTAGAATTTAACTAGTTATTGTTCATGTGGTGGGATTTGTTTATGTGTTTATCAGTGCTTTGGCAAGGTATTTATTTGGAATCACAGATTAAAAAATTGAAAAACATACCCGTGTTTTATGTATCCTTATGTCTAAATAGAATTTTCTTATATCTAGATATATTTACAATATTTACAGAGGATGTGTGTGCTTTGAGCTGTTTATGCTATATGTTTACCCTAGGAGGATTTGGTGGGGTAGTTTATACTTTATTTTGAACGGTGCGTTGTCTTCTGTTAGGGTGCCCACGTCTTGGAGGAAAGGGATGTCTTGGGTTTGTTCTGTATAGAACTTTTGTGTCCTGTCATATATTTCTTTGTAAATATCCTTGACTCCCGTTTGGTCTTAGATTTGTTTGTTTATTGTCTACCAATCAGCTTTTTTTATGTTTTGTAGAATTTCGTTGTGGACGATTTGAATTTTTTTAATGTTTGTTTTGCACGTATTGCTCCAGACCGGGGCCGCGTAAAGCAAAATCGGTTTGATGATGGCATTATATAGTAGTGACTTATTTTTTCTGGTTAATGAGATAGTATAATATTCCTTTAATTTCTTGGGCTTTTCTTTTAATCGCGTTTATGTGTTTGGTGAAGGTTAGTTTATCATCCAATATTACTCCTAGGTATTTTGCTTCTTTCCTAGGAGGGATAACTATATTGTTCATGGTAAATGGGGGTGAATCAACATGTTTTGTTTTCCTGCTGAAAATGACTAGCTCTGTTTTGGCTTCATTAATTTTAATTTTCGATCTATTACAGTGTTCGGAGATTGCTTTTTCGGGGGCCTGGACGTTATTTTGTGCTACTTGTTTGCTCCAGGACCTCGAGAATACTGCCGTGTCGTCTGCGAATAGGGCTAGCTGAGTTTTTATGTGTTTTGGGAATGTCGTTTATAAAATAAAGGAACAATACCGGTCCAAGAATGGAGCCTTGCGGTACTCCTGCTGCTATGTTCTGTTTCGTCGAGGGTTCTTCGTTTGCCATGACCGTGAAAGATCTATTCGAGAGGTAGTTAGTTATCATTTTAGTAAGATATAATGGAATGTTTAGATTGTCCAGCTTGAAAATCAGTCCCTTGTGCCACACTGTGTCAAACGCTTTTTCTATGTCAAGTAATGCTATCGCTGTTGCTTTGTTAATGTTAAATTGGAAACTTATGTGGCTTGTTAATCTGGCGAGTTGTTGAGCCGTGTTGTGTTTTTCCCGAAACCCGAATTGCTCCTGTATGATTTGATTGTTTTGTTTTTCATGTTGCGTGAGGCGATTTAGAATAATTTTTTCAAAAATTTTACTACAGGTGTTGAGGAGACTAATAGGACGATAATTTTGCGGGAAGAGCCTATCTTTCCCTGGTTTGGGGAAGGCTAAGAGGTTTGCGTGCTTCCATAGCGTCGGGAAGTGGCTAAGTTTAAAGCATGCATTGAAGATGTATGTCAGCTGTACTATTGCTTTCTGTGGCAGGTGTTTGAGGACAATGTTTTGAATTCCGTCTGGCCCCGGGGCTTTTCTGGGTCTGGTTCTCTTGATTGCTTGTAAAATTTCTCTGGGAGAGGTGTACACTATGTCTACGACATCTACTTGTTTGTCGCAAATTTCTCTGAATTTTCTGGTTACTAAGGCACAATAGTTGTTGCTGCTCATGTTTTCCGTTAAATGATGGACTTGTTCGAAGTTTTCCGCGAGGGCGTTAGCTTTTTCTTTATTGCTGATTGCAAGGCCCTGCGTTCCGTGCAGTGTGAGTATGATCGCTTCTGACTGCCTAGTGAAGGCTTTTGCTATCTTCCAGATCGAGTTATTCTGTATTTTCAAAGGTTTCAATTTTTGTTCCCATTTTTCATTTGAGTGCTCTCTAATCAATTGCCTGGCCCTAGCTGATACTTTGGTTTGTATGATCTTATATTGCATATTTTGAGTCCGTTGGTACAATCTGCGTGCTCTATTTTTTGCTTTAATCAGTTTTGCGATGTTTTCCGAAAGGGTAATGGATACGCTGTTGCATTTGGTTGTTGGAATCGTTATCTGCATTGTTTGTCTAATGAGATTTGTTAGTTTAGTCGTGCAATTATCTATATCTGTTTTGGATTTTAAATTTGAATCTATTGTTATTTTGTCATTGAGTAATTTTGTAAAATCTTCCCAGTTTGCTTTTTTATAGTCTAGGCGTAATCTCTCAACTTTTTCAACGCGTGGATTTCTTAGTGTGAATTTAACTGGGAGATGATCGGAATCCAAATCATTTACCGTTTCTACTGAAATCTTATTTATGTTTTTAGCTAGTCCAAAGTCTACCACGCTTGGGAGTGCTTGGTTGTAGGGAAACAGAGTGAAGTTGTCTGGGGCTATTACCACTGTGTTTGTCAGATTTAAGTAATTGAGAATGTTCCTGCTGTTCATGTTGCTGCTGTAGCAGTGCCAGCTTGCATGTTTGGCATTAAAATCGCTAATGGCTAAAACGGAGTTTGCCAGGTTAAATATTTTGTTCAGATCCGCGTGTAAAATTGTTGTCTGTGGCTTGGCATAAATTGTAGAGATTACTAGATTGTTTTTTAATTTTATTGCGTGAGCTTCTATAGAGTTCTATAGAGTATTGCTGCACCTCCCCCAGCGACATCGCCTGATCTATCTTTTCTGAAACACTGGAATCCGGGAATTTTGCATTTGTGCTTTTGTTTGAGTTGGGTTTCGTTTACTAAAATAATATCTATCTTCATTTTATCGATTAAGCTTGAGAGTTCTGCTAGATTATTTTTCAGCCCATTTGCGTTCCAATAGATAATATGTAAGTTTTGGTCTATGGTCGCGACGTTGTTACACATATTTAAGTATGACGTTATAGAATGCTTGGCATTAGGCGATGTGATCTGAGCACGTGGCTAACTGTTTGTTTAATTCTCTGAACTTTTTCAGCATCCTGTTCATGTCGCAGAGGGATTTGAGTGTTTGTGTTTCTTTTACCATGTTATTGAGTGTATCGTTATTTGTGGATTGTTGGCCGGCAAAGTTATCGTTTTCGTCGATAACTGGGGGGGTCCTGTCTAGTATGTGTTAGATCTTGGGGGACTGGCTTACTTCTCGGTCTAGTTCTATGGTCCCTAGCATTATCTGCGTTTATGCGTGGTTGCGTTGTCCCTTCCTCGTTGGTCGATTGGGCAGTGCTGGGAAATTTGTGTCGTTGATTGGCTTGAGGTGTGGCTGGGACCGTTGATGTCTTGGCTGCTGGCTTCGCTGATGCTGCTCCTTCTTCCTTCTGAGGTGTTGCTGGTAGACTTCGCAACAGGGTGCGTTTGCAGGGTGTTCTTTTTGGCAGTTCACACACTGAGGTTTGTCTTCGGCTGCTTGGACGCAATCCTTCGTGAGATGGTTGTCCACGCATTTCACGCATCTCGGCTCCCTGTTGCATTACGCTGTCCCATGGTTGAACCCTTGCGGTAGTACTGGGAGATCTGCTTCGGGTTTTTGTAGTTGTCCCATGTAACTTTGACAGAGCAGATATATTTTGTGCTTTTGATTTGTCTCAGGTCTGCGCAAACTTGGAAAGAGGCGAAGTAAAGGACTCGGTCTGGGTTATTTGCTTGCGCTAATTGCATCTTTTTTATTTTTAGTGGCACCGAGTCCTGCTTGGGATAGGTCGTCCACGATGTCCTTTTCATCCAGTGGAGGTAGTCCTTTGATGACGAATTTCTTTTCTCGTTGACTGGACGTCGCGTATGTGAGGAAGTCCCGCGAGTCATTTTTTAATTTGGATGTGATCTGAGTGGCGTCCTCATTATTCTTTGGATAGACGATAATTGTTGCTGTTGCAAATTTGAGTGTTGATCCCTTGTGGTTTTTCAGTATGTCGAGGTGAATTTTGGCTTTGGCTTCTGCGTCGAGGTTTGCGCTGTTTGTGACTATCGGTGAGGGTTTTTCGGTTTTTACGCTTTTGGTGCTGAGATCTGAGTCCACTGTCATTTGATCCTCTTCGTTCGAGCCTAGGGCAGAGAGGCTGTCGTATCTGTTGCTTGTTGAGACACCGATGGTTTTCTTCCGGTTCTTCGTGCTGTTGTCGTCACCGCTCGCGATCGCGCGTCGTTTTTTGGTTTTTCCCATTATCACAGGTCTGGGGCTAAGCTGCTGGTTGTTGTCCTCGGTTTCCACCGGGAGAGAATTTGTATTAGATTTGTTTTTTATCGCGTGAATTTCGTTAGATTGTCTCGTACGTGTTGTCGCCTTGACGTCTTAACGTCGAATCAGAATGCTCAGTTTATGTCAATGAGAATCACAGACCGTAGCTGTGATAAACCAGCTGGTTATCACGGTTCACGCGGACCATGGAGAGAGGCAGTTCTGTCGACCAGACCGTCCGAACGGGGTGCTTCACCCAATCATGTGCGAGTATTGTGTCCCAACCAACGCACCAATCAAATGCCATGAGATTCTTCCAACTAAGTACCGATAGCGGTGTCCAGTTCTGACAAAACGAGTTCCTATAGAAAGGAAGCGTCGACTATTTACAGAGTAACTACACATTTAATTGCCAGTGAATAAGAAATAAAGGCAAGCTGAAAATGTTACCGAACGTTTCTCACGTGTTGAACTATGTTTAGTAAATTTTTTTATAAAATTCAGTAGACCCTAAGGGCCGCAAAAAATAAGAACGGGTTTTTTCTCTGTTTTTTGGCTATACATTTTTCATTACAAATCGGATTAATATTCCATTAGCTTTATTGAAAAGAGCACTTTTTCCGATTAAAAAGCGCTGGTAGGATTTAACTTTTGCTGTATTGACACTTAAGGGACACCCAATTAAAAGTATTTAAAAGATTTAATTTTTTAATTTTTCGATTAGGACTTAACAAAACCCAAGTCTTATTTTGGGTTAATTACTATATCGAAATGTTTTTATATGATATAAGAAAACGATATATTAACGGACGAAATTTTTTGATGACCCCGGCCAAAACCTGTCTCGCTACCCATGGAATACCCGCATTGGACCGTATTATATATATATATATTGTAATGCGGTCCTCTATTTTTTCCTTGGTCGTTCTTCTCCATGTTTTCTTCCCACGATCCTTACTGCTAATGCATCTGTGCAAGTGGCCCTTCACCAAATGTATAGCATCCGTCTACCTACATTTGGCATATCATTCCCACGCATGGCTTTCGAAATTCTTGGAAAACCTGTAACAAAGGCCCTCCTTGATGCGCCTGGATATTCGTGAGCGGCGCTTTCATATAATTTATAACGTCCGGCCAGCTGCATTAGGAATGCCGTAACTTTTTATTCCCTAATATAGTTTTTCAAGTTCTCGTGACACCGAAATCGAAGACCCTCGCCTGTATGTTCTAGAAGGATCCAGGGCCAACGTTCCTAACGTCACGTAGGCCTTTCCTCCTACCATCTCGATTTTCCCACACTCCATCCCTATAAGTTACCTCCGTTCTAAGCTAAGATAGTTCATTAGTCTCCGAATCCTGTACGACGGCGAATCTTTGTCCGTCAGTTATTTGAATAAATCCGTCTCAAGTAGCTCAATCCGTGTTAACCGAGTTATTCCGTCCTACAACCGAGTTCTGGAGCGAGTCAGTCACTCCTTTCCTCCAAAATTATGATAAAAGTGTCCATCCCGACATCACAATTGGTGCGAAGTGTAGGGTGTGCTGACTAATCAACGCTGAGTACATAGGACCGATTGACGACACTCCGAGTCTACGAAAGACGACGTTTTGAACTGAATCCACGAAAGGAATCGGTGAGTAAAGAATTATTTACTCGTTATCGCGAACCGCAAATTATAACCACCGATTCCGAAACTGACTCAGTGGATCAAACCGAAATGTCGTTATCTAACGTAAACGCAGCCATAAAAACGGCGTTCAGCCGAATAAAAGACTTAGATTCACAAACCGAAATGGAAGATAACGCTTCGCGCATTACGCACGCGTCACCGGAAGATTCTTTTGAAGAGCTAACACCGAAGGAAGCTCTAGAACTAATCCGTGAATTCGATGGTAAATCTCTGGGCGTCGAAACTTTCATTACGTCAATTGAAGATGCAAGATCACAAGTGAGCCGATCAGATTACCTTCGTCGATTAATAATCACAAAAAAATTATCGGAGACGCGGCAAGAGAAATTCAAGAGTACGAGACAAACACGTACGAACAGCTCTATGAATGCTTACGGATCCTCTTCGGAAACTTGCAACCGGTCAGCGTTTGGAGAGACAAAAGATCGCGAATGTTTCAACAAAAAACTGAAAGTGTTTCGAAATTTACGAATAGATTTTCAGAGGTACAAAATCAACTCCTTTCCGTATTAGCTAATTCAACTCCAGATGAAACACAAAGACGATTTATTGTGAAGTACGAACATCAACAAGGGCTCGACCAATATCTGTTAGGGTTAAAAAAGAGGATTTCGACTGAAATACGGGCTCAAAAACCGGAAAATATTCGAATGGCAATAGCTCGGGCCCAAGCGGCAGAAGCCTATGATTATACAAGAGAGATGATGCGAACATAAACATCACTGATAAGAATACAGTTAGCTCAGAAACCCGCAAGCCGCCCCATCATAAATCTTTCGGGACTCCCTCAGCGGCACCGTTCTCTTCGATAATATGCCGATATTGCAATCGCATAGGTCACTCCGAACGTGACTGTCGTAAGAAAGCATACGACTCACAAAACCCCAACAGGAACGTACCACAACAATCGGGTTTTCACAAAGAGCAGTCTCACAATCACCGACCATGGCGAACAACAGTCAATTATATACCGGAAGGAGAAGCAATCACTACGACACAAGAAACATCCCCCGAGTCAATGCCATCGGATTCGCCAAACGAGTGGTCAAACTTCCTACACGAACAGCTAGCAGAATAGGCTGTTTTCTTCTCGATACCGGATCAGCCATAAATCTAATTAAAATCAACATGTTAACGGAAGGATCGCAGATAAATCGGAACATTAAAACACCGTTCTCTATGGGCAATGAGCAACATGAATCCTTATTTGCTGCCAAACAAGATTTTCAAGGAAAGAGTGACATCTTTCACGTCGTTCCAAATGACTTTTCCTTGGAAGAAGACGAATTGATTGGTATTCCATTTATGGAAATGTATCAGGCAAATATCGGCATCGGAAGAGAAAATTATTTAATGTTCGATGACAAGTGTTTCGAATTTGAGAAGGTGTCGGTCACGATTCCACCATGAACTATCTACATTATTAAAATTCGCACGAATGTCGAAAATGGAGCAGCCGTCACGGACGAAGATAACCCAAAAGCCGTCGTACCGTGCGTTTTCGAAGCCAAGTACTATGAAGCCCGAGTACGAGTTATGAATGACTCGGAAGAACCTGTAACGGTTAAAATTGACCAGCTGCACGGTACTCCTATTAAGGGGTTAACCCCACTTGTGATTATGAAAAAATCGATTTTTTTATTGCATTTTTTTGAAGTATAAGTATCTGAGAATATGTCCTGAAAATTTCAAGTGTTTCCGAACAAAATTGACTGAGATATGAGCGTTGAAAGAGAAGAATCCGCGTTGAAAGAGCGTTGAAAGAGAAACTTTAAACGCGTTTTTCTCAAAATGGCATTTCTGAAGTCGGTGACCAAGATTACTCGAACACTAATGAACCGATCTTCTTGAAATTTTGCAGGCTTATTTAATACATAAAAATGTAGTCTTTAATCGTTCGATTTTTTTTTCTCGAAAAAAATGGCCGTTTTATAGCCAAAAACGGCCGTTTTTTTTCGTTAAAATCGAACCATTAACTTTGACTGTCCGCCATTTTGTGAAAAATGAATATTTTTTAAAATCCTTCGATTAAAGACTAGTATATACTTATATTTGACTAAATCCACCCGCATTTTTTTTTTCAGATGATCCACTTCGCCGCAATGTTGGTCACCGCAAACCGTGTATATAAAAACACTATTTCATTGACGGCCATTTGCCACTATACAATGAAATATTTTTCAATAAAAAAATTACTGAACGTTCTTCAAGATGTGTTCTTTAAGATGGTATATTCCCGATTAAAAAAGTTTTGTAGTTTTTTTTTTCAAAAATTCACGAAAAAGGCCTTTTATGCGCTACAAGTGGGGGTAACGCCTTAAGGAAATCGCCTGCCTACCTGAGGAGGAGCGCCAAGACGCACCGAAGGATGCACCCCGGGTCAACGCTATAAGAAGTACGAACTCCGCCGAAGGCATCCTAGCGTTAAAGGAAAACGTTCGACTCGAACACATCTCACCAGATCCAGCAGAAAACGTCTGGGATATCATCAGCAGTTTTCCAGATGTATTTTCCTTACCTGGTGACCCACTGCCAGGTACGAAGACAGTAAAGCATCGCATCATCACGTGCGACGATACACCTGTGAACACGAAACAGTACAGGTACCCGCCAGTTCACAAGGAAGAGATCGACCGGCAGGTAAACGAAATGCTGGAAAAGAAGTTAATCGAGCCGAGTGACTCGCCGTACAATTCACCAATCTGGGTTGTATCAAAGAAGTCGGATGCAAAGGGGCATTGAAGACTACATCCGTATATTCGACACGTGCCAGAGGATGAAGCTCGTGCGACCACAGCCACGAGCAGAAGCGATAATCACGGATACACCGGAGAAGCCAAATGAAAAAATTGTCTTGGATCTTGTGGGGCTACTGCCTGAAACCTATGAGGGACACAAGTAATTCCTCTCTGTACAAGATCAGCTGACGAAATATATTACGCTGATACCTTTAAAATCACAGGACGCCCAATCCACCGTTACAGCATTGGTTAACGATTTCATCTACATTCATGGAGGTCCAAAAATTATCTTAACCGATGGTGGACGAAACTTTATTAGCCAGACGTTCAAACACCTGGAAAAACTCTTGCAAATTTCACACATGACAACAACATTCCATCCTCAAAGTAACGGAAGCCTTGAACGAGCACATGGTCTAATTAAAGAACAAATCAAAGCGTTGATCTACGACAATCAAGAAGATTGGGATAAAAAATTGAAGTTTGTTTCCATGGCTTACAACACAGCGAAACATGAAGGAACAAGATTAACGCTATTTGAAATGCAATTTGGGAGGAAACATAACATCCCGAATAACCTTCCAGTTCAGAAGATCAACGTAACGATCGACCAATACTTCGAAGGACTGCGGGCTAATTATGCACGTATCGTGAAAAGAGGACGCGATAATTTAATCGCAGCTAAAGAACGCCACAAGGCAGTCCAGGATGCTCGCATACACCGTCCCGTACCCATTTTTGCAAAGGGCGGCGAAGACCTCGTTGCTCAAGAGAAAGACAAGACACCCCTTGCCCCGAAGTGGGACGGACCAGCCATTATTTTAGAACAAACATCAGACGTCAACTACGAGATCTTGCTTAATAATAGAAGAAAATTAATCCACGTTAACAAATTAAAACCTTATCATAGAAACTAATCAAAAATTCTGTGCAGGCATTACGTTGCTGTTAGTTCTTTCTCTCCTTGTAACGTGTGTTACATCCGACGAATTAAGGGTGGAACAACTCGAAGGCACCAGATATATGGAAAACCTGGAAAGTGCCGTAATCTACCATCAAACCTGGACAGTAGTCAACTACGTCGACATCACCGAAATAAATCTACACCGAGATGAGCTGGATATGGCTTCGATATCCTTGTCAAAAATCTGCAATGGAACCGGCAAGAAAAGGACTTGCACCTGATTATTTTATACGTGATCCTAATAGCTGTGAAGCGGTCATCCTACAAAAGCCGACAGCATACCCGACTCTCAATGTCAAGTACTATACATAAATCTAATTACATCATTGTGGATTCAATTCAAATCAGGAATGTCTTGGATTGTGACATCTCCATACGAAGAAAGTCTCTACGTAAGTTGTGATGATCACAAATGTGAGAAATGATCGGAAACCGTAATG
Source organism: Ophion ellenae (assembly GCA_963210295.1). Taxonomy (NCBI): domain Eukaryota; kingdom Metazoa; phylum Arthropoda; class Insecta; order Hymenoptera; family Ichneumonidae; genus Ophion; species Ophion ellenae. The sequence continues at coordinate 26,951,807 of OY723387.1, forward strand.
TAAGACATACTGTGAAACCAACAGGTCGTCGGCGATCCACCAGCCTTAAGGCTTAAAGAAAATTCATCTTGTTTTATAAATTTTATTAAATGAGGAGGGAGGTGTAATGCGGTCCTCTAGTTTTTCCTTGGTTGTTCTTCTCCCTATTTTCTTTTCGCGATCCTTACTGGTAATGCATCTGTGCACGTGGCCCTTCACCAAATTTATAGCATCCGTCTACCTACATTTGGAATATCAATCCCACGCATGGCTTTCCAAATTCTTGGTGAACCTATAACAAAGGCCCTCCTTAATGCGCCTGGATCTTTGTGAGCGGCGCTTTCATATAATTTATAACGTCCGGCCAGCTGCATTAGGAATGCCGTAACTTTTCATTCCCTAATATAGTTTTTCAAGTTCTCGTGACACCGATATCGAAGAACCTCGCCTGCATTTTCTAGAAGGCCTTCCCTCCCACCATCTCGTTTTTCCCACACTCCATCCCTATAAGTTACCTCCGTTCTAAGCTAAGATAGTCAGTAAGTCTCCGAATACTGTACGACGCCGAATCTCTGTCCGTCAGTTATTTGAATAAATCCGTCTGAAGTAGCTCAATCCGTGTTAACTGAGTTATTCCGTCCGACAACCGAGTTCTGGAGCGAGTCAGTCACTCCTTTCCTCCAAAATTATAATAAAAGTGTCCATCCCGACATCACAATTACTATCATCCCGACATCACAATTACTCTCTCTCCATCCTCTCTACTCACACACCCCTTTGCCAGGATAGTAGCTCAATCAAATAGAAAAATGGTTGACTCTGTAAAAATTATATTGAACTAAAATTAAAAACAAATAAAATAGATCCATTTTGTGGATTCAATTAAATGTTTTATCAACAGATGAAACCGAATCACAGATTTATTAGGATTAAATAAAATATTTTGTTATTGGACGATATTGAATATATTTTGATATGAATAAATAAATATATTGAACATAAATCATTCCAATAATGGAATCCAAAAGAAGAAAATGGATCCCACGAAAAATCTATCTAATTTAAATGAACAAAAATCACATAGACGCGGTTAATTAATATCAATAGAATTTTTCTGTCAGTGACTTGAACGCGCAAATATTTAAATTGTCGCGAAGTTAAATGATGTAATTTTCAAGCATTAGAAGCACACTTCAATAGATTTATATATGATTTAAAGAGCATTTTTCAGATTCATTGATTATTATTTCTTATTTATTTTTTCAATTTTTTTGTTGTTGTCTGACTTTTAATGAAGAAGCCTGACGGCATATATTTTTTTTAAGAATTTGAAAAAATACACGTTTTGTCAAAGTCAGACCCGGAACGTGGTATAAATTATAGAAGGAGGTTCCTTCCGGCAAAGCAGATCGCAATGATATTTACGACAAAATAATAATGGCTGACAGAAATAAAACTCATAATTAGAGAATTAAATCTCATATATACAGTAAAGTAACTGATCAAATTGCTATCGATATTTCGAACAGAAATAGCAGACACGAGTTTCTGTCAAGTAATTCGCAAGTCATTTTACAAAAGATAGACCTCACCAATTTATTGTAATTAATATACAATTATAAAGTACCGACAGAGGTGGGCGCACGGTCGGTGTACGGGCTCGGCGGTCACTGAAGTTGAGCAGCATTGGAGGCTGTCAATACTTGGAGCGGTGACCGTTTGCCCGTGCACTGGTTTGTTTGTTTACCTCTTAGCGAGAAGCAGTTTGTCTGAGTTTCTGATGGTAATACAACTGAAACTCAGCCAAATATAGCCGCCTGTATCAGCCCAGGTTTTCTGCAGTTTCCCTGGGCCCCCGTGCAAATGCGATACAGTAGTGCATTAGGAAAGAGTGGCTGCGGTCAACACTTTGGGGGGGAACTCTGGAAGGATTGTGAATTTCGGAAGGAATAAAGGAGGGGATGGTAAAAGGGGAAGGACCCCGTACCTCTGAGGAATACATGAACATAAAAAATAAAATAAAAAATAAATAAAATAAAAAATAAATAAAATAAAATAAAAATACAATTATAAAGTGTGACGTAATTTTTTTAAACTCACGGTCGCAAAGAACTCCCCGAATAGTTACCGATCCCTTTTGTTCCCGAATGGTTTGGTCTCCCCGATTCGCCTCGACTATAGTTCAGATTATGCGTTACCGACAGCGACATTGAGATTTCGGTTTGGTTTTTTGGGGTTTCGGGCGTTTTTATCCGTCGAAGGAAGTATGGCTCAACGTATCGAGCTGCCCGACGGAGATCGCCAAGAATCGGCGGAAGTTCAGGCGCAAAACCGGCGCCCCACGGATAAAGTGCATGAACGCTGGAGAACGGGAGGAGGATGGGGTTACGGGCGAAGAGTCATAGAACCCCTTCGTGCCGAATTTGCGTTGGGCTAGATGCCCTGTTTTCGCTGTGCACCGGGGGATGCGATCTAAGGCGATCTCCATAAGCTACCGCGGGAATATTTCGCGATAAGTTACCGATAGCGTACAGAGGCGATTCGCGTTAGAGGGCAGGAGTTATTGGTCAAGGGATTTGACGTTTCGATCGCGATTTTGCGAAAAGGTCTCGAAGCAACAGTCCGCCTCGAATCGCCGTCCCGGCAACTCGGCTTTAGTCTCACGCTCTCGTGTTGACAGTTTTTCTGTCGACACGCTCGGTTTCGTTCCCGATCGCGCTACGTAAGCGCGCGTTATCGAGTACATTTCGGTACGTTCGTCGTGAAATGTGTATGTTAACGTGATAGGGGAATTCTCGTACGAGATTCCTCCACCGAGCCTGAGGATTATCAGTGCACTTTTAGTGAGATCCCGAATTTCTGACCACAAGATTTCGCTCCCGTGTAGCTTTCCCAAACAAAATACCAAACGATTCGTTTGTGTTCTCGCTGATATCTCCCTGATACTCAATATCTGTCGAAATCCGATCCCGACCCTCTCACCAAACTTTGCAGTCTGAGCGACCGTGTACTGCCGTGACCGTCCGCTCGCGCTGATGCACCCAGGTACGCTTTTCCAGTTCCGAGACCCGCAAAAACTGGACAGTTCCATTTTTAACCGTCGTTTTTTAATTTTATTTTTCGGACTTCGTGTTTGTGCCGTTTGGTGAGGATGGACGTAGTTCCACCCATGTCGCAGCTCATACCGGTCGCTAACCGGGTGAAACAAATTAGCTGGCGCCCACCGGAGCATGCGGGTGCATCGCCGTAAGTGGACGGCCGAAGGTGACGCGAGTGTTTTCCCGAGGATCGAAAGATCCGAAGGAAAAGATTTACGTCACACAGATACTATACTTCCTTCAACTATATTTCCTGATGGAACAAAAGTATTGTATAGCCATAGTTACTGCCAAAAGGATACCTGCTTAAAAGTATAGTAGGGCTAGGGGGTAGAGGAGTACGCACCAAAGCTTCAAAGCGGCGAAAAAAAACAAATAAATACATTTTATGTATTAGTTTTTGTTTTAATTGAAAGAATTTCAAGTATTCTAATTGAATTATAAGCGAAAATTAGGAGTCTTAATTTTTGTGAAATAACAAAGTTTATATTACAAACCGGGAGTTGCAGACTCTTCGACATATGGGCGTTTACGAATACGCACGGGGGTCGATAAGAGTACGCAAGCATCAATCGACACATAAATCGCAAATAAAGTTGCCCACATTTGTATCAGCGGTGCATTTCTCATGCCACCAAGCTTTACACTTCAAACACTCGATCCGGTCCTTACATGTTGGTTCTTCGTGTACTTCTTTGTATACTTGTAAAAAATATATTCTATATATATATATATATATGAATATATACAAAATACTATATATACTATATCTATGAAATATTAGATATACACACACTATATACTATATATATTTGAAAAAGAGATATATATATATATATATATATATATATATATATATATATATATATATATATATATATATATATATATATATATATATATATATATATATATATATATATATACACAGGGGGCATTCCACGCCATTTCACCTAGCCCGTGACCCCGACTTTTTTGCTTCTTTTTTTCGAATTAATCATATTTGGTCAGAAGACTTTTATCATTTTAATGTCGAAAAATGCTATTGATGATTTTGTAATTTCCAATTTGGCTTCGTCAGGCCTGAAACGGTTTATTTATAATTTGTACTGAATTTAACGAAAAAAATCATTCTTCAAAATAATGTTTTGAATTGCCAATTAATAAAGTTTTTGCTAATTGCTAATTGGTAAAGTCGTTAAAATTATAATTGCCATAGGAGAGGCCTGGGTGGAAGTGCCGGGGGTTAGTTCTTCCTCCAAGCGACAACAACTCTTAGGGTAAACTGGTTTAGGAGTACGTAGGCGAGAAGCGTACGCAGTTATGCTAACGACGAAACGGTTTGCTAATTGAAGCTAACTTCTGTTGTGTTTAGACCGCCTCGCAGGGTAAGGGTTCCTGACGAAAAAAAAAAATTCAAAGTGAAACGGAGAGGCTAGGGTACTAGTATATATATATATATATATATGTATATGTATATATATCTAGAAGTGTGAAGTTTTGGTTGCAATTTCTTATTTATTTTTGACATTTTCAAAGCATTACAAGTACGAAACACAATTTACTTTCTTCACAAACAACTATTAATTTCGTACGCGGGTTTACTAAGGTTTTTGTTCAAAATAAAAGTAATTTCGCATTTCATGAATAAATGGCAGTAACAGTCATAGTTGTTTAAAATGTGCAGACGGTATGGGAGTACGCAGTGCTTGGGTGGGTGGGAGTACGCGCGTATTCTTATACGACGGTTGACCAATTTTTTTTTTACAAGTGCACAAAGTTTACAAAAAGTATATATTTTATATATATATATATAGTATATATTTTATATATATGGGACATTCCACGCCATTTCACCTAGCCTGTGACCCCGACCATTTCGGTTTTCCTCATTTTTTTGTCAAATTGTACCCCATGAAAGGAATATCCACATGAATTTTTCGATTTTGATCTCTTCTCCTTTAGAAGTTATAATTTTCCAAAAAATGTCAATTTCTTTCTGAAAAATATTTTTTTTTCAGAAAACTTTTATCATTTTAATCTCCAATAATGCTATGAATGATTTTTTGATTTCCGATTCGGCTTCGTCAGGCCTAAAGCGGTTTATTTTTCGTTTGAGCGGAAAAGAACGAAGAAAAAAAATTGTGAATGAAAAACAATTTTTTCGTTAAATTCAGCACAAATTAAAAATAAACCGTTTCAGGCCTGACGAAGCTGCATTGGAAATCGAAAAATCATAAATCGCATTATTGGCGATTAAAATGATAAAAGTGTTCTGAAAAAATATGATTAATTCGAAAAGAAAATAAAAGGAAAAATGTACCTACGATGAAACTAATCTTAAAAAACTCTAGAATGGGTCATCTCTCTTTTAGAGTATTTAAAAAAAATGAAGAGAGGCATTCGTCATTTAAAAAAAATAGTTTTCACTCTAGAAGCAAAAAAACGTTGACATTGATCATTGATAATTATTCACATTTTCCAACTTCCATGCTTCAAAATAAGGTAAGAAATTTCCCATGCTTCAAAATAAGGTAAAAAATAATATAGTGATATTTGTCGATATCTCAATTAGTTCAGGAGTTATACTGGACCGTCATACTGGACCACCCTATTTTTTAATCGATGGAGGCGCTTAAGCTACGCCAAGGTCAACTCCACTTTTTAAAATGGAGGCATGTCTTTTTTTTCGATGACATTATTACCGATTTTAAGACGAATTCAGCGACCCACAACATAAGATCATTCTAGTCACGCAATGTATGAAAATAGTCGAAAAATATCGGAATAATCACTTTCAAAGGATCCACTAACCTTGGTTTGGGTCTACCTACAGAAGATGCTCGAAGTGATGACTCTCGACTTGTAAGCACTTGTTAATTCGCTGATGAAACGACCGTCTAACTTCCGCCAACATTTGTGGAGTAATTTCGGTACATGCTCGGCGTATTCTTGCATTCATGTCGTCAGGCGTGGTAGGTGCTACCGCCATTACGCGTTCTTTGACAAAACTCCATAAAAAGTAATTCGGTGATGTTAGATCTAGCGAACGAGGTGGCCACTCCACTTTGCACCAAAAATCTCATTCATCACTTGTCTTGTACACAGAGCATAATGGGGTGGTGCACCGTCGTGTTGCATCCACATGTTCATGCAAACATGTAAGGGCACGTCTTCCAAGTAATTGAGGCAGTACGTTTTGCAGAAAATTTGCGGAAACTTGCCGAGTCAAGCGACCTTAAAAAAAATATGGACCAATGACGTGATCGCCGACAATGCCGCACCAACAATTAAGATTACACATTAAGATTACACAATAAATTAACAATTAAGATTCTTGAAAATCGTTAATTTTCGCGATCCGATGTACTGACATTAGAAGGTAATGCGTGACTAACTGATATGTAAACAGAAAATGCGTACTTGCTGCCGATAAGAAATATTGGTATCGTAAGAAATGAAAACAGCGATCAAACAAGTATTTAGAAGTCGAGGGTCATCACTTCGAGCATCTTCTGTAGGTAGACCCAAACCAAGGTTAGTGGATTCTTTGAAAGTGATTATTCCGATATTTTTCGACTATTTTCATACTTTGCGTGACTAGAATGACCTTGTGTTGTAGGTCGCTGAATTCGTCTTAAAATCGGTAATAATGTCATCGAAAAAAAGACATGGTTCCATTTAAAAAAGCTGAGTTCACCCTGACATAGCTTCACCGCCTCCACCAATGAAATAATAGGGTGGTCCAGTATGATGGCCTTCTCGAACACGGGAACTTTTGTCTGAAACATTTTTGGATATGATCAATAGTTTGAGTGCTATTGCTCTGTAACACTTTATGTGCCTCACCCTGTATATAAATAAATAAAACATTTTCTAGGTATATTTTGTATATATAGGGTGACAATTATAAAGAGTCCACCAATTTTTTTAAATTCTTGCGCAGCCGATTTGGGACCGCAGAGGTGCGCTTTTGAAATGGTTTATCGAGAACTCTTCGAAAAAAAATATAGCGCCTAAGTGGGGAAATTATGTTCCGCCAAAAAAAAAAAAATTCGGGGTAAAAATGCAAATGGCATTCTGCGCTTACAGAAGCGAAGTGGACTTGATTTCAAACATGTAAAACCCGATTGAGGGCCTTGAACAAATGGTACCATTGAGAAAAACAACATGTTGAACCATTCGCCGCTATCTTCTTGTCGCAGCTGTCATGGTTTTGCATAAGTCACCGAGAGATCTCGGGTCGTAGCTGACGTTACGATGACAGGCGTTCGATTGCGCGAGTGTAACGTGGAAGATGAATGTCGATTGGGCTTCATTTATTTGCAGATCCCGCGGAATCGGCGACGAAAAAATACGAAAGCACCTAAAAGCCCTGGCCATGAGTCAATAATTCAACGAGCGATTGTTGTGAGGCACTCGACGACTGGCCTAACGATTCGAGGCGCGCTGGGTGGATGTACCGTTTGTGAACCTAAAGAAAGCGGCCTTCCCGAAATCTGGCTTAAGGGGTAAATTAAGATAACAAAGAATGCGTGACGATTAAAAGTGAATCCGGTCTTAAAGACAATGAGGAAGTAAGTTCACCTTAGAGTTTTACGGCAAGAGGAAGCGATTGAGAACGGGGTTTAAGGGGTTGAATTGCAAAACGCAGCGCGTGCAAATTTATATGTCGAAAAAGGATCAGAGGACTTCCTTCAAACGGGGCGAACGTTTCGTTTTTGGGTGTGAGCAAGCTCCTTAAGGAGATGTTGGTTATCGACTTGTGCGGTGGCAGTTGTAACTTGAACCAAAACTCGACTTTGGGCAACCGCATTTAAAGGGCCAAATCAAGAAAAAATACGGCATTCGCGTTTTATCGAGGAATGGGTTTAATGAATTTGGAAAAATATGGAATAGTATCAATCTACTCGTTTCAGACAGTGCAGCCAGATCGCGCGCAAAAGTTACCCCCTCTCAAGTCTCTTGCGCGCCCATCACACAATCATAGTAGCGCGTGTCCGTGAGCGAGCGACGCTCGGACGTCTTCGGAAAGAGCCGAGCGCCATCGAAGTTTCCCGACCGCGCCTTCGCCAGCTACACTAATGCATGGGCGCTGAACACGTTCATGTGCGGCCAAGCCGAAACGAAGGCTTCGAGGGAAAAAGCAATCTGAGCACGACTCGCGCGTGACGTCACCCGACGGCACGAGCGAGGCTTTTAGATGATTTCAATGCTTATTTAACTCTTGATTCTCTGCGTTATTAATGGATACAAAAAAATGTATCGCACACTCTGATCGCATATTTTTTTAGTTTATACGTTAATTTAAATATAATAATAAATCCAAATTACAACTGATTTATCTTCTAAAATATTGTTTACGCTTTACTCACAGCCGTCCTTATGCCAAATAAATTACAATTCATAAAAGTAAGCGGAAATATATTTATATTCGTGTTATTATATTAATTCTCATAGCTCTCATATGAAACTCTCATATGAAAAATACCAAAAAAAAACTTTAAAACCTTAGATTTCAACGAACCAAGAACATACATCTTCACATTTTCAATCATGACGAATTTTTAAGAACAATATCATCACAAACACATCTGAACCAAAACAATATACATCACCTAAATTATCAAAACATAAATCAAACAACACAAAATCACAACATCTTATACTCAACTCTTACTAATAGACAACAGGACACAAATAATAATCTTTCCACTGATCCTCTGAATAATATAAATGCGACAATCACATTAAATAAAACGATAGAATGGCTTATAAATCTCTCCAACATTGATATTCCGCTACACATTTCCACATTCTTGTGTCTAGGTAAAAAGTTTTGTTTTCCTTACCTCAAACTCTCAAACATAAAAACTCATATCCACAAATCAATCTCCGAACTTGAGTCCAAATTAGATTTTTTACTCGACAAACCTAGACAAAACGAAATTGGAACCAGATTCAGTGAAATCTTAAACAAAATAAATATTCCAACATCATTTTCCAACACTAATGAAATTATAAAACACACGTCCTCATTCTAAAAAAACAACCCTCAACTTTTAGTTACACGAGCTGACAAAGGAAATTCAACAGTCATTCTTAACAAATCAGATTACATTACAAAAACTCATCATTTACTCGCAGATTCCTCAACTTACAAATTAACAAATAGAAATCCCATCAACACTCTACAAAAATGCATTAACAATATTCTCTCCAGATGGAAAACCCAAAAAATCTTTGATGAAACAAAATACAAATACTTGAAAGCTGAAATTGGAACCTATCTCGTTTCTATTGTCTGCCAAAAATTCATAAAAATAATTATCCACTACGACCAATAGTATCATCAATAAATAGTCCTAGCTGAATTTACATAAACTAGCTGAATTTATACAATCTGAACTTTCTAAATTAATCAATACGACTAATTCACACGTCAAAGATAGTTTCCAACTGAAACATTCACTTTCTAACATATCAATTCAGCTCAACTACAAATTGGTCTCGTTTGATGTTGTTTCTCTCTATACCAAAATCCCATTACAACTTGTTATTCAAAGCCTTCACAAAAGATCAAATCTATTTTCAAAAACCTTTAAACGAAATAAATACAGCCGTCGAATACATCATGTTTTCGATTTTCTTTACATTTCAAAATAAAATTTACCAACAAATCTCAGGGTTACCAATGGGCTCACCTCTGGCTCCAATACTATCTAACATCGTCATGATTGATCTTGAAACAAATTGTCTGGAAGAATTAAAATTTTCGTTACCACTATATAACAGATATGTTGATTATATTATTATTGCTCTACCAACAGACAAAATTGAATCCACCAAAAATATTTTTAAGTCATATAACTCAAAATTACAATTCACATCAGAAAATGAAGTAGATAAAAAAATCCCGTTTCTCGATATACTTTTAATCCATAAACAAAATTCAATTATCACAAATTGGTATAGGAAACCAACCTGGTCAGGCAAATACATAAATTTCTGTTCACACCACCCACTTTCCCAAAAAAGCCATAATTTGGATGCTAGTTGACAGAGCAATAAAATGATCTCATCCTTCATTGCACAAAGAAAACCTAAAATTTATTAGTAACACGATAACACGAAATTGCTATCCGATCTCTTTCACAGAAAAAAATAATAAAACATCGGCTTTCCACAATCAACACTCAAAAAAAGAACAACAACAATTTTGATTCTTCCAGACTAATAAATGTTCCTTACACAAAAACATCCATCATCAACCAAATCGTCTTTTCCAACAATACAACATAACATTAGTCACAAACAATAAACACAACATTTCATCGATTACTGGCTCCACCAAAGACAAAATAAATAACAACCAAAAATCCAACATAGTTTACAAAATCGATTGTAAGGATTGCAATGCCACATACATCGGCCAAACCAAAAGATACCTTGAAACCAGAATAAAAGAACATAAAAATAGCCTAAAACATACTACGACAATGCACAAAGCCTTAGCACAACATGCAATAGAACAAAAACATGACTTTCAATTCGACAATGTAAAAATTTTAAACAATGAAAATTGGCTCAAAAAAGACTAATCCTAGAAATGATCCAAATTAAGGCGCACTCTAACGCCATAAATTTTAGAACTGACATACTAAAACTAAGCTCGATCTATAACTCTATTATATAACTATTAAAATATTTTACAATACTTTACTTGACACAACAATTTTAAAATTATTGACACTATAATTTGATTTTAAATACTCTTAACATGACGCACCAATTTTATTTCTCTTGACACGTCACTGCCTAAAGGATCTTTCTCCCCCGATTCGCAAAATAAAGACTCTAATAAGCTTGACGAAATTAAGATACCACTCAGTTTCTCTCGAACTCTCCGTGATCACACAACTCAATATGTAACTGAGAAATCTACATTTCGAGTTTTTGTTTATTTTGGAAGAAAATTGAAAAAATCTTAAACTCAATAGGTAATCATCACAGTCATTTGATACTTTATTAAAATGTCTTTTAAATCAATTACGTACATTAAATTTTCACAAACAAAACACAAAACTTTCTTATAATTATTAATCCCTTACAGATGATAAAAATCGCTAAAAAACGATAAATTCTTCCATCTATTGAGTATACTCCAGCAAATCAGTATTTACTTCCATAAATACTGTCTTTTGAAATAACCTTCCAAATATAAGCAAAAGCTAGAAACATCAACATCATCGACGTTAGTCGTTTCTCATATTTCATTTCTTTATAACTCCATAGTATAATAAACCACACTCTCTCATATCACTCATTTCAAACACCGATGAATAAGAAGAATTAACGCAATACAAGAACTTATGCATATCAAATCAATATAGTTATAACCAAAACAGAATTAAGATAACAGTTATACAAAACGACACAACAATTTTATAACACAATCATAACATAAAACATTCGTGTATTTAATTCCTTCAAACTTGATTTGTAAAATTTGTGGATCACAATTTATGGAGAAAAATATAATTTCTGAAGAAGACCCGACCCAAAGGGTCGAAACGTAAGAAAGCATCATTTATTTCCATCGCTGACCTTGGAAAACCTCTATTGGCCGGACTGAAGCCGAATCTTCAACTAGCAACTTGTCATCAACACGGCCGCACACATCTTTGACTCATTAATTCTCATACTTTCATCAAGCGATAAAGCACTATCCCCAAAAACAAGCAAATCATCCATTCGCCGTGAATCGTCAGTACTAGAAAGTGCACATATTCTACAAGCGATGAGATGGTCTCGTTGGTAGCGTTCCTGGCTTCGGTCCGCAGGGGCGCGGGATCGTTCCCCGCGCTCAGTGCTTTTTTAAAATTATTATTACTATTAATTCTTATTTGATTATTTTTATTAGTTATTATTATTATTTTAATTAGTTATCTTTTAGTTTCGAAAAATTTATCACGCACTCCGACCGCTTATTTTATTAGATTGTACGTTAATTTAAATGTAATAATAAATCTAAATTACAACTTATTTATCTTTTAAAAAATTGTTTACGCTTTACTCGCATCCGTCCCTATGCCAAATAAATTGTAATTCATAAAAGTAAGCGGAAATATATTTATGTTCGTATTATTATATTCATTCTCATACTTTCATCAAGCGATAAAGCATCATCCCCAAAAACAAGTAAATCATCTATCCGGCCGCGAATCGTAAGTGCCAGAAAGTGCATTTTTAACACAAGCGATAAGATGGTCCCGTTGGTAGCGTTCCTAGCTTAGGGACGCGGAATCGTTCCCCGCGCTCAGTACTTTTCTGTTTTTTTTTTTTTTCATTATTAATTTCTTTTTGTATGGGGTGAATTGTTTATTCGTGAAACACGCTCATTGAAAGACCATTATTCTGAAAATAAGAAAACTGCTCATGATGTTTTACCATTACATTTTTTTGTTCTGTCAATGGTGAGTGTTCACAAATAAAAAAATTACCCTGTTACAATGAAAATTACCTGTAAATGTAAAAACATACAAAAATGCCACTTTCTGGCACTTACGATTCGCGGCCGGATGGATGAATGGCTTGTTTTTGGGGATAATGCTTTATCGCTTGATGAAAGTATATGAGAATGAATGAAATAATACGAATATAAATATATTTCCCCTTACTTTTATGAATTACAATTTCTTTGGCATAGGGACGGGTGTGAGTAAAGCGCAAACAATTTTTTAGAAGATAAATAAGTTGTAATTTAGATTTATTATTGCATTTAAAGTAACGTACAAACTAATAAAATAAGCGGTCGGAGTGCGCGATAAATTTTTCGATACTAAAAGATAACGAATTAAAATAGTAATAATAACTAATTAAAATAATGAAATAAGAATTAATAGTAATAATAATTTTAAAAAGCACTGAGTGCGGGAAACGATCCTGCGCCCCTGCGGACCGAAGCCAGGAACGCTACCAACGAGACCATCTAATCGCTTGTAGAATATGTGCACTTTCTGGTACTGACGATTCGCGGCCGAATGGATGATTGGCTTGTTTTTGGGGATAGTGCTTTATCGCTTGATGAAAGTATGAGAATTAATGAGTCAAAGATGTGTGCGGCCGTGTTGATGACAAGTTGCTAGTTGAAGATTCGGCTTTAGTCCGGCCAATAGAGGTTTTCCAAGGTCAGCGATGGAAATAAATGATGCTTTCTTACGTTTCGACCCTTTGGGTCGGGTCCTCTTCAGAAATTATATTTTTCTCCATAAATTGTGATCCACAAATTTTACAAATCGTGTTTGAAGAAATTAAATACACGAATGTTTTATGTTATGATTGTGTTATAAAATTGTTGTGTCGTTTTGTATAACTGTTATGTTAATTCTGTTTTGGTTATAATTATATTGATTTGATATGCGTAAGTTCTTGTATTGCGTTAATTCTTCTTATTCATCGGTGTTTGAAATGAGTGATATGTTAGAGTGTGGTTTATTATACTATGGAGTTATAAAGAAATGAAATATGAGAAACGAGTAACCTCGATGTTGTTGATGTTTCTAGCTTTTGCTTATATTTGGAAGGTTATTTCAAAAGACAGTATTTATAGAAGCAAATACTGTTTTGCTGGAGTATACTCAATAGATGGAAGAATTTATCGTTTTTTAGCGATTTTTATCATCTGTAAGGGATTTATAATTATAAGAAAGTTTTGTGTTTTGTTTGTGGAAATTTAATGTACGGGATTGATTTAAAAGAAATTTTAATAAAGTATCAAATTACTGTGATGATTACCTATTGAGTTAAAGATTTTTCAAATTTTCTTCCAAAATAAATAAAAACTCGAAATTTACATTTCTCAGTTACATTACAAATTTACATTTCTCAGTTATATTGAGTTGTGTGATCACGGAGAGTTCGAGAGAAACTGAGTGGTGTCTTAATTTCGTGAAGCTTATTAGAGTCTTTATTTTGCGAATCGGGGGAGAAAGATCCTTTAGGCAGTGACGTGTCAAGAGAAATAAAATTGGTGCATCATGTTAAGAGTATTTAAAATTAAATTATAGTGTCAATAGTTTAAAAACTGTTATGTCAAGTAAAGTATTGTAAAATATGTTAATAGTTGTATAATAGAGTTATAGATCGAGCTTAGTTTTAGTATGTCAGTTCTAAAATTTATGGCGTTAGAGTGTGCCTTAATTTGGATCATTTCTAGGATTAGTCTTTTTTGAGCCAATTTTCATTGTTTAAAATTTTTACATTGTCGAATTGAAGGTCATGTTTTTGTTCTATTGCATGTTGTGCTAAGGCTGTGTGTATTGTCGTAGTATGTTTTAGGCTATTTTTATGTTCTTTTATTCTGGTTTCAAGGTATCTTTTGGTTTGGCCGATGTATGTGGCATTGCAATCCTTACAATCGATTTTGTAAACTATGTTGGATTTTTGGTTGTTATTTATTTTGTCTTTGGTGGAGCCAGTAATCGATGAAATGTTGTGTTTATTGTTTGTGACTAATGTTATGTTGTATTGTTGGAAAAGACGATTTGGTTGATGATGGATGTTTTTGTGTAAGGAACATTTATTAGTCTGGAAGAATCAAAATTGTTGTTGTTCTTTTTTTGAGTGTTGATTGTGGAAAGCCGATGTTTTATTATTTTTTCTGTGAACTAGATCGGATAGCAATTTCGTGTCATCGTGTTACTAATAAGTTTGAGGTTTTCTTTGTGAAATGAAGGATGAGATAATTTTATTGCTCTGTCAACTAGCATATAAATTATGACTTCTTTTGGGAAAGTGGGTGGTGTGAAAAGAAATTTATGAATCTGCCTGACCAGGTTGGTTTCCTATACCAATTTGTGATAATTGAATTTTGTTTATGGATTAAAAGTATATCAAGAAACGGGATTTTTTTATCTACTTCATTTTCTGATGTAAATTGTAATTTTGAGTTATATGAGTTAAAAATCTTTTTCGTGGGTTCAATTTTGTCTGTTGGTAGAGCAATAATAATATCATCAACATATCTTTTATATAGTGGTACCGAAAATTTAAATTTTTCCAGACAATTTGTTTCAAGATCAATCATGACGATGTTAGATAGTATTGGAGCCAGAGGTGAGCCCATTGTTAACCCTGAGATTTGTTGGTAAATTTTATTTTGAAATGTAAAGAAAGTTGAGAACATGATGTATTCTATGGCGTTAATTATTTCGTTTAAAGGAAATGTTTTTGAAAATAGATTTGATCTTTTTTGAAGGCTTTGAATAACAAGTTGTATTGAGATGTTGGTATAGAGAGAAACAACATCAAACGAGACCAATTTGTAGTTGAGTGGAATTGAGATGTTAGAAAGTGAATGTTTTAGTTGGAATCTATCTTTGACGTGTGAATTAGTCGTATTGATTAATTTAGAAAGTTTAGATTGTATAAATTCAGCTAGTTTATGTGTTAGACTATTTATTGATGATACTATTGGACGAAGTGGATAATTATTTTTATGATTTTTTGGCAGACAATAGAGATGAGATATTCTAGATAGAGATGAGGATTTCTATTTGTTAATTTGTAAGTTGAGGAATCTGCGAGTAAATGATGAGTTTTTGTAATGTAATCTGATTTGTTAAGAATGACTGTTGAATTTCCTTTGTCTGCTCGTGTAACTAAAAGTTGAGGGTTGTTTTTTAAGAATGAGGACGTTTGTTTTATAATTTGATTAGTGTTGGAAAATGATGTTGGAATATTTATTTTGTTTAAGATTTTAGTGAATCTGGTTCTAATTTCGATTTGTCTAGGTTTGTCGAGTAAAAAATCTAATTTGGACTCAAGTTCGGAGATTGATTTGTGGATATGAGTTTTTATGTTTGAGAGTTTGAGGTAAGGAAATCAAAACTTTTCACCTAGAGACAAGAATGTGGAAATGTGTAGCGGAATATCAATGTTGGAGAGATTTATAAGCCATTCTTTCGTTTTATTTAATGTGATTGTCGAATTTATATTATTCAGAGGATCAGTGGAAAGATTATTATTTGTGTCCTGTTGTCTATTAGTAAGAGTTGAGTATAAGATGTTGTGATTTTGTGTTGTTTGATTTATGTTTTGATAATTTAGGTGATGTACACTACCTGCGGAAAGTTTCCGGACAAGAGTTGGAAAAAGTGCCCGGACGGTTCTTTATGCCATTTCGCCGGTAGTTGGGCTAGGCCAATTTGACTAACGGCATTTCAAAGAGGGGGGATTTACCTACATTTGGCTTATCAAAAAAAATTTCACGATTTTTTTTACACTTGGCACCTAGTTTTGAAAACGACAATTTATTGTCGTTTCTTTGTTGTTTTGTGAGTGGACCCCGTTTACAGTAAAAAAAATTTTTATGCATTTCTCCTATTAAAATCATAAAAGGGGAAGCCTAAGCTGCTATTTCGATTTGTAGAAAAATTTTTGCGGTTTTTTTTTCCAAAAATATTTCGTTTTTTCGATAAAAATATACAATATGAAAATTGCTCCGGAGTACGAAAACGACGAGGTTTACAACAAAACCTCAAGACGGTAAAAAGTTGCGTTACTTTTTGTTGAGTTCATGAGAATTTTTTCTGATTTTTTTTGCGAAATTCTTTTTAAATTCATTTCCGGTCGGAACTCGATTGATCTCAACACCATGATAATAATATAATTAATTTTTTTATTTACATATTATACTTTGGTCTCGTCGAAAAAACCTCCTCTCGCTGACAGCACGCTCTTAATCGTCGTAATTGAAATGTTTTTTCCACGACTTTCGACAAACTGCGCTTGGATGTTTGCCGCCGTGAGTTTTCGATTCCTTTTAGACATCACAATTATTGATTAGTCTTCCGCTTTGGAAGTAACAGGAGGCCTCCCGGAAAGATTTTTATTGCGGTTCGATTGTGTCTCTCTGAAACGTTTTATAGCATCCCCAACGGTTGATTTGGGTATTTTCAATCGATTTGCAATGTAGCGAATTTTGAACCCTTCATTGCAAAGTGCAAGGATTGATGCACGCTTTTTGATGCTTATATTGGGTCGACGACCCATTTTCTTCTTCTTAAAAAAAAACTAATGAAGTCAAAAACTTTATTTAATTAACCGTCAATAAATTAATAGTTAAACACACTTCAAATTCAATATATGATTCGACACGATACGACGGGAAAATCTAACGCGAATGTTTTTTCGATGCTTGCCAAAGAAGTACTGAGTCGAAATAATTTTTGAATATTTTTTCATTGTAACACGTAAAGAGTGCGTGAACGTTTCTCCCACTCTTTGTAGAGTAGTAAAAAAAAATACATCGCTCACCTATGTGACAAAGCCAACGCTCGACAATGCGAACCTAGCGAAAAAACAAACAAGGAACAAGGACAGACACTCCGTCGCGAGATTCGCTATGTTCGCTGACTATTCTACTTCGAAAACAAGAGGAAAACAAAGAGTGGGAGAAATGTCCACGCACTCTTTACGTGTTACAATGAAAAAATATCCAAAAATTATTTCGACTCAGTACTTCTTCGGCAAGCATCGAAAAAACGTTCGCGTTAGATTTTCCTGTCGTATCGTGTCGAATAATATATTGAATTTGAAGTGTGTCTAACTATTAATTTATTGACGGTTAATTAAATAAAATTTCCGACTTCTTAGAGTTAATTTTATTTTTATTTTTAAGAAAAAAATGGGTCGTCGACCCAATTTAAGCATCGAAAAGCGTGCATCAATCCTTGCTCTTTGCAATGAAGGGTTCAAAATTCGCTACATTGCAAATCGATTGAAAATACCCAAATCAACCGTTGGGGATGCTATAAAACGCTTCAGAGAGACACAATCGAACCGCGATAAAAATCGTTCCGGGAGGCCTCCTGTTACTTCCAAAGCGGAACACCAATCAATAATTGTGATGTCTAAAAGGAATCGAAAACTTACGGCGGCAAACATCCAAGCGCAGTTTGTCGAAAGTCGTGGAAAAAACATTTCAATTATGACGATTAAACAACGCTTGCGCAGCGCACAATTATACGGAAGAGTCGCAACGAAAAAGGCACTCTTGCGCCGTGGAAACAAAAAGAAGCGATTGAATTGGGCACGCAAGCACAAGAATTGGACGATCGAAGATTGGAAACGGGTGTTATGGACCGACGAATCCAAATTTGAAATATTTGGAGGAAAACGTCGAGTTTTCATTCGTCGCTCAGCTAACGAGAAAATACATCCTGATTGCGTAATTCCAACCATTAAACACGGCGGCGGTTCTGTAATGGTGTGGGGATCTTTTTCGTATGCTGGTGCGGGGGACCTCTACCGAGTCAAAGGAATCCTGGACCAAAAAGGATATCACGCGAGTCTGAAAAACCACGCTGTTCCTTCTGGAAAGCGACCCATAGGAAGGGGGTTCGTTTTTCAACAAGACATCGACCCGAAACATACTTCAAAATTCTGCTCGAAGTATCTTGAAACGAAGCAAAAAAGTGGGGAGCTTCAAATTATGCAATGGCCTCCTCAATCTCCCGATCTCAATCCCATAGAGCTGCTGTGGGATGAAATGGATCGGCAAGTGCGCAAGGTCACGCATTCATCCGCCGAAAAGCTATGGGAATCCCTACAAAAATCATGGAAAGAAACAACCCGAGAGACATTCGAAAAACTTGTGGAGAGGATGCCGCGTGTGGTAAAGAGCGTGCTGTCAGCGAGAGGAGGTTTTTTCGACGAGACCAAAGTATAATATGTAAATAAAAAGATTAATTATATTATTATCATGGTGTTGAGATCAATCGAGTTCCGACCGGAAATAAATTTTTAAAAAATTTCATTAAAAAAATCTGAAACGTTCTCATGAACTCAACAAAAAGTAACGCAACTTTTTACCGTCTTGAGGTTTTGTTGTAAACCTCGTCGTTTTCGTACTCCGGAGCAATTTTCATATTGTATATTTTTGTCGAAAAAAAGAAATATTTTTGGGAAAAGAAATCGCAAAAATTTTTCTACAAAACGAAATTAAAGCTTAGGCTTCCCCTTTTATGATTTTCATAGGAGAAATGCATAAAAAAGATTTTAACTGTAAACGGGGTCCATTCACAAAACAACAAAAAAAAAACGACAAAAACTTGTCGTTTTCAAAACTGGGTGCCAAGTGTAAAAAAATCGTAAAATTTTTTTTGATAAGCCAAAATGTAGGTAAATCCCCCCTCTTTAAAATGCCGTTGGTCAAATTGGCCTAGCCCAACTACCGGCAACTTTTTCCAACTGTTGTCCGGAAACTTTCCGCCGGTAGTGTATATTGTTTTGGTTCAGATGTGTTTGTGATGATATAGTTCTTAAAAATTTGTAATGAATGAAAATGTGAAGATGTATGTTCTCGGTTCGTTGAAATCCAAGGTTTTGAAGATTTTTTTGGTTTTTTTCATTTGAGAGTTTCATATGAGAGCTATGAGAATTAATATAATAATACGAATATAAATAAATTTCCGCTTACTTTTATGAATTATAATTTATTTGGCATAAGGACGGGTGTGAGTTATATTTTTGAAGATAAATAAGTTGTAATTTAGATTTATTATTATATTTAAATTAACGTATAAACTAAAAAAATAAGCGATCAGAGTGTGCGATACATTTTTTTGTATACATTAATAACGCAGAGAATCAAGAGCTAAATAAGCATTGAAATCATCTAGAAGCCTCGCTCGTGCCGTCGCGCGTCGGGTGACGTCACGCGCGAGTCGTGCTCAGATTTCTTTTTCCCTCGAAGCCTTCGTTTCAACTTAGCCGCACATGAACGTGCTCAGCGTCCATGTGTTTCCGAAGACGTCCGAGCGTCGCTCGCTCACGGACACGCGCTACTATGATTGTGTGATGGGCGCGCAAGGGACTAGAGAGGGGGTAACTTTTGCGCGCGATCTGGCTGCACTGGTTTCAGATGTATAATAGCGACTTAACTTTGCCTCCAGTCCGGAACCTCATTTAAGGTGTCACAAGTGGTCCCAAATCCCAAAAGGCCGGCCAAAAGTCAAAGACGTATTCAAATCGGGGGAAAGTTTGTCCTGAGGGTTTTCCGGGTCGCTGATTACAAATTCGAAGTCAAAATTTAGAAAAACAAAATGGCGGATAACATACGGCGGAAAATTTCTTCAAAGACGTATTCAATTCGGGTGAAAGTCTGGACTCGGGGGTTTTCGGGGTCGATGACTACCAATTCGAAGCCAACATTTAGAAAAACAAAATGGCGGACAGCTAAAATACGGCGGAATATTCCTTCGAAAACGCATTCAATTCGGGTGGAAGTCTGTACTCGGGGATTTTTGGGGTCACTGACGACGAATTCGAAGTAAAATTTGAAAAAAAACCGCGGCTCCAGTAGATCTAAAAAATGGCACCATGGCGAGTAATCATTAATTTTCTTCCAAATTTCCTGCATAGAGATTTTCGGGGTCATTGATTACGAATAAGTAAACATATTCCCAAAAAACAAAATGGTGCATTCGATGTGGACGGTTCCTTTGTGGAACGTCAATTCGATTTGCATGCTATTCACTTTTAAGGAGTCTTCAACGTTACTGATAATGAATATGGAGTCAAATTCTGGAAATTATTATTGTGAATAAATTAAATGGAAAATGTAATGACAGTTGACATTTGACGACTTGGGAAGAAGAGGATTGCAATACAGTCATTAAGGCGGTTCTCTAGTTTCTCGGCTGTTTTTTTACGGCTTTTTCCATAATTTTTTACGGGCAAAGCATCGAAAAATCAATCCCATTGTTTTGGCATGATCTTTATTAACATTTAAATAAGCTTCAAAAATTTTTTGAAGTAAAAATATATAATAGAATAAAGGTTATAGTGGCCGACAGGAAGGCATCAAGTAAAAGAGGTGCTTGACGGTGACCAAGATTGCGGCTGTTCTGCTTATCTGAAATCAAAAAACCAAACGGCATTTTAATCTTCATATTTGAGACTAGCAATTGAACTAGAGTGAATTCTAAATTCCAAAAATTGACTTTTTTAAACACTTTTGAAAATTACATTCTATTTTTTACTCATTTTTTCTTAAGTTTTTCGCTCGTACAAAAAAAAACTATCGAAGCAATCATGATAATCCTAGTCCAATCGCTGGCTTATAACATATTAAAGATGCTGTATAAATTTGAACCAGATCGGTGCAGTAGTTTCTGAAATATCGTGGTCACCGTTTCGAAAAATGGTATTTCGAGAAAAATGCGTTTGAAAGTTCGCGCATGTGATTTGTACTAAAAATTTCATCTCACCGTCAATCTGCTATGCCTGGACCATCCAATAGGCCTTCCTCTTCTTCTTGGAAGTCACGCAGAGCTGCTCCGTCTTCCCTTTTCGCGATTCGGGCCTGTTTTACAATATCACTCGTGCGCCTTTCTAAACGGTCGATCCGAGAGCTATGACGCTGTTGAACATATCCTATAGCTTGTGGGCCGATTTTCACTCCCATGGTTTCCAAGGTCTTCAGGATAGATTTGAATCCTTCGTTGAAGATTATGACAGCGAGAAACGTGGCGATTTTAACCACTTTTGGCCCAGAATGGAGGTGCCTCGGAGCAAAAGTCCAGATTAACGAATTGAGCGACTCGTTATTATTTTGAGTTTCCGCTCCCAGGCATCTGCTTAACAATTTTTCTTTGGATAAATCCTCATAAATTGGCTTTATAACTTTTTGAACTGCTTCAGAAAGAGGCGCTTTATTGTGTTTGAATTGCTCGGCCTCTCCGAGAAGCTCATACCTGCTCCGTTCCAGGGCCGCAACTTGTGAACCACTTCGAATATCGAAAAATCCTTTGGCACACATTTTCTACACATGTTGTAGATGTGATTTATGGAAAAAAAATCGATTTTTTCGACCCGAGAAACTAGAGGACTGCCTTAATTATTGCGATGACAATGAACATTTATAATACATTTATTTCATTCTTTCATTTCTAATCGATATGAATGTAGCATCTCTTACAATGAATGGCTGTCCTGTGACTTGTCATCATCGTCAGATGGATTGATCGTATTATTTGAAGAAATCTGACGTGATTCTGTAACTGAAGGTGGAATCAATAGTTCAACCGCGTATGGGGATAACGATTTTAGTTTTTTTGGAGGAAGTTTTCGCAGACTGAATATTATTGGATCTGACGTTACTAAAGGTCTGCAAAAAATGTCTTCCATGTTTTTGATGCAGTCACAATTTCGTCAAAAATCATCTCGGAATCTTTTAATATACTTGTTACATGATTCCTCAGCTTCTTCAGACATTTGTCCGATAGGAAGTATTGAAATTAGTACGAGTAGGGTGCGGCCGTGTTGATAATACGAGATGTTGAGGAATCGGCTTCGATTCGGCCAGTGAGATTTCCAAGGTCGTAGTGGAAAGAAAAAAGAGAGTTTTTTTCCCCGTTTACGTTTCGATCCTTGGTTCGGATCCTCTTCAGAAACTTTATTTGTTCTACAAATTTCGTGATACAAATTATATTAATAGAGTTTACAGATTTTGTATAATTGTACTTTGTTTCATGAATAAGTTTTAAATGTGTTGAAATGATTTGTGTAAATTTTGTGTTAGTTTTTTCTCTTATAATTTTTCAATCATGGTGATATTGTATAAGTGATTATTTGTAAAAAGTCGATCTATTCTTTTTGTTGAGTAACAAGGGTGGTGTATGAGAGTATGATGTTGTAGGAAAGATAAGAATTACGTTAGATGTCAAACCTGAATGTTGTCAATATTCCTAGTTTTCTTTGGTTCGTGCTTGGAGGATGGTTGGTGTAGACAGTATTTTTTATGATAAAATAGTCTCGTGAGGTTGAATCGAGGATTGATTCGGAACCGTTCTTGTTATTTAATCGACAAGCTTAATCGTTTTTTGGCGATTGTATTATCTGTGAGAAATTGGTATAATGAAAGAAACTTTAGTTCGATCTATTGTCTTGATTAATGAGAATTATGAGATGTTGTGTGAAAGTGGTAATTACCTATTGAAATACAATAAATATATCCCCGCAAGCACAAAGAAGAAATTTATAAAAAATTTTCTCTGCTCTACATGTCGAGTCGTGACGTCTCAGAGAGTGCGAGAAAGACTAAGTGGCGACTTTAATGTTTCCAGAGAGAGGGAGAATGATCCTTTGTCAGTGCCGTGTTAAGAGTTTGAGGGTACCCGTGTCATGTTAAGAGTTATTTAAAAAAAAAAAAAGTATTGAAGATTCCACAATTCTGTGACCATAAATAAGAATTTTATGTACCGTTGTTGGTATGAAGTACCACGGGTACAGTTCGACAAATTTTTGTGCAGTATCTTCACTGTATGTGCGAAATTTGGGTATATTGTTTTCGAAACCTTAAGAAATTACCTGCAATACAACATGAAATCGCTTTACCCATTCTTCACCAATTTCCGTTATCGAAGCGAAAATTTCAGAATTTTCAACAAAACTCCGTGCTGTATTTCCGTCATTTGAACTTCCATAGCCTGGTTCCGCCACTGTCAACAATAAGCCGTAATCTGTCACGAAAACCTTGCTGTATATTTGTTTTTCTTCTAGCAACATTTTCTTTATCCTCTTCGCGCCCTTACCACTTTTGTATTTCTAATTGTAAGCTACATGCGAGCAGCATTGAAAAAACCGCATCCAAGCATGCAGCGACGATATTCCGAATTCGAAGCGATCTTTATTAATCGATTTTTGCAACATCTTGTCGATATCATTCAATTATTTGGACGTAGCACCGCAAAGGTAGCAACACATACTTGTCGAGGTTTTCGTAATAGAATTACAAACTTTACCATCTATCACAACACGAGTTTGAAATTGATGTTGATTTCTTTGCCGCCCATTGCAGTTTGAAAGGGCACAAGGTTTCTCTCTTGCGCTTCGATACAATCAAGTTCTGCCCTAGTTGCTTCAACAGTTTCGTGCAAGAATTCAATTTTAATTGGGCTACAAAATCTTGGCGACGAAGGACGTGGATTTTTCAAAATAATCACGCCTGGTTTGACTCTATTAAAGATTTGCAAGGAAAGAAGTGAAATAAAGATAATGTTGACATTCGATTTAATGCCGTTTACATCGCTAAATTTTCGTTTGTAAGTACCTTGACCAGAAGTGCTATCGCATCCCCAATTGCATATCAATTCTAAATTATCAACTTTATTTTGAGAATATTTCCAATAACGTCCGATTATACCATTAATAGTATTTCAGCTGTATGATTTAGCAATGCTTGAAGTTCAACTGTGGCTCCACATTGAGTTACATAAATTTCTGACTTTACACGGTAACACTTTTTTTTAGAATCCAATACACGTTTATAATGCGGGTACAATTTACAATATTTTTTCACACGTTCAGAACGTATTAATTGGTATTGACTTTCGGTAAATTTACCTTCTACTGCGAGTGATAATGCTTTGTTGCCGGACAGCACATCTTATGAGTGGGGGGGGGGGGGGGGGGGGCAAGGTTTGCGTTACGTTACGATTTTAAAACTGCCAGAAATAGCAAAATTTCTGCATGTTCAAGTTTTTTATTTAAACCTCGCGTGCAATTTTACCGCGGACAGCTCACAGCTTTGTATACGCAATGTCAGTTAAGGGGAAAAGTCACTGTGCAAGCGCTTGCACAGTAGGTTTCCCACAACCCTTAAGCAACATTTTAAGGAATTTTTTTTTATAATTCTTGAAAGTACTTTTTATTCACAAGTCCGAAAATTGACGGAGTTATAGTCACTTTAGTGGGAACAGGTAGCGCAACCGGTAAGTGCCCTCAGTCTCTACAGGTGTGGCATCATTTACAATAGATGAAGTACAGGCTCCTATTATTTTCTGAACTATCATGAAGATGAAGAACCGGCATATCACCCGCGACTAGATACTTCGATGTAAGTATCGATATTCTAGAGAAAAACATAATTTTATATCAAGAAACACGGAACGAAAACTTTGAACGCGTTTTTCGCGTTAAAGACTGCTTGAATACAGAGAAAGGGCCTTGAAAATAGAAAAAAATGGATATTCTGCGTTACGTAATTTGTGTACGCCCTCTTTGAAGCGTTTAAATTTCCAGAAGCCCGGAGACCCATTTGTGTAGCGTAGGCCAATTCGTGGACGGTATGTTCTTTTCGAACATTTTCTGTCCTCCTACGTTTAGACCGGTCACTCAAATCGTCCCAGCTTGTGGATGGACGCCCCATTATGTCTTCTGTGAAAATCCTCGAACCTTCATTTTCGATTGTGAAAGGAACGTTGAGCCACTCGTCGAATTTTTGGAAGAATTTGAACTCGTTCCTGCTCACTTGTTGCCACCTCTTTTTGAATTCCGATACCAATCTACCCATGGCATCTTTCAGAATTTTCGGCAAAATGTATGGATGCTTCAATTTTTTTTGACACCTCCATTTCTACAATGTCAGTGACCACGTTGATATTTTCGTTCAGTACCGATTTCACAAATATAAAAGCTTCCTTTCTCGTGAAAGAAATTGCTTCGGTATTATCCAGAGGTTCTGTAGAGAATGGAAAAATAACATTAATAGAAGAATTATCATTATCAATTTCCTATAAACAATATTTTAGACGCAAAAATTACGAAAAACTGCAAAAAGTGTACACCTCATCGCATAAAAATTATAACCGAAACCGAAGTCACAGCTCGATGCAGCTCATTTTTGAATATGTTTTGAAGAAATGTCTAAGGAACAATATCCATTTGGTTTAAGAGCCGGAGTCGACAAGGGTTTCGACTTATTGCTTTTTTTAACACGACTTTTCAGAACGTGACCACGAAAAATACCACTATTTTTTCTAATGACTTACTATTTCATACATTATTGATAATAATAATTTCGAGCAACACATTCTAATTGTACTTACTTTCTGGAGAAGAATCCATTTTGCAGAATCCAAACCCGATAACTTTGCGCGATTCTACACGCGTCTGATATCTGTGTTATTTTAGACGCGCGACGAGTAAACAATGTGGCGGGTCCGACGCTTACAACCGGAATGCGTTCCTAAGCCAGGTAGGGACGCTTCCCCTTTCTTAACGGTCAAAATATATACTAGATGTACCACTACCACTATTCCAATCATTAAAAGTCCCGAGACATATTTTTCTACTTTTGGACCGCATCTGAAGAGGCCCGGAATGCCAGAAGAGAAGCGAGTGCGGCTCAGTGTTTCTATTTTTGAAGCTGAGGAAGGTGGTCTGTATTGTCCCGGTACAGCTGATTAAGGGTAAGTTATCCAAATCAGTTGTTATCCACCGTAAGTTCAGCAGTACCTATCGGTGCAAAATGTATGGCAAACTCTAAACGCGTTTTTCTCGAAACGATATTTTGCTAGTAGGGCGCTCGTTTATCTCAAAAACTACTGGACCGATTGACTTCGGGTTTTTGCACACATTTCGAGGGAACCTTCACCTACAGGGTGGCTTTTATAAGGTGGTCATGTGTTTTTTAAGGGACTTGCGATGTGATTTTGTGATTGAAAAAAAATATTATTTTTAATGAATTTTAAAGCCCTGTTTTTAAAAAAATATAACGTATTTTTGTCATGAATAGTATTTGCCAGAGAAAATAGCGTATTCTGGAAAAAAAATAAAATTCCATTTTGCGTGCTGGCGAAAGAAATTTATAAAATTCCGAATAAGGAACACTCCCGAAAAATTTCATTTGTGCCCCCCGTCATGGAGAAAAAAAATTCAAACTTACGATTCAAAGTTGATAGATCGGAATGTAATCAGTCGAACAAATTAGTTACATCAGGCACTCAGGCTATAGGGAGTACTCGTCTGCCGACGTCACAGCTGCAACTTCCGAATGTTCGGCTGTTACAGGAAGTTGGTTGAGACTCCTATGACACGCGGTCGAACCAAGGGATCTGAATGTGTCCCTATTCAAGAACTTTATTGAAAATAATGTCAATTTCGAAAATGTTCGAGGATGATTCCATGCTCCGCAAATACGACTTTCAATCATTTGCGATTCACTAACAACTTTTGGAATAAATAATTCTAGCAATCCGGTTTAAAGTAATTTGGCGTAAAATTATTATTTTTTACCAAATCCTACGAGTATTGTTGTTTTTTAATGTTGCATCAATTATGTTAGCATTCTGTAGTTACACAATTTTTAAATCTTATATTCTAAATATAACAATATTCTACATAATTCTAAATACAAAAATAAATATCTTAAAATTCAGTTGTTACAGATTTTTTAAATAATTAATGAAACAGTAAAAAACCAAAATACTCGTAGTATTTGGTGAAAAATAATAATTTCACGCCAAATTACTTTAAATTGTTTTGTTAGAATTGTTTATTTCGAAAGGTGTTAGCGAATCGCAAATGATTGAAAATATTATTTGCGGAGCAGATAATATAATTTGCGGAGCTCGTAGTTTCGGAGAGAAATAAAAACAGAGGCGTGACGTAGCTGCGGTTCTACACGGATGTCGTGCACACGGACCGGTACGTGTGTGTGTCCAGTGTGTATGGCTATAGCCTGTGAGCTATTTCTCGACGAAACGCGACTAGCTCCGAGGCTGGGAAGCGAACTCGTGACCGGCTGTATTGGTACAGGTTTTCCGCAGTTTCCCTATACCCATGACAGAAAATGTCATGGTGAATGCGATACAGAGAGGGAAGTCGGCTGCGGCCGCAAGGTGGGGATCGATTAGGGATGTGCATTGGAGAAAATGGTGGGAAATGTAAAAAGGGGAAATCCCTGTACATGGAAGCTACAATTAGCGAAGCGGTCGCCGTAGCAGATACATTAAAAAAATATATATATATATTATTTGCGGAGCATCAAGTCCTCGAACATTTTCGAAATTGACATTATTTTCAATATAGTTTGCAATCTATCGCTTAAGTTCAATCGGTTATCTTAACCCTCAATCCATGAAGGTATTTGAGACACCCTAATGCCGTGAACTTGGGACGATTTCGTTTTTGCACTACCAATCCGACAATTGTCAATAAAAAAATCTGAAAAATGCATGGTTAATCTTAAGGCCGTAGTTTTCAAGGGATTGTGAGCGATTTTGATAATCAAAATCAGTTTACAGTGACTGCACTCGTTTCAATGTTTTTCAACATGGAACGAGTTGAAACGCCTGTTTCAACCGTTCTTTATCGGATCGAAACGAATCCAATATGAGAAACGGTCCATTCTGTTTTAGGTTTTATTATCGAAATAACTTTCAGATTGTTCGGATTCGTTCCCGGCGGGTGATTTTTAAAAATATATCACCCTCGGCACGAAAATAGCCATTGGACTACCACTGCGGCTGTGGTCGATGAACCTGAACGAATCCAATGTTCAGCGCAGCGTTCTCAGTTTGTAGGGATTATTCCACAACAGAAACACTTGCATGCGGACTCAGATTCGTTCCCACCCGTAAAAGACGTCGGTTCGAAGAGAGATTCACATGACATTCGACGTTGATGAATACGGCTGTTTCAAACGTTTTTTTTTATTATCGGATCGAGACGAATTCAATATGAAAAACGGTCTATTCAAATACTGTTTTGAGTTTCATTATCGAAATAACCTCGAGACTGTTCGGATTCGTTCCCATTGGGTTATTTTTAAAAATGTTTCACCCTCGGCACGAAAATAGCCGTTGAGGACTACTACTGCTGCTGTGGACTATGAACGTGAACGAATCCGATGCTCGGCGCGGCGTTCTCAGTTCGTAGGGATTATTCCACAACAGAAACACTTGCATGCGGACTCGGATTCGTTCCCAGCTGTAAAAGACGTCGGTTCGAAGAGAGATTCACATGACATTCGACGTTGAAGAATACGCCTCTTTCAAACGTTTTTTTTTTATCGGATCGAGACGAATCCAATATGAAAAACGGTCTATTCAAATACTGTTTTGTGTTTCATTATCGAAATAACCTTCAGATTGTTCGGATTCATTCCCAGGATTCGGAGCCGTTCGATTTTTAAAAATGTATCACCCTCCTCACGAAAAGAGCCATTAAGGACGACTACTGCTGCTGTGGACTATGAACGTGAACGAATCCAATGTTCAGCGCGGCGTTCTCAGTTCGTAGGGATTATTCTACAACAGAAACACATGCATGTGGACTCGGATTCGTTCCCAAATGGCTGTTTTCGTGCGGAGGGTGATACATTTTAAAAAATCAGTCACTCCGAACGAATCCGAACATTCTGAAGGTCATTTCGATAATGAAACACAAAACAGAATTTCAATGGACCGTTTTTCACATTGGATTCGTCCCGATCCGATAAAAAAACGGTTGAACGGGTTTTAACCGTTTTCGTTCAACTCGTTTCAACGTTGAAAAACGTTGACGCGAGCCCAAACACTGTAAACGTGATTTTGATTATCAAAATCGCTCAAAATCCCTTGAGAAGCACGGCCTTAAGATTGACCATGAATTTGTTCAGATTTTTTTTATTGACAATTGTTGGTTTGGTAGTGCAAAAACGAAATCGACCCAGGTTCACGGGATTAAGGTGTCTCAAATACGTTCATGGATTGATGGTTAAGATAACCGATTGAACTTAATCGATAGATTGCGAACTTGATTGAAAATCAAGCGAAAATAATGTCAATTTCGAAAATGTTCGAGGATTTCATGCTCCGCAAATAATATTCTCAATCATTGGCGATTCGCTGACAACTTTCGAAATAAATAATTCTAACAAAACAATTTAAATTTGGCGTGAAATTATTATTTTTTACCAAATACTACGAGTAATTTGGTTTTTTACTGTTTCATCAATTATTTAACAATTCCGTAACGACAGGATTTTGAGATATTTATTTTTGTATTTAGAATTCTGTAGAATATTTTTATATTTAGAATTAATATTTAGAACATTTTTATATTTAGAATATAGGATTTTTTAAAATTCTGTAAATTGTGAAAAATAATAATTTCACACCAAATTACTTTAAAATGTATTGCTAGAATCATTTATTCCGAAAGTGGTTAGCGAATCGCAAACGATTGACAGTCGTATTTCAGGAGCATGAAATAATCCTCAAACATTTTCGAAATTGACATTATTTTCAATAAAGTTCTCGAATAGGCACACATTCAGATCCCTTGGTTCGACCGCGTGCGATAGAAATCTCAACCAACTTCCTGAGACAGCCGAACATTCGGAAGTTGCAGCTGTGACGTCAGCAGACTAGTACTTCCTATACCGCCTGATTTAACTCATTTGTTTGACTGATTAAATTCCGATCTATCAACTTTAAATCGTATGTTTGATCATTTTTTTCTCCGTGATGGGGGGCACAAATAAAGTTTTTCGGGAGTGTTCCGTATTCGGAATTTTATAAATTTCATTCGCCTGCACGCAAAATAGAATTTTATTTTCTTTCCAGAATACGCTATTTTCTCTGGCAAATACTATTCATGACGAAAATATGATATATTTTTTTAAAGAGGGCTTAAAAAACCTTCAAAAAGAATATTTTTGTAGTCGCAAAATCACCGCGCAAGACCATTAAAAAACACATGGCCACCTTATAATAGCCACCCAATAGGTGAAGGTTCCCTCGAAATGTGTGCAAAACCCAAAGTCAATCGGTCCAATAGTTTTTGAGAAAAACCCGCGCCCCACTAGAAAAATGGCGTTTCGAGAAAAACGCGTTCAAAGTTTGTTATACATTTAGCACTGATACGGCTGAACTTGCGGTGGATAACAACTGATTTGGATAACTTACCCTCAATCAGCTGTACCGGGTGCATACAGACTACCTTCCTCAGCTTAAAAAATAAAACCATTGTGCCGCACTCGCTTCTCATCTGGCGGTCGGCGGCTCTTCAGATCCGGTAGACACCCGTCTGTTGGACCGTTGCACAGTGGTCCCAAATCCCAAAAAGCCTGCCAAAATCGGATAGAAAGTGGTAGTGGTACACCTAATATGTATTATGACCGTTAAGAAAGCGTCCCTACTTTCTAAGCGTCCCTACGTCCTAAGCGTCCCTACCTGGCTTAGGAACGCATTCCGTCCATGAGCGTCGGGCTCGCCGCATTGTTTACTCGTCGCGCGTCGAAAATAACACAGAGTTCAGACGCGTGTCGAATCGCGCAAAGTTAACGGATTTGGATTCTGCAAAATGGATTCTTCTCAAGAAAGTAAGTACAATTTGAATGTGTTTCTCAAAATTATTATTATTGACAATGTATGAAATAGTAAGTTATTATTAAAAATAGTGGTATTTTTCTTGGTCACGTTCTGAAAAGTCGTGTTGAAAAAAACCAATAAGTCAAATTCTTGTCGACCCCGGCTCATAAACCAAATGGAAATTGTTCCTTAGACATTCCTTCAAATCACATCCAAAAATTAGCTGCAACTAGCTGCTTCTTCTGTTTCGGTTATAATTTGTATGGGATGATGGGTACACTTTCTGCAGTTTTTCATAATTTTTGCGTGTGATATATTTTTTATAGGAAATTGATAAAGATAATTCTTCTATTAATGTTATCTTTTCATTTTCTACAGAACCTCTAGATAATGCCGAAGAAATTTCTTTCGCGAGAAAGGAAGCTTTCATATTTGTGAAATCGGTATTGAACGAAAATATCAACTTGGTCACTGACATTTTTGAAATGGAGGTACCACAATAATTGAAGCATCCATACATTTTGCCGAAAAGTCTGAATGATGTTATGGGCAGATTGGTATCGGAATTCACAAAGAGGTGGCAACAAGTGAGCAGGAATGAAATCAAATTCTTCCAAAAATTCGACGAGTGGCTCAACGTTCCTGTGGCTTCCGCAATTGAATATTAAGGTTCGAAGACTTCCACGGATGACACAATGGCGGATCCTTCCACAAGCTGGGACAATTTGAGTGATCGGTGAAAACGTAGGAAGACAGAAAAGGTTCGAAAAGAACACACCGTCCACGAATTGGCCTACGCTACACAAATGGGTCTCCGTGCTTCCGGAAATTTACATGCGTCAAATGTCATTAGGGATATCACAGAAGGCAGTCCATCAAAAGCATCACAGTACCGGGAATCTATGGAACGCGTTTCAGAATATGTCTTGCTAAGTAAAATAAATATATACCAAGATTAACTTTATTTTACTTCTGTCCTTGCAAATCTTTGATAGAGTCAACCCACGTGTGATTATTTTGAAAAATCCACGTCCTTTGTCGTCAAGATTTTGTAGCACAATTAAAATTGAATTCTTGCACGAAACCGCCGAAGCAACTAAGGCAGAACTTGATTGTATCGAAGCGCAAGAGAGATACATTGTGCGCTTTCAAACTGTAATGGGTGGTAAAGAAATTAACATCAATTTCAAACTTGTGTTGTGATAGATGGTAAAGTTTGTAATTCTATTACGAAAACATCGTCAAGTATGCCATGCTACCTTTGCGGTGCTACGTCAAAATAATTGAATGATATCGACAAGATGTTGCAAAGACCCATTAATAAAGATCGCTTTGTATTCGGAATATCATCGCTGCATGCTTGGACACGGTTTTTTGAATGTTGCTCGCATGTAGCTTACATATTACAAATACAAAAGTGGCAAGGGCGCGAAGAGGATAAAGAAAATGTTGCAAGAAAAAAAACAAATATACAGGAAGGTTTCCGTGACAGATTAGGGCTTATTGTTGTTCGACTGAAACCAGGCTATGGAAGTTCAAATGACGGAAATACAGCACGGAGTTTTTTCTAAAATTCTGAAATTTTCGCTTCGATAACGTCAATTGATGAAGAATGGATAAAGCGATTTCATGTTGTATTGCAGGTAATTTCTTAAGGTTTCGAAAACAATACACCCAAATTTCGCAAATACAGTTAAGATACTGCACAAAAATTTGTCGAACTCTACCCGTGTTACTTCATGGCAACAACAGTACATAAAATTCTTATTCACTAAATAAATTCTAATTCACAAATCGAATTGACGTTCCACAAAGGAGTTGTCCACATAGAATGCACCATTGACTTATTTGTATTCAGTGACATCGAGAATCTCTACGCAGGAAATTTGAAAGAAATTTAATAATTACTCGCCACGGCGCCATTTGTGAGCTATACTGGAGCCGCGATTTTTTGTTATCGAAATTTGACTTTGAATTCGTGGTCAGTGACTCCAAAAATCCCCGAGTTCAGACTTCCACCCGAATTAAATACGTTTTCGAAGAAATATTCCGTCGTATTTTATGTATCCGCCATTTTGTTTTTCTAAATGTTGACTTCGAATTCGTAATCAGCGACCCCGAAAAACCCCGAGTCCAGACTTTCACCCGAATTGAATACGTTGTTACAGACCATTTTTTGTATCCGTATACTTCCGTATTGCTCAACTCGTGTCATTGCCTCCGAGGCCTCCATACCACCGAACGCTCGCAATATTTCGCAATCCCAAATCCTGAAATTCCTTTTCTTTCTTCAAGAAGCAAACTTGCCGGTTTCGAAATATTAGTGCAAGCAAAAAGGAAATGCAACAATCGAACTCTTTGCGAAACCTCATGAAAATCGCTGACCCATTCTTTCGCAATTCACCCCCACGACAACCTAAACGCAGCTATTTGCCGAAATCCTCAAGGCGTCATCCACTTGGTGACTCCTCAGTCTTATTGCGACTTTCCGAACAATCGGTTCAGGGACCTTCACTCCTTAGTGGCAAATCTGCTCGCGTACTTAGGTTGTCGCGGGTACGACCGGTGTTGTCCTTTTCTACCATTGAAATTGTGATCGCGTAAGAACTCATCGAATGAAGGAAATACCTTAGCGACCGTTTATTCACCTTCGTTATATTCGTTCGCGACAATTACCTAGCGGCATTGCGTGTCGAGTTATTTCGAAGCCGAATCATCTGTTATTCTCCAATAACCCCGATACCACTATATTCTATTATATTTCATTTCGATATACAAGAAACATTATATTTACGTTCCGTGTAAGACCTTTTTAAGTGACGAATAAAGTGAACTGTTAATTGGGTGAACTAGTGACTACGTTGCAGATTATTCACCTACATTTGAACGCCGAACTTCTCGAGCAGCGTCAGCAATAAAAGGTAAGGTGCGTTATACCGCTTTAAAACAGACAAGGATCCATGTGCCGGAGTCCCCAGCTCGCGCACAAAATAATAAAATAATAATATTACAACCGGACAACAATCCCGCTTGTAACAATGTCTTTGGAGAAATTTTCCGCCGTATGGGATCCGCCATTTTGTTTTTCTAAATTTTGACTTTGAATTCGTAATCAGCCACCCGGAAAACCCCCGAGTAAAAACTTTCACCCGAATTGAATACGTCTTTGACTTTTGGCCGGTCTTTTGGCATTTGGGACCACTGTGTGACATGTTAAATGAGGTTCCGGGGTGGAGGCAATGTTAAGTCGCTATTTTGCATCTGAATCGAGTAGATTGATTGTATTCCATATTTTCACAAATTTATTAAACCCGTTCCTCGATTCCTACTACAAAAACAATTTTTTTTTGGTGGAATATACTATTCCCACTAGGCGCTATATGTTTTTTCAAAGAGTTCTCGAAAAACCATTCGAAAGGCGCACCTCTGCCGTCCCAAAATTGCCGCGCAAGAATTAAAAGAAATGGGTAGTCACTTTATATTTGTCACCCTGTATATAGGATATCTTTTTTACAAGTGTACACACTATACAAAGAAATATACGAAGAACCAATATGTGAGGACTGGATCAAGTGTTTGAAGTGTAAAGCTTGGTGGCATGAGAAATGCATCGCTCATAGAAATGGGGGCAACTTTAATTGCGATTTATGTGTCGATTGATGCTTGCGTACCCTTATCGACCCCTGTGCGTACTGTTGAACACCCATATGCCTAACAAGGAGACGGCACGACCGTGGGGTCGGGTATTTGGCAGCACTTTTTTGTGGTGACAGAGGACCCCTAGCACCTCACGTGGTCAAAGTAGTAGGACGCACTACTCGGAAAATTCCGAGAAAAATCGATTCAAAGTTTCTTAGGCGCCTTATGAGTTTAAAATGTCAGGCACTTGTCGAGCCGCCGTCTAGTCTAGACAACTAGGGCTCGGTCTTTCGCGCCGAAGGTCTCGACTTCGATTCCTCCTTCGGATCTACTTTTTTTTTATCCCAACAATTATTCAAAACGTTTCTCATCCCTACATAATTTTTTAAAATTAATTTCAATTGTTTTCATTTTTGTTAAATTATTTTCTTTTTTTTTCCAATAAAACAATTCATAACGGTGAGTTTTTAAATTTTTCATTGCAA
Organism: Ophion ellenae; assembly: GCA_963210295.1. Classification (NCBI taxonomy): domain Eukaryota; kingdom Metazoa; phylum Arthropoda; class Insecta; order Hymenoptera; family Ichneumonidae; genus Ophion; species Ophion ellenae. The sequence goes on from OY723387.1 coordinate 26,987,153, forward strand.
AGTATATGAGGAACATTGCGTTTCTAATGAAAATAACAAAGTCGATTAGGAAAAATTCAATTTTTATTCATATAATAATTATATACAAAAACCGCAGTGGTAATTATCGTAGAAACAAACAAAGTAATAATTTTTGCGACATCTTGCGCAACATATAAAAGCGGATTTTTCACAATCGCAGGGAGCTTGCAATACATCCGTACAAAAAAATGTGCCATTAATATTCATGAAAATGTTTCTAGTAACTAATAATTTTGAGGCAAACCAGGCGTATTGAATCATGTCTCGGAATATTGCTGACGATAATTGATGGTGAATTATTGAATGGTTTTTTCTACAATCTTCCCGGGAATTAATTTCACGATTCTGCTCTAACAATTCGCTGTAATTTTGCAAGCGCTTTATGAAATTTTTAACTTGCCTGTAAAAGTAAACGTCACAAGGTTGCACCAAGCGAGTGCATTTTTGAGGAATTGCTTTCACGGAGGAAGTTGGCGTATTTTCGTCATCTTGGAAGATTTCATCATACATCTCTGGATTTGTTTGACCCCCCCAAGAGTCAATAAGAAGTAAAAATGTATTCTCCCCGACGTAAGTTTTTAAACATATCTGGAGAAAATCTGTGTATAAGGCTGTTGTTAGTTTTCCGAACTTCGACGATGTTGTAATGACGTTCGTATATGTATTGGCATAGTCGCATCTACTAATTTTTAAATACGAGGTCCGAAATGACCGTTCACCTCTTGCAAACATACGAAGATATGTAGGAGCAGTTTTCCGCATAGTGTTATGGAATATGGTGCGGTGTACGAATGCGTCACTTCATTAAAATCCGACTTTTTGACGAAAACTGTTTTACTCCCTTTTTGAGTGAGTGTCCTGTTGGAAACAGATTGATATTGACATCCTGAAAAAATAGTATTTTTAATATTAAAAAATATTCGAATATGTATGTAGAAAACTTTTTATATAATTAATTTTGAATTTATACATTTTGCATCGGTAAAAACATTTTGTACGCAGAAAACTTGTATTTCCCTGTTTGGTCAGTATTTATAATATAATCCTCATTGAGGTGTCAAGCGGCACGTCTGGCGACGTAAGGTCTCTGCAGATGCCCGGATTTCCTCCATTGATGCCGCCTCTTTTTTCGAAACCAGTTTCATGATTTTCCGTTGAGAAATTTTGTGTTTCTGTTTGAATGCCGTGACCCATCGATCAGACGCCTTGAAATTGAAATCGATGAATTGTGCAGCAGCCCATTGTTGTAAATTTCTTGTCGTATCTTGCTGATATTGCTGTCTTGCTTCCACAAAACGGCCGTAGGTCCACGAATCTATCGCCTCAAATTTGTCAAATCTCGTTCCACCACTTTTAATATAATTCTCCCATTGTTAAATATATTCTTTTCTGTTCAACCGGCCGCATCCTTTTTTTTGCAATGTCGCCAAAGACCACGTAGGATGCGCTTTAGCAATGTTCACGACTTTGACTTTGTCGACAATGGGAATCATTTCACTTTTATTTTTTTCGGTTCCGGTTCGTACTCATCTGGAGAAGAATCAAGTTGGGGCACTTCGAACTGTAGTTCTTCGCAATCGTCATGAGTGTGAATTGATAAGTCTTCGCAATTAAGAATTTTTTTCACCCAAAAGTTCCAATGTATTATTATAAAATTCTCCGGCCAATAACATAGCACCGTGAGATATTTCTTCCGAAGGTGTCGATGCAATTAAATTATTTTCCGTCAACAGCTTTTCGTAATAAACTACTGCGTCCTTCAATCGCGATTTTGATTTATCAATGTACAAGGATTGTTCAGGAATTTCCTCTCCTATTCCCGAAGAGCCAGCAACTTCTTCAGTCGACATTTTTAACTTCGAATTGTAAGAGAACTTTGAAATTTAACAATAAGAAATAGTCACGTCTGTTCACGACGAAATCGAAAAATGAACTGCTGTTCAATTCTCACAGACTCACGCATACTCCTGTGCGCGGATGTCCGTTATAATTCTAAGGGGAACCCAGGTCAACCCAGATAGACGGATGTACCTCATGTTGGCATCATATGTACATCATCACTGCGGCATAGAAAGTCTCACAGCTGTGTATCCCTTATGAGTGCTCCCGTTGAAGTCATATTTGCATCACATGATGATTCACAATAATACATTCAAATGAAGCAAAGTTGTTCTCACTCGAATATGCATGCAGTGAATTCATCAGACTAGCAAATTTGGCTCACGAATATCTAAGAATAAGTGAGTGCATATGGGGCTCATATGGGTGTCACGGCGTGAAGAAACTGTAGTGCTCATACGGAGCTCATATTAGCGGCATTGCGTGACGGAACTATGCTGTGCTCATACGGAGCTCATGTTAGCAGCATGGCGTGACGTAACTATGCTGTACTCATACGGAGCTCATATTAGTGGCGTGGCGTGACGTAACTATGCTGTGCTCATATGGAGCTCATATGAGTGTCATATCGTGAAAAATGAAAAAATCCAAAAATATTGATTAAGAAAATCTGGTAGGATTTTTATATCCCTATACGCTTTATTTATGTTCCTGCCTATATGATAAATGGATTTTAACGTATTCTGCCTAGTTAAATTTTGTACCTACCTACTGTTTGAACCACGTCTTCTAATTCGAGAGCTGAGCGCGCTACCTACCTAGCCATTCTAACACTTGTGCAAACTTTCTTTGTGTCTGCCTATTTGTATCATTCTGGATTTGGATGCATATCGCCGTCATATTGCGCTTATGGGATGTATCACTGACGAATATACATATCGCCGTCATATTGCGCTCATCGAATGTATCACTTACAAGGAGAAGGCAGAGCCTGGATGTCGCGAATTGGGTTCTCCTTTCGCGTGGTGAAAGTTGAAGACCTCCAAATTAACGTCATTTTTTATTTTTGTTCCAATAGGCCTTATTATCGCGATTTGGAAATTTGGGAGTTTCGGCTCGCGCGTAGAGTACGTTGAGCATTGACGCTTGAGACAAGAGCGGCCGTAGCTAATACGGTAAGACGACGGACTGGCACTCTGGAAGTTCGCGATTCGCGTCCCCATGCTTTTTTTTTTAATTCAATTTTAATTTCAATTTTATAATCTCTCATAAAACTTTGCATGTGCAGGTAAAGAAGTGAATTCGAAAATATGTATTACTAGTTTTATTTATCTATTATTTTACAATAATTAATCCAATAATAAAGTCACAATTACATAGCAAAATAATATTGTATAACAAATAATTAATCTATTAATCACGTCACAATGAGAAAGCAAAATAATATGGTATAAAAAATAAATAATTAATCTAATTCACGCTTGCAAATTTCGCGGCAGGTAATTATTCTGATTCTTCTTCTATCAGATCAGTATAGTGACAAATTGGAGGGTGGAAACCATCGTAAAAGTAAGGGAAGCACAAAGGCTTACGACACCACGAACATAAAATGAACGTAATACCACCGCAACCACATTTAACCTTTCGGATTCTATCAGGAAAGTATATTTGACGATATATATCTTCAAATACGCTTTCGTGTGAATTAGATTAATTATTTATTTTTTATATCATATTATTTTTCTTTCTTATTGTGACGAGATTAATATATTAATTCTTTGTTATACAATATTATTTTGCTTTGTAATTTTGACTTGATTATTAAATTAACTATTTGTTATACAATATTATTTTGCTATGTAATTGTGACTTCATTATTGGATTAATTATTTTAATATAATAGATAAATAAAACTAGTAATACATATTTTCGAATTTTCTTATTTACCTGCACATGCAAAGTCTTATGAAAAATTATAAAATTAAAAAAAAATTGAATTAAAGAAAAAGCATGGGGACGCGAACCGTGAACTTTCAGAGTGCCAGTCTATCGTCTTCCCGTATTAGCTACGCTCTTGTCTCAAGCGTCAACGCTCAACGTACTCTACGCGTGAGACGAAACTCCCAAATTTTCAAATCGCGATATCTCAGCAACTAAGGCCTATTGGAACAAAAATAAAAAACGACGTTAATTCGGCGGTCTTCAACTTTCACCACGCAAAAGGAGAACCCGATTCGCGACATCTAGGCTCTGCCTTCTATTTGTTAGAAATATGCATATCGCCCGCATAGGATGTATCACAGAAACAGGCATATCGCCGTCATATTGCGGTCATGGGATGTATCACTGAGAAATATGCATATCGCCGTTATATTGCGCTCACCGAATGTATCACTGAAAACATTTATATTGCCGTCATGGAATGTATTACTGAGAAACATGCATATCGCCATCATGTTGTGCTCCTGGGATGTATCACTGACAAAATATACACATCGCCGTCATATTGCGCTCAACGCATGTATCACTTAGAAACATGCATATCGCCGTCATAGGATGTATCACTGAGAAACACGCATATCGCCGTCATGTTGCACCCATCGAATGTATCACTGACAAACATGCATATCGCCGTCATATTGCTTGCATGGCATGTCTACTACCAGTGCTAACCCAGTGAAATCATCAACACAAGTCATTGGGCGATTTTCATATGACGTAAAATTTGCAGATATTAATTGTGGAACTTGAGCAAAGCGATATGAGTTCAACGTGCTTCAAACGTACGATGCATTTGTAAACAACATATTGAGATCAAAATGCTTTGTACATTCACTATACTTAAGAGGGAATGACACCTCATCGCGGTCGGTATGGTAGAACAATTATAGATTCCCAAAAATCTCTGAAACGGCTCTTCAGATCCCGTCGAAACTTTGCCAAACGACGTCAAATAGATAGACGAACAACTGTCTTCCCCTCAAATTTTCTGAATTTGAGAAAAAAACGTAGATTGGCTTATGATAACCCAATCTACATTTTTTTTCCCAAATTCAGAAAATTTGAGGGGAAGACAGCTGTTCGTCTATCTATTTGACGTCGTTTGGCAAAGTTTCGACGGGATCTGAAGAGCCGTTTCAGAGATTTTTGGGAATCTATAATTGTTCTACCATACCGACCGCGATGAGGTGTCATTCCCTCTTAATGAGTTCACGGCTTTGCATCATGACATGTAGTCAATGTGCTGTAACATTTGCTTCATCAATTGTATGCACGGCGTAATGATCACGACTGTCTATCTGGGAATATTCTTTAGACCAGTGCAGTCAGATCGCGCGCAAAAGTTACCCCTTCTCTAGTCTCTTACGCGCCCATCACACAATCATAGTAGCGCGTGTACTTGAGCGAACGACGCTCGGACATCTTCGGAAAGAGCCGAGCGCGGTCGAAGTTTCCCGACCGCGCGTTCGGCAGCTACACCACTACATGGACGCTGAGCACGTTCATGTGCGGCCAAGCCGAAACGACGGCTTCGAGGGAAAAAGCAACCTGAGCACGACTCTTATCTTTTAGATGATTTCAATGCTTATTTAGCTCTTGATTCTCTGCGTTATTAATGTATACAAAAAAATGTATCGCGCACTCTGATCGCTTATTTTTTAGTTTATACGTTAATTTAAATATAATAATAAATCTAAATTACAACTATTTATCTTCTAAAAAATTGTTTACGCTTTATTCACCACCCGTCCTTATGCCAAATAAATTATAATTCATAAAAGTAAGCGGAAATATATTTATATTCATATAATTATATTCCCATACTTTCATCAAGCGATAAAGCATTATCCCCAAAAACAAGCCAATCCTCCATCCGGCCGCGAATCGTAAGTACCAGAAAGGGCACATATTCTACAAGCAATGAGATGGTCCCGTTGGTAGCATTCCTGGCTTTGGTCCGCAGGGGCGCGGGATCGCTCCCCGCCCTCAGTGCTTTTTTTTAAATTATTATTACTATTAATTCTTATTTGATTAGTTATTTTTATTAGTTATCATTATTATTTTAATTAGTTATCTTTTAGTGTCGAAAAATGTATCGCGCACTCTGACCGCTTATTTTATTAGTTTGTACGTTAATTTAAATATAATAATAAATCTAAAATACAACTTTTTTATCTTCTGAAAAAATGTTTGCGCTTTACTCACACTCGTCCCTATGCCAAATTAATTGTATTTCATAAAAGTAAGCGGGAATATATTTATATTCGTATTATTGTATTCATTCTTAGGGGTACCCGAGTGAATCGGGTACCCGATGTTCTGGTCGGGTGGGGTACCCAGCGGGTTACGTTTTTGCAATACCCGCCTCTATCGGGTACCCAAATTCGGTAATCGGGTACTCTCAAATTTTTGGTACTCGTAAACGTCGAGTACTCTTAAAATTCGACTGTTCGTAAACGACTCGGAGATACGTATATATTATTTATATTTATTTTTTATTTAGGTGTATCGACCAAACAATGGGAGAAAACGAACACTCGAAGAAGGCGATAAAATGAATAAATGATAATACTGTGAAAAATCTTTTTTCGTCTCACTTTTCTATCCTGTGTGTGCGTACGTACATGCGAGTGTGTGTGTGTGTATATGTCTATTAGGGCGGAGTGAAAAACGGTCACTTTTGGCGGACCGTATCGGAATCGCGTGGGAAAGTTGAGTTTTGGCAGAACTAAAAAGTGTGCCAACGGAAAAAATTTACAATAAATATCTTCTGTTCCGGCAAATGCCTTAAAGTTTTGAATTTTTTAACGTGGGTTTTAAATGAAGAAATAACCCAAAAAGACCAAGATTCAACGCCCTGCGTTTATTTGAAGCGAGAAGAATGTAGCTTCCATTTGGCATTTTAAAAGTGAAAATATCTTGATTAGTTTCAGAGATATAAGCGTTTGAATAACAAGTTTTGCCTGGAAAAAAATAAAAAATAAAATTAAGAAGAATGAATCGCCGAAATTACCAGTTAGCACTAGACAGAATTAATGAAAATTCGACGAAGAATCTTGCTTTTATTCAATTTTTCGACATTCAAACATCTTAATATTTCCTGAAATGCGTGTGTCTTAAAAGAAGTTTGCCGAAAAAAATTGTACATACATACATAACAAAAATACTAAGATTATTCAATCAATTATTTGTATTTCTCATGAACTCCAACCTATCGGCGAAGGGTAGAGAATATAAAACTGGAATCTATTTCGTCCGTTTTGGTACGTTTCCGTGGCGCTATTTATACTATGAAACGAAATCTGTTCCGGCAACACGACTTATCAAGTACCCGATGTAAGACGAGTACTCGAAAAACTCGGGTACCCGATCCGAATCATAGTCGACCCGATCCGACCCGACCCGACCAATTCTGCTACCCGCACACCCCTAGTTATTCTCAAATACTTTCATCCAGCGATAAAGCAGTTTTACCGACTGTCATAGCCTGCAACACAGCAGGCTCTTAACCGATGAGTTTAAATAGACTGAGCATATTCGGTGCGACCGTCATCGCAATATTATGCTCAGCCGAAAAAGTCGCGAAACGAATTTCAGCCACTTCTACTCATTCATTGAAGTCAAATTCAGCACCAGAGGCAGCTGAAGAACTCTCTCGAGTACAAGTTGCTTCCGGAACGCACGCAAAAAGCGTAGTGTTCCGCGAATCGAGCGATCCTACACCTAATACACTCATGTTTTTCACATACACTTCTGACTTGGAATGCCTCTCTATCTCACAGTGGCCACATGACAGCGTTGTTCCGCACGCAAGGCAATGACATTTATCAGGTTGCGATGCAACAGCCTGAACCCATTTTTCCCACTCTGGATGCTAATCGTACCATTGATGTTGAAAATGTTTCTTTTTAGCCGGTTTCGGCTTTTGACCGCGGGCAGGAGGAAAAAAATCAAGAGTTGAAAAAACACAACCCAAATGTCGAATAAATGAGAAAAAAATAATTTGAAAAACACCAATGTTACGAGGCACAGAGTAAAAAAATCGCATTTCACAAAAATCCCGAATCGCCTATCACGAAAATCACGAATCCCGTTGCAACAAAAATCCCGGATCGCGGTTCACAAAAATCCCGTAACGCGTATCACGAAAATCACGAATCGCAAATTACGTACGTTAAAATTTTTTAATTATTCCGATCGTTACGAAGACAATACGAAATACGAGACTGACGAAACAATCCAGTCGAATAACGGCGAAACAGCATGCTTTCCCTTGTGAGGCGTTGAAATTGATATAAAAAAAAACAAAAACGAGCGCGCGACGTTTCTTGGAAAAAATGTGGCAGGTTCAGATTTTTTACATTTGGATACCTTGTATGATTTCACGAATAAAGAATTCGCCGCATACAAAAAAAAATACAAAAAAAACAGTAATGTACTGAGAGCGGGGAACGATCCCGCGCCCCTGCGAACCGAAGCCAGGAACGCTACCAACGGGACCATCTTATCGCTTGTGTTAAAAATGCACTTTCTGGCACTTGCGATCCGCGGCCGGATAGATGATTGACTTGTTTTTGGGGATAATGCTTTATCGCTTGATGGAGGTATGAGAATGAATATAATAATACGAATATAAATTCATTTCCGCTTACTTTCATGAATTACAATTTAATTGGCATAGGGACGGGTGTGAGGAAAGCGTAAACAATTTTTTACAAGATAAATGAGTTGTAATTTAGATTTATTATTATATTTAAATTAACGTACAAACTAATCAAATAAGCGGTCACAGTGCGCGATAAATTATTCGACACTCAAAGATAACTAATTAAAGTAATCATGATAACTAAGAAAAATAACTAATCAAATAAGAATTAATAGTAATAATAATTTTTTTTTAAATACTGAGCGCGGGGAACGATCCCGCGCCCCTGAGGACTGAAGTCAGGAACGCTACCAACGGAACCATCTCATCGCTTGTAGAATATGTGCACATTCTGGTACTGCCGATTCGCGGCCGGATGGATGATTGGCTGGTTTTTGGGGATAATGCTTTATCGTTTGATGAAAGTATGAGAATTAATATAATAATACGAATATAAATATATTGCAACTTTGTTTCTTACTTAAATGTAGACATGAAGGTTTGACACCGAAACACATTTTTTCCAAACACTTGAATATTCAAATCTCCAGTAACAAAGGTAAAATAAAACTTAATAGAATATCTCACAAATTCCACAAATCATTATTAAACATAGAAATTGACGATCTCAACTTACGAATAAAAATACTGAATAAAAAAATAGAAAGGAACACAGAAACAATCAACATGACCGCAAACAATATTAAAAAAAGATTTTTCAGTTTAGAACAAATAAAACTAAATAAACTATCAAAACTCTCATACGAAACACATAAAAAAACTCCAAAATCTCAGATTTCAACGAACCAACAACATACACCATCACATTTTCAACCATGAAGAATTTTCAAAACAAATATCATCACAAACACATATGGACCAAAACAAGATACATCACCTAAATCATCAAAATACAAATCAAACAACACAAAATCACATTTTATACTCATCACTCGCCAATAGACAACATGGCACAAATAATAATCTTCCCACTGATCCTTTGAACAATATAAATTCAACAATCACATTGAACAAAACTAAAGATTGGCTTATAAACCTATCCAATATAGACATTCCCATACACATTTCCACTTTCCTGTCTCTGGGTGAAAAATTCTGTTTTCCTTACCTTAAACTCTCAAACATATAAACTCACATCTACAAATCAATTTCTGAACTTGAAGCCAAACTAATTTTTTTACTCGACAAACCTAGACAAATTGAAATTAGAACCAGATTCAATAAAATTTTAAACAAAATAAATATCCCAAAATCATTCTCCAACACCAATCAAATCATAAGACACACATCCTTATTCTTAAAAAACAACCCTCAACTTTTATTTACACGAGCGGACAAAGGAAATTCAACAGTCATTCTTAAAAAATCAGATTACATTACAAAAACCCATGAGTTACTCGCAGATTCTACGATTTACAAATTAACAAATAAAAATCCCATCAACTCTCTACAAAAAGGTATCAACAATATTCTCTCCAGATGGAAAACCTTAAATATCATTGATGAAACAAAATACAAATATTTAAAAGCTGAAAATTGCAACCTATCCCGTCTCTATTGCCTGCCAAAAATTCACAAAAAAAACTATCCACTTCGTCCAATAGTATCATCAATAAATAGCCCAACACACAAACTAGCTGAATTCATACAATCAAAACTCTCTAAATTAATCAGTACGACCAACTCACACGTCAAAGACAGCTCCCACCGAAAACATTCACTCTCCAACATCTCAATCCTTCTCAACTACAAACTAGTCTCATTTGATGTCGTTTCTCTCTATACCAACATTCCATTACAACTAGTTATCCATAGCCTACAAAAAAAGATCAAACTTATTCTCAAAAGCGTTTCCCTTACATAAAATAATTAAAGCCATAGAATATATCATGTTCTCAACCTTCTTCACATTCCAAGATAAAATCTACCAACAAATCTCAGGATTACCAATGGGATCACCTTCCCGTGCGGAAATTGAGTTGGGGCTGTGATCGGGCCCCAATAATATTCCCCTCACTTTATTCGGGCCCTAATCTGGAAGCCACATGAGGGCCGTTAGCGGCCGGTCACACTTTGTCAACAAGGGCCATTAAAGGCGCAACGACCGGGGCCTTATAAGTTGCCTCAAGGGCGCCTCATCAAAACTATTTCAGCGCCCTGAAAATGCCTCAATGGCGCCTCAACATAACCATTTCAGCGCCATAAAATATCCGTATCAGTGGATATGCGTGTATGTTAAATGCGTCAGGGTATATCTGTATTTGTTTTTATGTAATTGTTCGTGTGCATATGTGTGGGCGTGAGTACATGTGTATGTATGTGTGCGCGCGTAGAAATGTGATTGCGTATTTGCATGTGAGCCTTTATGACAAACTGCCATGACAAAATTAATACAAAAAATAATCCATTCTAAGGAATGGATGTGTAGTAGAAATAAAAAAAATATATGGGTCTACTGAATCACTAGAATCTATTTCCATTGAGGGAAAGATCTGGAAAACAAAGACCAATTTATTTACTTATCCTACACAGTCAGATAAAGTTTATGAATGGGAAATATCAGCGAAGTCTTCAGAAGAAATAATTTTCCCTATGATGAGTATTGGGCGGAAATTAGTTGCTATAAAAATGTCGGGAAAACCGGTTGGGACTGTTCACACTTATGCGCTAGCATTACTCCATGTATGAGTAAAACCATGAGTAATTGTTTGTATCTATGTAAAAGGTTTCTTTAATTTGATAAATAAACACTGTCTGGTGTTTGTCTGCATATTTGTGTTCATCGTTGATTTTTTATTTGCTAATGCCCTTACGCTTTTTCCCAATTTGCGTTCGATAATATTATTCGATCGATGTATATTATCGACTTGAATAATTGAAATACCATCAACCATGTAGCCTAAGCTATTTAGGCTGGTTTATCGCTATAATAGTCAGATCTGGGCCTATTGTGGAAATCCCTACTTGTTTATCCCTATACTGACCAAGTCTGGGCCTATTGTGGAAATCCCTACAGGTTTATCCCTATAATGGCCAAGTCGGGTCCTATTGTGGAAATCCCAACAGGTTTATCCCCATAATGGCCAAGTCGGGGCCTATTGTGGAAATCCCTACAAGTTTATCCCGATAATGGCCAAGTCTGGGCCCATTGTGGAAATCCCTACTAGGAAAAGCACTAGGGAAGCTCTAAAAGGCCCTTATTTTTATTAGGGATGCCCTATCAGTTTTCCGCACGGGTTTAGCTCCAATATTATCCAACATTGTCATGATCGATCTTGAAACAAATTGTCTGGAAAAATTAAAGTTGTCACTACCGTTATATAAAAGATATGTTGATGATAGTATTATTGCTCTACCAACTAACAAACCTGAATCCACCAAAAAGATTTTCAATTCCTATAATCCAAAACTACAATTTACATCTGAAAATGAAATAGACAACAAAATCCCGTTTCTTGACTTACTTTTAATCAGTAAACAAAATTCAATTATCACAAATTGGTATAGGAAACTAACCAGGTCTGGCAGATTCATAAATTTCTTCTCACACCACCCATTCTCCCAAAAAATGCCATAATCTACATGTTAGTTGACAGAGCAATAAAACTATCTCATCCTTCATTGCACAAAGAAAATCTCCAACTCATGAGTAACACGATGGCAAAAAATTGTTATCCAATCTCTTTCACAGACAAAGTACTAAAACATCGACTTTCCATAATCAACGAACAAAAAACGAATAACAACAACTTTGATTCTTCGAGAATAATAAATCTCCCCTACACAAAAAACATACATCATCAACTAATTCGTCTCTTCCAACAATACAACATATCATTAGTCACAAACAACAAACACAATATTTCATCCATTATTGGTTCCACCAAAGACAAAATCAACAGCAATCGAAAATCCAACATTGTTTATAAAATCGACTGCAAAGATTGCAACGCCACATACATTGGCCAAACTAAAAGATACCTCGAAACCAGACTAAAAGAACACAAAAATAGCATAAAACATACTACGGAAATACACACAGCTTTAGCACAACATGCAATAGAACAAAAACATGACTTTCAATTTGACAATGCAAAAATACTAAACAATGAAAGTTGGCTCAAAAAAAGACTAATCCTGGAAATGATACAAATTAAAGCACACTCCAACGCCATCAATTTTAGAACAGACATACAAAAACGTAGCTCAATTTACAATTCTATAATATAACTATCAACACACTCTACTGTATTTTACCTCACATAATAATTTTAAAATTATCGAGACTATAAACTAACTAATATATTGAAATGATAAGCTAATTTTAAGGACTTTACAAACTAATTTTAAATACCCCTAACTTGGCGCACCTAATTTATTTTCATTGACACGTCACTGCGGGTATGATCTTTCCTCCGATTCGTAGTACAGAGACTCAAATATGCCACATGAAATTAATACATCACTCAGTTTTTCTCGAACTTTCATCCGCTACACAACTTAACATATAACGAACCAAATTGTAAATTTCGAGTTTTTACTCATTTTGGAAAGAAAACAAACCCTTAAGAACTAACTCAATAGGTAATCACCATAGGCTTTCGATTCCTCACAAAAATTTTTTCAGATCAATTTTTTATACCAAACTTTTCAATAATAAAACATAAAAATTACTTATAATTATCTATCCATTACAGATTAGAAAAATCGCCGATAAACGATAATAACTCCATCTATTGAGCATCTTCCCACTAAACATCATTTATCTCCATAAATAATGTTTTTGGTCGAAACATCTCTCCAAATATGTGTAAAAAACCTGAAATACCAACAACTTCGAGGTTAGTTAACTATCATATGTCATTTCTTTATATTTCCATAACATAATAACCCTCGCTCATACACATCGTACATTTCACACACCTATACATACACATAACAATAAACAACGCAATATAGGAAATCATCCATACTATATTCATATAAGTATAATTAAAATAGAACTAACATGATTATTATACAAAATAACACAACATTTAGATAACTAAACCATAACAAACAACGCTCATATATATAATATATAATAATATAAGAACTTTTTCAAACGTCAAAGAGGGCCGAAACGTTAGAAAAAAACCTTCTTATTTCCATCGATAACCTTGGAAAACCTTCATTGGCCGGACCGAAGCCGAATCCTTAACGATCTCTTGTCACCTACACGGCCGCACACTTCTTGGATTGATTTTAAATATATTTCCGCTTACTTGTATGAATTATAATTTATTTGGCATAAGAACGGGTGTGAGTAAATCGTAAACAATTTTTTAGAAGATAAATAAGTTGTAATTTTGATTTATTATTATATTTAAATTAACGTATAAACTAAAAAAATAAGCGATCAGAGTGTGCGATATATTTTTTTGTATACATTAATAATGCAGAGAATCAAGAGCTGAATAAGCATTGAAATCATCTAAAAGCCTCGTGAAAAGAGTCGTGCTTAGATTGCGTTTTCCCTCGAAGCCTTCGTTTCGGCTTCGCCGTGAACGTGCTCAGCGTCCATGTATTGGTGTAGCTGCCGAAGGCGCGGTCGGGAAACTTCGACCGCGCTCGGCTCTTTCCGAAGATGTCCGAGCGTCGCTCGCTCACGTACACGCGCTACTATGATTGCGTGACGGGCGCGTAAGAGACTAGAGAGGTGGTAAATTTTGCGCGCGATCTGGATGCACTGCTTTAGACCCTTGCAAGGCCATAAAACCAAATAGAACAACGAGCACGAATACTTTTCAGTGATGAAAAACTTTACGTTCTTGAGCTGAAATAAATTTTTGAAAATAATGTAGGGATGAGAAAAGTTTTGAATAACTGTTGGGATAACAAAAAAAAAGAAAAAAAATAAGATCCGCAAAAGACCGAGCCCTAACCGTCTAGACTAGACGGCGGCTCGACAAGTGCCTTACATTTTAAACTCATAAGGCGCCTAAGAAACTTTGAATCAATTTTTCTCGGAATTTTCCGAGCAGTGCGCCCTACTACTTTAACCACGTGAGGTGCTAGGGGTCCTCTTTCACCACAAAAAAGTTCGGCCCGACCCCACGGTCGTGCAGTTTCGTTGTAAGAGTTCGCAAATCCCGTTTCGTAGTTTTTAGTTTGTTATTTTTTTAAATTTAGATTCTTAATTGTAACTCATAATTTAAATAGAATACTAGATATTCTTTGAATGAAAACAAAACGTTATTCGTAAAATGTATTTGTTTGTTTTTTTCACCGCTTTGAAGCTTAGGTGCGTACTATACCAGCTTACCCTACTCGTCGTCCCGGCGTCACTAAAATGGCTGCCAAAACAGCACGATGGTATGATGTTTTGCGACCCACTTGACACATATTGCTGTCTCTACTCTTCGCGAAGCTATGCGTATCGGAACAACGTACCCCCGGCACTTTGAAACCCGGCCTACCCTACAGAATTTTTGGTTGCTTTGCGTATAGAAAACTTAATAAACTAGAAACATCTTATTCTAACATTATTGGTAAAGTTTAGGCCGTTTTTTTATTCGCATCTCTAAGTTTAAATATATATATATATATATATATATATATATATATATATATATATATTTTTTTTTAATTAAAAAAATGTATTGTCTCTGCTACGGCGAACGCTTCGCTTATTGTAGCTTCCACGTACGGGGTATTTCCCCTTGTTACATTTCCTACCATTTTCTTTACTCCACATCCCTAATCGATCCCCACCTTGTGGCCGCAGCCGATTTGCCATTCTATATCGCATTCACCATGACATTTTCTGCCATGGGTATAGGGAAACTGCGGAAAACCTATACCAATACAGCCGGTCACGAGTTCGCTTTCCAGCCTCGGAGCTAGTCGCGTTTCGTCGAGTAATAGCTTACAGGCTACAGCCATACGCACACGACGCACACACGTACCGGTCCGTGTGCGCGACATCCGTGTAGAACTGGAGTTACGTCACGCGCGTGTTTTTATTTTTCTCCGAAACTACGAGACATCGATTCAAACCCGCGACCTCCCGATGTCCTGATTTCAGAGGCAAGCATGCTAACCACTAGACCAGCACATCGGTTTTAAGTTTGAATATATTTTTTATAGAATATAAAAATACAATATATCGAGATTTGTAACGAGGTAACTTATGGTTATGTCTGATTCAGTTCTGCATGGAAGAATGCGTATATTTGGCTTGATGAAAAATCATGCTTCAAGTATAGTACTGAGGGCTGAAGGCGGAGCATCTTTTCGATGCTTTTTCGTAAATTTAATCTAATTTAGGCTAAGCTAATGCTAAGGGGAATCTGGGAACAGATGTTCTTGTGTTTGGTTTTTACTATTACATAGTAGCGATAATTTAATATGTCGGTGTTCCGCTACCAATTGGAAAATCGATATCCCAGGCAAATTTTATGTTTTTCAAGATATTCTTGCTAAGTTGAATATACCTAAAACGATAGTTCGTTACCTATTATTGGTGCGCCATAACGCATATAATGACGTAATAAACACAGACAGTAACACAGTCGCCTGTCGTGTCCCATTTCTAGAATGACAAGGTTCACGGCTAATATTTATTTTTAGCATTAACATTACCCAATTCATCCCCAATTACCATTCATAAGTTTAACTAGAATAGAGTACATGTGTTTATAAAATACGACCATAACTTTAAATAATTTTTCAATATGAAAAAATATCACTCAAATGTTGTCCTAAAAATTTCAAAACAGTCCCCTGGTTTAACTTATAAATCGCGCTCAATTCGTATTTCGTTTAGTAGGCATAATTAATTACGATAAACGAAACGCAAACCGTGTAAAGTTCGTCCGAATGCCGAGCTAAGCTAACTAACGCCATATTATTTCGTGTGGACGCTGCGTTCGTGGCTGAACGACGTGACAGAGCCGCTTGATTCAACAGTCCTCTGGTAAGTAGCTTTTCTGTTATTTTATGTAATTCAATTGAAATCATTTTATACATAATATATTCAGTTAATAAGTTAGCACGTGTGACTCTTAATTCTAGAAAGATTTCAAATAGTTTAGCACTAGATAACTTTTTTTTGGCAAAAATAACAGTCCCCTGTGCCCAGACCCCAGTCATTTTATGACACAGAAAACTGTTTTATGCTCCAGGCGACTGGTTTATTTTTTTAGCATTGTCAGATATTAGTTAGACCGATGACACACAGAGCGGTTTGTGCCGACTCGCCGATCGAGTCGGCTGCCGTTCGCGTTTCTTCGCATAGACGACGCGTCGAGGCCGCACAAAACGCTGTGTCATAGCTCTTATCTTCTAACTTCTGGGACTAACAGTATGATGTTTCTTTTAGGTAATAATGATTTTTGTGATGACGAATGCCAGCATTTCAATTTCGGATCAGTGGAGTACGAAGGAAAGGCACAACTTCACGTTGTTGATATTTACACGAACTCGGAATGTGAAAACAAACCCAGAACCGATCTTAAGGGGCTATACTAGGGTGAACGCTGAAAATTTGGGTGATCTTCGGGAATTTTTCGGGAGAAAAGTATCCAATTAAATGTTTCGGAAAATTAACAATATATTTGGCTATATTTGACCAATATTAAATAATGTTTTCATAGACAAATATTGTGATCCGAGCAAGTTAACCGCTGTCTTCGGTGGCCCCAAAAAAAAAGTTCCTCCACTGCTGACATGATTCCGACCGATTGAGTAGCTGAAACCGAAAAAGGAAAAATGTCGTTAAACTGGAAGGTATTTCCTGTACAATAACGTAGAATTCGATGAATATCAAAATCTAACAAAATGGCGTCGTCATGCAAAAAGTATGTTTTCTTGCCTATAAAATGGTCTTTTTTTAAATGCCAAATAGTCAATTTTTATCCGTTCAAAAATATCCTACGTCATTGTAGAGTAAATATATTCAAGAGTACTCAGTTAAAATTTCAAGTCAATCGGATAATTGCTCTTTCAGTTACAATGTTAGCAAATTTGAAAAATTTCATTTCGGGAAAAACGCGTTTAAATATTTAACTATCGATTTTTGCAAGTTAAAATGATATAAATGATAATGATATTCTGGAAAGTATAAACTGTCGAAAAAGGCAAAAAAAATCGATTTTTTAAAAGTGTCACACTGGTATAGCCCCTTAACGCGGAGGACAATGCTATTTGTGAGTCTAGAGTAGAGACTGTAGAGTCTGAAGTTTCGTATAATATTCGATCCCATACCGAATTCGAGATTGTAGCTGGGCCAAGTTCAATTTCAATCAGCTAATATAACATCGACGACTACGTGTTAGTTACGTTTCCTGTAAAAAAATAAGGACTGTAGGTATATCGGGGTAATTAATCAGATAGACAATGAGGCGAATTTACTGTAACTTTTCTGAAAATTGGTGACAATAAGGGTCACACGTTCAGAGTTGATGATACTGATGTTTCCGATATAGCTTTCGACCAAATATTGCAAAAATGACCAAATCCAGATCAGACCCTAAAGGGAAAAGAATATTTTATTACTTTAAGTTACCTGTACCGGTATGTGAGAAAAAAATTAGGTTTGATTGTTTCTAAAAAAAATAACGATAAGACCGATTTCGTTGTAAGCTATAATGACAATTATTTAATTACATGCTACTAAAAGTATCAGTAACAAGATGTTGATTGTGATGTTTAATGGTATAAGATAATGTTTGTTTTGTACGAAGAAGTCAACATTCCTTTATGAAGATTATGACAAAACCAACCTTTTTATTTGTTAAAGTGAGAGGTTTAATAATGAATATATAACATCAATCATCCAGCGTTAGATTTTTATTCGATTTAGCAATGGTTATACGTAATAAGCTATGTTACAGTTTCAACAAAAACAAAGACATTTGATTGGTTAAATTCGATGAAAAAGACGTTTCTTTTTTATTTAACCAGTTCCCTGGAAAATATGACAGTTTCCTTTCACGAATTTCCACAAAATCGTCCATCATACATGTTTCATACGCGCCCTTCAATTAGCGCGTTTTTACATTTAATATAATTTTTAATTCGCCAGGTCTGTGGAATAGCGCGAAATAGGTGTGAGGAAAGCACGGGATTCACAACAAATTTTCTTGTAGACTTTCACTTTGTTTCTTGATTTTTATTTAAAAATGCGCGTACGTGGAATACATGGAGGAGCCCTAAATTGAGCCGCAATAACGAAAATGATAGTGTCGAGCGACCATGCAGAGCGGCGTATAATCGATAAGACCGAGCGGTTAATCGATTACAATAGAGTTCCTTCTCTCACTTATTTCAAGAGAAGACTGACTGTTCACGCGACAATTGCGCGGATTTTCGGAGATTTTTCGGAACGGAGGGGGGGTGGGGAGAGTGGAACGTTGGTACCATATTTCCAGGAATTTGACACAGTATCCGCGATCGGGCACTCTATATTACATTTAATAGTTAGCATTGGAGTAAATTCTGAACAAATTGCAAGATAAAGAGACAATTTGTCGGCTTTTTAATAACATGTTTAATTTATTACTGCCTTCCGTTATACATACTTTGTTTTTTTACTTAAAAAAGAACATGCACGGGACAGCGTTGTAGGGCGGCTTTCCAATTAGTAGAAGAACACCCACGTTTAGACACAGTCAATCAATTTTGGGGATTAATGTTGCCTCATTTTTCTTTTTCTATGTGGTCTGGTGTATTCTAGACTCAGTCTTGTTTTTATATCGTTTTTTGAGGGACCATGGGGTCAAGTCAGACATTTTTTATGTGGAGTCTCTGGTCGTCGTATTTGGCTGTTTGGGATAGTCGTGTCGTACATCAAGTTTCGTAGAATGTTGATAATTTGGGCGTAGTTGAGAGGAGGTTTATTGTTAGTCTTTCCCAATGGTAAAGGGTCGGTATATTGTTATAGTCTTCGATTATTCCTGCGATGTCATGTAAGATAAATGGTTGTGGTTGTATGTAGCCAGTTTTTATCGATGCATTGGTGAATATTGGATCTGGGATGCTGAAAGATTTGATCGTTTTGCTGTCTGAGAAAGGTGTGTTCGCGTAATAATCTCTGGTCAGTTTTATTATAAAGTTATCCATTCGGGAATGTTAGCGGGGTTATATATGATGGAGTTTCTTTTACTCTGATTGTGAGAGTATAATCGGACTACGTTCGCTACCACTACGTTATTCAGTGCTTCTGGCATCTTGATCGCAGATATGGCATAACAGACATAAGTAATTTCGGCTGTACTTCCGAATAGCTGGAACCACCGATTTATCTGTAATTTTGCATATATTTAAAAAATAATAATTTGGCACTGTTTAAATGGATTTTTGGCGCATCGCGATAGTTTTTTAACATATAATAGTTATTTGTACTATATTATATGAGCCTTTCACAATAGTACATAATTATTTCGGGGATAATAGATAGTCTAACACGCCAGTCAAATAGCAGGTTTACATATACTTTTCGCTTATAGTTGTGTTAACCATATTATGATTGCGGTCTGAAAAAACTATAGGGAATCTTACTATTCTCTTTTTTACCATGGGCGGTTTTGGTAAATACCATGGACTTTTCTCTGGATAGCTGAGGGAGATCGCTGTCCCCGTTCGCCTGCAAGAGTCCTTTGATTTTATTACATTCCAAAGCAGAGAATTTTGGAGAAAGGTAAATAAATAGAACTATAATTTTTCGCATGCCATGACGAACGGAATTTCTTTTTATTCCCCTTTTTAACGATAAATGATGCTACTCTCAGTGCCCGTTTGAAATATTTTAATATTTCGCCTGTAGAAAAAAAACGTCGTTCGCTCTTTTATTAACAAGGTATTGTTAACCCAAAGTGGTACCCAACATAATTACACATTAGTATCAGTTTTTTCACGAAGTTACAAAAACGATGTTTCTTCGCCGTTCTTTTGTACCGGAAGAGTGTCAAAACAAACATGATCACCCGTCGATTTGTTGTCGAGCCGGTACAAGGAGCGAGTGTGCACGTTTTATGATCATATGTGTACGTGGTGGAGAAGGCGTGTGCGTTATCGGTGAGCGTACTGGGATCTGTGCATGCACACATGGATTACACACATGTGTTGGTTTAGATGGCAAGAGTATACCGCATCCTGTGTTCGCATATTATCATACGCTTACAGTGGAATGAAGTACGCTGGAACTCGAATGCTGCTATTATAATATAAAAGTATCGATTGTCCCCCGTATACGATTTCTTATAGAAAGTTCCTTTTTCTTTAAACTCGCTAAGAATTGGAAATTATCATTAATCGCATCAAGTACAAGCCAGCGTATGGTTCTGTGTAAACTTAAAAAGCGGTATCAATGACATGTCATGTCTTGTAAAAAGATCAGAGCCGCTAAAAGGAAGTAGTAAATACTTATTAATGGTTTTTCTGCTTGTAATTTTAGTATAATTTTCCTTTAATGACTCATTTACTAGTAAATAATGTAGTATCCTATTGATAAGATTACTCAAGCACTCACAGTAAATCTGTTTGTTTAGAAGAATGAGTACTTACATGGAAAATACATTACACATAGGAGGTGCGGATTATTAATAACTGTTTACTACTCTTATATTTGCGTCGCTATCCTGTTTTGAATTACTTATTTACTGATCATAATAAGGGATTCAAAGAAAACGATGCTAGAAAATAGATACAGAAAAATTATGAATGAATACTTTTCATAAACACGAAATGCGGTAAGTACCGCAACATAAATTTTGAAAAGCGTAACGAATTTTCCTGGCCAACGACAAGTTGTGGAGAGAAATGTTGCGTTCTTCATTTCGTCGAGATGTTGGTAAGAATTTGTTCAAAAAAATGTTGAAACTGTAATACAAGCGGGTGAAAGATTTAGACGTACGTGGAAATGCGGTATAATCCAGTCACGAAATTTCGAACCGACGCAGGTTCGCGAGAGCAAAAGCAACGAAGAACAGGACGCATTCGACTTTCCCTGGCGACGAAATCTCACAGCTAAAACAGGGTTCTTCGTAAAGCGGTATACAGCGATTAACGGTAGATGCCCTTTGTAAGAGCTATGGCATGCTCCTCAAATCGACTGAATAAAAGAGGAATGAAGAGATCTGGAAATGCGTGCGCAACTCCACAAAACCTTGGGGCAAAGGCCTTATTAATTTGTTGTACATAGTGATATCAGAGCGAAAAGTAGTTTTTATCCCTTACGGGTGTCGACATAAATAATCTTTTTTTTTCTTTCCCGCGTCCCATTGTAATTGACTTCATATCATAACCCGAATGGAATTTGATCGGGCAGCTTGAACGCTGATGAGCGGAACCGTAGTACGAGGGCAAGAAGGCCTGATAAGGGTGCCTTCTTACGGTATTCCAAACCACAGCTTGATAGCTACCTGCTCAGTGTTGAGGCTGCCATGCTAGTCTTACATGCGATACAATGCGGTACATGCGCATTAGCGCATTAGCGTAGCACATGCGCATTAGCGTAGCCAGAAAGGGACAGGGTGGGCTCGCCGCCCACTTCCCCAGAAAACCGGGTGCCCTCCCCCCCTCCCCCCGCGGAAAAAATCGATCCAAAATAATTCAATAAAAATAGTCGATCAATTTTATTCGTTTCACCCAAGCAAGCATAAACAAATAATTTTATACAACTTAAACTACTTGCTCCGTCGTAATTTCGTAACTTGCACAACAAGAATGTATTTAATTATGCAAATTGAATAGGTATTCTAATTTCACAATTAACAATAAGTTAACTGTAGGCAAAAGCAGTATATCAGATTTCCCGGTCTATACACAACCAGAAGAATACTGGAAAATCAACATTTATTACCAAGTAATAGATCAAAAACTTTGGGAAAGTGAAAAAAATAACGCCAAGTAATACCCCCCGCCCTCCGAAAAGATTATTGCTTGTTTTACCATATTGAAAATTCTGATTTATCTCAAAACATTTTTTATTTTTTATTCACAAAATGGTTTTATTTTTGGGGTTTATTATTTTATTATTGGGGGATGTATTATTTTATTATTCGGGGGTACAAGTTTTAAAGGATTTTTTGTGAAAATTGGGGCTGAAGTCTCTTTTGCAAAAATGATAACAAAGTGATTATTCAAAGTATTGCCTATCGCTAGCCAGTACTTTTTCCCATCTTTCCGGCAGCATTGGAATTGTGCGTTGAAAGAACGACTGGACTGTAGAGGCAATCCAAGAATCGACTCCTTTATGGCATTCCTCGTAAGAACGGAAATGCCGCTCAAACAGGCCGAGAATCATTAACCAAAATAAGTGGTAGTTGTAAGGGGCAATGGCTCGGGAATACGGCAGGTAGAATAGGATATCCCATTTATATATTTCCAAGTAGTTGTTGACTAGCACTGTAACATGTGGTCGAGCATTGTCGTGCTCAATCACGACAAGTTACTTTGTCGTCTCTCTGCTCATATTCTGGCCGTTTCCCCTTTAAGAAGGAATGATACCCAAGCAAACGTTCGACGCAGCCCTGGCTCGAGTCGGTGGGGCAGCGAAGGCACGAGCTACTGCTCCCTACCGCGAGATGTCACAGCGCGCGTTCATCCCGAACGCGTGTTCGTTCCGAACGCACGCTGCGACGGGGCCGCGGGCCTCCTTGCGTCGAGGCATAACAATGTATGCTTCGACGCAACGTGTGTGTGCGTTTGTTACGTCAGGCGCACGCGGTTGAAGATTGTTTTCTTCCAGCATGCTGTCCCTTTGCAGCGAGTACACACTTCGTGTGGGTATATACACGTATATACTCATACGCTCATCCACGGTCGGTGTGGACAAAAAAATTTGTTCTCTTCGTCAACGCCGACTTCGCATGAAATTCGAGATCATCGAGAATCTAAATTTCGCAGCAAGAGTTCTTGCTGGCGGCTCGCGCTGTTCTGCAGCGGGATAATTGTTAAAAATTAATTATTCGTAACAATTGACGCATTAACAAATGTGCAGTACTTTCTGTATCTATATAATACCTATAGAAAAATAATTATTTTTGCATTTATTCATGAGCCTGAAGTTTGCATCGTTGGATTCCAACGAAAATCTTTGAATTTTTTTAAAATTTTTAATTAATTTTTTTCAGGTACATCATGACTCCAGGATATCTGTACAGGCTATACAAAACGTTTAAAAAAATTTGGGGGCCCAGAATCCACCCTTATTGAGGGGATGAAAGTGAAAAAAATTATATTTCGGGTGATAATGACATTCCCAGTTTTTTTATTTGCGGCAACAGTTTTGGGCATCTGCGAAAAAAACATGCACAAAAAAATTAGCAACGATTTCCAACTTCCGGAACCCACCCTTAGGGGGGAGTGAAAGTCGAATGAAAATCGTATTTCCGTTGGTAAAGAATTTCTCAGTTTTTTATTTGCGCTGATTGTTCCTAGTACCTAAAGGGACCCACAAAAAAATTGGGAACGATTTTTAACTAACGCAACCCGCCCTTATCGGGGGTGGGTGAGGGGGTGAAATTCGAATAAAAATTGTATTTCCGGCGATAAAAGGATTCCCAGTTTTTTTATTTGCGCCGATTGTTCCTAGTACCTAACAAAAGCCACAAAAAAATTGGCAACGATTTCCAGCTTGCGGAACCCACCCTTATGGGGGAGTGAAAGTCGAATGAAAAGCGTATTTCTGCTGATAAAGGATTTCTTGGTTTTTTATTTACGCTGACTGTTCCTAGTACATAAAGAAACCCACAAAAAAATTGGGAACGATTTTCAACTTTCGGAACCCGCCCTTATCGGGGGTGGAAGAGGGAGTGAAATTCGATTAAAAAATGTATTTCCGGCGATAAAAGGATTCCCAGTTTTTTATTTGCGCCGATCGTTCCTAGTACTTAACGGAAGCCACAAAAAAATTGAAAACGATTTTCAACTTCCGGAACCCGCCGTTATCGGGCGTGGGAGGGGGTGGAATTCGAATGAAAATTGTATTTCCGGCGATAAAGGGATCCCCAGTTCTTTTATTTGCGCCGATCGTTCCCAGTACCTAACGAAAGCCATACAAAAATTGGCAACGATTTCCAACTTCCGGAACCCACTCTTATGAGGGCATCATACCTAATCGATAACCGTGCGAGGCTTTACCATTATCGGGCTACTCATTTGAGAAAATTACTCGGCCCCTTCCACAACGAAATTCGCAAGTAATTGTCTATGAAGAAACATGCACTTTTCCAGAACCGCGCCTTATTGGAGTATAAAAACATGGGGCGATTCCCCCTTCGCCCACGTCTTTTCCTAAGAAGATTGATACTTCCATCGTTAGAGTGCGATGCGAATTAATTTTTTGGTTGGCTGATGGTTTTTCTGGGAAAATTTTCCTACGAGAATCGTTTACTTATTTTTCGAGATGCTCTACGATTCGAAAATGCAAAAAAAAATTGATCATCGTAAAAATGAGACAATACAAATTTAAACTAAATCATTCTTTACGTTCGAGCAATCCAAACAAACTCCAACACCATCCTTTCTATACGGGGGTCATTTCAGCATTTTTTTCACACCCCCGCGTTTTACTATTCTTCAGGTTGTACTGCTTTCTCACTCCCACTTGAGCGTCCGCCTAGGTTTTATATCCCCTCTCATTTAGCTACAGTGCCACGCTTGACTTTCGGCATTCCCGGCGGCATAGGCACGGTGCGTCTACGGGCGAGGGACCGTATTTTTTCGTGTGCGAGTAAATATGCCTCGCTTCAACGAGTCAGCGCTGCGTGCAAAGCCTTCCCCCACTGCTCTCAGCCAACAGACCACGCGTCTACGTCGTGGATACGCTATACTGGCGATAAGTCGCGCCGAATGAATAATTTCCTGGATAAACTTCCAAAACGCGGGATCCGAATTTCGATCTGAAATCTGGAATACACCTTCCTTTTAATACTTTCAGAGATTCCCTAAAGAAATTGGCGGCGAGGGGCCATAGTTGTCGAGATGTCGATTTTTGAACGTCACTTTTTTTAACGCGCTCCTACTATATCTATAGCTGGCGGGATAAGCTCTGTCTATATCTATATATGTTATCGCACTCCGTTTTGTTCGAATGGTGTAGGGTCGGTGGAACGCGGGGCTGGGCGAAGAGCACCTCGAATGTGCGTGTGGAATCGTAGGGTGCGTGAAACACTAGTGTAGGCGCGGATCGGCGCGGATCTGCGTGCAATATTGAGATAGATACAGAGCGTCATACATTCATTTTTTTGTTATTCTACAGGTCATTTTTTTGCAGGTGTAATACATTTTTGGGGTTCATTTATTAACTTTTAATCGTTTTGGGATTTTATGAATTTTTTCTTGTCTAGTGTCTTATTTTTCTTTGTTTTTTCCTGCTTCTCATTTCTGGGATTTTGCATGGTTTTAAACGTTTTTTGGATTCGGTATAATTTTCAATTTTTTTCTTAATTATATTTTACATGGTACTTCCTTATAATGCTTGGTAACCGGCCGCTGCAGCGATGGTCTATATTACTACCCTTTAGATAGTAATATAGACATAGCAGAAGGGCGGTAAAAAAACAACATTCAAAAATCGATATCTCGAAAACTATGGCGCGTCGCCAAAAATCCCTTTAGGGGATCTCTTTAAATATTACAAGAAAGGTGTATGCCGAATTTCAGAACGAAATTCGGTTTCCGCTTTTCGGATGTTTAGCCAAACATATCAACAGGAGTCAGATGGACTTCTTAGCTTTACAATGATTTTTTCCGTAATTCCCGGTTCTGAACAACGGTGGGCTCCGTGAACCTAATAGCATTGCGCACTTCAATGGAGGTCTCTCTCGAAGGATCCCCTCAAAAGCCCTTTGAGACGTCGCCGAAATATCAACCGACTCGGAGAAGATTGAATATCTACAAATCGGCTGTTTGCCGCACTCTTTGCCTCTTGGTCGCTACGACACTTCGCTTCGAATCGCACAGTATAGGAAGTGCGTATTAGTATACTCGTTGGGTCTACTGTAATATTTGGGTCTCTCTTCCCATGTACAGCAGGTAGTGCGTTCTCACTTGCACCCGCGCGCGCTGCGCTACGCGTGCGCGTATGTTTGCATTTGCTATTCATTCGTTTCTGTTTCAAAGCAGTGCTGGAGTCAGTGCAACCAGATCGCGCGTAAAAGTTACCCCCTCTCTAGTCTCTTACGCGCCCATCACACAATCATGGTAGCGCGTGTCCGTGAGCGAGCGACGCTCGGACTCTCCAGAAAGAGCCGAGCACGGTCGAAGTTTCCCGACGGCGCCTTCGACAGCTACACGAATACCTGGACGCTGAGCACGCGCATGTGCAGCCAAGCCGAAACGAAGGCTTCGAGGGAAAAATCAATCAGAGCACGACTCGCGCGTGACGTCGGGTGACGTCACGCGCGGGTCGGTAGGCTTTTAGGTGATTTCGAGGCTTATTTAGCTCTTGATTCTCTGCGTTATTAATGTATACAAAAAATGGAAATCGTTGCCAATTTTTTTGTGGCTTTCGTTAGGTACAAGGAACGATCGGCGCAAATAAAAAAACTTCCCCTTATCGCCGGAAATACAATTTTTATTCGGATTCAACCCTCTCCCACGCCCGATAAGGGCGGGTTCCGGAGGTTGGAAATCGTTGCCAATTGGTTTGTGGCTTTCGTTGGGTACTAGGAATAATCGGCGCAAATAAAAAAACTGGGAATCCCTTTATCGCCGGAAAGACAATTTTTATATGAATTTCACCCCCTCTCCCACGCCCGATAAGGGCGGGTTCCGGAAGTTGGAAATCGTTGCCAATTTTTTTGTGGCTTTCGTTAGGTATCAGGAACGATCCGCGCAAATAAAAAAAATGGGAATCCCTTTATCGCCGGAAATACAATTTTTATTCGAATTTCACCCCCCCCCCCCCCCTCCCGCGCTCGATAAGGGCGGGTTCCGGAAGGTCGAAGTCGTTGCCAATTTTTTTGTGGCTTTCGTAAGGTACTAGGAACGATCGGCGCAAATAAAAAAACTGGGAATCCCTTTATCGCCGGAAATACAATTTTTATTCGAATTTCACCCTCTCTCCCACGCCTGATAAGGGCGGGTTCCGGAAGTTGAAAATCGTTCCCAATTTTTTTGTGGCTTCCGTTAGGTACTAGGAACGATCGGCGCAAATAAAAAAAGGGGGAATCCCTTTATCGTCGGAAATACAATTTTTATTCGAATTTCACTCTTTCTCCCACCCCCGATAAGGGCGGGTTCCGGAAGTTGGAAATCGTTGCCAATTTTTTTGTGGCTTTCGTTACGTACAAGGAATGATCGGCGCAAATAAAAAAACTGGGAATCCCTTTATCGCCGGAAATACAACTTTTATTCGAAGTTCACTCCCTCTTCCGCCCCCGATAAGGGCGGGTTCCGGAAGTTGGAAATCGTTGCCAATTTTTTTGTGGCTTTTGTTAGCTACTAGGAATGATCGGCGCAAATAAAAAAACTGGGAATCCCTTTATCGCCGGAAATACATTTTTTATTCGAATTTCACCCCCTCTCCCGCGCCCGATAAAGGCGGGTTCCGAAAGTTTGAAATCGTTGCCAATTTTTTTGTGGCTTTCGTTAGGTAATAGGAACGATCGGCGCAAATAAAAAAACTGGGAATCCCCTTATCGCCGGAAATACAATTTTTATTCGGATTCAACCCCCTCCCGAGCCCGATAACGGGGGGTTCCGGAAGTTGGAAATCGTTGCCAATTGTTTTGTCGCTTTCGTTGCGTACTAGAAACGATCGGCGCAAATAAGAAAAAACTGGGAATCCCTTTATCGCCGGAAACACAATTTTTATTTGAATTTCACCCCCTCTCCCACGCCCGATAAGGGCGGGTTCCGGAAGTTTGAAATCGTTGCCAATTCTTTTGTGGATTTCGTTAGGTATCAGGAACGAACCGCGCAAATAAAAAAACTGGGAATCCCCTTATCGCCGGAAATACAATTTTTATTCGGATTTCACTCCCTCTCCCACGCCCGATCAGGGCGGGTTCCGGAAGTTGGAAATCGTTGCCAATTTTTTTGTGGCTTCCGTAAAGTACTAGGAACGATCGGCGCAAATAAAAAAACTGCGAATCCCTTTATCGCCGGAAATACAATTTTTATTCGAATTTCACTCCCTCTTCCACCCCCGATAAGGGCGGGTTCCGGAAGTTGAAAATCGTTGCCAATTTTTTTGTGGCTTCCGTTAGGTACTAGGAAGGATCGGCGCAAATAAAAAAACTGGGAATCCCTTTATCGGAGGAAATACAATTTTTATTCGAATTTCACTCCCTCCTCCACCCCCGATAAGGGCGGGTTCCGGAAGCTGGAAATCGTTGCCAATTTTTTTGTGGCTTTCGTTACGTACAAGGAATGATCGGCGCAAATAAAAAAAAACTGGGAATCCCTTTATCGCCGGAAATACAATTTTTGGTTGAATTTCACCCCCTCTCCCACTCCTGATAAGGGCGGGTTCCGGAAGTTGGAAATCGTTGCCAATTTTTTTGTGGCTTCCGTTAGGTACTAGGAACGATCGGCGCAAATGAAAAACTGGGAATCCCTTTATCGCCGGAAATACAATTTTTGATCGAATTTCACCCCCTCTCCCACTCCTGATAAGGGCGGGTTCCGGATGTTGAAAATCGTTGCCAACTTTTGTGTGGCTTCCGTTAGGTACTAGGAACGATCGGCGCAAATAAAAAAAAACTGGGAATCCCTTTATCGCCGGAAATACAATTTTTATTTGAATTTCACCCCCTCTCCCACGCCCGATAAGGGCATGTTCCGGAAGTTTGAAATCGTTGCCAATTTTTTTGTGGCTTTCGTTAGGTATCAGGAACGATCGGCGCAAATAAAAAGACTGGGAATCCCTTTATCGCCGGAAATACAATTTTTATTCGAATTTCACCCCCTCTGCCACTCCCGATAAGGGCGGGTTCCGGAAGTTGGAAATCGTTGCCAATTTTTTTGTGACTTCCGTTAGGTACTAGGAACGATCGGCGCAAATAAAAAAACTGGGAATCCCTTTATCGCCGGAAATACAATTTTTATTCGAAGTTCACTCCCTCTTCCGCCCCCGTTATGGGCGGGTTCCGGAAGTTGGCAATCGTTGCCAATTTTTTTGTGGCTTCCGTTAGGTATTAGGAACGATCGGCGCAAATAAAAAAACTGGGAATCCCTTTGTCGTCGGAAATACAATTTTTATTTGAATTTCACCCCCTCTCCCACGCCCGATAAGGGCGGGTTCCGGAAGTTT
Organism: Ophion ellenae; assembly: GCA_963210295.1. Classification (NCBI taxonomy): domain Eukaryota; kingdom Metazoa; phylum Arthropoda; class Insecta; order Hymenoptera; family Ichneumonidae; genus Ophion; species Ophion ellenae. Next base: position 27,016,924 of record OY723387.1, read on the forward strand.
GAAATCGTTGCCAATTCTTTTGTGGTTTTCGTTAGGTATCAGGAACGAACCGCGCAAATAAAAAAACTGGGAATCCCCTTATCGCCGGAAATACAATTTTTATTCGAATTTCACTCCCTCTCCCACGCCCGATCAGGGCGGGTTCCGGAAGTTGGAAATCGTTGCCAATTTTTTTGTGGCTTCCGTTAAGTACTAGGAACGATCGGCGCAAATAAAAAAACTGCGAATCCCTTTATCGCCGGAAATACAATTTTTATTCGAATTTCACTCCGTCTTCCACTCCCGATAAGGGCGGGTTCCGGAAGTTGAAAATCGTTGCCAATTTTTGTGTGGCTTCCGTTAGGTACTAGGAACGATCGGCGCAAATAGAAAAACTGGGAATCCCTTTATCGGAGGAAATACAATTTTTATTCGAATTTCACTCCCTCCTCCAACCCCGATAAGGGCGGGTTCCGGAAGCTGGAAATCATTGCCAATTTTTTTGTGGCTTTCGTTACGTACAAGGAATGATCGGCGCAAATAAAAAAAACTGGGAATCCCTTTATCGCCGGAAATACACTTTTTATTCGAATTTCACCCCCTCTCCCACTCCTGATAAGGGCGGGTTCCGGAAGTTGGAAATCGTTGCCAATTTTTTTGTGGCTTCCGTTAGGTACTGGGAACGATCGGCGCAAATAAAAAACTGGGAATCCCTTTATCGCCGGAAATACAATTTTTCGAATTTCACCCCCTCTCCCACTCCTGATAAGGGCGGGTTCCGGAAGTTGAAAATCGTTGCCAACTTTTTTGTGGCTTCCGTTAGGTACTAGGAACGATCGGCGCAAATAAAAAAAACTGGGAATCCCTTAACGCCGGAAATACAATTTTTATTTGAATTTCACCCCCTCTCCCACGCCCGATAAGGGCATGTTCCGGAAGTCTGAAATCGTTGCCAACTTTTTTGTGGCTTTCGTTAGGTATCAGGAATGATCGGCGCAAATAAAAAGACTGGGAATCCCTTTATCGCCGAAAATACAATTTTTATTCGAATTTCACCCCCTCTACCACTCCCGATAAGGGCGGGTTCCGGAAGTTGGAAATCGTTGCCAATTTTTTTGTGACTTCCGTTAGGTACTAGGAACGATCGGCACAAATAAAAAAACTGGGAATCCCTTTATCGCCGGAAATACAATTTTTATTCGAAGTTCACTCCCTCTTCCGCCCCCGATAAGGGCGGGTTCCGGAAGTTGGCAATCGTTGCCAATTTTTTTGTGGCTTCCGTTAGGTATTAGGAACGATCGGCGCAAATAAAAAAACTGGGAATACCTTTATCGTCGGAAATACAATTTTTATTCGAATTTCAGTCTTTCTCCCACCCCCGATAACGGCGGGTTCCGGAAGTTGGAAATCGGTGCCAATTTTTGTGTGGCTTTCGTTACGTACAAGGAATAATCGGCGCAAATAAAAAAACTGAGAATCCCTGTATCGCCGGAAATACAATTTTTATTCGAAGTTCACTCCCTCTTCCGCCCCCGATAAGGGCGGGTTCCGGAAGTTGGCAATCGTTGCCAATTTTTTTTGTGGCTTTTGTTAGCTACTAGGAATGATCGGCGCAAATAAAAAAACTGGGAATCCCTTTATCGCCGGAAATACATTTTTTATTCGAATTTCACCCCCTCTCCCACGCCCGATGAGGGCGGGTTCCGGATGTTGGAAATCGTTGCCAATTTTTTTGTGGCTTCCGTTAGGTACGAGGAACGATCGGCGCACATAAAAAAAACTGCGCATCCCTTTATCGCCGGAAATACAACTGTTATTCGAATTTCACTCCCTCTTCCAGCCCCGATAAGGGCGGGTTCCGGGAGTTGAAAATCGTTGCCAATTTTTTTGTGGCTTCCGTTAGGTACTAGGAACGATCGGCGCAAATAAAAAAACTGGGAATCCCTTTATCGTCGGAAATACCATTTTTATTCGAATTTCACTCCCTCTTCCACCCCCGATAAGGGGGGTTCCGGAAGTTCGAAATCGTTGCCAATTTTTATGTGGCTTTCGTTACGTACAAGGAATAATCGGCCCAAATAAAAAAAACTGGGAATCCCTTTATCGCCGGAAATACAATTTTTATTTGAATTTCACCCCCTCTCCCACGCCCGATAAGGGCGGATTCCAGAAGTTTGAAATCGTTGCCAATTTTTTTGTGGCTTTCGTTAGGTATCAGGAACGATCGGCGCAAATAAAAAGACTGCGAATCCCTTTATCGCCGGAAATACACTTTTTATTCGAATTTCACCCCCTCTCCCACTCCTGATAAGGGCGGGTTCCGGAAGTTGGAAATCGTTGCCAATTTTTTTGTGGCTTCCGTTAGGTACTAGGAACGATCGGCGCAAATGAAAAACTGGGAATCCCTTTATCGCCGGAAATACAATTTTTATTCGAATTTCACCCCCTCTCCCACTCCTGATAAGGGCGGGTTCCGGAAGTTGAAAATCGTTGCCAACTTTTTTGTGGCTTCCGTTAGGTACTAGGAACGATCGGCGCAAATAAAAAAAACTGGGAATCCCTTTATCGCCGGAAATACAATTTTTATTTGAATTTCACCCCCTCTCCCACGCCCGATAAGGGCGGGTTCCGGAAGTTGGAAATCGTTGCCAATTTTTTTGTGACTTCCGTTAGGTACTAGGACCGATCGGCGCAAATAAAAAAACTGGGAATCCCTTTATCGCCGGAAATACAATTTTTATTCGAAGTTCACTCCCTCTTCCGCCCCCGATAAGGGCGGCTTCCGGAAGTTGGCAATCGTTGCCAATTTTTTTGTGGCTTCCGTTAGGTATTAGGAGCGATCGGCGCAAATAAAAAAACTGGGAATGCCTTTATCGTCGGAAATACAATTTTTATTCGAATTTCAGTCTTTCTCCCACCCCCGATAACGGCGGGTTCCGGAAGTTGGAAATCGTTGCCAATTTTTTTGTGGCTTTCGTTACGTCAAGGAATGATCGGCGCAAATAAAAAAAACTGGGATTCCCTGTATCGCCGGAAATACAATTTTTATTCGAAGTTCACTCCCCTTTTCGCCCCCGATAAGGGCGGGTTCCGGAAGTTGGCAATCGTTGCCAATTTTTTTGTGGCTTTTGTTAGCTACTAGGAATGATCGGCGCAAATAAAAAACTGGGAATCCCTTTATTTGAATTTCACCCCCTCTCCCACGCCCGATAAGGGCGTGTTCCGGAAGTTTGAAATCGTTGCCAATTTTTTTGTGGCTTTCGTTAGGTATCAGGAACGATCGGCGCAAATAAAAAGACTGGGAATCCCTTTATCGCCGGAAATACAATTTTTATTCGAATTTCACCCCTCTACCACTCCCGATAAGGGCGGGTTCCGGAAGTTGGAAATCGTTGCCAATTTTTTTATGACTTCCGTTAGGTACTAGGAACGATCGGTGCAAATAAAAAAACTGGGAATCCCTTTATCGCCGGAAATACAATTTTTATTCGAAGTTCACTCCCTCTTCCACCCCCGATAAGGGCGGGTTCCGGAAGTTGGAAATCGTTGCCAATTTTTTTGTGGCTTCCGTTAGGTACTAGCAACGATCGGCGCAAATAAAAAAACTGGGGATCCCTTTATCGCCGGAAATACGATTTTTATTCGAATTTCACTCCCTCTTCCACCCCCGATGAGGGCGGGTTCCGGAAGTTGGAAATCGATGCCAATTTTTTTGTGGCTTCCGTTAGGTACTAGGAACGATCGGCGCAAATAAAAAACTGGGAATCCCTTTATCGCCGGAAATACAATTTTCATTCGAATTTCACCCCCTCTCCAACTCCTGATAAGGGCGGGTTCCGGAAGTTGAAAATCGTTGCCAACTTTTTTGTGGCTTCCGTTAGGTACTAGGAACGATCGGCGCAAATAAAAAAACTGGGAATCTATTTATCGCCGGAAATACAATTTTTATTTGAATTTCACCCCCTCTCCCACGCCCGATAAGGGCGTGTTCCGGAAGTTTGAAATCGTTGCCAATTTTTTTGTGGCTTTCGTTAGGTATCAGGAACGATCGGCGCAAATAAAAAACTGGGAATCCCTTTATCGCCGGAAATACAATTTTTATTCGAATTTCACCCCCTCTCCCACTCCTGATAAGGGCGGGTGCCGGAAGTTGAAAATCGTTGCCAACTTTTTTGTGGCTTCCGTTAGGTACTAGGAACGATCGGCGCAAATAAAAAAACTGGGAATCTATTTATCGCCGGAAGTACAATTTTTATTTGAATTTCACCTCCTCTCCCACGCCCGATAAGGGCGTGTTCCGGAAGTTTGAAATCGTTGCCAATTTTTTTGTGGCTTTCGTTAGGTATCAGGAACGATCGGCGCAAATAAAAAGACTGGGAATCCTTTTATCGCCGGAAATACAATTTTTATTCGGATTTCACCCCCCCTACCACTCCCGATAAGGGCGGGTTCCGGAAGTTGGAAATCGTTGCCAATTTTTTTGTGACTTCCGTTAGGTACTAGGAACGATCGGCGCAAATAAAAAAACTGGGAATCCCTTTATCGCCGAAAATACAATTTTTATTCGAAGTTCACTCCCTCTTCCGCCCCCGACAACGGCGGGTTCCGGAAGTTGGCAATCGTTGCCAATTTTTTTGTGGCTTCCGTTAGGTATTAGGGACGATCGGCGCAAATAAAAAAACTGGGAATCCCTTTATCGTCGGAAATACAATTTTTATTCGAATTTCAGTCTTTCTCCTACCCCCGATAACGGCGGGATCCGGAAGTTGGAAATCGTAGCCAATTTTTTTGTGGCTTTCGTTACGTACAAGGAATGATCGGCGCAAATAAAAAAACTGGGAATCCCTGTATCGCCGGAAATACAATTTTTATTCGAAGTTCACTCCCTCTTCCGCCCCCTATAAGGGCGGCTTCCGGAAGTTGGCAATCGTTGCCAATTTTTTTGTGGCTTTTGTTAGCTACTAGGAATGATCGGCGCAAATAAAAAAACTGGGAATCGCTTTATCGCCGGAAATACATTTTTTATTCAAATTTCACCCCCTCTCCCACGCCCGATAAGGGCGGGTTCCGGAAGTTGGAAATCGTTGCCAATTTTTTTGTGGCTTCCGTTAGGTACGAGGAACGATCGGCGCACATAAAAAAAACTGCGCATCCCTTTATCGCCGGAAATACAATTTTTATTCGAAGTTCACTCCCCCTTCCGCCCCCGATAAGGGCGGGTTCCGGAAGTTGGCAATCGTTGCCAATTTTTTTGTGGCTTTTGTTAGCTACTAGGAATGATCGGCGCAAATAAAAAACTGGCAATCCCTTTATTTGAATTTCACCCCCTCTCCCACGCCCGATAAGGGCGTGTTCCGGAAGTTTGAAATCGTTGCCAATTTTTTTGTGGCTTTCGTTAGGTATCAGGAACGATCGGCGCAAATAAAAAGACTGGGAATCCCTTTATCGCCGGAAATACAATTTTTATTCGAATTTCACCCCTCTACCACTCCCGATAAGGGCGGGTTCCGGAAGTTGGAAATCGTTGCCAATTTTTATATGACTTCCGTTAGGTACTAGGAACGATCGGTGCAAATAAAAAAAACTCGCAATCCCTTTATCGCCGGAAATACAATTTTTATTCGAAGTTCACTCCCTCTTCCACCCCCGATAAGGGCGGGTTCCGGAAGTTGGAAATCGTTGCCAATTTTTTTGTGGCTTCCGTTAGGTACTAGCAACGATCGGCGCAAATAAAAAAACTGGGAATCCCTTCATCGCCGAAAATACAATTTTTATTCGAAGTTCACTCCCTCTTCCGCCCCCGATACGGGCGGGTTCCGGAAGTTGGCAATCGTTGCCAATTTTTTTGTGGCTTCCGTTAGGTATTAGGGACGATCGGCGCAAATAAAAAAACTGGGAATCCCTTTATCGTCGGAAATACAATTTTTATTCGAATTTCAGTCTTTCTCCTACCCCCGATAACGGCGGGTTCCGGAAGTTGGAAATCGTAGCCAATTTTTTTGTGGCTTTCGTTACCTACAAGGAATGATCGGCGCAAATAAAAAAACTGGGAATCCCTGTATCGCCGGAAATACAATTTTTATTCGAAGTTCACTCCCTCTTCCGCCCCCGATAAGGGCGGCTTCCGGAAGTTGGCAATCGTTGCCAATTTTTTTGTGGCTTTTGTTAGCTACTAGGAATGATCGGCGCAAATAAAAAAACTGGGAATCGCTTTATCGCCGGAAATACATTTTTTATTCATATTTCACCCCCTCTCCCACGCCCGATAAGGGCGGGTTCCGGAAGTTGGAAATCGTTGCCAATTTTTTTGTGGCTTCCGTTAGGTACTAGCAACGATCGGTGCAAATAAAAAAACTGGGGATCCCTTTATCGCCGGAAATACGATTTTTATTCGAATTTCACTCCCTCTTCCACCCCCGATGAGGGCGGGTTCCGGAAGTTGGAAATCGATGCCAATTTTTTTGTGGCTTCCGTTAGGTACTAGGAACGATCGGCGCAAATAAAAAACTGGGAATCCCTTTATCGCCGGAAATACAATTTTCATTCGAATTTCACCCCCTCTCCAACTCCTGATAAGGGCGGGTTCCGGAAGTTGAAAATCGTTGCCAACTTTTTTGTGGCTTCCGTTAGGTACTAGGAACGATCGGCGCAAATAAAAAAACTGGGAATCTATTTATCGCCGGAAATACAATTTTTATTTGAATTTCACCCCCTCTCCCACGCCCGATAAGGGCGTGTACCGGAAGTTTGAAATCGTTGCCAATTTTTTTGTGGCTTTCGTTAGGTATCAGGAACGATCGGCGAAAATAAAAAACTGGGAATCCCTTTATCGCCGGAAATACAATTTTTATTCGAATTTCACCCCCTCTCCCACTCTTGATAAGGGCGGGTGCCGGAAGTTGAAAATCGTTGCCAACTTTTTTGTGGCTTCCGTTAGGTACTAGGAACGATCGGCGCAAATAAAAAAACTGGGAATCTATTTATCGCCGGAAGTACAATTTTTATTTGAATTTCACCTCCTCTCCCACGCCCGATAAGGGCGTGTTCCGGAAGTTTGAAATCGTTGCCAATTTTTTTGTGGCTTTCGTTAGGTATCAGGAACGATCGGCGCAAATAAAAAGACTGGGAATCCTTTTATCGCCGGAAATACAATTTTTATTCGGATTTCACCCCCTCTACCACTCCCGATAAGGGCGGGTTCCGGAAGTTGGAAATCGTTACCAATTTTTTTGTGACTTCCGTTAGGTACTAGGAACGATCGGCGCAAATAAAAAAACTGGGAATCCCTTTATCGTCGGAAATACAATTTTTATTCGAATTTCACTCCCTCTTCCGCCCCCGATAAGGGCGGGTTCCGGAAGTTGGCAATCGTTGCCAATTTTTTTGTGGCTTCCGTTAGGTACTAGGAACGATCGGCGCAAATAAAAAAACTGGGAATCCCTTTATCGCCGAAAATACAATTTTTATTCGAAGTTCACTCCCTCTTCCGCCCCCGATAAGGGCGGGTTCCGGAAGTTGGCAATCGTTGCCAATTTTTTTGTGGCTTCCGTTAGGTATTAGGGACGATCGGCGCAAATAAAAAAACTGGGAATCCCTTTATCGTCGGAAATACAATTTTTATTCGAATTTCAGTCTTTCTCCTACCCCCGATAACGGCGGGTTCCGGAAGTTGGAAATCGTAGCCAATTTTTTTGTGGCTTTCGTTACGTACAAGGAATGATCGGCGCAAATAAAAAAACTGGGAATCCCTGTATCGCCGGAAATACAATTTTTATTCGAAGTTCACTCCCTCTTCCGCCCCCGATAAGGGCGGCTTCCGGAAGTTGGCAATCGTTGCCAATTTTTTTGTGGCTTTTGTTAGCTACTAGGAATGATCGGCGCAAATAAACAAACTGGGAATCGCTTTATCGCCGGAAATACATTTTTTATTCAAATTTCACCCCCTCTCCCACGCCCGATAAGGGCGGGTTCCGGAAGTTGGAAATCGTTGCCAATTTTTTTGTGGCTTCCGTTAGGTACGAGGAACGATCGGCGCACATAAAAAAAACTGCGCATCCCTTTATCGCCGGAAATACAATTTTTATTCGAAGTTCACTCCCCCTTCCGCCCCCGATAAGGGCGGGTTCCGGAAGTTGGCAATCGTTGCCAATTTTTTTGTGGCTTTTGTTAGCTACTAGGAATGATCGGCGCAAATAAAAAACTGGGAATCCCTTTATTTGAATTTCACCCCCTCTCCCACGCCCGATAAGGGCGTGTTCCGGAAGTTTGAAATCGTTGCCAATTTTTTTGTGGCTTTCGTTAGGTATCAGGAACGATCGGCGCAAATAAAAAGACTGGGAATCCCTTTATCGCCGGAAATACAATTTTTATTCGAATTTCACCCCTCTACCACTCCCGATAAGGGCGGGTTCCGGAAGTTGGAAATCGTTGCCAATTTTTTTATGACTTCCGTTAGGTACTAGGAACGATCGGTGCAAATAAAAAAACTCGCAATCCCTTTATCGCCGGAAATACAATTTTTATTCGAAGTTCACTCCCTCTTCCACCCCCGATAAGGGCGGGTTCCGGAAGTTGGAAATCGTTGCCAATTTTTTTGTGGCTTCCGTTAGGTACTAGCAACGATCGGCGCAAATAAAAAAACTGGGGATCCCTTTATCGTCGGAAATACGATTTTTATTCGAATTTCACTCCCTCTTCCACCCCCGATGAGGGCGGGTTCCGGAAGTTGGAAATCGTTGCCAATTGTTTTGTGGCTTTCGTTGGGTACTAGGAACGATCGGCGCAAATAAAAAAACTGGGAATCCCTTTATCGCCGGAAATACGACTTTTATTTGAATTTCACCCCCTTTCCCACGCCCGATAAGGGCGGGTGCCGGAAGTTTGAAGTCGTTGCCAATTTTTTTGTGGCTTTCGTTAGGTACTAGGAACGATCGGCGCAGATGAAAAACTGGGAATCCCTTTATCGCCGGAAATACAATTTTCATTCGAATTTCACCCCCTCTCCCACTCCTGATAAGGGCGGGTTCCGGAAGTTGAAAATCGTTGCCAACTTTTTTGTGGCTTCCGTTAGGTACTAGGAACGATCGGCGCAAATAAAAAACTGGGAATCCCTTTATCGCCGGAAATACAATTTTTATTCGAATTTCACCCCCTCTCCTACTCCTGATAAGGGCGGGTTCCGGAAGTTGGAAATCGATGCCAATTTTTTTGTGGCTTCCGTTAGGTACTAGGAACGATCGGCGCAAATAAAAAACTGGGAATCCCTTTATCGCCGGAAATACAATTTTCATTCGAATTTCACCCCCTCTCCAACTCCTGATAAGGGCGGGTTCCGGAAGTAGAAAATCGTTGCCAACTTTTTTGTGGCTTCCGTTAGGTACTAGGAACGATCGGCGCAAATAAAAAAACTGGGAATCTATTTATCGCCGGAAATACAATTTTTATTTGAATTTCACCCCCTCTCCCGCGCCCGATAAGGGCGTGTTCCGGAAGTTTGAAATCGTTGCCAATTTTTTTGTGGCTTTCGATAGGTATCAGGAACGATCGGCGCAAATAAAAAACTGGGAATCCCTTTATCGCCGGAAATACAATTTTTATTCGAATTTCACCCCCTCTCCCACTCCTGATAAGGGCGGGTTCCGGAAGTTGAAAATCGTTGCCAACTTTTTTGTGGCTTCCGTTAGGTACTAGGAACGATCGGCGCAAATAAAAAAAATGGGAATCTATTTATCGCCGGAAGTACAATTTTTATTTGAATTTCACCTCCTCTCCCACGCCCGATAAGGGCGTGTTCCGGAAGTTTGAAATCGTTGCCAATTTTTTTGTGGCTTTCGTTAGGTATCAGGAACGATCGGCGCAAATAAAAAGACTGGGAATCCTTTTATCGCCGGAAATACAATTTTTATTCGAATTTCACCCCCTCTACCACTCCCGATAAGGGCGGGTTCCGGAAGTTGGAAATCGTTGCCAATTTTTTTGTGACTTCCGTTAGGTACTTGGAACGATCGGCGCAAATAAAAAAACTGGGAATCCCTTTATCGCCGAAAATACAATGTTTATTCGAAGTTCACTCCCTCTTCCGCCCCCGATACGGGCGGGTTCCGGAAGTTGGCAATCGTTGCCAATTTTTTTGTGGCTTCCGATAGGTATTAGGGACGATCGGCGCAAATAAAAAAACTGGGAATCCCTTTATCGTCGGAAATACAATTTTTATTCGAATTTCAGTCTTTCTCCTACCCCCGATAACGGCGGGTTCCGGAAGTTGGAAATCGTAGCCAGTTTTTTTGTGGCTTTCGTTACCTACAAGGAATGATCGGCGCAAATAAAAAAACTGGGAATCCCTGTATCGCCGGAAATACAACTTTTATTCGAAGTTCACTCCCTCTTCCGCCCCCGATAAGGGCGGCTTCCGGAAGTTGGCAATCGTTGCCAATTTTTTTGTGGCTTTTGTTAGCTACTAGGAATGATCGGCGCAAATAAAAAAACTGGGAATCGCTTTATCGCCGGAAATACATTTTTTATTCAAATTTCACCCCCTCTCCCACGCCCGATAAGGGCGGGTTCCGGAAGTTGGAAATCGTTGCCAATTTTTTTGTGGCTTCCGTTAGGTACGAGGAACGATCGGCGCACATAAAAAAAACTGCGCATCCCTTTATCGCCGGAAATACAATTTTTATTCGAATTTCACTCTTTCTTCCACCCCCGATAAGGGCGGGTTCCGGAAGTTGAAAATCGTTGCCAATTTTTTTGTGGCTTCCGTTAGGTACTAGGAACGATCGGCGCAAATAAATAAACTGGGAATCCCTTTATCGTCGGAAATACCATTTTTATTCGAATTTCACTCCCTCTTCCACCCCCGATAAGGGAGGTTCCGGAAGTTGGAAATCGTTGCCATTTTATTTGTGGCTTTCGTTACGTACAAGAAATGATCGGCGCAAATAAAAAAAAACTGGCAATCCCTTTATCGCCGGTAATACAATTTTTATTCGAATTTCACCCCCTCTCCCACTCCCGATAAGGGCGGGTTCCGGAAGTTGGAAATCGATGCCAATTTTTTTGTAGCTTCCGTTAGGTACTAGGAACGATCGGCGCAAATAAAAAAACTGGGAATCCCTTTATCGTCGGAAACATAATTTTTATTCGAATTTCACTCCCTCTCCCGCCCCCGATATGGGCGGGTTCCGGAAGTTGGAAATCGTTGCCAATTTTTTTGTGGCTTTCGTTACCTACAAGGAACGATCGGCGCAAATGAAAAACTGGGAATCCCTTTATCGCCGGAAATACAATTTTTATTCGAATTTCACCCCCTCTCCCACTCCTGATAAGGGCGGGTTCCGGAAGTTGGAAATCGATGCCAATTTTTTTGTGGCTTCCGTTAGGTACTAGGAACGATCAGGGCAAATAAAAAACTGCGCATCCCTTTATCGCCGGAAATACAATTTTCATTCGAATTTCACTCTTTCTTCCACCCCCGATAAGGGCGGGTTCCGGAAGTTGAAAATCGTTGCCAATTTTTTGTGGCTTCCGTTAGGTACTAGGAATGATCGGCGCAAATAAAAAAAACTGGGAATCCCTTTATCGTCGGAAATACCATTTTTATTCGAATTTCACTCCCTCTTCCACCCCCGATAAGGGGGGTTCCGGAAGTTGGAAATCGTTGCCAATTTTTTTGTGGCTTTCGTTACGTACAAGGAATGATCGGCGCAAATAAAAAAAACTCGGAATCCCTTTATCGCCGGAAATACAATTTTTATTTGAATTTCACCCCCTCTCCCACGCCCGATAAGGGCGAATTCCAGAAGTTTGAAATCGTTGCCAATTTTTTTGTGGCTTTCGTTAGGTAGCAGGAACGATCGGCGCAAATAAAAAGACTGGGAATCCCTTTATCGCCGGAACTACACTTTTTATTCGAATTTCACCCCCTCTCCCACTCCTGATAAAGGCGGGTTCCGGAAGTTGGAAATCGTTGCCAATTTTTTTGTGACTTCCGTTAGGTACTAGGAACGATCGGCGCAAATAAAAAACTGGGAATCCCTTTATCGCTGGAAATACAATTTTTATTCGAAGTTCACTCCCTCTCCCGCCCCCGATATGGGCGGGTTCCGGAAGTTGGAAATCGTTGCCAATTTTTTTGTGGCTTTCGTTACGTACAAGGAATGATCGGCGCAAATAAAAAAATTGAGTATCCCTTTATCGCCGGAAATACAATTTTTATTCGAATTTCACCCCCTCTCCCACGCCCGATAAAGGCGTGTTCCAGAAGTTTGAAATCGTTGCCAATTTTTTTTGTGGCTTTCGTTAGGTATCAGGAACGATCAGCGCAAATGAAAAAACTGGGAATCCCTTTATCGCCGGAAATACAATTTTTATTCGAATTTCACCCCCCCCCCCCCCCTCCCACGCTCGATAAGGGCGGGTTCCGGAAGTTTGAAGTCGTTGCCAATTTTTTTGTGGTATTTGTTAGCTACTAGGAATGATCGGCGAAAATAAATAAACTGGGAATCCCTTTATCGCCGAAATACATTTTTTAATCGAATTTCACTCCCTCTCCCACCCCCGATAAGGGCGGATTCCGGAAGTTGGAAATCATTGCCAATTTTTTTGTGGCTTTCGTTGGGTACTAGGAACGATCGGCGCAAATAAAAAACCTGGGAGTCCCTTTATCGGCGGTAAAACAATTTTATTCGAATTCCACCCCCTCTCCCATGCCCGATAAAGGCGGGTTCCGTAAGTTGGAAATCGTTGCCAATTTTTTTGTGGCTTTTGTTAGGTACTAGGAACGATCGGCGCAAATAAAAAAACTGAGAATCCCTTTATCGCCGGGAATACAATTTTTATTCGAACTTCACCCCCTCTCCCGCCCCCCATAAGGGTGGGTTCCGGAAGTTTGAAATCGTTGCCAATTTTTTTGTGGCTTTCGTTAGGTACTAGGAACGATCGGCGCAAATAAAAAACTGGGAATCCCTTTATCGCCGGAAATACAATTCTTATTCGAATTTCACTCCCTCTCCCACCCCCGCTCAGGGCGGGTTCCGGAGGTTGGAAACCGTTGCCAATTTTTTTGTGGCTTCCGTTAAGTACTTGGAACGATCGGCGCAAATAAAAAAAACTGGGAATCCCTTTATCCCCGGAAATACATTTTTTATTATAATTTCACTCCCTCACCCACCCCCGATAAGGGCGGGTTTCGGAAGTTGGAAATCGTTGCCAATTTTTTTGTGGCTTCCGTTAGGTACTAGGAACGATCGGCGCAAATAAAAAAACTGGGAATCCCTTTATCGCCGGAACTACAATTTTTATTCGAATTTCACTCCCTCTTCCACCCCCGATAAGGGCGGGTTCCGGAAGTTGGAAATCGCTGCCAATTTTTTTGTGGCTTCCGTTAGGTACTAGGAACGATCGGCGCAAATAAAAAAACTGGGAATCCCTTTATCGCCGGAACTACAATTTTTATTCGAATTTCACTCCCTCTTCCACCCCCGATAAGGGCGGGTTCCGGAAGTTGGAAATCGCTGCCAATTTTTTTGTGGCTTCCGTTAGGTACTAGGAACAATCGGCGCAAATAAAAAAACTGGGAATCCCTTTATCGTCGGAAATACAATTTTTATCCGTATTTCACTCCCTCTCCCACCCCCGATAAGGGCGGGTTCCGGAAGTTGGAACTCGTTGCCAATTTTTTTGTGGCTTTCGTTACGTACAACGAATGATCGGCGCAAATAGAAAAACTGGGAATCCCTTTATCGCCGAAAATACAATTTTTATCCGAATTTCACTCCCTCTCCCACCCCCGATATGGGCGGGTTCCGGAAGTTGGAAATCGTTGCCAATTTTTTTGTGGCTTTCGTTACGTACAAGGAATGATCGGCGCAAATAAAAAAACTGAGAATCCCTTTATCGCCGGAAATACAATTTTTATTCGAATTTCACCCCCTCTCGCACGCCCGATAAGGGCGGGTTCCGGAAGTTTGAAATCGTTGCCAATTTTTTTGTGGCTTTCGTTAGGTACAAGGAACGATCGGCGCAAATAAAAAAAATGGGAATCCCCTTATTGCAAGAAATGCAATTTTTATTCGGATTCAACTCCCTCCCACGCCCGATAAGGGCGGGTTCCGGAAGTTTGAAGTCGTTGCCAATTGTTTGTGGCTTTCGTTAGGTACTAGGAACGATCGGCGCAAATAAAAAAACTGGGAATCCCTTTATCCCCGGAAATACAATTTTTATTCTAATTGCACTCCCTCACCCACCCTCGATAAGGGCGGGTTCCGGAAGTTGGAAATCGTTGCCAATTTTTTTGTGACTTCCGTTAGGTACTAGGAACGATCGGCGCAAAGATCAAAACTGGGAGTCCCTTTATCGCCAGAAATACAATTTTTATTCGAATTCCACCCCCTCTCCCACGCCCGATAAGGGCGGGTTCCGGAAGTTGGAAATCGTTGCCAATTTTTTTGTGGATTTTGTTAGGTACTAGGAACGATCGGCGCAAATAAAAAAACTGGGAATCCTTTTATCGACGGAAATACAATTTTTATTCGAACTTCACTCCCTCTCCCACCCCCGATAAGGGCGAGTTCCGGAGGTTGGAAACCGTTGCCAATTCTTTTGTGGCTTCCGTTACTTAACGGAGTACTTACTAGGAACGATCGGCGCAAATAAAAAAAACTGGGAATCCCTTTATCGCCGGAAATACATTTTTTAATCGAATTTCACTCCCTCTCCCACCCCCGATAAGGGCGGGTTGCGTTAGTTAAAAATCGTTCCCAATTTTTTTGTGGGTCTCTTTAGGTACTAGGAACAATCAGCGCAAATAAAAAACTGAGAAATTCTTTACCAACGGAAATACGATTTTCATTCGACTTTCACTCTCCCCTAAGGGTGGGTTCCGAAAGTTGGAAATCGTTGCTAATTTTTTTGTGGTCTTTCGCAGACGCCCAAAACTGTTGCCGTAAATAAAAAAAAAGTGGGAATATCATTATCACCCGAGATATAATTTTTTTTCACTTTCATCCCCTCAATAAGGGTGGATTCTCGGCCCCCAAATTTTTTTAAACGTTTTGTATAGCCTGTACAGATATTCTGGAGTCATAATGTACCTGAAAAAAATTAATTAAAAATAAAAAAAAATTAAAAGACTTTCGTTGGAATCCAACGTTGCAAATTTCAGGCTCATATTTATTCTCGATCGCGGGTATGATCGGTAGATACCGTACTTTCTATACCTCTCAGCAAATATGATTGCTGCTTACGCGCTGCAAAAAACAACGGTAAAAATGACGCAAAAATAATTGTTAAAAAAAAGATTTTTGCTTTTATTCTCGATCTCAGGTATGATCGGTAGATACGGTCCTTTCGGTACCTCTCAGCAAATATAGATTGCTGCTTACGTGCTGCAAAAAAACAACGGTGTAAACATTTTGCAAAACTAATAATTTAAACAATTACTTTTGCATTTATTCTCGATCACGTGTATGATCGGTAGATACGGTACTTTCTATGCCTCTCAGCAAATATGACTGCTGCTTACGCGCTACAAAAAACAACGGTAAAATGTACGCAAAAATTGTTGTTAAAAACAATATTTTTGCCTTCATTCTCGATCTCGGGTATGATCGGTAGATACGGTACTTTCTGTACCTCTCAGCAAATATAGATTGTTGCTTACGCGATGCAAAAAAGAACGGTGTAAAAATTACGTCAAAATAATTGTTTAAAAAAGTATTTTTGCATTTATTCTCGATCTCGGGTATGATCGGTAGATACGGTACGTTCTGTACCTTGCAGCAAATATAGATTGATGCTTACGCGCTGCAACGTACCTCTCAGCAAATATGATTGCTGCTTACGCGCTACAAAAAACGACGGAAAAAATTACGTAAAAATAATTGTTTAAACAATTATTTTTGCATTTATTCGCGATCGCGGGTATGATCGGTAGATACGGTACATTCTGTACCTCTCAGTAAAAAAAGATTGCTGCTTACGCGCTACAAAAAACAACAGTGTAGTAAAAATTTCGCAAAAATAATTATTTAAACAATTGTTTTTGCATTTATTCTCGACCACGTTTGTGATCGGTCGGTGCGAAGAGCTTCGCAGCACTCAGCAAGTATTTGCTGGTGACGCACTGCGAACGACAGCGCTCATATGAAGATAGCGCTTTCGTTCCATCTAGTTTTATACTACATATTCAATTATCTAAATAATTGATGGCATTTTCTTCTTGAACGGAGCCCGTCGTCAAATATTGACGTAAACCATGACACACCGTGAGTGTTCACCGGCGGCTCGCTGCAAAATGCACTGACAATATTTGCAACCAATCATTTAAACAATGGACTTTTATCTCGACCACGCTTGTGATCGGTAGATGCGAAGATCTTCGCACCGCTCAGAAAGTCTTTGCTGGTGAGGCACTGCGAACGACAGCGTTCATATGAAGATATTAGCGCTCTCTTTCCATCTAGTTTTATACTACAGATTCAATTATGTGAATAATTGATGGCATTTTCTTCTCGAATGGAGCCTGTCGGCAAATATTGACATAAATCATGACACACCGTAAGTGTTTGCCGGCGGCTCACTGCAAAATGCTGTGACAATATTTGCAATCAATCATTTAACCGATGGACTTTTATCTTGACCACGCTTGTGATCGGTAAGAGCTTCGCACCGCTCAGCAATTCTTTGCTGGTGACGCACTGCGAACGACAGCGCTCATATGAAGATATTAGCGCTCCCGCTCGATCTAGTTTTATATTACAGATTCAATTATGTAAATAATTTATGGCATTTTCTTCTCGAACGGAGCCCGTCGCTAAATGTTGACGCAAATCATGACACACCGTGAGTGTTCGCCGGCGGCTCGCTGCAAAATGCAGTGACAATATTTGCAATCAATCATTTAAACAATGGACTTTTATCTCGACCACGCTTGTGATTGGTAAGTGCGAAGAGCTTCGCTTCGAAGAGGTTCCACGAGCTCAGGAATTTTTTTTTCAGTTAAGTAGATGGATAGGTCAGTTAGCTTCTGTATTCAGCTTTAATTTCGTTTTTTATTAGTCTCTCTACGTCAATTTTTTGCTGAGATATCCAATCTTGAATGAAAAAGTATACTTTAGTAGAAGAGCTAGGGCGGTTCTAACCCAGGCATCTCAGGGGGGAGCGGGGCGGCGGGGTCCAGCGCGGGGAAGCCAAGTGCCTGGTGGCGGGGGGGGGGGGGGGGGTCCAGCGCGGGGACGTGACGTCAGGGGTCTCTGTGGAGGGGGTAGCCATGTGGTCGGAAGAGCGACTGTCGGGAGGGGGAAGCCGTCGTCGACGAGTGTTTTCTGGGGGCGGGGGTCAGGTAGTGGTGAGTGACCGTTGAAAACCCATAAATCTCCTAATTTATTATAGACATAAAAAAAGATTAGCATCGATGCAGTGTTTTTCTTTCTACACTATTTAGTCCGTGTGAAAATAGAACTCACACACACACACGATATGTGTGTATGTAATGGCCATATATGGGTAGGAAAATTTCGTTAATTTGAAGCGATACATGAAGGGGACGGCTTTTCAAAGCTGTTTATTTATGTAATGCCGGTGTAATGCGCTTGGTTTCGTTTCCGAAATCTTTAAAATGTTTGTATGCGTGTCCACTCCTGTCACGCAAGGTCTTCGTTCCCATTCCATGTTAAGATGTCGCATGTAAGTCCGCCGAATCTCGCTGACTCTTGACACAGGTCTTAACAAGTCAGGGTTGAAGCTTTTTTTTTTTTACATTCATAGCCACTCACGATGGGAATTTTTTTATAGCTCGAATATTCAAAACATAGATAAAAACAACGTATTTTTTGGACAAACTATCAACTTTAGGGATCTATCGTCTTTAGCCTCGATGGACCACTTGAGCAGAGCTGCAGGACCCCATAAAATAAATCTTTTCACTCGATGCATCCCAACTTGTTATTTTTGTCTCGTTTCCCTCGGTCAATATATACCAGCGCGTTATCGGAAAATCTGTAGGGGTCTGCTGTTCAGAAAAGGGGTACTCCACGGTCGAGGTGAAATCTAGCCAGACTCATCAAGCATTGATTTTTATGATCTCCACACATTTTCGGATTACCATGTATGTGCAACTTGCCTCCAAAACATAGATGAATACGACGTATTTTCGTGGAAAAAAAAAAGATTAACTTTAGGGGTCTATCGTCGAAAGCCTTTGAGGCCAATGGACCACTTGATCACAGCTGCAGGACCCATAAAATACATCTTTTAACCCGATGCATCCCGACTTGTTTTCTATGTCGTTTCTTCCTCAGACAATCTTTACCAACACGATATCGGAAAAAGTCCGGTTTTTCCCCCGAGATATAGGGAAAGCCGAAATTTTTCTTCCGAACGGGGAGCCATTTTTTTTATTATCTGCTTCGCTCCAAACTGGCCACACTTTGAACGAAGCAGTCAGTCAGCTAACATCGCGGAAGTCGTCTCCAACTTATTACTATGGATAACAACATTGAACAAAGCTTGCACGATCAAGCCGCGCTTTTAAGTTCGTTCGAAGATTTTACTGTGTGGCAGCAACGGTGCGTCGAGTTCATCGAAGTGCTAGAAACGCAAAGCCGAACTAAGCGCCCGCGCTTGGTAATTGGACATCAACAGTCACTGATAGCCCAAATATCGCGTCTGGAAGGATTGAAGAATTCTGTATGCAGCCGTTTTATACACACGGGTGCAGGGCATGGTGATCATGGATTAATCTGGCGTGAGATTGACACATCATTCAAGAGTCGAATATCGACTGGTTCTGTAATCAATCACAGTCACATCGAGCCGAAACAATTTCTTAATGATGCTCGGGACCTAGTGCTTCAACATGTACAAAATATTATCTGCAAGCACAACAGTATCAAAGTTAATACGGTGTTCAATGGTGAATTCGCGAGTGGAGATAAACATGCTAATAAAAGTGTCAACACGCGAAACTGTGAACTCTTTAACACAAGCGATTTGAATGAGTGGTATGAACAGCGTGTTATTGAGCCCACTTTAACCTCACTCGACGAATTTCAAGAACGAGACAGTGGCTGGGCTCTACGGAAAATACTTAACCTCACGATAAATGTGAATACGTATAATCCGATGCGTGCTGGGTGCTCCATATCATTACCGCGGGAAATAATGTTGAAGAGGGCTGTGGTTAACATCAAATCCAACGATAACGCATGTTTCGCGTGGGCAGTTGTCGCTGCTTTATACCCAGCTGAACGACACAGTGACCGTCCATCTTCTTACCCTCATTATTCGACAGTGCTGAATCTGAAGGATATCGAATTCCCGGTGACGATACATCAAATTAAAAAATTTGAATTTAATAACAATGTATCGATCAACGTATATACCACCACCACCAAAAAGGACATTGTTCCAATACGAGTCACTCAACACAAGAAGGAGAAGCACATCAATTTGCTGTACATGCAAGATACTGAAGACAACAATGTGGGGCATTTCGTATGGATCAAGAATCTGTCGAGACTCGTGAGGGCGCAACTGACCAAAAAGGAGCATAAAAAATATATCTGTGATCGGTATGTAGTTCCCATAATATATATATACATATATATATATGTAATTATATATGCTTGACGAATTAAACAAATCAATTTTTTTTTCTTTTTGCAGGTGTTTGCACTATTTCGGTTCCGAGGAAAAATTGCAATCGCACGAGGTCGATTGTGGGACGATAAACGACTGTGCAATTCGACTACCAAACGACACCAATAAGTGGCTCCAGTTCAGCAACTTTAGCCGGAAAGAGCGACATCCTTTCATCGTGTATGCTGATTTGGAGTGTGTGCTGGCAAAGACCGATGGGGAGAACCTGGCGAAAGATATGTATCAACATCATGAAGTATTTAGCATCGGATACTATGTGCGTTGTTCGTATGACGATTCATTATCTTCATATCACTCGCGTCGCAGTGCTGATTGTGTATCGTGGTTTGTCGAAGAACTAAAAAATCTAGCACTGCGGATAAAAGAAATTTTCTGCGACAACGTGCCAATGGTATATTTAACACCGAGTGAGTGGGCTAGTTATCGAGCCGCGACTCAATGTCACATTTGTAAGAAACCATTTGCGCATGAAGATGTACGCGTTCGCGATCATTGCCATCTGACTGGACGCTATAGAGGCCCTGCCCATTCCAACTGCAACTTAAATTACAAGCAGTCATTTTTCATTCCTGTAGTTTTCCACAATTTATCCGGCTATGATGCGCATTTTATAATCAAGGAAGTAGCCACAGCGTTCGAAGGAAGAACCGATGTGCTTCCAATTACAAAGGAGAAATACATCTCCTTTACGAAGCATGTTGAAATTAAAGACGATTCAAAACATAGGATCCAATTGCGCTTCATCGATTCGTACAAATTCCTCAACACCAGTCTCGACAAATTAGCCTCATTTTTGACCGAGGACAAACTCAAAATTTTACGCATGCAATTCCCAACTCTCTCGACAGACGATTTCAATTTGCTGACGCGAAAAGGGGTCTTCCCTTATGAATATATTGATGACGTGACCAAGCTAGACGACACTTGCCTACCACCACGTGACGCATTTTATAGTTCCCTGACAGATGCTACAGTATGTGAGAGTGAGTATGCACATGCTAAGAAAGTTTGGGAGCGGTTCTCCATTCGAACGCTGGGTGACTATAGCGATTTGTATCTGAAGACAGATGTCTTGTTATTAGCTGATATTTTCGAAAACTTTCGAAATACATGCATTGAGAGCTATGGCCTAGATCCCGCGTATTACTACACATTGCCGGGGTATACCTGGGATGCAATGTTAAAACACTCGAATGTCAAGTTTGAGTTACTAACTGACATCGACATGGTTTTATTCGTTGAGCGGGGTATACGCGGTGGTCTCAGTCAATGCTCAAACTGATATGCTCACGCTAATAATAAGTACATGGAGTCGTTTGATCCATCGAAAGCATCATCATACTTGATGTATTTTGACGTCAACAATTTGTATGGATGGGCAATGTGTCAACCCTTGCCATATGCAGATTTTCGATGGGTCAACGACGTGTCCAATTTTGATCCATCTTCCATCGCGCTAGATTCACCGACAGGCTACATCCTTGAGGTCGACTTGGAATATCCCCAATCTCTACATGATGCGCACAAAGACCTACCGTTTTGCCCAATACACGAAAAACCACCGGGTAAGCAGCAGGAAAAGCTACTAGCAACCGTCAGCGATAAAAAACGCTACATCATACACTACAGAAATTTACAACAATGTTTACGTCATGGACTTTGCCTCACAAAAATCCATAGGGTATTACAATTCACGCAATCCCCATGGCTACGTTCATATATCGAGTTAAATACTCAGTTTCGAACGCTGGCCAAAAACGATTTTGAAAAGAATTTATTCAAATTGATGAATAATGCGGTGTTTGGCAAAACGATGGAGAATGTGCGCAATCATGTAGATGTAAAGCTTTTGACAAAATGGGAGGGCAGGTATGGCGCGGAGGCAATGATTGCGAAGCCAAACTTCCACAGCCGAAGCGTTTTCTCCGAAAACCTCGTTGCCGTAGAATTGCGCAATCTCGAGGTGAAGTTCAACAAGCCGATATATGTGGGTATGTGCATACTCGACATATCCAAAACGTGCTTGTATGGATTTCATCACGAGTATATGGTACCATTGTATCGGAATAAATGTAAAGTGATGTATACCGATACAGATAGCCTCATATATGCCATTGAGAGCGAAGATGTATATGCAGACATGAAGTGTGACATTGAAAAATTTGATACGAGCGACTATTCAGCGGACAATAGGTATGATATGCCGCTTGTCAATAAGAAGGTACCCGGTCTCATGAAAGACGAATGCAATGGTGCAATTATGACCGAGTTCATTGGACTTCGATCGAAAATGTATGCGACACGTGTCGAGGGTAAGAAGGATACAAAAAAGTTAAAGGTGTCAAGAGCAATGTTGTGGCTAGGACAATCACGTTTGACGATTATGCCCGATGCTTGAAGGAAGACATTGAAATGATGCGTAGTCAAACGTGTATTCGATCGAAGTTGCACAAGGTCTACACCATTCGTGAGACGAAAATCGCTCTAAGTCCTCATGATGATAAGCGGTATATCATACCTGGGACCTCTGATACCCTACCATGGGGGCATTACAGAATACCGTCGTGAAAAGTTTTGTAATTTTTTTCCCCCCACAACCTTGATGTAAAATTGTGTATACTTTGTGAATATTGATGTATAAAACTCGTGAAAATTATGTATATATTTTGTTCACTCGATGTTAAAATTATGTTTGTTGTATGTATTGCGCAAGAATGGATTTATTATTTTCCGTAAATAAAGAAGCGGACTTTTTATAATCACATGTGTATATTCACTCTATCCATCTCCTCACGTTCCACGAAAAAGGATGACGGCGAGAAGGGGGGAAGCCTGCTGTGGAGTCGGTCGGAGGCCTTGGAGGGATGCGGGGACGACCAGCAGGTCAAGAGTCATAAAACATACATATTTTTCCATTTTCTTTATTATCGACTACAAATCGGATTTACTTATCCAACTATTGTGGCTATTGTCGAAACCTAACCACTTTACAAACATTCGATTACCGCGCTTCTTCAATACCGCTTCAATGAGATAGATATCGGGGTGCTTGACCCTGAGAAGCTCTTGTTCGTAGAAACCACCGGCGATCGGTTCATCTTTATGGTCCTTCAAGTGGTACGTCACGGGATGAGTTTTTTTCACACGATAGATGGTAAATATTTCTGTTGTCCAGTTTGGGGTGTAACCCTTTTCGAAAACAGTCTTAAATTTGCTGATTCTCACTTTATCACCAACGGCGAATTTCGGTTGTCTTTTTATTGGAGGCTTATTGAAAATCTGCTGCAATTGCTTCTCATTTTCCGCGTTGACATTTCTCGGCTTCATCTTAATGGTGCGATGTACCGAATCGTTGTACTCGGCTACTAGATTATCAAGAATATCGATCCACTTATAATTACCACGAAGACTAAATTGCATCCACATCTTGTTCTTCAATGTACGATTGAAACGCTCGCAAATGGATGCCTTCAAGTTGCTATATGTTGAATACATGTGAATATTGTACTTTTTCATGATGGCCTTGAAGTCACAATTGTAGAATTCTTTTCCCTGATCAACATGCAAGTTCTGCGGTATGCGTCCCTTAACGAGGATCGACTTCATTGCTGCTGCTACATCTTTACCACTCTTACTCAAAATTGGCATGGCCCAGGCGAATTTCGAGAAGGTATCGATGACGGTGAGAAGAAATTTGTGTTTGGAGTTTTGACGCGCGTATGATGACATATCGACGAGATCGGCTTGCCAGGTTTCGTCCAAGCCCCGGATGTCCACATGCCGACGTGGATAGTTTCGTCGAGCAGGCTTATGTAGCTCTAGCACGAGAGCGCTCCTTTTCTCGTTCATTTTCCAGTCCACGCAGTCGCGCATCCAATTCAGCAATGACGTGTGAATTACGCATCACCAAATCTTGTAGAGTTTTGACATTGGCCTCGAGTGTTTTTGCAATGTCTCTTATCGTAGCTTCAAGTCCATTAACCAACAATTGACTACTCTCATTCATTTCTTTGCGTATGTTCTTAATGATAGTTCGGGATCTCTTTTGTAACGCACTTAGAGTGATGGCGTCATCTTCTCCTTCTGGATTTGCAATGTTACACAATCGTTTCTGCCCCAAGTCATAATGACCATCTGCGGTAATTCTAAAGCCAATCCCAGGTCGACCTGGAGGACCTTGCTTACTGTGGAGTACACTCCTACTTGAATGACGTCCAAACACATCGACACTCATGATGAGAATGTGTAAATTCTCCGATGTCGACTTAATAAATGATTTCAGCTTCTCGCAATTCCTCGATAATCGATATAATTTCATTCGCATGGGCCGAATTTCCGGCTGCTTGTGATGCCAAGAGTAAACGAAGACGATCTACTAGCTCATTTGGATTGTCCCAATAAATATAGTCCGATTGTGTGTTTTTTCTAGCTAGCTTATACTTTGGCATACCCTGTCCCACATGATGATCAACTATATTTGCAATATATGTGTTAAATTTGTGGCTGGTGTTACGTCGTATAGCCTCACTAGGCTTATAAAATTTTTTGTGCGCATTCGTCGAGATTACAATCTTTTCATAGTTTTTCAAATCGTCCGGTGTGAGAGTTTCGACATTGGGCACTTTTTTAAACAACAGCTCTGTTAATCCAACAGTTTTCGCATAACTCGCATCTCCCACGCGAATATGTTGAGAGTCGAAAATTACCGGAGAATTACCAATCATTAATTTGTTGCTTGCGAGATTCCGTACACCATATAATACATCCAAGTTTGCCTTTCTATTTGTTTGTAATAGCAGGATATATTCACGGATCAATTCCTCGACATTTTGCGAGTCATCATCATCATCCTCGTATATTAATTTAAACGAATCTTGGGTTTCACTCTTGAAGGAATCTTGTGCCTCGTTCTTCAATTGATGTTTCGCACTATTTAATGCATCTCCTTCTTCAACATTATCACTCACTTTTTCATCCTTAATTTCCTCCTTCACCACCTCACCGTTTTTATATGACACCAATTTCTCCAATGGTCTCACGATAGGCTTAAAGACATCTTGCATTCTCTGCTCATCGCTATATTTTCCAATTTTGATCATCCGATGCTTTCGTCTGATTGCATCGCTCGCTTTGGCAATATCATGCAATACATCTTTTTCTCGCAACAGTTGTTCGCTCTTCATGTTGTCACTGCCACGGTATGCACAATACTGTCTCTTCAACTACCAGCGATGAGTCATTTATCAATGGTTAGAAAACAATCAAAACCCTGTCTATATCGGCCTTCGTTAATATCGCTATCCTTATCAATTGTGACAAATGCATACTTGTCGGAATTCCAGCATTTCACGCACATGTTTTTAAAGCACGTATAAGTCATATCCGTATTAACATGATCGTTGTAGACGTGTTTGAGATTCATATCGTCCTGCTTGAAAAGCACCACGAAATTTGCATTATCTCTCACGAGATGTTTGGGGATACGAGTGTACGTCTGACAAAGATAAAAACTGTCAACAATCTCGTGTCTTCCCATGGAAAAGAAGGCCCGAACATTATCCTGCCTTTCGCATGCTATATCATCAAAGATGAATATAGAGTTGGATCGTGCATCACTTGGTGCTATCACTTGTTCATGCGCCTCGAATGGATGATATTCAACTCCACTCACAGGTTCGAGTAATTGTTCGAGCAACTTATACTTTGGCTGCTTCAACGATTTGGAATACAAGTAAATGTTCTCAAATCTCAAACCATTCGGATGGATGATGAGAGTGAGCAAAGCGTTGGTTTTCCCACAATTCGATGGACCGCAAAACAGTGCACGTATGCTATCCGGCAATAAATTCCCATGACGTTTTTGTTTCTTCTTCCTCCCTCCGTCTTCGACAAACTCGTCGAAATTTATCACGGGGAGTCCACCTCCGATAGTTTGCTTCTTGGACGTCATCTCACACACGACTAACGATGAAATCATATAAATAGGATTCTTATAGGGATCATCAATCAGTCGCATATTGTCTTTAGACATGATCGTGCATAGCAAGAGCGGTAAAGGTTTAGTCAACCGCCTAATCAACAAACTCCCCGTTGAACTACATCTGCCGGGGTATCAGTATTGTGGGCCAGGCACAAAGTTGGTCAAGCGCCTTGCTCGTGGTGATCCGGGCATTAACCCATTGGATACGGCTTGCAAACAACACGATATTGCGTATTCGAAAAATCCAGATAATCTTGAGGCGAGACATTTGGCGGATAAAGTGTTGGCTGAACAGGCTGTACAACGTGTTACCGCGAGAGACGCTAGTATCGGTGAAAAAGCTAGTGCTTGGGGTGTGGCAAATATTATGAAGACAAAGAGAAAATTCGGTATGGGAATGAAGGCCCGTAAGGGTGGCGTTTGTTTGAAAAAGATAATTGGCGCTGCAAAGAAGACAATGATTCAAAGTAATGATCCGCATAAGATTATTAAATCAGCTCTAAAGGGTGCTCGTGCAGCTGTAAAGATGCAAGGTGGCAAAGTACGCACACCTCGGGTTCTACCTGTACCCCATAAAATTGGTGGTTTATTGCCCTTCCTCGTGCCCATTTTTGCTGGTCTTAGCGCTGCGGGTGCTTTGTCGGGTGGTGCGGCTAGTATAGCTAAAGCCGTAAATGCTGCTCAAGCAGCTAAACGTGAATTGGATGAAAGTAAGCGTCATAATCGAACAATTGAAGCAATTGCATTAGGTCGGGGTCTACATCTGAAACCATATAAGCAGGGATTGGGCCTTCATATCAAGCCAAAAAACTAGAAGTTACGCTACCTCACCGACCCCTCACCGACCGCGACCTACTTGAATATGCAAAAATCCTAAAGATTCCACATTTTCGCGGGGTTTACATGCGCGACACATTGCCAACAAGCGGACCTCTCAAATGTGAAGCAGCAATTGTAAATTTGGATGCAAATACCGGTCCTGGAACGCACTGGGTCGCTTACAAAAAGACTGGATTGAAAGTCATGTACTTTGATAGTTTCGGCAATCTTCCACCACCATCTGAACTCATGAGGTATTTTCGTGTTGGTAGCGTAAATTATAATTATAAGGGATATCAGGAATATGATACGATTGAATGTGGGCATTTGTGTCTCAAATTTCTTTGTCGACAATTGCAGCACAAAGACAAGTATACACTATATATAGGGGGAAAATGATGTGGGGAATTCAGTTGTTAATTTACCAGCATCATGGACGAAAGTTTAACATTGACCATATCTGGCTCATCGTCCATACTCGAGGCGCAATACTTTCCCCCCATCGAACTCTCGCCACACAAAAATTATACTCTCGGTCTCGTGGAATTGTTAACCTTCAACTCTATTCCCAATATCGACGTTGACCACGATAAACTTTACGTGGGAGATGAGGTGTTGACGATACCTACGGGCAGTTATGAAATAGAGGATATTGAGACGTTCGTACAAGCAGAGCTCTCACGTAAAAACATCAAAATCAGCATTAAGCCTAATAATAATACGCTACGCAGTGAGATCGAGTGCGATCGTGATATAAATTTTGAGCCGAAAGATTCTATTGGGCATCTACTAGGCTTCACCGCACGCAAATTGGAAGCCAATAAAAGGCACGAATCGGACCTTCCGGTGGCCATTCTCAAAGTGAACGCCTTACGCGTTGAGTGCAACATTACCGCTGGCGCCTATATTAATGGACAAAAAGTACACACAATTCACGAATTTTTTCCATCTGTGCCACCGGGCTATAAGATCATTGAAGTTCCCTCCCACGTAATTTATCTGCCAATCACGAGCCGAACGATTGACGCGATACAGCTTCGCATAGTGGATCAGGACGGTGATTTGGTAAATTTCCGCGGTGAAGTGATCACCATACGCCTGCATATAAAGTCGTGATGGGTATAGTTTTCAATAGACCTTCCAATAACAATAAACGGCCATGGATAAAAACAATCAGTCGTCGGCCAGCGCCCAAAGTGCTAACACCTCAAAACGTGCTACTCTTGAAGAGTTTGGGTCTCAAAGTGCGTGGCGAAAGCGCGTAAAAAATTATTTAGTCTGTGCTCTGTGCATCTGTTGCGTGAAATGGAGGAAGAAATTGTAAACATTCAGGCGCCTGTGGTCTTTGATGAATCCATCATCCATTGTGAGATTCACGCTCATCAGCCATATGCATCTTCAACCTTCAATAACAGCGATGAAATCCGTATTGCCATCCAACATCAAGACCTCTCCATCCTGCCAAGCAAGAGTTCTCTACACATATGTGGGAAATTATCCAAGCGCGATGGGACGCCGACCGCTGCTACAAGTCTCGTCAACAATGCCATTTGCCATTTGTTTGAGGAAGTGCGATATGAATTGAATGCCATAGAAATCGATCGTAATAAGAATGTCGGCATTACGAGTGTAATTAAGGGATATTCATCTCTCTCACCGGCCAAAAGTTCTATGCTCGAGAACACTGGATGGCTCGATGTCGAAGAGACGAAGCAGATTGTAGATGTATCGGGAAACTTTGATGTATGCATTCCGCTCAGCATGCTCCTCGGGTGTGCCGAAGATTATCGTAAAATTGTCGTAAATGCCAAGCACGAGTTGATCCTCACGAGATCAAAGACCGACGACAATGCCATTGTACAAACAGCGCCCGAAGACTACAAACTCGTATTGCATAAAATAGAATGGCTCGTGCCGTATGTAACAGTCTCCGATCAGCGAAAAATTCAACTATTAAAGTTTCTCGCCAAAGACGCACCAATCTCCATGAGTTTTCGAACATGGGAACTGTATGAATATCCATTGCTGCCTGCGACCTCTAAGCACGTATGGTCTGTGAAAACCTCGAATCAGCTGGAGAAGCCACGTTATGTCATACTCGCGCTGCAGACGGGACGGAAAAATAAGAAGCAACAAAATGCGAGCCACTTTGATCATTGTAACCTGAGCGATGTTAAACTTTACCTCAACTCTCAATGTTATCCATATGGAAATTTGAATTTGAACATTGATCAAAATCAATATGCTCTACTCTACGAGATGTACGCAAACTTTCAACCGACCTATTACAACAAAGAGGCTGAACCATGGCTGAGCAGAATTGAATTTTTAGAAAAAGCGCCCCTCGTTGTCATTGACTGCTCAAAGCAAAACGATTCTCTCAAGTCTGGCCCTGTTGACGTGCGCCTTGAGTTCGAATTGAAAAATAATATTCCGCCACACACTTCAGCATACTGCATGATCCTCCATGATCGTATTGTCGAGTACAATCCAATCAGCGGTGGGGTTAAAAAATTGGTATAAAATCATGCCGATAATTCGCGTCCACGTCAGTCAACATGGAGCTTATCGTCGATGTACAGGGCTTCAAGAGCCCCATCAACAAATTTGTCCTAAAGGAGATGTCCATCATCAAACTCCACGACAAGGATGCTGAACCGCTGACGCTCGCCTTCGACGCACCATTTGCATGGGACTCTTTACCGGCCAAGTACAAAATGACAAACAAGTGGTTGGAACGAAATTTCCATGGAATACGATGGGATCACAGCGGCATACCATACAAGGCAGCTAGAAAGACAATTCGCGAAATCTTGCAAGGAGCCCCCACCATCTATGCGAAGGGATTCGAGAAATGCGCATGGCTATCAAGATTCACGGATCCCACGACAAACGTCATCGACTTGGAGACTCTGGACTGTCCATCGCTGCAGAAGTTGCCGAAAATCACAAACTCGAAATGCCCCCATCATTCCTTCAACACGAAATACAACTGCGCCCATGATAATGTAAAATCGCTGAAAAGCTGGTTAAGTGTATACGAAGCGTTGTGTGAGCGAGGGATTTTTTAAAAATGAATAAAAAAACATTTCGATGAAAATATATACCATTTGTATTCTTCATTTATTTTACGACGAAAATTGTTTTGCATTTCTCCTTCTCATACATTTCGATAAAACAGTTCTTTACATACATTTTTACATAGTCAAACACTTCAAACGTCGAAACGATGGTGAGACGACTGTGATCTGGACGGCTGTTCCACTCAACGATGCTGCCCCAACGAATTTGCCCTTTTCCACCATACTCCACGACGATGGAACTTGACGCTGATGTATTTTCCACAACTGCATGTAGAATTGACTCTTACGCGCCAGTTGCAGCATACTCTCGATGATGCAGACAGCCGTTCGACGATGGTGTTCCAACGAATTTCGTATTTTTCCACCATGTGTTCTCAGACTTGGAAAAAGTCTATGCTGTTGTATTTTCCACCTTTGTATGTCATCCAGAGACGATGATCCCGTGCCGCTTGCCGCATTCGCTCGAACGTTTCCAAATCTTCATCGAAGGCCTTCACAAGTCGCGCTGGTAAGAAGACAGTGAATTCATCCGCGATGTCCGCGAGGTAGCGTTTCCCAAACTTGGTTTGTACGGCCCTCATGTCGGAGATTCGATAATCCGAGTGAACGCGGAGTTCTGACAGCTTCTTCGTTGGAAGGAATTCCGCCATCACGCTGACTTTGTTGATACTCGAGAGATCCATTTTCCCCGCACTTTCAAAGTTCTTTTTGGAGAGATGTTGATGTCGCGGTGGAATACTGCAGTCTGAGCTTGGACTACGAAATTATAAGCTCCCTCATAACCCTCCCACTTAAATTTTCAAACTTGTCCCCACTTTTCCAATCATGAAAAACAGGTTCAAACACTTTTGAAGAACCTCGTACGTGGAGAATTTCCCCCACGACATTTTTTCACACTCCCAAAAACAGGTTCAAACACGTTTGAAGAACCCCGTACGTGGAGAATTTCCACAGCATTTTTCACATTCTCGACGTTGAGGTGGGGGGCCATCGATGTGATCTTTCATCTGTGGTGTATTATAATGCTCCATACATGGAAGATATGATATCACTTCATTATCGTTCCGATGATGTTCTGGCAAACGATCCCACAATAAGCCAACATATTCACCCCAATATTTTAGGAGCAAGACCTTTGGAACCTGTTCGAGCTCGTTTTTGGTCAAGTCCAGGGGGTGCTTGGCCGGATGCACTGCGTACATACTCGTACATCTGAACATCTCGACGTTATATTTCGTAATGAATACGAGTCCTCGATACATCGAAACATTTTTTTCCCGAGTGCAGCTGTGCTCCGGTGGCCCATCTGGGGTCAAAAACCCTTTGACGATAGGTCTCTGAAGTTTATAGTTTTTCCGAGCAATCCCGACTTGTCAGGGCCTGTCTCGGGTGTTGGCGAGAGTCGTGACAGGAGTGGACACGCATACAAACATTTTAAAGATTTCGGAAACGAAACCAAGCGCATCACACCGGCATTACATAAATAAACAGCTTTGAAAAGCCGTCCCCTTCATGTATCACTTCAAATTAACGAAATTTTCCTACCCATATATGGCCATTACATACACACATATCGTGTGTGTGTGTGTGAGTTCTATTTTCACACGGACTAAATAGTGTAGAAAGAAAAACACTGCATCGATGCTAATCTTTTTTTATGTCTATAATAAATTGGGAGATTTATGGGTTTTCAACGGTCACTCACCACTACCTGACCCCCGCCCCCACAAAACACTCGTCGACGACGGCTTCCCCCTCCCGACAGTCGCTCTTCCGACCACATGGCTGCCCCCTCCACAGAGACCCCTGACGTCACGTCCCTGCGCTGGACCCCCCCCCCGCCACCAGGCACTTGGCTTCCCCGCGCTGGACCCCGCCGCCCCGCTCCCCCCTGAGATGCCTGGGTTAGAACCGCCCTAGCTCTTCTACTTACTTTTGTCTTTGATCATCGATATCTCAGCAACCAACGATCGCACGAGGATTCAAAGGGCAGCTTCGAAAACTTGAATACATTTCCTACAAGATTATTTCGTTGACTATTGAGAATTTTTTTTTCACCCTTATCATTGACATGAAAACAGTACAAATATTTGACGATTTACGGCTTTTCAATAAATTTACCACTACACTACAAGCGTTGATGGAAAGACTAGGGTTGCCAGGTTTTTTTCAGCTTGATGTATCCCCAAAGCCCTGTAAATTGGCGAATTGATCTGTCGCACTATTTTTTCGGACCGATTGACCAACGTTTACAAAATAATTGAAGGAACAAGTCTATTGTTCCTAACCATCGTGTTATCATCATCAAAATGAAAAGACCAGCTTGTTTCGACTTAATAAACAATTTTGCACTAGTTGCTTATTAAATTTGAGAAAAAAATTTCAATTTTTTAAATTTATTTGTAAAACGCTTCAGGATACAACACTGACTCATTTTAGACCCGATTCGGCCTTCGCTCATCATAATTTCACTCGTCGTTATTTTCATTAATTAAAAGTTGATACCTCGAAGCTGTATTCACTACTCTATCTGAGAACATTTATGCGAGTAATCCTCGATATTGTCTGAGAAGGTTATCAGGATTCCAAAAGAAAGTTCTCTTCAAACCTCATTTTTTCGGAAGGAACAATTCATTAATAGTTTTCTTTAGTTTTGAAAAAAACTGTTAATGAATTTTTCCTTCCGAAAAAAGCAGTTTGAAAAAAACTTTTTTTTGTAACCCTGATAACCGTCTCAGAAAATATCAAGAATTACTCGCATAAATGTTCTCAAATAGAGTAGTAAATACAGCTTGGAGGTATCAACTTTTGATTAATGAAAATAACGACGAGTGAAATTATGGTGAGCGAAGACCGAATCGTTTCTAAAATGAGTTAGTGTTGTTCCCTGAAACGTTGTACAAATATATAAAAAAATTGGAAATTTTTCGGATTTTTTTCTCAAATTTAACAAGCAACTAGTGCAAAGTTGTGAAAAGTCGGTTTTTTCATTTTGATGATGATTACACGATGTTTAGGAACAATGGACTTGTTCCTTCAATTGTGTTGTAAACTTTGATCAATCGGTCCGGAAAAACAGCGCGACAGATCAATTCGCGAATTTACAGGGCTATTGGGGATACAGCAAGCTGAAAAAGAAACCTGGCAACCTTAGTCTTTCCATCGACGCTTGTAGTGTAGTGGTAGATTTAATTCCTAGATCATTGGTTGCTGAGATATCGATGATCAAAGACAAAAGGATGCTTTTTCATTCAAGCTCGGATATCTCAAGAAAAAAATTATGGAGAGAGACTAATAAAAAACGAAATTGAAGCTAAATAAACAAGCTAACTGGTCTAAACTAAATCCATTGATTTAAACCCTAAATCCATTGATTTAACTGAGCTAAATCCATTGATCTAAGTAAGCTAAATCCATTGATTTAACTGAAAACAATTCTTGGGCTCGCGAACCATATTTCTCATGATTGCGCGATAACCGTAGCTCACAAAAAATGTTTGCCGACAGATATCAAAACTAGAAATATGAAGCTTTAAAATGATAAGAATAAACCCAAAAAGACCAACATTCAACGCCCTGCGCTTATTCGAAGCGAGAAGAATGTAGCTTCTATTTTTAGTTTTTAAATTGAAAATATATTGATTAGTTTCAGAGATATAAGCGTTTGAAGAACAAGTTTTTTCTGGGAAAAAAAATTAAAAATAAAAAAAATTAAGGAGAACGAATCGCCGAAATTACCAGTTAGCACTAGACAGGATTAATGAAAATTTGACGAAGAATCTTGCTTTTATTCAGTTTGTCAACATTCAAATATCTTAGTATTTCCTGAAATGCGAGTGTCTTGAAAGAAGTTTGCCGGAAAAAATTGTAAATATACACATAACAAAAATTATTAAATCAATTATTTGTATTTCGTATGAACCCCAACCTATCAACGTCGGGTAGAGAACATAAAGCTGGAGACTATTTCGTCCATTTTGGTACGTTTTCGTGGCCCTATCTACTATGAAACGAAATTTGACATTTTGTTCCGGCAACACGGCTTATCGAGTACCCGATATGAGACGAGTACTAGAAAAACTCGGGTACTCGATAAAGTTCGAGTATACCCATCCGATCACACCCCACAGATTTGGGTACCCGAAAAATTCGGGTACTCGATCCGAATCATATTCTAATTACCCAACCCGACCCGACCCGTCCAATTCTGCTACCCGCAGAATTTCTGTACTTGTTAGCAATAAATATGATTGCTGCATCTGCGCTGTCAAATTCAACGGTACGAATGACGCAAACACAGTATTTTTGCTTATGGAAAGTGGCAATTTGAGGAAAGAAAAAAATCAATTTTTCCAAAATTTTGTTGAATAATTTTATTAACTGGCGAATTTTTATTTTTACGTTTAAAAGGGTAATAATATTCAATTGTCAATTTCTCATTGGAAAATAGCCAATATACCCTCAGACAATAAAAAATTCCATTGTCTAACGCGGTTTTTTGTTTGAAAAATGAACTGTATTTTGAACGTTTAAGACCACCACTCTGTATTTTCAATATTTCTTTATTACGAAATTTCTTTTCTGCTACATTGGTATATTGGTATATACAATTTTTTTTTAATGGAAACATTAATTTCTAGTATTCTAAATTTTCTTCTAAAGACATTTTTATACTTAATTTTCTTGTCCATAAATTTAGAGACAAAACCAATTCCCAATATGCCAATTTAGCAGAAGATAAATTTCGTATAAAAAAAAGTATAGGAAATACAGAAAGGAAAACTTTTGACATCCAAAAAATTCTCCAAATAAAAAAAAGGTTACCAAATGGACTTTTTAACTTTTAGCGGGTTTATTTGTTATTTTATAATGAAAAATTGACAAACAAATAAAAGTAACCTTGATAAAATAAAGAGAAATTTTATTTATTGAAAAAGTTTAATTATTTTTTCTTTCTACAAATTGTCACTGTTCGTGAGCGAAAATACTCGTAAATGTTGAAAAGCAAATTTTTTTCACCTAACGAACGAAATAATCGTGGTCAAAACTCATAATATCATTTCTTCACTTCTTTTACCCAATTAAAAACCTTCCTAATTCGGGCCACACAACAAAATAGGAGAAAGTTTACGCTTAGCATACTTTTTGTGGAAAAAAACCGGGAAAAACTCGAAAGAAAATGGGCAAACATAATGGTCGCAATAGTCACCCGCAAAGATATCATAACTTTTGTATTGAAGTAACAAAAGCTCAGATTAGAGAGGGTAATCCAGGGAAAACGGGTCTGATTGCGTTATTAACCGAACAAATTTTTCCTTGTCTGTAGACTTTAATGTAAGAAAAGAAACTGACCATTTTTCCATTGCAACGTTTCTTTTGACTTATTAATCATAAATTCTTTTGACTTATTAATCACAATTAATACAATTTTCTAAGTGGAAGCTAGAAAACTAGGGATTCTCAGCTTCAACGTGCTCTTTTAAATTTTCTCACCACTCAATAATTTCTCACCTTTTAGGTTCAAACATTGCAGATGCATTATAGAATGATAAGAACGAGTTTGGCATCAGTTGTTCCATAGTCAAAACTATTTAAGAAAATTACATTTAATGTGGAAAGATAAATGAATTACCTAGCATCAGCGCTTATAACTCTGTGTACAGTGAGTGCAAAAACTGCATGTCGCAGTGTGCTCTCTGCGCTTTACACGAGGTGCAAGCACTTTGCGGATACTTTTGTGCCACAAACAAATTTCTACACCGTGAGGACCAAAAGAACTTTGTTCCCATATTAAAATGAGGAAAATCTCACCTTTCACTGTACTCGCAATAGTGTCCATACAAAGAACGACAAGTGATGGAAGAAATGATTCGTTATTCTATCTCCAAAGTTGACCGAAACATTGCTTCCATCACTTGTAATTGTTCGCATGGACAATATTGCAAATACAGCGGAGGGTGAGATTTTTCCAATTTTCATATCTGAACGTTTTTTTGGTTTACATGGTTCAGAAATTTGTTCACGACACAAGAGTATCCGCAAAGAGCTTGTGTGTTTTGCAAAACGTAGGAAGCACACTGCGAAGTGCAGCTTTTCCACTCACCATACAATACCCAGTCATAAGCACTGGTTCAATTCACCTTCACGACACGAGATATAATTCTTTAAAATAATTATGAGCATCCATAGAACACATAATGCCACGCGCGTTCACATTGTTTTATGATGCACTGACAAAGTTTGCATGACTCAATGAAAAATCTTATTGTAAGATGGTAAGAGGCCGAGACCGTAACTTTCCCCCAAAAGAATTCCGAACAAGAACGAGTTTTTATTCGGACTTTAAATTATGCTTTTATAACTTATAATATGGCGTGCGATTGAACGATTCCACACAATATAGAAATTCGTTCTTAGGGAAAAAATGTATGAGCAATGCGAGTACATAACCTCAACGTCGCTCGACGAATACGTCACCCACGCGGCTCGCACGCTGAAACTATGCATAAGCCCATCGGATTTGAGACAACTCGAACACTCCGCGCCGAATTTTCTTTTTCATTGAAAAAAAAATTAAAAAACACTATTGTTAAACAACACCGCACAATTTTCGAAATTTTTTTCGTTGCTGACACGTTCTCGGCTCACCGATTTCGAGCCAACTCGAAATACATACGTCGTCCGTCGTCTGCAGAGAATGCGTCCTGAGCGCCTCGCTGGAATTCGCGGGAACTAATACCCGTATTCATAGTCTCTCCTTATCTCAAGGATAAAGGACGCCTTAAGACGGAATGACACCTCATCCCGGTCGGTATGGTATAACAATTATAGATACCCAAAAATCTCTGAAACGGCTCTTCAGATCCCGTCGAAACTTTGCCAAACGACGTCAAATAGATAGACGAACAGCTGTCTGCCCCACAAATTTTCTGGATTTGAAAAAAAAACCGTAGATTGGCTTATTATAAGCCAATCTACATTTTTTTCCTTAAATTCAGAGAATTTGAGGGGCAGACAGCTGTTCGTCTATCTATTTGACGTCGTTTGGCAAAGTTTCGACGGGATCTGAAGAGCCGTTTCAGAGATTTTTGGGTATCTATAATTGTTCTACCATACCGACCGCGATGAGGTGTCATTCCGTCTTAATGAAGGGTTCCTTGGATCCCAGAGGCGTCCTTGTTTCATAGTCACAACTGGGCTCTCACTTTCAGATGGAAGACATATTTAGGGATATGTGATTGCTTATGGTGGTAAAACCGGTGATAGAAGCGCCACTCGGCTTTATTTGAAACTAACTTAAACCGCTTGGCTCTCGATTGTCAAGCAGCCATCGAAATCTATTCACAATTTCCTCAAAATCATCATCAAATTCATTATCAGAATTGTGTAAAAATCGTTGTTCATTGTGCCGAGTAATTATATGCAAAACTTCTGTACGAATTTCCACGTGGTTTTAATTATTTATTGAGGTTACGCTGTACACTGATACACTCCGATACGTTTTACGTGGTTCCAATTGCTTATTTCGATTACGCCGTGAATTGTGATACGCCTCGAAACTTTTTACGAGTTCCAACAGTTTTTCTTGTTGTGTAAACTCCGTTCACTGCGATACGTTTGGAAACTTTTTACGTGCTCCACTTTTGACTGTTTTTTAGGTTAACCTGTAGACTGGTCTGTGATACAGGTAAAAACTGCATAGACGCCAAGCGCAAGCGCAAGCGTTAGTCATATGAAACGAAACAGCCAATCACAATGCCGAAGGTTTCCTCAAGGAAGCTCGAGACCTGCCTCGAAAGAAAGAGGCCAATAAGGCTCCTTGTTCTGTCAAGGAAGGTCTATGAAACGCGAAATGAGGAACAAGGAATCCTTCTTCCTCAAGGAAGGACTATGAATACGGGTATAAGTCTCGCCAACAACTACATCTACTAATTGTAGACACCCACAGATTTCGTGAAATATGCGGAGAAATGAGATGATTGAGGTGCCAAAATACGTGTTTTTAACGTGGCTACGCGGCTCTTCTCCTTCTATCACGGCGTCAGCATGGTAATACAATCTACTTAATTTTTTTCGTTTCAAGAAATTTGATGAGAAGACAGCCGTTCGTCTATCAATTTGACATTGTCTGGTCAAATTTCGTAAAATTTGGAAGAGCCGTTTAGGAAATCCGTGGGTATCTACTATTCGGATCTGCCATACCGACGGCGATGAGGTACCATTCCCTCTTAATGCTCGGCTCAAACGCATCAATTGTAGTTTGTAGCGATCCCTCATGATTTCATGAGGGATCAGTCCAGTGTTAGCAGCTCATAATATATTGCACCCTGCTGATCCCGCTAAATACAGAGCATAAGCTTTGATCCATGAATATTTCGGTTCGCCGTTCAGGTTAATATAAGGCCGGGCTCACCCCACGATTTTTTACGCTTTGGATTGTCGTAATAAATCCTCTTTTCATCACTACTTTCGATTCGATGAAAAAAACTCTTCCGTTTTTTCCTTTGGAGCAGCTGTTCGCAGGTGAAAAGTGCCGTTTCTACGTCTCTTGGCTTCAATTCCTGTCACCCAATTTCCTTGCTTTTGGACCATTCCCATGGCCTTGAGGCGTAGTGAAATAGCTCCTTGAGTCGCTCCCAACAATTCTGCAAGATCTTGCGTTCTTGCGTCCTTTCTCAATAATGCCTCCAATTCTTCAAACGTTTGTGGTCTTCCTTCACGTTAGTTATCCACCGTGCCAAATTCATCACTTTTGAACCGTCTGAACCAGTACTCACAAATTGAGATTGATAGAGCATGGTCCTCATAAGCCTCACACAGATGATGACGCTTTAACATGAAGGTGGTTAGGTTAGGGGCCGATGCGATTCAATACTAGTGACGCCCTCTCTTATAAATCCTCTAAAACTTACATGTACCCCTAATATCTTTTTTCAATTGAAATGTACAAAAAAAGTGAAATAACTTTTGCAAAGAATACTGCTAACCGTTAGGAATACTATTTATTTTTGTAAATATTTCCTTTTTATTTAACAAATCATACTGGAGTACACTAAAAATCAGCTTCTAAGGCTGACGTATTATTAATACGTCAGCCTTAGGAGTTGAAGCGATGGTGATGAAAAACATACTTTCATTTGAAAGTGATGAAATAAATGCTGGAAATTTAAGAAACCATATAAAAAGGAGTACTACCCTTACGTATATAAACTTCTCCAAGCAGCAATATAGTGTTCCCAGTGAACTCCGACGCCTGAGAGAGGAGTTTTTCTGGCATCCCGTGTAGAAATTTAAGTCGGGAAGAAGTCTTGCCCCTGATCAGCCTTCCCTAAATAATATCAGGCCATGGTCAGGCCGTCCAGCGTGGATCGGGTTCGTCATGTAAAAGGTCTTAAGCCGGTCTCCGATCCGCCGTTCCCTTTTTCGGGAACTGATTGGGAACTGGAGAGGGAAAGGTTGGGAAAGATTGGATTACGTTGTATACTGATACCTATTATCCCCCTGCATTCCAGTGGTGACTCTCGTTCACCACTATCCGAGCGAAAAGGCCTCGAGTGCAAAGGGTTATTTCACAAGTATCGCAAAATCATAAGCATAAATGCACCCTGTAAGCCGAGCGCTTCTGTACGTGCTATAATGCACAGAATGAACTTTTATCCTCGCACGATGGTACTTTGCTTACGCGAAGCGCTTCGCTTGTAGCCACCTGGCGGATTGTTGGCGAAATACATTCAGGTAATGTTTTCCCAGCCAGAACATTGATATTTCCCAATATGGCGACAAGGCGTTTAAAAACTTCGAATGACCTGCTTTACTTTTGGCCTCATTAAATAACTCTGCTATTCGTTATGCTCAAATCATTAGTTATTGTAATCCTGGTATTTATGATAAGCATCCTTAGCCTCGTCGATGATCATTGATGAAATGAGTGCTCTTAGTGGTGAATAGAATTACAACAGATGTATTAGTTTCATCCCAATCAATCATAAATATATTTTATGAGGTGAAAGGCAAAGTAGCTTTACACAGTTTTTAAAGACATGCTCCACTTTTCAGAATATGTCAATGTTCTGGGTGGGTAGACATTGCATGAAGATGTAATTACTCGCAATGTATCCCGACCGGAAAATTGTAATTTCTAAACCGAGGGTAAGTCGTAAAAACGATTTTTCGATCTTCCCGGTTTGTTTCGTCGGAAGGTCCGGTCAGGTAAATCAGCCAAGGCAAGTCTGGTCAGGACCCGACACAAAGTAATGAATGCTCAGTCATATTTCTGCACGAAACGAGACAAATAAAAACCTGGCTTAGAAGCAGAATGCTTCAGGAACGATTCTTTCATATGTTACTGCTCAACATAAAGAATGACATTTTTACGAAAAATTGCAACAAAAAAAGTATTGAGCCGATTTGCAGAAAAAAATAGAAAACTAAGACTTATTTTATTGAGTACCTACTGAAAGTAGAGTTTAAAGACTGATAACTGGAAACGAATTATGGAAAATCAGTTGATTATTTTTAAGGTATTGCAAGAGTTTGATATTAACGTTAACATGAACGTGTGATTGAAGCTTCATATTTATGTGTTACGTAATTATTGACTATCGTGTAAATTTTATTTAACAAAACGATGGCTGTGAACAAAACCACTTTTTTTCAGACCGGCCCAGCCTCCAGAAAAAATGCTGTCTACGCCAATCTATACAACTTATGTGTGCGCATAAGTTTGTCTGTTTCCAGACCGAATAAATTGTACAAAATAGTAAATACAATAGATCGAAAAGAGTGCCGACGAAAAATATTAAAGCGCATACGGATAAGAAAGTAGCATATCATATATTGAGACGGTTGGTTTATCGCGTAAGAAAGAAAAGAGTGCGCCACCGTCCAGCGGTGAATATGACGCGCCTTAGCATCGGGTCTCTCCGACTGTATTCGGGATTGTGCGAGGTGCCGAAAGCGGCGGCCGTTACAGTTAGTTCGTTTCCGACATCCATACTGAGAGCATTATTTCAAAGTTTTTTTTCTATTAAGGGACAACACCACTGTGACGGCTTCAAAAAATCGATTTTTTGAAAACCATCTAGAAAAATCTAAAATACATTTAAGATTAAGATGCCATTGGACCCTGGTCGAAGAAATAATTATTTTCGGAGATATTGAATATTTTGTGGAGCGGTGCAGCGCTCCGTGACGCGCGGGGTCCCGCGCAGCTGCGCGCCTCAGGGTCGGCAGGTATACCGGGCCTTTCCCAGGTCCTGCGGGTCTTTCCCAGGTATTCTTTTGTCTCCCTTCACAAAAACCGGCTATTGTTATAAATATAGTTTCGAAAAAAAGCCATAGGTGGCGATAATTGAAAAATGTTCAAGGCAGGTATAGGGATAGCGTCATAGCGTCAGTTTGCGAATAGAAGCGACGCTACTCGTGTCTAAACGCTCCGAATCGTTTTGTTTATAAATATCGAACGCTCGGAATTATTCTTTGCACATCGAAATGGATAATCCGAAAGTGTACGCGGGAAAAAAGGGAACAAAACGCTATGTGACGAGTGACGATTTAGAGGTCGGTGTTACTAACGATTTCGGTTATCGTATAGTACACCTCGTCAATGCATTGAACATTATATCGACGTTAGTGAAGTGCAAAGTGTGTGATCGCGATATGAAGTTTACTGAAAAAAGTTTGCGCGGACTCGGATTCAAAATCGAGGTCGATTGCGGCCAAGTGCAAATCAATTCGTGTCCTATGATTGACAATGCATACGAAATAAATCGTCGGATCGTATTCAGTATGCGTCTTCTTGGCGTCGGTTTGAATGGCCTGATGAAGTTTTGTGCATTTATGGACCTACCGCGCCCCATATTTCAGTCTTTCTACGATCGAATCTTAAATTCGATTTCGATTGCCACTAAAGCTGTGAGCACAGTGAGCAAACAAAAGGCTGCACTTGAGGAGGAGACAATGTCGTTGGAAAATGGGGTGGAGGACGGAATTATCGTTTCAGGCGACGGATCGTGGCGTAAGCGCGGTTTAGGCTCGCTTTTCGGCATAACATCGCTAATCGGCTGGTACACTAAAAAAGTTATCGACGTTATGGTGAAATCGAAATATTGCAAAGCTTGCGAGCATTGGGAAAAAAAAGAAAGCACCGCGGAGTACTGGGAATGGAAAAGTACCCACGACGATGCGTGCCAGGCGAACCATAGCGGCTCCTCCGGAAAAATGGAAGTCGACTCAGCTGTCGAAATGTTTCAACGGTCTGAAGAGCTCTATGGCATAAAATATAAATATTATATTGGTGACGGCGATTCTAAAACGTTTCTAGGCATATCGAATAGCGATCCATACGACGGTTTCGAGATAAAAAAAAGAGTGCATCGATCATGTCCAAAAACGTATGGGGACGCGCCTCCGCGAAATCG
Source organism: Ophion ellenae (assembly GCA_963210295.1). Lineage (NCBI taxonomy): Eukaryota > Metazoa > Arthropoda > Insecta > Hymenoptera > Ichneumonidae > Ophion > Ophion ellenae. The sequence continues at coordinate 27,058,860 of OY723387.1, forward strand.
TGAAAAAACAAAAAGGATTGTCTGGCAGAGGAAAACTCACCGGAAAATTGATTGACGAGTTGAGCACATATTACGGCTTGGCTATTCGGAGGAACAGCGATGATGTTGAAAAAATGAGGAAGGCAATTTGGGCAACTATCAAACATAAAATATCCACAGATAGTGAGCCACAACATGACGATTGCCCAGAGGGAGCCGAGTCGTGGTGTTCGTGGCAGCGAGCGGTCGCAAGCGGTAATATTTCTGAATATCGCCATAAGCCGCCTCTTCCTGAGGAAGTATTGGAGGCAATTACGCCAGTCTTCGAAAATTTGAGCAGAGACGATTTGCTGCAGCGTTGTTTGGGCGGCTTCACGCAAAACAACAACGAAAGCTACAACAAATCAGTTTGGGCAATAGCCCCCAAGTGTCAGTCCGGGAGCAAAAAAATCGTCGATATTGCAGCTGATATCGCGGTATTATTATTCAATGATGGCCTGAGAAGCCTCATGAAAGTTTTGGAGACGTTGAGGATAACGATCGGCCCAAATTGTTTCAATTTTTGCGTTGAAACCGACGCGACGCAGCGCGGATCGAGCTGGCGGAGCGCTCGCTCACAGATGCTGCAAAAGAGGCAAGAAGAGCCTCTACAAGTTCGAGAAAAGATGCTAGGGACAATGATTTGCTTCTTGAAGGCCAGCTATATGGTGCCGGCATCGCTGATTAAAGGTAAAAAAATTTTTTTACAATTTATCGCATAAATTAACAAACCTAAAACTTTGAACGCGTTTCTCTCAAAACCACTTTTTTGAGTGCGGCAGAACTCGAGCAATTTTTATCCGATCGACTTCAAATTTTGACTGCATCAATAAAACTAGATTATCCAAAGAAGTACATAGGATTTTTCCGATATCTCAATAATAAAAAAAGTTATAGCCTATTTTCGACGAGAAATTTTGCTCGAAAATCGTCCTTTAATTTCAAAAGCGTGCCTATTTTTTTAAAAATCAATATGTTTTTCAAATCCCTATGTACTTCTCTTCAAAATATCATATTATTAACGAAAACACTCGGTATTTTTTTTCAGATCGACTTTGAAGAGAGTTCTGCTGCGTTCCGCGAACCACTAAAGAGGCAACAGTACCTGACGCGGGAGCTTCCCCAGCGTCATCATGGGGCGTGAAAAATTTGAATTTTTTTTTTACGTATCTTCAATAAACAACGAACAAAACAAATTTTTTTTTTCGAATATCTCTTTTTTTTTCCACAACAAAAAATTCTTGAAAAATGGCAAAAAAAACAGGGGGTCACAGTGGTGTAGTCCCTTAATGAATTAAACTTATTTTCATCATCAATCGTGTTCAACTTATTCTTTAATACCTCTATCCTTTCCTCACAGGCTGTATATATATACTTTGACTATTTATAAAGGACAAAGGTTTAATAGGTTATGGGCCCCGATCACGCAAATTGCGTATTTGACTGTGAACAAGGTGAGAGACAAAGAGGCAGTGGCCATTTGTGTCGTCTAAGCACGTATAGAGTTCTTTTTCCTTTCGGTACGTGAGTGATTTGCATCCGACGCGGCTCAAGAGATGTCAGCGAGACACGTAAAGAAATTTGACGGAATCAATTTTCAAGGTTGGAAGTTTCAACTTAGAACATTATTTGTGGCAAACGAGATCGACGACATTGTGAACGGCACGCGAGTTTTGCCGGTAGATCGAACGACCGCCGAAGCCAAATCCTGGTCACGTGACAATGCAAAGGCAATCTTTCTCATTTCGTCAGCGCTCGAATATACGCAGCTCGAACCGCTGCTAGTGTGCAGATCGTCAAAAGAAATGTGGGATAATCTGGGTCGTATACACGAGCAAAAATCCGCGACAAAAAACTCTTATTGATGCAAACATTTCACGAGTAGCGCATGGAATCGAGGTAACATTTAAAAATAATCACGTTAATATAATGCGCGGTAGAGAAGTAGTTGCGTCGTGCGTGTGTTGTGGGTTGTTCGGATGGGATACCGATTACCACTCGTGTAGGACTCAGACTTTACGATAAATATTTATTCACACTTATTTTCTTACAAAACAAAAGTAGAGAGAAATTGGTGGAACCGTTTTGGCCCGGTCTTCCCTACGCTAATCTTTTTTACTCCACCGCTATGGCGGTAACTTCTTTCTTTGCTCCTCTCGTGGCGGGTTGAGGAAGCTCTCTGCAAAACCTAGCCGGCGCGATCGTGCTTACCGACTGGCGAGAGCCTGCGTCCCCACAGTACTCCCCCCTGAGCGGAGTCGTGACAAATTTTACACTTTTCTTGGCAGGATATGTCCTTATTGTCTCTCTTTGAACAGCGGATTCTTTATCCGGCGAGTTGCGCTTGACGTCTTTTTTACCTGAGAAAGTTTTCTCTTTCGATGCAGCCGATGTCTTTTCAGGGGCGTTGAGATTAACGTTCTCCTCGTTGAGAATATACGCAGGTTTCAAACGTTCGGTTGAGACGTTTACGTCCTTATTTTTCACTCTGATCGTAAAAATGTGATCGCTGATCCTCTTGATGACTTCGTGAGGCCCTGTATACGGAGGTTCGAGCGGTCTGCGAACGGCGTCTTCACGTAAAAAAACATGAGAACACGTGTACAAGTCTTGATGTACGAAGAGATTCTTTTTCGTGTGATGTGCGGTCGGCGTCGCGCGCAGTTTTTGCATGTGCTCTCGGAATTTTTCTACGGAAATTTGCGGATTGGCGCGCGTCTCTGAGCTCGCGAAAAACTCTCCAGGAACCCTCAACGAGGTGCCATAAACGAGTTCTGCTGTCGATGCTTTGAGCTCTTCTTTGAAACATGTCCTCAGTCCGAGGAGGACGGTAGGCAATACCTCGACCCAATTGGATGATCCGTGGCACATAATCGATGCTTTTAATTACCGATGCCAGCGTTCAATTAGTCCATTAGCGGCTGGATGATAGGCCGTAGTTCGAGTTTTATGCGCTCCGATAAGGGATGCAATAGCCTGGAACATCAATGGTGCCTCATGCCTGGATGCCTCAAACTGGGAACCTTGATCACTGGTGATAGTGCGTGGAGTACCGAAGCGTGAGACCCAATGCGTATAAAACGCTGTCGCGACCGTGTCTGCTGAAATCTCTCGGAGTGGCACTGCCTCAGGCCAACGAGAAAATCGATCGATTATGGTGAGAATGTACCGAAACTCCTGAGATGGTGGTAGCGGACCAACGATGTCTAGGTGGACGTGGTCAAAGCGGTTGTCCGGAAGTTCGAATTTACCAGGAGCGTTTCTCGTGTGGCGCTGAATTTTTTAACTTTGGCACGAAATACCCGTGCGAGCCTACTGTAGGATGTCTTTTCGCAAGCCAGGCCAAACGAATTTTTCTTTTATAAGCTTGCTGGTAGTTCTTCCGCTCGGATGCGATAATCCGTGCACGGCATCGAAAATTTGTTTTCGTAGCGTTTTCGGGACGGACGGTCGCAGATTCCCGGTTGAAGTGTCGCAGAACAATGATTCTTTGTCGCTTAAATTGAGCTTTTTTAGCTTCAGTGAAGTTGACGACCTCAACAGTTGTTGCCATTCCTCGTCTTCTTCTTGTTCCGACTGTAATTCTTGCGTCGTGACGATTACGGGCATCGAAATTTCGTTAAGACGGAAAAATGCGTCGGCTATTATGTTCTCCGAACCGGGGGTATACACGATCTGTGTCGAAAATTGCGCGATTAAATCGAGGTGTCGTAATTGCCGAGGCGAAGCTTTTTCTGGACGTTGCGAGAAAGCGAACGTGAGAGATTTGTGATCAGTCTTTATTACGAAGTTCCGTCCCGCGAGCATATGTTTGAAGTACACAACTGCGCTGTAGATTGCGGTTAACCGTCGATCGTATGTGCTATACCGTGTCTCGGTTTTGCTCAGTTTTCTTGAGAAGAATCCAAGCGGTCGCCAGTTCTCGTTCTCTTGCTGCTCGAGAACTGCGCCGATCGCCACATCCGAAGCGTCACACGTAAGCGTGAGTGGAGCGTTTTTACTCGGATGCGCGAGTAACGTTGATTGGGCGAGACTGTCTTTACACTCTTGGAAGACTTGTTCAGCTCTGTCCGTCCAAACGATCAGTCTTTTATCGTTCTTTTTCGATTCCGACAGGTATTCGTTTAACGGTGCTTGAATATGCGCTGCTCGCGGTATGAAACGATGGTAAAAATTGACCACGTCCAAAAATTTTCGTAATTCGACGATGGTCGTTGGTTTCTTGTATTCCAGCACTGCTTTCACTCGTTCGACTGGAGGTCTCGTTCCGTTCGAGTTAACGGTATGGCCGAGGAAAACCACTTCAGGTGCGCCCAATACGCACTTCGCTGGATTGACCGTCAGTCCGTAGTCGGACAGACGCTTGAGCACAGCTCAGCGATGCTCCTCGTGTTCGTGTTCATCTCGTGAGGCGATCAATATGTCGTCTATGTAACAAAACACGAATTCCAGTCCGCGTAGCACAGTGTCGATAAAGCGCCGGAAAGTTTGAGCTGCCTTACATAGACCGAAAGGCATAACGAGGTACTCACATGATCTAAAAGGCGTCGTAACAGCGGTTTTTCTGACGTCCTCCTCGGCCATAGGAATCTGGTGGTAGGCCCGCACGATATCGAGTGTCGAGAAGATCGTTTTTCCGTGGAGCATATTTGCGAAGTCTTCAATGTTATCGGGTACCGATCGGGGTCCGTCTTTGCATTCAGTTGACGATAGTCTCCACAAGGTCTCCAAGCGCCTGATTTTTTGGGCACCAAGTGTAATGGACTTTGCGATGGGCTGTCCGATGGGCGGATCCAACCCTGTTCCATCAAGTAGTTGAATTCCTTTTTTGCTGCAGCGAGCTTCTCACCTGCGAGACGGCGAGGTCGAGCTGCTACAGGCGCTCCTTCGGTAACGATGTGATGCACGACCGAATGTTTATTGGTAAGTCGCGATCTGAAAGGAGTGACAACGTTTAGGAACTCGTCAAAGAGATCTTTAAATCGAACTTGCTTGTTGATTGCAGAAACGCCGTATCCGTTTGTTCGGCAGACATCTCCTTCTGTTGTGAAGCCCTTAGTGTTGTCGATCAACCTTTTCCGTTTAAGATCGATGAGAAGATCGAAATGTGCCAAAAAATCAGCTCCGATAAACGCGTTGGACGTGTTGGCGATTATGAAATTCCACTCGAATACTCGGCGAATTCGGAAGTCAGGCTCGATTAGTTTTGTTCCGACCGTCGCAATAACTGTGTTGTTAGCTGCGTAAAGCGTGACGTCGGACACTTTGCAGGGACCCTTGATGAGTCTGCGAGGAACTATTGATACGTCAGATCCCGAATCAATAAGAAATCTGGTACCTGTTCTCCTGTCGATGATGTGTAGGCGGAACTTAAGTGGAATGCCGTCGCTGACCGTGCTGACTGACGGCGGCACTACTCGTTTTTTGGTGGTGTCGCAGTTTTCGGCTCGAAACTGCACGGTGCTCGACATTTGGTTGATTCCCGCCCAAATCGTTGATGATAATAGCAGAAATCAGCGTTTCGAAGATGACTTCCTGACCGTGACCGGGATCTTCTTTGATTTTGCTTTGATTTTGCGTTTTTGAGGTCCAAATGTTGCTTGAGCAACTCCGTGAGCTCTGCGAGTCCTCGCTCAACTTGCGAGATCCTTGCGCTCTGGTCGGTCCCTTTTGCTTTTGCCGAATTGCTGACTGCGTCGACGCTGAAAACTTCGTTACGTGGTAGAACTTCGATCATTTCGTCCGCGTAGGCGGCCAGTTTCGACAAATCGGCTTCGTCGTTGACTGAAAGGATGCTTGCTATATTCGGAGGCAGACGCTGTAGCCACAACGTACGTAATGGTTCTGTTGACATGCTGCTGTTAGAGAGCGTCTTCATCTCTCGAAGCAAGTGTGATGGCTTTTTGTTGCCTAATACACTCTCTGTCAACAGTTTGTTTAATTGCCTTTGTTTAGGATCTGAGAATCTTTCTATGATAGCATTTTTGAGCGCGAGGTACTTATCCGTCTCTGGAGGTGAGTCGATGACGTCCGAAACGTGTTGGAGGACTTCTGTGTCCACTCTCGCGATCACCGTGTCGAACTTTGTCGTGTCCGATGTGATTTCATCCGAAATTGAGCGTCAACTTGGGAGAACCACAAGCGTGGGTCGCGGGTCCAAAAAGGCGGGAGTTTGACGCCACGAACGTCCATAACCTCGAACCCCTCAGGATTTGCGTCGACAGTGAAATCGATGAGCGGCAAAGCTTCTCGAGTTGAATCGGGTCGAGATTGGTTTGGGCCCGAGGTAGTAACGTCTCCGCGAGTATCGCGATCGTCTTGTTGTCCGGGAGTCGGTGAACGTGGCGTGAACATTTTTTTTTGTTGTATTTTTTACTTTTATCCACCGTTAGGGGTCACCAATTGTTGTGGGTTCGGGTGGGATACCAATTACCACTCATGTACGACTCAGACTTTACGATAAATATTTATTCACATTTCTTTTCTTATAAAACAATAGAAGAGAGAAATTGGTGGAACCGTTTTGGCCCGGTTTTCCCTACGCTAATCTTCTTTGCCCCACCGCTATCGCGGTAACTTCTTTCTCCGCTCCTCTCGTGGCAGGTTGAGGAAGCTCTCTGAAAAACCTAGCCGGCGCGATCGTGCTTACCGACTGGCGAGAGCCTGCGTCCCACACGTGACTCAAAACAACGACATCTACCGGATGTTCTTTCGTGTCGCGAAATCTCGCACGGAAGAAGCAAATACAGCTGCGCATAACCTACGTGTATGGCACGAGAGACGCGGCCACGTTGATAATCGTGCGATACGTGAGCTTGTGGACAAAGGACTTGTTCGCAGAGTGTCAGTGACAGACACGACAGATTTCGTGTATGAAATGTGCCATCTGAGGAAAGCACATCGGCTGTCATTCCAAAAGCGAGAGAACGGTTCTTCCTCACGTTCAAGGACGACGCCACCGGATACAGACATGTGTACTTCCTGCGACACAAACCCGATGTTTTTGACAAATTCAAAACTTTCGAGAAGTTAGTTTCAAACAAGTTCGGTCGCTCGATGAAAATTCTACGTTGAGATAATGGCAGAGAGTTCTGCAACCATAAAATGGACGAGTATCTGAAAACACGTGGCATCAAGAAAGTAAGAAATTTGACTCACGAGGTCAAAAAATGATTCTTGTCGAGTACGAGAGTGACTCTACGAACTACCGAGTTTATGATCCGACAACAAAGCAAGTGAAAGTTATACGCGACGCAACCTTTCACGAACGAATCGGGAAAATAAGATCTGCGAAGGAAAATATGCAGATGACGACACGACAGTATTTCGGTCAATCGAACAGGAAGAAGTCGCGGAACGCGACGATCCGGACGACCACGAAGAACCGAAAAATGAGGAGGTACGAGAGGTCGTTAATAAAGGTCGTGAAGCTCGAGTCGACCAAGAATAGCCCGACCGTCTCAAAGACCGCTCGTGAATCAAGGACAAGTACTGCGAGATCGAGACTCGATTCGTCCACATGCGAGATATCAACTCGAGGTTGATATTGCCGAATACGAAACATCTACAACGTATAGAGAGGCAACACGAAGTATTGACGCCGCGCAGTGGGCGCATGCTACCTCCGAAGAGTTGCAAGCGCACGATACAAAAAAAAATTAGACAATTGCGCCAAAAACACCAGAAGCGAAGACGATCGATTCCAAGTGGGTTTTCAAAATAAAAGAAGATCTGACATAGGAAACTCAACGATTCAAGGCGAGGCTGTGTGTTCGTGGATTCCAGCAGCAGCGAGGGATCGACTTTACGGAGACATTTGCACCAGTCGTGCGATGCGACTCACTCCGACTACTTTTGGCAACAGTAACCGAGAAGGATCTCGAGCTGCTCCAATTCGACGTCCAGATGGCCTTCCTTCATGGCGAACTAGAGGAAGATATCTCCATGGAGATCCCCGACGGTCTAAAAATCGAAAAAAGTGAAGTGAGGAAATTGGTGTGCAAATTGAACAAGTCGCTCTATGGGCTTAAGCAAGCACTTCGGTGCTGGAATAAGAAATTCCCGGGATTTTCAAGCCAGTTCGATCTCAAGTATAGCGCAGCAGATCAGTGTATTTTTGTAGGGTAAGTAAACAGTGAAACCGTTTATCTAGCCCTATTTGTAGACGACGGGCTTGTCGCGGCAAAGTCGGGGTCCACTTTGGATCATATAACGAGTCAATTGCGCGAAGCTTTTAAAGTAAAAATCGGTGACTCAAGTTCCTTTGTCGGCACGCAAACCGAACGTGATAGGGTCAATAAAACCCTCGAGTTTCATCAACGAGCGTATGTTGACAAAATTCTAGATAAATTCGGGATGCGAGATGCAAAACCGGTAAGCATACCGGTTGATCCGCAAGTAACTTTGTAGGCAGTCGAAAAAAAAAATACGAGACACTAAATACTGTGCCTTATCGAGAGGCAATCGGTTCCCTTGTTTTTCTCGCAGCCGTGTCTCGTCCAGATGTAGCTTACGCAGTTAATAACATGAGTAAGTTTCTAAATACACATAGTTTAGAGTACTGGCGTACAGTTAAGTGAATATTCGCATATTTACACGGAACAAAAGACTACGGACTCGAGTATAAAAGCGGCGGTAGTGAGCAAAATTTAACAGGGTTTTGAGACGCAGATTACGCGAACAACGTCGAATCGCGAAGGTCAACAACAGGGTACATATTTTGTATGGCAAACGGGTTGGTATCATGGTCCTCACAAAGGCAGAAACTAGTCGTGCTCAGCACAACAGAAGCCGAACACGTAGCTGCTGCAACAGCAACCGAAGAGGCTATATGGTGTGACAGGGATATTTTTCTCTACACGGAAACGGGAACTCAATTCGAGATCTGGTGCGAGAAAACCGTCACCTTGGGCCGTCCCGTGCACGCGCATCCGCAGTACCCGGGGCGCCAGAGACTTTATATCGCCTGACGTCTCAACCGGACGAAAACTGGGGTCAGGGGAATCCTACCGGACCCGCCAAACGGAGACTGGATATCTCCTTGAGTTTTGGTCTCCCGGAATCCTAACCGGGTTCGGAGACTGGAGCTCTCCTCGATTTTTATATCACCGGAATCGTGTAACCGGACTAAACTGGATGCACTGGCACGGGTGGGGGGGCGGTTGCGGTACTGCACGGCCGCTCAGGCTGTGGGTTGTAGTAGAGGGGTCGAGATTCACCGGGGAGTAGGTTAACTGTCAACGGGATCTGTCACTATCGCGACAACGACAACGTCACAAATAAAATAAGATAAGGTTTTATTTTATTGTGCGGGAACCGGTGGGTTGACCACCCGGGAACTTGTTCGTAACGGAAACTCAACGCGAACGTGAAATGCACGCGGAAACGTCCTACGAGCGGGAGTAAGAGAACACCCGATGCGTGTCTCAAGCGCGAGAGCAAGAGCGCGGCGTCGCGAACGCGAGAGAGACCACGACACGTCTCTCTATCGCGAGGCTCGTGGCTCGACGTCTCATCGACAACTGTCACGATATAGTACATTAAAAATCGGGAGCGATCGCGATTTGGGAGACCAACGTCTCACGCTAAAATTCGTTAGCGCGCGCGACCGAGGCCGGCGCGCGAGGGATTATGCGAGAGCGAGATAGAGCGCGTTGACAGAAAAAAATGTCAACACCCTCGCGTCATCGGACCATGCGAAATCGCCGGTTCCAGCGAGAACTTTATCTCGTATAATATCGAGAGCTGAAATATTATTTCGGGAGCTGGAATATTCTGATATAATATTACATTCGGAATCTATATTTACTGCCCAAGTTACCCCGCACCGGAACGGTAACAAATCAGGACCTTTTCTCGTCGGTAACATGGAGACTCTCGGAGATCACATCCCCGGGTTACCGTGCTAAAGCGGGAAAAGCTTCTCTCCAGAAGCGCGGCGCGGAGATCTCCAGCCTCCGCCTTTAATCCAAACGGCCCGCTCTCCAGCACGACGCACCACTACAGTGGGGCGCCGGCGTAGCAGCCGGGCGTGCACCGATTCCCCGAGAAGTCCGCTGGGTGCATTTCTCGGTCGGGATTGCTCGGTACGTTAAGCCACACGCCGCTCGACCGAGTACCGCACGCCAACCTAACCTAAACGAAAGCACAACCCAAAACCTCAAACGTAACAAGATAAACATACTAGAGGAATGGCGCTTAACACAAACGGATGGGTCGCAACCCGGGCATCGAGAGCATATCTTCATCATCGGTAGCATTTCTGTGGCGTGACTCAAAAAATCACGTCACAATGGTCAATAAAATTAATCGGTGATTTAGGATATACGTGTGATCGCGAGCTAGTCCTATATGTAGACAACCAAAGTGCAGTACGCCTCGTGAAAAATCCTGTGTATCACAAGCGTACAAAACATATAGACATTTGCTACCACTACATTCGCGAGAAATCGGAAAACAACGAAATAACTGTTATGTTTATTCCTTCCAAATTACAGCGTGCCGATATTCTCACCAAAGCATTGCCACGTGATCGGTTTAGGAAGCTATGTCAAATAATAACCATAACCTCAGTTCAAAATGTACGCTCAAATGGCGGTAGTATTGAGGCAGTTGGTTTATCGCGTAAGAAAGAAAAAAGTGCGCCACCGTCCAGCCTTGAATATGACGCGATTTAGCCTCGGCTATCTCCGACTATGTTTGGATCATGCGAGGTGCCGAAAACGGCGGCCGTTACAATTAGTTCATTTCCGACATCCATACCGAGAGCATTATATCAAAGTCTTTTTCTCTATTAATTAAACTTGTTTTCATCAATCGTGTTCAACTTGTTCTTCAATACCTCCATCCTTTCCTCACAGGCTGTGTATATATACTTTGACTATTTATGATGGACAAAGGTTTAATATCATACACGCAGAAAGGAAAAAAAAACAAATCTTCGAATACCAGTCGACTCTCAGTGTACTACAAGAACGCTGGACAATATGGTAAATATTCGAAAGTGGGGCTCCTGCTAGAATCAGGCTAATTTTTGTATAAATGGTTCAATATCGTTAACAAACATCATCCTTACCATTATTGTAACGGCGCATGATGTTTCCGGAAAAAATTGGTGTGTTTAAGAGGGAATGACACCTCATCGCGGTCGGTATGGTAGAACAATTCTAGATTCCCAAAAATCTCTGAAACGGCTCTTCAGATCCCGTCGAAACTTTGCCAAACGACGTCAAATAGATAGACGAACAGCTGTCTTCCCCACAAATTTTCTGAATTTGAGGAAAAAAATGTAGATTGGCTTATGATAAGCCAATCTAGTTTTTTTTTCTCAAATTCAGAAAATTTGTGGGGAAGACAGCTGTTCGTCTATCTATTTGACGTCGTTTGGCAAAGTTTCGACGGGATCTGAAGAGCCGTTTCAGAGATTTTTAGGAATCTATAATTGTTCTACCATACCGACCGCGATGAGGTGTCATTCCCTCTTAATAGGTGTGTAGAATCCGGCGTTTAATGGGTGTGTAGATTCACGGGGTGAGGCGAACACTGGGGTGGGCGGAGGGCACCTCGGATGGGTATGTGGAATCGCGGGGTGCGTAGAACACTGGGGTGGGTTTGTTGGGCACCTTCGATGGGCGCGTGGAATCGTGGGGTGCGTAGAACACTGGGGTGGGCGGGGGGCACCTTGGATGGGTGCGTGGAATCGTGGGGTGCGTAGAACACTGGGGTGGGCGGAGGTGTTCTACACCGGTGTGTAGAAACATCCGTGAAAAAAATCGACGTCCAAATTTTTTAATAATTTTTTTGAAGAAAAAAATGTCGTCCGTCTTCATAATATTACTTCGTATAATCTGCTATGATCATTAAAAGAAATAAGAAAACAAATTAGGCTGATTCTAGCAGGAGCCCCGCTTTCGAATATTTACCGACAATATCTCTAAATGGAAAGGAACGGAATGCAGGATTTTATTATTGTATGCTTCTGTATGCTTTCCTTTCCGAAAAACTGTACAATCTCTTTCTGTTGTTTCATGTTGACGGTCGCATTCGCTGCTTAGTGAGAATAAATTTGTTCACAATATGTGCACAATGCTGCACAATACTTGCAAAAATGTGTGTTATTAGCAAACCAATTGTACAGCATTAAAAGTCAAATATTGAATGTTCATAGCCTGATTCAATTGGTAGATGATGTGAAGGGCCACAGAGCCGCCTAATAGTATTTTCATTTGAAAACACTCTGGGTTTGATGAAGAAAATGCTGCGAACTGAAAGAAAACCTTTGGCCCGAATTCGTAGAAGTCATGAGGAAATTTTATTCACATAATACAGAATAAAAATCCCACCAAATATCACAATTTTGAAAAAGCAATCAAACCAGAATGGAGAAATCTGAAAAAAAAATCAAGCAAATGGTGTTATCAAATGTAAAGCCAAACAATACTGTTTTATTGAAAGAGAAAACAATAATAAGAATTGATAACATATCTATCGTTCCAAATGTTAGTGAGCAAAATGTCAAAATTTGTCAAACAACGCTGCGACCTGACAAATCTATCTTTAAATGCCCCTGTGAGACGAAGATTTTTCATGCTTGGAAACCAAAGGAGAATGATCAAGAAAAAACAGTCGAACTAGAAATGGTTATATAGAAAAATGATTTTTTCAAACTCGATAAAGGAGAAATGGTAAACATGTTGCCTATTCTCCATAATTGACGGATCGTCATGATATAAATACGAAACAATAAAAGATAATACGTGTATCGTCATCATGAGATTTTTTTTATTAGTCTTGTCCTCTCCGCTTACTTTACTATTTTGGCAAAAGGTCGCGTATCGAGATTTTAGGTTAAGTTGAATTGACGTTTGCGATATATACGATGTCAATTCGAATCTTTATTCTGCCTGCAGGTAACAAACATGCACCAATTCTTTATAGACAAACAGTTCAAGTGAAACAAAAATTATTGATAAGCTTGATGTACAAAACAGTAACCTCAGAAATATACGAAAACACAAAAAAAAACTACTCCGGCCCGGTTCCACAACTCCAAGTTTAATGAAAGCTTACGTAAACCGCTGTTAAAGATTAACCTGCGGTTAAGGCGTCTGGCCACCTTGACCGATTGAAAAATGGGTATATTAGAGAAAAAATAATAAACTCGAAAGTATGGGCCGGAATATTTTTATTTCTTTACATACCGTCAGAAAGGGCTTTAAGAATAACGTTAATGAATTTCCGTTCAAAATATTAAAAAATTGCGCCGTTCTGCACATTGCCGCGGAGGCCCTCCGCACGATACGCGCGGTCGTTGTCCCAGCTGTTACCCGGTCATGTCACATCTGACAAAAAAATCAGCTCATTCGTGAGTAGTGTCGCTACAATGTAGCGTAGCGGTTTTTTTCGACCATTAAATGATTATGGTGAGCCAAAGAAAAAAATTAGTATTCTTCACCAAAATGATGGCTCACCATAATTTTTTTAATCGGCGAAGAAAAACCGCTACGCTACATTGTAGCGACACTACTCACGAAAGAGTTGATTTTTTTCAGATGTGACTTGACCGGGCAACAGCTGGGACAACGACCGCGCGTACCGTGCGGAGGGCCTTCGCGGTGATGTGCAAAACGGCGACATTTTTAAATATTTTGACCGGAAATTTATTAACGCTATTCTTAAAGCCCTTTCTGACGTTGTATAAAAAAATTAAAATATTCCGGCCCATACTTTCGAGTTTATTATTTTTTTAAAAATATACCCATTTTTCGACCGGCCAAGGTGGCCAGACGCCTTAAACCGGTTAAACTGATATTGCGTTTCACAACTCATTTTTAACCAAGGTTTACATAAACCTATAATCTGTCAAAAGAAACTCTGCATAGAGTCTCCCTTCTCTCTGAACGTGAATAGTGATTGGGTAACCGAATTTGGCGGCGAAAGATTAAGCCGGGTACAGACTTGAGCACAAACGCGAATAACCGTGACCAGACTGGCCGAACCGCCTCGCGAGGCAGCCTGGGTACGTATGCTTCCATCGTGGCAGCCTCGGGCTCGCGGTAAACCGTCATGAGGCTTCCTCGCGCGGCAAGTACGATCCGTAAGTTATCCGAGGCATGTCAGTATCTGCAAAAGCCGAAATGACACCACACGTACGAGTCTCACAAGAAACATTACTTAATCCTCCCAGGTAGCATATATATCCAATTAACGCCGATACGTTCCCGTTTTCAGGTTATCTTTAAGACATTGCCGTAAGATAACTATTCGATATCTTTCAAACGACATCCCGTTTAATGTTGTCGTGAAGTTATCTTTTTTATGATATCTTTTGGCGGTGAAAACGAATGTCTATTGTACTATTGTATCTAATTAAACGTTGTCCGAAGGATATGCTAAAGAATAATCACATAAGATGTCTTTTTCATGATATCTTTCGGACATCGGTAATATGCTGTCTTTTTGACGTATTTGGAATTGGCGGGAGATAGCGAAAAGGCATCCAAATGTTGTCCGAAAGATGACACGTAACCGATGACTGTTATATTCTCAACGTCTCGCGTACTGGGGCATAGTGCAAAGTGTGAAAAAATAATAAATAAAAACGAGAAAGTGTTTAAACAAAATACGTGAATATATATACTTCGGTGAGTAGATATATGTATAATTAATGTACGTTTTTTTTCTATTCTAAAAGCGTACTTTTGCTTTTTAGGTTATACAGAGAATTATTTTCAGTGCAGGCAGTTTTCTTCGAGGAAACGCGAAAATTTGAGTGAGTACACTATCGGTACCTATATATTAGACGTATAAATAACTATCTTATTGTGTCAATATTTTGATATCGAAAATCGCATCGCGGACTGGCTTCGCCGTGGGGGCGACCGGTTGACGGCTAGGCAACTGGTGGCTGACAAGAGCTGACCCCCTAACGACAATGAACAACAATGAATGTAGAATAGAATAGATTTATTCCACATGTCTTGCCGTTGCATTGATATTTCCCACTTATAATATTCGTTACAAACAATGAATGTAGTGTTTAGCAATATTGAATTACATTTCATTTTTCATTGACCAGCTAAAATTTAATTCCCGACCCTCGAATTCAAAACGCCCGACGAATAGGGCGTTTTGAATTTTGTCGCGTAAATAGATGGCGTAAGTGTACGCCCCGCGAGCGTAATATCAAAGAACAGATATTACATGGAACTCCACGGCCCGTGTTAATATTTGGCAGAAAAAATATAGTTAGTCTTTCCGGCGGTAGACTGCGCGGCGATGTATCGGTGCGCCACACACAATGATAGAGGTTCAAGGCACGCCTCTCCCGGTTGTCTCTCTCTCTCGCGTATGCCTATCGGGCTATAGTGCTGTCCCGCTTGTATCAATGGCCGACTGACCGACCAAGCATTGGGCAGTTTGGTAGGAGACAGCACATCCTTTAAAATCACGTTAAGATATTTCTGTCGCGGACGGCCGTATTTTGGGGGGGCACAAGGGGGGCCCTTCTGAATCAGTGATAAATTATAGTGGCACTTAGTAAAAAGTAAGTCACAATCAATTATTATACCCAACGATAAACCATAAAATCGATATTTTATGATTTTTCAGTAAATCTACCACTACTTTACAAATATGAATTAAAATACTAATGTTGCCAGGTTTTATCCAGCTTAATGTACCCCCAATAGCCCTGTAAATTTTCAAATTGATCCATCGAACCGTTTTTCCGGATCGACTGATCGAAGTTTTACAAAACATGGAAAGGAACAAGTGTATTGTTCCTAAACAGGGTGTAATCATCATCAAAATAAAAAGACCAATATTTTTCGCCTTTTTTTCTACTTTGCACTAGTCACTTGTTAAATTTGAGATCATTAATTTCGAAATTAATTATTATTTTTTAAACATTTCAGGAAACTCATATTGGACACGATTCGGCCTTTGCGGACCATAATTTCACTCATCTTTAATTGCATAAGTTGATACCGCCAAGCGGTATTCATTACTCGATCTGAGAACATTTATGCGATTAATTCTCGATATTTTCGGCGAAGATTAGTAGGGTTACAGTTTTGGCTCAACACTCATATTTTGTTCGGAAAACAAAAACCAAGAGTTTTTTTTTTAATTAATCTTTTTTTTGAAATTTTCAAAGTTTTGGTAAGAAAATCAATGAAAAGTTTTTGTAAAGTAACTTTTTTTTCAATTTTCGATCATGCCTAGGCAGCATTCATCGCTCGGCTAGTGACTTATCGAAGAGGGATCCCTACAATTATCGGGATGAAGATAACAGGTTGGGCGCTAGCGCCATCAAAATCGTTCCAGAAATGTGCTAGTTTTGTTTTCTGAAATGTTTTACAAATTTCCACAAAAAAATTTAACATTTTTTTTTAACGGTTTTTCGAATTTTTTTCTTAAATTTAACAAGTATATAGTGAAAAGTTGTGAAAAAAGTAAAAAAAGTGGTCCGTTCGTTCTAATGATGATTACACGATGTTTAGGAACAATACACATGTTCCTTTAATTGTTTTGTAAACCTTTGATCAATCGATCCAGAAAACGGTTCGATGGATCAGTTAAAAAATGTACAGGGTTATTGGAGGTACATTACGCTGGATAAAAACCTGGCAAAATTAGTATTGTAATTCATATTTGTAAAGTAGTGGTAGATTTACTGGAAAACCATGAAATATCATTTTTTGTACCTTTTTTCAAAGTAATGTTAAAGGTCGAAATTATTTTCTTTCAAAAAATGATCAAAAGGGCGTTGTGGGAAATTTATTCATGTTTTCAAAGCTGTCCTTCAATTCCGTGTGCCATCCAACGACAAAAGGATCCTTTTTAATTCGAAGCCGAATATCTCAGCAACAAATTGACGTAGGGAGACCAGAAAAACCAAATTGAAGCTGAATCAACAAGCCAACTGACCTATACATTGATTTAACTAAAAACAAAATCCCAAGGGCGTGAAACCGTGAAAAAAAACAAAAACATTTGAAAAAAAATTGTCTTGCGGTATTTCTTGTGATTGCGCGATAATCGTAGCTAACAACGTTTTTTTGCCAACAGATCTCAAAACTAGAAAACTTGAAGCTTCAAAATGCTTTTTTTTATCTCGATACGACTACTTTTCACACAGATACAGTGCTTAAAAACACTAAAAAATTTAAAATATTTTATGTTCCTTCAATTTTTAGAAGTGGTGTATAAGACACGTTTTCTTATCTGCGGAAAAACGTTTTTCAGGGGAGAAGCGATCCCTAAAAAAGGCGTCTCACCCTTTAATATATTTTTTTTTCAATTGTGCTGTAGAGGATTTTTAATCGCTTTACATTAGAAGAATTTTGATTTCTGCTTTATTCAGATCGATGCTTGTGGGTGAAACTGCAAAACCACCCCCCCGATACGCCTTTCTTTGAGGGGTGGTTTCCGCCCTTAAAACCGTTTTCCCGGGGATACAAAAAAATATGTGTCTAATAGCTTTCAATGCTTTATCACACATATGAGTTTTAACTAAATTGACGGCGGATACTTAAACGATGTTGCTTGTAAGAATATTTCAACCTAAAATAAGATTAGCGTTGCATTCGTTATCGAAAGCAGTTGTTTCGTGCAAGTTCAACCGCCGCTTATTTCACCGTTATAATGTTCATTCACAATGTTATTAGACAGAAATACTTTGTCACGCAGGAGTAATTAGTATAGGTTGAAAAATTTCGCTATCGCTAGTTGCTCACAATGCTCCTGGGACATTTTTTTAGCGATAGATCCGTATATCCTTGAAATAGCTTTATTTATGAGATATGTGTTTTGCTTCTGCATAGAGGCCGTGCCGCTTCGTAGTCGTAAAATGAATATTCCCGATTTTTAAGTCACTTATAAAAAACGTCGAGAAACGTCAATTACAGGGCGTCCGAATGTGTATTTAGCACGCGGGTAACTTCGCAATATCGCACGGGAATTTTTGCGCATACACAGTACACTGGAAAAAAAATTATTTGTTATAATTAATATACTTTTAGAGGAATTTTTGATACATAAACCGGTATATTTAATTTTATATACAAGTATGATGTAAAGTTCTTAAATGTACAGTATAATTAATAAACATTCCTTAAATTAACACGCAATACTTATAACTAATACAAAAGTACTTCAATATTCCGTCACAATTGTCTATATAAATGGATATACCGGAGTATAGAACAAAGCTTCCGATACAAGTCTACAAATTTCCTAATTATTTGTTATAGTGTAGCATTGAATTATAACTGGCAGACCAGACATTAATCAAACGAGCTATGTCAATTATGTACATTTTTTGTCAAATTCTAGCTCATTTGAACTATTTAACATGATTTTAAAAAGTTACAAAAATAAATTATACACCGCGTCTTTCAAATCATTTTTTTTCCCAAACAAAGATTACTTTATATGTAAATTATTTAAATTCAAGGGGTTACGTGGGTTTCGAAGCCAAAAAGGATATTTTCTCTTTTTTCAAAATATAATATATACATTATTGTCTGTATTTGAAATGTTAAACATATAAAAGAGGAACATTTCAACAATTGAAAAAAAAAATTTCATCCAAACGTTTGGGAAATTCAGCCGGTGAGACCTGGTTTCCGGAGACCCCTTAAAAAACGGTGAACACGATTTCCCAAAAACTATCGCATCGATCTTATTGAAATTTTGCACACTTCTTGAAAATAGCCTTGACTAGTGATTGAATGAAGGATTGAAAAAAAATTGAAATTTGGATTTTCGGCAGAGTTATATGCAAAATAGTTCAATTTTTGGTACAATGTACGCTACGCATCATCTTGTAAAATTAGTTGTAATCGAAAAAGAACCTTCGCTCAATTACTAGTCAATGCTATTTTGAAGAAGTGTGCAACATTTCAATAAGATTGGTACATTAGTTTTCGAGAAATTGTGTCCATCGTTTTTCCGAGGGGTCACCGGAAACCAGGTCCCAACGGCTCAATATCCCAAATGTTTTAATGACATAAAAAAAAATATATTATTGTAGTGTTGTTCTTTTATGTGCTCACCATTTGGAATAAAATCATTTATCAATTATATTTTCTTTAATAAAGAAAATATACTTTTTAGCTTAAAAACCCACGTAACCCCTTAAAAATTCTTTTCGTCTAAATATTTACGTGTCGTCGTTGTTAGGAAAACGATGGAAGCTCAGCTTGGGACTCGTCTTAGGAACATTTTTGCATCCATCATAGGCACATCTGCTACACGATGGCATAGTTAACAATGTTGCAACTCACAAACAATTTTAAACAGCCAATTTTCCGTGGGCAAAGAGTCTAACAGAAAAGCGCGAAATACACGAATGCACGATTAATTAACTAGTTAGAGTGATATTCAGTATTAATAATCACGAATACGTCCGAGGCCTGTCAAATTTCTGACAGATGTAAGCAAAGTAGCAACAGATTTCTGTACCGCGTAGCACGTTCCTTGGAAGAAATCGCTGAGCGCATGCTAAAAAGAGATGGAACGGGTGAGATGGAAAGGAGCGAAAACAGATTGATTTAAAGCCGGGGCTCCCCGGCAGAACAAGCACGTGCCTTAGACCGCTCGACCGTCGCTGCTGTTAACATTGGAATCTGCATAAGAGCGAGCGAGACGCGAAATCACCTCAACCGTAGTTGGCTCGAGCGTTGGAAGAGGTGGAGCTGGGTGGAGCCAAGCGCGCCTGCGGATGTGTCCGTGCACATCGATACAGGCAGCGCTTTAGGTGGTTGGGGGAGTAACTACGAAACTCCTCCAAGAAATCTTGCCAAATCGTCCCTGACACCTGTTGTTCCATGTAATATCTGTTCGTTGGTAATATATGACATAAGCGTGCGCCACGGGTATGGAAACGGATATAGATGTCCCCTTGCAGATTCATGGTCACAGTGAAAACCTCGTAAAACTGCGGTAAAACGATCGTCAATTCACGGTGAACTGATTTTACCGGGAAAAGGCCTCACTTGCACGGACAAACTATAATCATTTCATGGTGAATAACTAGTGTATTTGTGCAATCCAGGCACGACAAATTAATAGTTAATATAGGGTGATTTTATCGTAGAACTGCCGTAAAAATGACGTGCAACAAACGTTATTTCATGGTGATTTTTTATAGGTATATTACGTTTTGTTCGTGAAATAATCGTCTTATCTCGAATATTTATCATAATCTCGCCGAAATTAAACGGTGATTTGGACTAGAATTACCGTCTTACAATAGTGACTTGATCGAAAATAAACCGTAAGTCGCTCGTGAAACGCCCGGGAATTTCGAGTGAATTGTCGGTAAATCAAAAGTGACTTGAGAGTAAACTGTGACGGTAAGTAATAACTTGGATTACCATGTTATTGTTGGCTGTGTACTACTAATATTATAATGTTTGGTCTACACTGAGTTTCGATTGAATTCCCATAAAACAAAATAGAAAATAAATACACAAGCAAATAATAAAGTTAAATTATATTTTTATTCTATTAGAAATAAATTAATAGTGATACAAACTAATTTTGTTATCAATGTACAATGTACAAGTATAGTAAAAGTATAAAAACTGTAACTGCTAACAATAAAAATTCTTTCGTTTAGCTCATGAATCATTAGTCAAAGAACAATAAGAATAATTTCTTAAAATCACCATCCAATATTAAACCATTGATTATAAGAATTAATTTCGAATTAAGAGACGAACATTATTTAGAAACGATTTACCGCTATACTATTTACAACCGTTATACTACTTACATTATTGAACAACCAATGTGCTATAAAAAAAAGTTTTGTGTGGATCGCTATTTACATACATTTATGTTGAATTCGAAGAAACAAATGATAACACATGATGACTTGTGCATCATTTTCTTATCATATATCAAACAATATAGTTATGACGATTGACAATGACTTACAACGAAAAATCTGTCAGTCAGGTTCCCAACAATTAGCTAGCTTCACTGCATAAGTAACATGAGCAGCTGTCATTTTTATAGCAGGTCTTATCGTAGAAATTTCTTGAATGAAATTAATAGTATTTTTAGGCTTAACTATATGAATATGGTGGGAGCGAAATCCGTAATTAACGTGTTGGTAGTTCTTCACGATTATACCAGATACAACACTGCTATGGCTTCGGAACTGTACAATAGCTTCGATGGTACTCAATACTCCGTCAGTATTATTGTATATGAAAGCATCTGAGAATTTTGTTATCTTTTTCTCATTCACACATGAACATTTTACTCCATTCAAACGCATATTCTGATATACTATTAGCCGTTCTGGAATATACCCAGCCTGATGTAAAATCATGCATTCTTTTTTTGACAAAAACCGTGTTATCGACGTTCCCTCGACAACAAATTTATTTCGATACTCCATTCGGCTAGTCTCGTTGACATCTTTCAGCTATAAATTGACGTTATAATTTCTAGTCTCGTTAGATATAGATTCGTCAAATGCAAAATGATTAATGAATCTCTGCGTGAGAAAGCGAGTAGCAATTTGATCAAGTCGAGCGTTAGGATTTGTTAAACAATCAATAATTTTTTTGTTCCACGACTCCAATACAAAGGCGTTATGAGCCCATATAGGACCCCAATTCCGTACACAATCAACAAGATGAGTCATTGAGTGTATATTGGATGTCATTTTTCCTTCGCCAAGATATAGCTCAAACAGCTTAATATACTTCTTTAGCAAAATGTCTGCACGGTCAAGGTCAGCTAATGTTATGGAGTCGCTATTCAAATAATGGACACCTTCTGAAAAAGAGCGATGTGATATACAAATTTTGCTTCTAAGACTGATTGTAAGCAAACTGGAGCGTAATCCAACCAGCTTCGCCATTCAGAAGCTATCTGAGTATAAAATTTGAGCATTCTCAGTTCGCGAGATCGACGAGCCGGGGGCCTTATTGATAAGAGAGTTTAATCGCTTGTTTTCATAGTATGGCTGCCACCAATATAGTAAGGAGCTCTTGTTGTTTTTAGTAATATCGTAGTGTGCAGTCTTGCTGCACCTAGAAAAACTGCATGCATAGCTTCAACTATTACTCCTTTATGAATGTTGAATAAAGGTAGAGCTGTCGACGATGAATATCCTTTCACTCCATGTCTCTTTATGCCATTTTCCGTAGCGTACTTCATATCTTCTCTTAATTCGCGATCCGTTCGTAATTTTCCATAACTATGCTTGAATGGGTATACGAATTTTCCCCGTGATAAACTTTTTCCATCCGCGTACCAATACAAGCACCCATAGTAACCGTTATACTGAGTAATTCGAAGTACTGCTGCACGAGCTGGAGAATCTAAGCTACTGACGATGACAATAAATGTTGAGGTTACTTCGGTCGTTTCTATTGGTTTCCAGGTGATACCTTTCTGGAACAGATCTCTCATTTGAATGGAAAATGGCCTGAGAAAATTGTTCATTTTTGGATGTTCGTCATCTACATATATAGCTGCTAATTAAACGTATTTTTTGCGCAAATGTGGCGGCAGTTCATCAATTTTTACATACACCGGCCATGCACTTGCTCGAAATGAATTCGAAATTGGCATCCATCTGTGTTTAAAGTGAAGGAAAAATGGAACCAGTGCTCTAAAAAATTTCCCGGTAAACAAAGTCGTTTATATTCATGACCATCATATATGTCTTCGAAAGCTTCGTCATTTTTTTTCTCCCTTCGAAATCTGTATTGCAAAGACTGTTATATTCGGTACTTTCAGTAACTGCTCAATTTGTGAAGCTAAACTGATATTAAAAAAATATCCAAGATGTCTTTCAGACATTTTTGGGCCACATGTTTTGCAAGGACCCATAGATTTTAAAATATTTTCTTCGTTCTTTTCACCCAAATATTCTTTGCATAGTTTACAGTAATAATGAGCTGAAATCATAGATTTATTTCGGCTCAAAATGTTCCACAATGCTGTTTTGGCCGTTGGTAAACGGCTTGCTTGATGTGATAATTTGATCCATTGGAATACATCCAATAATCCTTCATATGACATGCGATTTTTCATTGATGTTGCAATGATTGAAATGAAATGATCGTTTACGGTGAAATTCTTGTTTGCAAGCAATGGGAGATTGAATCCGTTACCATCATTGATTGTAAAATATGGATTATCTTCATCCTCATCATCTTCGTCATCGTCGTCAGCGTTATAACCATCATCACTATCTTCATCGTCGTCAGCGTTTGAACCATCATCACTATCTTCATCGTCGTTGTCATCACTATCATCGTCGATGTCACCAATAGCCTTGTTAGCATCATCATTGTGATAAATATTGTCATCTTGTTCACCTTGAACGTTTTGAATATTTTTATGAATATTACAATTACTCTCTTCTTAAGAGTATGCATAAATGTCGTTGTTGTAATCGGCAGTATGGCAATCCCCATCGTCACCACTAGTATCATCTTGATTACCCGCATCATCACTGAAATGTCCTCTATTATCCTCGTCGCCAACATCAACGTGAAAATCTGGAATGAATTGAGTGCGTGGTGTTGAAGGCTGAAAAAAATTGCAAGGATAGATTCTTGTACATTTTTGGATCCTGAAATTAGATTCAATACTCCTTAAGAATGAATGAATGACTTTCCGTTACTTTTTAATAACAATTATACCAGTCGCGTAAAAATTGGGATAATCAGCTAGAAAATAGTTAATTATTCTCAATTAGTCGTTCATTTTACTGATTCACTGTTCCAAAGTTCTTCTAATAGTATAAGAAGAGATTCACCATATCTTGTAACAAATTTGACGGGATTGGAGGAGTATTCTTACAGACTTTCATATATCCTTGAAACTTTTTTTTATTTCTCCTGAAAACTGCAGTCCGAGACATACCAGGATGTTTACGTTTCAGCATCATGCGTACAAGGCTGGAAAATGTTCAAATTATATTTACTTAAATACACGAGTCAAAAATTCGAATACAATTATGTTGTGGAATAACCCAAATACCCTCCAATGAAAACGCTACACACCATACAAATAATTAATACGTTAAGAAAAATATATTAGACATTTTTTTTATTGAATTCCATAACATTTCACACAGACCAGGGAATTATTGCAATAACGCAATATGCATTAACGCCATAACCTGTCCTCACATCGTGACTTCGATATTTGCACTTAAGAATGGACAGGATTGACTTCAAACTTAGATCAGACTTTATCACTTAAATAACGAACGGTTAAATTATAAAAAATCTGTTGTTGAAAAGAATTTTTTCTTCAACAATCTTGATACGGAGCTGAACATTATATTCAATAATTATTTTATTTCATGTCAATTATACTCATTGTTGTTATATATTGTGCTACGACGAATTTTCTAATAATGACGGTAGATGAATAATGTTTGTTCACAGTGCCACACTTCAATAGATTGATAAATATTTCACATCTAAAGTTTGAGGTTAGGTTGGAATTTTTCGAAGGAATTATGAGTTAATTAATTGAAAACCAAATACCAAACATTAAAAGCAAGGTCACCAAGGTCGCTCAAATAAAAGCGTAATAAAAGAATTAAAGACTTCACAATTCACTACAAGACAATGATGAGGTTATGTTTTTTTTTCAATTTGCAGATACACTGGGATAATTCTCTGAACCATAACTTTCACCAGGAACTAACAAGCGGACCTTACAGGCTGTCACTCACGGATTTTGATAAGTCTCACATATGATGTAGAGGGACCTACCCTGAGTACCTGAGTAAAGGGATTTTATACAACGCTCTTTAGTTTTCGAGAAAAAATGTTCGAAAGTTTAGCTCGTAGCTACTATACCGGCTCGGTTGTACCTTTGTCGGCTCTGACGCTCGAGGTCCAGAGTTCGAGTCCCGTGATGCCGTTCTTTTTTCACAAAATATAAATAAATTCGAAGGATGATGCAAAACCGTCTAATTACTTATGATTATTTTTAAAAAAATTTATTCATTTTTTAAATTATGTACTTTCCATTAAAAAAAAAATATTTATTATTATTTTATTTTTCACGCAGAAAAAAAGAGAGGAAGAAATTATAACATCTTTCACAAGAAACTGCAGTTTATTATTTTTCATTACAATATACAGATTTTTCTTACTCGCTATCACTGTGGTCGCTTGTTACATCAGAACAATATTGCGGGTGGTATTTGTCGTAAAAGCAAGCAAAACACAAGACCAAAGAGCAACGCGCACATTGTATTAAAGCTATCGCCTTGCAGGCGCACGGAGTTTTGAGCAGCGTTATTGGAAAGCATACTTGATTGACATTTAAAAACAGCGGTCTTTCCTCAATTAACTTCGATGCAAACCACGCATATTTAATCATCAGCGAGAAAGCAGGTGCGCTTAATTGATGAAGAATCAAAGAATGAATTTGTATGGAATCTTCCTTTGACGCAATTTCTCTGTTATTTTTTAACAAATCGGGAGCGATTTGTATTTTTTTTTTTGTGAAAATTTTCACTTATCGGTAAAAATATACATCGCACGGTTGGCAAATCGGCGTGCACTTGAGCGGTATAACTTTAATACTGCATGTACATGCCTTCTTTTCGTCTACAAAGATGTGATCGTAAAGCGTTTGATCAGTTTGCCCTCCCCACGAATCGATAATGAATAGAATTTTGTTTTGTTTCACGTAGGGAAGAATGAAAGATTTCAAGAACTCTTCATACAATTATTTTGTAAACTTTCCTGATTTTGTGCAGGTCACAATAACATTTTTAAATTTATCAGTCAACGCGTCGACCTTTTTTTTTCACAATCGGACCAAATCTTCCTGATGGCTCCTGCATGCATAAAAATACGAAAGGAAGTATCTTTCCTGACGCAGTTAATGCGTACTGTGCCATGAAGGAATGACTAATTTTGTTTAAATCTTTTTTCTTAACAAGAACGGTTTATGCTCCTTGTGCCGCAAGCGACCTGTTGTAAGTTGACTGATATTGGCAGCCGGTTTGATCGGTATTAATGACATAATCAAGGTCAACGTCGGTGATTACTATTCTTGTCTGGATTTGAAATTCTTCGGCAGCAGCCAACACTTCCTCCATCGTGGCGAATTCCTTGGAGCTGACAAACTTCGTGATTTTACGCTGTCTGATCCTGTGATTTCTTTTGAATTTTTCGGCCCAAGACAGGCTGGCGTTGAAATGGAAAAATTCGGTTAAAAAAGGAATTGCAGCATTCATTGCCCACTGCTGAAGCGTTCTCGTCGTAACCTGAACACGGACAAAATTGATCAACTGTTATATATTCGACTCATTCAATTTTGTGTTCTTTAATTCTATAATATATTTTATATTTATGTTTACATTTTTAAGGGGGGATTATTTTTTTATCGCTAAATTTATTGCTTTTTTCTCTAATTTTCTGGCGAAGAAACTATACAACGCATCAATGCAAAATTTAGCATGTCGATTCATTTATTTCTTATTTATTCACAAAAATATGAAAATCATTTTGAATTTTTTTGTGAATAAATAAGAAATAAATAAATCCACATGCCAAATTTTGCATTGATGCATTGTATAGTTTCTTCGCCAGAATTTATTCACAAAAAAATTCAAATCGAGTTTAAATTTTTTGTGAATAGACAAGCGATAAATTAATTTATATTTTTATATGTTTTACCTGCTCCAAATTCTTCCGAGCTTCCAGGAATCGTTCATGTGTTTCATGGTTGATTGCGTACCATTTGTCAAACCTTCAAACTCCATTTCGGATGAGCTGCTGCTATAGCGACTGCTTTTTGTTTGTATAATAGAGGCACATAATCCGCAAGTGCAGGTTTGAATTCCTCGGCCACAAAGTTCTCATCATCTTCTGGTACGGCTTCACACTACATAGAAGATAATTATTAACCTTTCTTCGCGTTATACAGGAAACCAAAACAATTCCCCGAACAGAAATAAAACTTACCATTATATATCTCTGCAGTTCATTCACTTCGTCGGCGCCGATAAACTCATCCACATGAATTATATGCCTATCTGCGAGCATTTCATGTATTTCGCTTGCAAAAACCTCTCCCATCGCCATAGATGGCTCGGAAATTGCACTTGGAGGTGCGTCTGTAAGCAGATTCAAATCCTGAAGCAAGCTTCGAGTATATGTGATGGCGTTTGTGAGAACAGCCTTCGTTTGCTCATCATCCTCTTCTCTTTCCGATAGATTTTCTTGTGATCCAACACTCGTTTCTATCATTTTATAATCCTTCCTTTCCGACTGACTTTCTGCCGTAGCAGCACTTATTTCTTCCATTTTACGGTTTTTCACTTTCGGTAAACTTTATTTCGGAGCCACGTTATACCCAACGTATGTATCTGCACAACTGATGCATGCGAAAGACTGGCGTCGTCTAGTCAGACGACGCCAGTCCTCCAACGTCACCTCAACGTCCGAAAAACCTTTAGGCTTTGTATAACAAAGGGATAGGGTATAAGTGGGGATGAGGAAGGCAGGTAGTAAACCCGGCTGGAGTATTTGAAATAACGACCATTTTAAAATTCATATTGTAATGAAAAATAATAAACTGCAGTTTCTTGTGAAAGATGTTATAATTTCTTTCTCTCTTTTTATTCTGCGTGAAAAATAAAATAATAATAAATAATTGAAACAAAATGGAAAGTAAAAAATTTAAAAAAATGAATAAAATTTTTTTTAAAAATAAAATAATAATAAATAATTGGACGGTTTTGCATCATCCATCGAATTTATTTATATTTTGTGGAAAAAAAACGCCATGACGGCACTCGAACCCTGGACCTCGAACGTCAGAGCCGGGAACCTTGCCCACTGGGCCACGCCCGCTGTTTCGACAAACGTGCAACCGTAACGGTATAGTAGCTACAAGCTAAACTTTCGAACGTTTTTTCTCGAAAACTAAAGAGCGTTGTATAAAATCCCTTTACTCAGGTACTCAGGGTAGGTCCCTCTACAACATATCTGAGAATGATTAAAATCCGTGAGTGACAGCCCGTAAGGTTCCCTTGTAAATATATGTGTTCAAGTGCCCAGATTTGATTTTCCCAAATATCAGGTATTCAGCCATCGGTCGAGAATGCATATAGAATATAAGATAAGAATGAGAGATTATCGTATTTCCCATACATCTGTACAGTGCTGTACAGTCACTACTTTCCATCTCGACCGTACCTATGAAACGCGCAAACTGTGTTCGGATGTTTTAGGCATTCCTCGGGAGAAGTCGGCGTCGCGGCAAGTGGCTGTTGGCAGGTGAGTCGTGATTGGTACAATTTGATACGGAAGAACATATGAGCACATATCACATTTACCTCTGCTTAATTTTCAATAAAGAATTATTTTCGTTAATAAAAATACCATTAAATTTGTTTCTCCTTTGCACAGTACGCCACTCTACTCTAACAATGCATACTGTATATAATATGCATATTTCTATTACAGGGAGTTTAATATAATTTGAATTTCCCGCCAATCCACCAACTCCATCTGCTGTTTCACTTCGATACCTTATGTACTGGAGGTTTTTAAACTGCCAACACAGAGTGACAGAGAGCGACACAGTGCACACATAACCTGTATATTCCTCCGTCCGATTCACTGGAATTATCAACACTACTGTTTCGGTCCGTGTCAGTAGTTCGAAAACCCTCATTGTGAATAACAAGTTTGTATTGTAGAGCCAGCACACAGCCTTTATTCTTCAAACAATACAAAAATTACATCCGGGCAGAATAGAAAATTATGCACATCATACCTAAATATG
This sequence comes from Ophion ellenae, assembly GCA_963210295.1. Classification (NCBI taxonomy): domain Eukaryota; kingdom Metazoa; phylum Arthropoda; class Insecta; order Hymenoptera; family Ichneumonidae; genus Ophion; species Ophion ellenae. The sequence continues at coordinate 27,087,681 of OY723387.1, forward strand.
CCATCATAAAACAGACCAACTGTGACAATGAAACGGCGTTTAAGATTGTACACAGATCAATGATATACATCAAGACAAAAAATGGGATGCAGAAAGTCAAAGATATGGAAGACTTGGAAAATCAGAAAGTTCTGTTTCCCGAAATCAATGGTACAATGGAGGCAGTCGCGATTATTGATACGAATGGTAATTGATGTTAAAATATATGCATATGCATAATATGAATATTTCCTATAAATATGTATAGTTTTCAGATAAAATCGATGAGCTCAGGAACAGAAATCAACACATTCCCGAGAAAAGAATTCCATTAGTGAAGCGGCAAAGTTTAACGCCGATGAAAGTAAATGTGAAGAGCGCGAGGGCGAGCCAAAAAACGAAGGTCCGATTACATTATTTCAATACATTGAAAAAAATAATGATAATAAGAGAGAGCAAGGTTAATGCGCTATAAAAAAAATTATCGTGAATATGTTTTTTATATAGCGGAATTAACCTCCCTCCGCCTTAAATATCAATTACAGAAAAAGAAATAAAAATCGGGATAGAAAGACGACATCGACGCGGACCATTTCTACAGCGGTTTGGACAATCTCGAGGATGATTGCCAAACAGTTGAACAAGAATCAGACGCTGAAAATCCACCGTCCACCGTCAGGAAGATCCACCGGATCGGCGTAAATCGTCGCCTCTATCGACACGAAAATTGACACTCACGGCATCGTCATGTTCAACTAATGATGATACCATTCTGAATAATATGCACATTCTACAGCGGAAATTTAACGACAACAATAAAGAAATCGTCCAGATAAAGAAAAATATGGTCACCAAACACATTCTGAACGAGTCTTTAAATGACGCTATCCGAATCGCGATAGATGCCAAGGAAAAGAATACTGCCGAATTTAAAGAGCCATCCTTTGATGACGAAAATAGGGTATACAAATCCTAGAATAAAATGTTTTTTCACCCATCAAACCGAAGGAAAAAATGGTCGAACAATATCATTCACCACGTGTCATGTGATAATTTTTGTTTTAGGTGCGGATTTTGGATGATTTGACGATGAATTTTGACAACTACTATAGTGCGATAAATGCTACAAGCAATTCGAGGAGAGCAAAAATAGTTATGCGCGAATTTTGGCCAAAGGAGGACAAATATGAATTCGTGACCAAGTTCAACCCGAAAAACACGGATTCGACAGTTGTCTCGCATGCAGATTATGCAAAATTAATAAGTAACTTCCGTTTCCTTTAGGCAATAGAAAAAAAATTTTATATTACTTTAGCTATTGACAGTATTTACATAATAGACTACTTTTGAAATTATATGTAAATATTGAAATTTGAAATTATCTGCGTCATAATAAGTAATCGAAATATCATTTTCAGTATATTGAATCACTTTTGACAATAACTGTAGATATCAATAATTATCTCAAAACAAAAGCAGTGAATTTAGATTGAATTGGGAATATAACTTTCACGAATTCATGGTGAATTGTCGATAAAAATGTGATAAATGCATGGTGTATTGTTTATAAAAATTTCATGAATTCATGGTGAATTGTCGATAAAAATGTCATAAATGCATGGCGTATTGTTTATAAAAATGTGATGAATTCATGGTGAATTGTCGATGAAAAAGTCATGAATTCATTAGCAGAAAATGATGTTTCTTATATGGAAAACTTACCACACACCGGTAAAAATACCAGTGACTAAGCATAAGATCTCCGTCTGTCTGTCTCTCTCTCTAATGGTGAGTGTGTATGGACGCTTTGTTTTCTGGCTTACTTATTTGGATGCGATTCTGCTGTCTTCTGCCTTCGGGCCTTTTTGTTCTAGTATCAAAGCTTGACTAAAACTGCTTTCCACCGATTATAACAACAAACACTCCGCAAAACTCAGCACGAGATCAGAAAAGACGGTGGAAAGTATTGACAGTTTTCGTAACCTCTTTCTGGATCATCCGTTTTCTGGCTGGCCTCCGCCCAACGAGCTCGTTGTAGCGCATGCGCGACTCCGTCAATACATGGATGGCTTTGTGTAAACACGCTGATCGACGAATCAATCGACTCATATCGTTGGCTAGGGCCTTGCTATACTTCGAGCGCTACACGTCGAGATCGGCGCGTCTATACTCCGCGACTGTTTCTATACAGTGAGTTGTGCAGGAGGGTCACCGCGGTTGCTAGGCGTATGTATATGTATGAGTGTGAATAGCTATAAGAGATTTTATAAATGCCACGGTCTATTGGCCCGGAAACAAGTCGTAGGCGAATGAGCTCTGGCAGCTCGGAGTATGCTGACTCTGTCGCTGAGTCCGATGGAAAGCCATCGAATGTTGGGGAGGCATCTATACTTTTCGGACGCTTTGGGAAAGCCCCTCTTACGCGTGAGCAAATTATGGAAACATTACGCTCGTTATCTGACGCGAAATTGTCCGTCTCTACAATTCTAACGGCCAGAACAACCGTAGAAGAACGCAAGCAAGCGGAAACGGCACTCATGAAATATCACGAGTCCCTCCATCAAATCGCGACAGCTTACCTTGAAGTGGTGGCAAAGATGGGTTTTATGAACGCTTGAATCAACAGGCCACATCGGTTCCAACTAATAGTAACGAAAGTACTTAGAATACCTACGCATCTATAGCTAGAGGCATGCAAGTAAATTTTCCGCCTGGTCCGACTGTTACACTGCCAAATTCCGGAAACAACCGGGTAATTATCGAGCCACAAGCCTCGGAAACTGAGCGGTTCACTTCTGCAAATACAACGAAACAGGCGTTATATGACACGCTGAATCCAGTGGCTATAGGCCTGAAAATAACTCACATGTCGCGTGTCCGAAATAATGGAGTACGTATTCAAGCGAGCACGAGCGATCTTCTTAAGCTGAAAGGCCTAAGCAGTATGGCGGAAGCGGGGCTGCAAGTGCGAGATGATGTGAAGCTGGATCCTCGTCTTACACTGCATAACGTACCGACAGCAATGCAGGGGGACACCATTTTGGCGAATCTCTTTGTGCTAAATCTTCCTGGATGCAAGATCAAGGACACGAAGATCATTTATATATACCCTGCGCGTGAAAGAAGATTTACCCGAGTCTTTATCGAAACCACTGCGGAAAACCGGAAGTACCTGCTGGGGCTCCCGGAAGTGTCACTAGGATGGAACCCATGCTCGGTACAAGACCATATGAGAGTCCTACAATACTACAGATGCCAAAATTTCGGCCACGTAGCAAATGAATGCAGACACGAAAGGCGATGCGGTCATTGTGCTGGCAAACATTACACGAAGGCATGTGAATCTCGGGAAGCACCCCCAACATGCGCGAATTGTTCTGCTGCGAAGCTGGTAAATATGGATCACACGATTATGGACTCGAAGGTGTGTCCTATCCTGCGGAGGAGGATTACTGAAAAAGCGCGACTGATAAACTATGGATAGTGCTGAAAGACTGTCCGTTTGCCATGTAAATTGTCAGTCTCTATGTGCTCACCTCAATGAATTTTGATTGCACTTCCAATCAAACTCGTATCACCTCATCTCTATGAGCGAGACATGGCTGAAACCTGAATACTCAGACTCGTTCGTCGAATTACCGGGCTATTACCTACTACGATGTGATTGAGTTGGGAAAACTGGAGGGGGCGTTGGCATTTATATCCACAGGAGCCTGAGTGCGAAAGTCCTTGTTACATCACCGGATGTGTGGTGCAGAGAACCTGAATTTCTAATTGCCAATGCCACTATTCCTGGAGCATTAACCTTATTATTTGCCATGGTCTACCGACCCCCGAAGTATGGGTATTGGACGAGATTCGTGGATACAATGGAATCGTTACTCGAGGCTATACATTCGGCCGAGTCTTTGCTACTAGCTGATCTCCTTATGGCTAATAATCTTAAGTTGGTACCATTCGGTTGCACCCACCACTTGGCAACTACATCTACACGTATTGATCATTGAATCCTAAGCTCAAAATCCAAAATAGCTGAATTCGGCCAATATCCCGTAGCGTTCTTGTCGGCACATGATCTGATTTATATTCAGTACGACATAGGAGTACAGAGGTGCACCCCGTCTTCCTCCCCTGTGGCAGCCTCCATAGGATAAACAAACATGAATTGCAAAGGAATCTCACCGAAATAGCTTATAAACCGTTCTATGACATGCGATCTGTGGATGAAAAAGTCAGCTTCTTAAACGCGGCCATCACTGGAACTTTTGATCTTCACGGTCCTATAAAAAACGACACTGTCAAGCATCGGCGTGCACCTTGGCTTACGGTGGAGCTACTAGAGCGTATGCGACGTCGTGACCGCTTGCGACGTGCATTCATGAAAGACAAAAACAACAGGCGCCACCCTTACGACAAATTTAGGGACTTTCGTAATGCACTGAAAAAAGATATTGAGCACGTTGAACAAGCCTATCGAGCCAGTTGCACGTCGGCGAGAAAACCGGCTGAGACTTGGAACCTTGTACGCAGACTCGGCATTCTTCAGTGCAAGAAACAACAAATGGGAGTTGCCTTCTCCTTGAATGCACTAAACGAGCAATTCTTAGCGGCAGGAACTTCAGTGAAGCGAAATGTTCAATGCGTGGAAGGTAATAGCGATGTAGTGGTGGGCTTTGATGATGAGGCGTTCTGTTTTGCATACATCACCCCTGATGTTCTACTTAAAGCAGTTAGCAGAATCCAAAGCAACGCTATAGAACATGATAGCTTATCGATGACAATGATACGTATTGCCTGGCCTTCAATCTGCAATCAAATTCTATACCTATTGAACCACGCGCTAATGCACTCGGCATTTCCGGATGTATGGAAAAAAGCACTCGTGCGCCCAGTACCGAAGAAAAAGGTGCCGATGGTCATGGATGACTATAGACCTATTTCACTACTCTGCAATTTTTCTAAAATACTGGAGCGTGTGGTAGCTGACCAAACAGTGAGCTACCTCACCATAAATAACTTGAGTGGCCCATTCCAATCTGCATTTAAAAAACATTACAGCTCTCAAACGGCACTAATACGCATTGTCGATGATCTGCGACTTGCCATAGATAAGCGCATGGTGACAGAATTCGTGCTCGTTGATCTGTCCAAAGCTTTCGATTGTGTCCCGCACGACTTGCTGTTAGAAAAACTAGCCCAATTGCGATTCTCGAGGAGTGCGTCGACCTGGTTTAATGGGTATCTAAGCAGGCGTTCACAGGCGGTATATGATGGTAGAAAAAACAAATCGTCATGGGGTTATCTGCGCTCTGGTGTACCGCAAGGCTCCGTTCTGGGACCATTACTTTTCTCGATCTTCGTCAATGATCTTAGTACAGCAATAACGAAGAGCCAGTATAGTATTTACGCGGACGATTTACAGATTTACTTGCATTGCCACCCGTCGGAAATTGCTACCGCAATTGCTAAGATAAATTGTGACATTATAGCTATCTGTGAATGAGTGACTAAGGCCGGTCTTAGGCTAAACTCTGCCAAAACGAAGGCAATAATAATCGGCGCACCTCGCTATCTGGCACGGCTTGATGCGGTGAGGATTCTCCTTGTTCAGGTGGGATTGAACCAAATTCCATGGTCAAGATCCGTCACCTGCCTCGGAATCCATATAGAGCGCACACTTTCTTGGCATGAGCATACCATGAGTACAGTAGGAAAAATGAACGCAGCATCATATCAGCTTAAGATGTATGTCTTCTACTCACCGACATAACAGATGGACTAAACCTTAAACTGCAGCGAGCATTGAACATAGGAGTTCGTTTTATATTTGATTTACGTCGAGATCAACACGTAACGCCATACTATACCACACTAGGATGGCTGAAGGTGGCTGACCGTCGCAAGCTTACCCTTCTGTCGTTTATGTATAGACTATTTTCACATGAACAATCTCAATACCTCATTAAGCGTTTTGAAGGGCCTAGTCGCATGATGACATGGCAACTCCGCTGGCCACTTAGAAGTGGGGACCTTATAGTGCCAACCTGTAGGACGACTTGTTATTTCAAGTCACTCACAACAACGGCGTGTTACGTATGGAATGGCCTTGATTACAATTTAAGATCATGCAACACTGCGGAGCACTTTAAGCGAGTTGTGTACAATGAACTGCTGGAAAGTATGGGTGCGCAGATGACCGTGGCGTGAACGGGATATACCCCTTAGTGTATAATTAAATTTATATTTAAGATAACCCTAGTCATAGTTTTAGGTATATGAAATGTATCAATTATATTGCGCCTTTATCATTACTACTCCTGTACACTACTTTGCACCGTGCTCTTAGGGGAGTATTATCCCAGAGCACGAAATAACCCCTCTCTCTCTCTCTCTCTCTCTCTCTCTCTATTGACAGCAGGAGTCTCATATACTTACGATAAAATGATCGTGAATTCTCAATCAATGTAAGGAGGGAACTTTGCACAATTGCACTAGGAATTCACCGTTAAAATATTGGACACAGAGGAGATTCTAACCGTGAATCGTTCGAGAAATGCTCATCAATCGACCGTATTTTAACCGTGATGACGAAACCGCAAGGGGATCGTTACAGTATCGGAGCGGAGCAAAAAGAAGGAAGTAGTAATGCGAAGATCTTTTCTCCTTCTTCTGATTCAAGCCGTAAAGGAAGGAGGATATGTTGTCACGCGGCCGACTAAGTTCCACGCCGAAATTTGGGAAAGTCGTTATAAAATAAGTATAAATGAGAACGGTCGGAAGTTGTTTGGCGCAAAATTGGTGTCGAGCGTTCATCTCAAGGGAAGAATTGTGACCGCGTGCCTCGCAGTCGGCCACGGGTCCATATCGGGAGGATCGACATCGGAACCCGAAAGAGGACTTCAGGGCTCTTGTCTAACCATCAATAAACTGGAGCTTCGTTGCCGTTGAAAACGCAACGTCCCTCGTGCCACAAGTGTCTGCAGCGCAATCCACCACGAGGGCAGCCCGTCGAAGATCGACTCGACAGGACCGACATCACCCTGAAAAAGGCCGAGTTTTCGACACTGGAAACGGTCTGGCTCGACGGAGTGTGATGGCGGCCGATGCCGCGTGTAAGTTCGCCGAAATAAGGATACGAACGTATGTATTAATATTGTTAAAATAGACGCGCTCCAAAATGTCGCGCCTATGAAAAATGAATGCGTCGCGCAACAAAACGAGCGCTCGTTGAAAAATGAATGACCACCGGTCATGCGTGGCGACGTCCTAAGAATCGCTTAAAATCTAAAAGTTCATAGGTTTATGCTCCGCCTAACGGAATTCGCATGTATCCAAAATTTATAAGAATCGTTGCTCTGCGTAACGGAATTCGCGTGTATTGAAATGTGATATTTTGTCGATGTGCAACGTAGTTCGCGTGTATGGAAATTCGTCATTTATGTCTCCGCGTAACGTACTTCGCGTGTATTGAAATAAGTATAATGTTGTCTCCGCGCAATGTAATTCGAGTATATCGAGAACTGTACCTGTTTATATCGGCGTAATGGGTCTTGCACCCCCTGGGTCGCATGTAGCGTATCGGCGTATGAAATTCGCATTGTTTAATTTGGAGTGGATCTCCGGCCTACAGAAAAACGGCATTTTGTGATACCTTAGATATATTTCAAATAAGACTGAGAGAATAAACTAGATTTGTGGGAAAACGTTGAAAAAGAATATACTATAACGAATAATTGCAGTGGATCCCCATAATAAATAGGAAATTCGTTACACACTTTATCAAAATCGACTTATTATTAGTCTAGAATGTTTAATATAGCCCAATATCACTTATTTTTCGTTATTAACTATGTTTACCATGTAATAACTAAGAATACATAATATTGGGCTATATTAAATATCCTACACAATTAATAAGTAGATTTTGATAAAGAAATTGATATATATATATATATATATATATATATATATATATATATATATATATATATATATATATATATATATATATATATCGCCAATAAATAGATATCCATTTGACAGGACTTTTAGATCCCTATGGCATCTTGGCATTCTCATGGCAGCTATATCTATTACGAGGATATCTTGCGGGTATGTCGATTTGATAACTTAACGCTAACGTACCGGTGACCGATAAAAGTTACCCTGATAGATAAACGTGCTGCGAAAATTCACATGTCAGCATTTTAGCTGCAAGAGGACAGCATACGGCGGCACACTGTGACACCAATACGCTGTCTTTTGCTTCCGCCTTAAGCTGCAAATTTGCGCTACAGTGCGTGGTTTGGCGAAATAACTGTGTGATGTCAAGACGGCAAGTTTGCAGCAAATATACGCAACAATTACCTGCTGCAATAACGATACTGATGCGGCAAACTCCAGGTTTCGAGTGATGTCATCTTTCTATCGCGTTTTAGTCATAAATGCACCACGCTGTGACACTCCGTTGCCGATACAAACAAGGCAAGTTATCGCAGCATTGAGACGGAAAATTTGGAATACGTTATTCCGGCAAGGTTCGGGCACATTGGCGGCACGCTGTGACGTTCCCTTCGCGGAAAAAAACAAGTTACATGATTGTAACCATAGGCAGATTCGTTACGACAAATGTCATGATTCTAAAATTAGTTATACAGGATGCGGCAACTTAACTTTCTTTTTTTAAATGCGCGCCATTCAGTCGGTTGATGTCGTAACGGAGCGCTAGTGGTCTCGTTCGAAAGGGGGGACTCTAAAGTTTTATCCCGACACAGTTCAATCGCCATCATGCGTTGGAACAGTGAGGAGCGTGCTGATGCCGTTGAGGCCTACTTTCGGAATCGCTTTAATTTAGCCCCGTTGGCCCCTGTCCCGGACCGAAATCAATTGCTACGTGGGTCACTACGTTCAGACAAACTGCAAGTGCGACAAGGCGAACAACGGGAGCCCCTCGGTCCGTTAGATCACCTGATAATATCGAGGCAGTGAGAGCTTCAATGTTGCGATCACCACGGCGTTCTGCGCGCAAACATGCGTCTGCCCTTGGACTTTCCGATCGTTCTGTGAGGAGAATTCTTCATGATGATCTTCATTTTCATCCTTACAAAATGGCGATTGTGCAGGAACAATAGCTGTTTTGAGGGAACACTTCCCAGAGTGCCTCATCTCAATTAGGAGCGATTTGGAGTGGCCGGCCCGCTCTCCCGACTTGGCCCCTTGTGATTTTTTTCTATGGGGTTTTTTGAAATCCCGTGTTTATGTGAACCGTTCAAGAATCCTACAAGAGCTGACGACCAACATCCGGGAAGAAATTGCCAATATAACACCTGCTATGCTGGCAAGAGTCATGACAAATGGCAGAAATCGGTTTACTCAGTGTATGGAGAATGGGGGACGTCACCTATCTGATTTGATCTTCAAAACTGTGTAAAACAAAACTTTAAGCATGCCTACATTATAAAAAACAAAACAAAAAATGTTCTGATTTATACAATGGGTTTTATTCAGTTTCAAAAAAAGGAAGTTATGCTGCCGCACCCTGTATAAGTTGAACCAGTTGGATGGTCGAGTAGTTAGCGTGCTTTCCATCCATCGTGAAGTTGTGGGTTCAAAACCCAGCCTCGTACTTTCGAAAAATAAAAATTACGGGAATGACGTGTAGCCCTCAGTCATACGCAGGCGTCGCACAAACGAACCGGTATGTGTGTGCGATTGTATTCAATACAATTATTTATTTTGCCCTCCTTTTATTCCCACCTGTCCAGCTACTGGTAATGCAAAACACCATTAAGCTGTTCACACCACAATAGCGGGCATCGTTTATGCCGACGAAGGAGCGTTACGGTGTGTTATAAATATGCCGGCAACGGAACGTCAAAGCATGCCGCCAATGTGCCCTTACCTTGCCGAATAGCGTATTCTAAATTTTCCGTCTCAATGCCGCGATAACATGCCTTTTTTTCTACCGCGTCATAGCGTACCTCCAATGTGCCCTCAGCTTGCGGATATAACGCATTCCGAATTTTTTGTCGCAATGCTGCAATAACCCAGCAATGAACGTGCTCTAAATGTACTGCCAATATTCTATATTTCCGTACTACATTATTAACACCAGCATTCACGTGAGGATGCGCACTGCTGTGCTGCTAGAACACAGCTTACTGGGGCGGCAAAGGATGCCATTATTCCGTCACAACTTGCTCTCGCTTGGTGTGGTGTTGCCAATGTGTTGTCGCCAAATTTCTTACTGGGTAGTTAACGTAAAAACCGTCTTTATTCAATTATGAAGGCACACGTATAAACTTATCAAGAGCTACGGTGACTCCATACAATACTTGGTGCAAACGGTCCTCTTGACCAAGGTTTACCTTTTTGCGCATTGTCCAACTTAAGACTAACTATCTCGTGTCACTCGTTCGGCTGATCAGTCCTAGCTTGTAGGGCGGTTCCTTCTGATTGGCCAATACAATACGTTTCCCTTACTTTGGGGAAAAGTGTTTGGGGTTGTGATCTCCCACCAGTGCGTACGGCCCATAGGTACGCACTGCCCATTGCTCCCTAATTATACCAACGCGCAGGTAGATGGGTTTTTAATGGCCTCGCATCTGCGAGACCCTCGGCGAATGGTGGATTATTTTACGAGCGGGTCATTGCATTGGCAAAGAATGATTACATGGACTTTTATGGTACAATCAACGCGATGTTCGAATGGTCTTCTACTTTAATGGAGGGTCCGAGATATTCCTATCGTGACAAGGTTTTCTTGAGCCTTCAATAGCTACAATTAGTGGGCCTAAAATGCTGTCGCGACAAGAGGAATTGGTTGGGAAATGAACCCGAGTGAATGGCAAGAGGCAAAGATCGCGACACGGCTCGTAGTTCAAAACTGCGAGCTCTGCACTACCGACGTGACGGAAGGCCGCGTCGAAATTTTCCGGCATGTGACATGGTCTTAAGTCAACATGTTACTACCGAGCTTAATTTTTTTGGACCTTTATAACCCCTTTGCTGACCATCCTGTGCTGTTCGAATACGATCCACAGTATCGTTTTTTTTTAAATCGACAACTCGACATATTTCGTGGGCTCATTACATCACGCTTATGGAAAACTCCCGATCATTTTTCAGTACATTATTAATATCTGCTAAGTGAATGTTACCCCGGAGCTGAAAAAGTAGGTACGGTTCCACTAATCATTGGATTAACCCTTAGTACAGTGAAAATGAGGATTCCCAGTACCTTTATAAAATTATTAATGTTTTTGATAGCGGATTTGTGCGAAAATCAAGCACACAAAATATTAGAGTGTGCAATCATGGCAACGTCGTAGACGGCACAAATGCCGCCTATCTTATCGGTACTCGTTAATTATGCCTGGGCACCACAAACTACTCGGTCAGGATAATTAACAACAAATATTATTGGTACTTATTCTCAAATTAGTAATAATTGCTTAATATTATTGGGAGTACAAATAAGTCTCCGCCGTTTGACAAAAGATGGCCCCACCAGGAGGTTATGGTTGAAATTGTCAGATGTAAAACGTCATATCGTGAGGTTGGACAACTGGCAAGACCATAACCTTGAAATATTTCCGATTTTGTATCAGCATTATATAATTTTTTCGTGCGAAAATGTTGAGTTTTGAGCCAAATAGTTTGGCACGACTCTCCCTCAAATAATGCTTCCGATTCCGCGTCTTCGGCCTTTCGCACTTTCAGCCTTCCGCCATGTTCTTTGTCTTCGACGTCAAACTCACCGTTCTTAAACTTTTGAAACCACTCACGACAACTTCTCTCACGTAATGGGCCAGTCCACTTTGAAAATTTCAAAACATCGTAGGCAAGCAAGACGAAGAAATTGACGATGATGAACAATCAGAAGGGATTTTGTACGGTGCAGGAATTGAGTTTAGGTAAGAGTTTTTCATAGTATAAACATAGTATAAACGCGTTTTTACTCTTTTTTGAGAAAAACTGCGAAAAAACGCGTTTTTTAAACTTTTTTCTTTTTTCATCTACCATCTTTTTTAATTTTTGATAAAACTTTATATCCAATGGTCATTTTGTAGCTGGTATCATACTGAATCTAATGGACTTCGATTTTTTTGGTTTAGACAAGCCGTTGCCAAGTTGTGACGGAGCTACCTAGCCCACCTATTTTTGAGGCGTTATGTTAAAGTATAATTTTTGTACTTAAAATGAATACATTTTTTTAAAATGTATTTCAAGACTTTATTCATCAAGCCCAACAACTTTTATACTCGACATTTCCGCACCAAAAAAATTATGTGATGCTGATACAAAATCGCAAATATTTCAATGTTATGGTCTTGCCAGATGTCCAACCTTACGATATGACGTTTTACAACTGACAATTTCAACCACAACCTCCTGGTGGGTCCATATTTTGTCAAACGGCGGAGACTTACTATATTTGTACTCCCAGTAATTTGATAACTATGTTCAGAAATTATACATTTCTAGACATTTCTAGGCAAAGACAAAATACCGCGGATTTTTTGGTCATACATCAAATTTTTTCAGGATACCAAAAAATTATTGAAGTTTTAAATTTCTTAAAGATTATAAACAGCTTTAGTACACACTTTTTCTTTCCAGCGGATTTTTTTTCTTGGACCGATATTCATTTTTGACAGCTCCTTGGGCCGATATTTAGGTTACGAACTGGGCGCATATGTCTTGAAATGCGCGACACGTCTGCCACCCTGGGCATTATGATGTACCACGATTTATGACGTTGCCAATTCGTTTCGAGTTAATTGAGCGAGAAGAAGTTATAGAAAATAACGATGAGCCTGAAGTTGGCATCGTTGGATTCCAACGAAATTAATTTTTTTTTTCTTTTCTATTTTTTTTTCGGGTGCGTTTTGACTCCAGAATATCTGTAGAGACTATAGAAAACGTTCACAAAATTTGGTGGCTCAGTATCCACCCTTAATAAGGGGTTGAAAAAGAAAAAAATAATATCTCGGGCGGTCATGACATGCCCAGTTTTTTTAAATTTGCGCAGATCATTCCTAGGACCTGGGGAAAGCCACACAAAAATTGGCAACGATTTTCGACTTGCGGAACACGCCTTTATGAAGGGGTTGAAAGAGAAAAAATTAATATCTCGGGCGGTAATGACATACCCAGTTTTTTTTATTTGCGCAGATCGTTTCCAGTACCCAAAGAAAGCCACAAAAAATTGACAACGATTTTCAACTTCCGGAACGCACCCTTAGGGGGGAAGTGAAAGTCGAAAGAGAATCGTATTTCCGGTGATAAAGAGATTCCCAGTTTTTTTTATTTGCTCAGGTCATTTCTAGTACCTAAGGAAAGCCACAAAAATATTGGCAACGATTCTTAACTTCCGGAACACGCCCTTATTAAGGGGTTGAAAGAGAAAAAAAATAATAACTCGGGCGGCAATGACATGCCCAGTTTTTTTATTGGCGCAGTTCATTTCTAGTACTTAAGGAAACCCAACCAAAAAAATTGGCAACGATTTTTAACTCCCGGAACACACCCTTAGGGGGCAGTAAAAGTCGAAAGAAAATCGTATTTCTGGTGATAAAGGGATTCCCAGTTTTTTTCATTTCCTCAGGTTATTTCTAGTAGGGGGAAGTTCCCCAGTGGCGGACGCCTAAGCTTTTCGGACAATAAAAAAACTGCTTCGAGAAATGTAAATTTTTTTTTTAAATAAGTACGTCAACGAAGTTTAGAACCAGAGTAAATTAACAAAAATGCTACCTCTGCATAAATGAAATAAAAAACTTTATTCAAACTTGGGTACAAAAAATTGCCGTCACTGCAAGTGGCACCTAGTATCGGACAGACTTAACTTCGAGCGCCCAGCGCCGGACATCTTCAGAACATTGGGCATTAATCGCATATGTGAGTTTTCGAACATTTAGGGATGTTTGCAAATTATTCATAAACCTATCCAGGGCAGCTGGCGCACTGCGTCCAGGCATTTTCGTGGTCCTCCAGGCATCCTACGCAAGTCGTTTTCATATTCGATATTTCAGTTGACGGTTGCTTTTTCTTCGCTTTAGCTCCACCTTTTCCTTTGGACTTTACGCCTTCGTTTTTTTTTCATTTTCTTCTATCACTGTTTTTAACTTCTTTCAAATTCCCTTCTGTTTGTCCTTAACGTTCTTTTTTTTCGACAACTATTTTGCACGGTGATGAAGTCAGAATTTCACTTCCTTGGGTTTTTCTCTTCGTAGCAACTGATTGTTTTTTTGCAGCATCTGGCAATGGCAATAAATTATGGAGAATCTGCACACCACCTGGAGCAAAGCTAGTCCACGGCTTAATAACGATGTTTTGTCATGTAGAGTGCTTTTCGAAACGTCGTAGCACAGCGAAGCTTCTCTCAAATTCAGTTGACAATTGTTTTTAGTCCATTGTCCTTCCTTTTTCTTCTCTTCCATTTTGATTTCGCTGCGTTCTTCTATCCAGTAAAACAACGTACAACAGTTATGATCAAAAGTATAAATGCTTACGAGAAAAAAACAGCATGTTTACTGTCCGGCGTTAGGGGACCACTTTGTGTCCGGTACCAGGGGTCAGAGAATCCCTAGAATTACGAGTTTTATAGCAAAACCCCTTGGGAATCCATAAAAAGCTTTAACAAACTTCGAATATTTATGGAACACGACGTATAATAACCATTGACATAAACACTTAAACACAGAAACTTAGCAGTAACACTCACCGCGATCTTACCCGACGCCGTGTATTCCCGCCAAACGCAGCAATCAAACGCTCCCACTTTGGCCTCGCGCGTCAGTGGCCAATCGCGTCCTGCGATTGTGTAACGCTACGCTCCCTGCACCCCTTTCATGGGTTTTTTTACGCGAACGCGCTGCGACATTGTCGTGATAGCACGAGTGTCCGACACTAGGTGCCGCCCGGCGTTACGGGACTTCCTCCTACCTAAGGAAAGCCACAAAAAAATTGGCAACGATTTTTAATTTCCGGAACACGCCCTTATTAAGAGGTTGAAAGAGAAAAAAATTAATATCTCGGTCGGTAATGGCATGCCCAGTTTTTAATTTGCGCAGGTTATTTCTAGTACCTATGGAAACCAAAAAAAAAAATTGGCAACGATTTTCAACTTCCGGAACACACCCTTAGGGGGGCAGTGAAAGTCGAAAGAAAATCGTATTTCCGGTGATAAAGGGATTTCCAGTTTTTAATTTGCTCAGGTAATTTCGAATACCTAAGGGAATCCACAAAAAAAATGGCAACGATTTTCAACTTCCGGAACACGCCCTCATTAAGGGGTGGAAAGAAGAAAAATTAATATCTCGGGCGGTAATGACACTCCTAGTTTTTCATTTACGATTTTCAACTTCTCGAACACACCCTTATGGGGGAGTAAAAGTCGAAAGAAAATCGTATGTCCGGCGGTAAAGGGATTCCCAGTTCTACTTGGACTCCCTTTACAGTTTGTTCCAAACAAACAAACAAATTTTCTTAATAAGAATCTGGAGTGGTCAGAGATGGTTGTGGCCTTTCCTGGTGATTTGAAACCGGATAGAGCCAGCACACGTGGTCGTCTCTCACTGGACTTTGCTGCATCAACTGCGCGATCGAAACGACGAAAGGCAGAAGAACTTCATCAAAGTCATACCGCTGAAGAGTTGTGCCATGCAGCGCAAATAAGTCTCCGCTCTTCTGAAGACTTAGATTCGTCGAAAATTATCAAGAACGTTATAACACCCGCATCTGCCCCAGCATTGTCAAGGGCAGAACATACTAGACTACCCGCAGAAGAAGCTCTTTCGGCCATGGTCGAAGCCAAACTCACAAGACATCAATATAATACTATAAAAACATCGATGAAAGATCATAACGGTCAATTATATCCGAATTACGGAGCAGTTAGAGAGGCTAAAGCATTATGTTACCCACCACGAGCTAAGGTGCAGTCCACTTAACGACAGCGGTCGCTGTCTGGTCGCAATGGCTGCGTAGAGCAGCGCGACCACGGCGAGCTCACGATGACCCACCGTTCATCGTGGGTCGGCACGCGCGCCTGCGGTTGCGCATGCGTAATACAAATAAATGTCCGGGAGGGGGGACCTTCGTTCAACAACTTCCAGTCGCTTTTACCAGCATCATTGTTCACCACGTGTTAGCTGTAAGGCCCGTATTCACAGTCGAATCGTAAATATAAGTTTGGTCTTACAGCCATGCAGCCATGTTGCAATTGTCACTTCGGGCCACTTCCGCCCGTGAGCGTGTGCCAGTTAGTGGACTGGAAAATTTTGCAGTCGCGGTGCTAGGCGTTGCGGGCGTTAAGTGGACCGTACCTCTAGTATATCTTGCGACATATCGCATTCCCCAAGAGCGAAGCGAGCGCCGCGGCGGTCGAACGGCAAGCGCGAGCACGGGACGCCCGCAGCAGCGGCTCCCCTCGACACCGGAGTCACGCGAATGGAAGGCGAGGAAGTGGAGGAAAACGCCGAAGCGGTCTCGATCGCCGATCGATCGAAACTGAGCTCAGGCAGGTGGAGCATCAAAGAACTGCCCCACTCTCTGCCCTCGCAAACGGCTTAGACGAGGCGAACGAAGAGGTAAGGGCTAAGCATTGATTGGCTATCGACAGCCAATCGGCGCCAAGGAAATGGAGGTAGTAGAGAACAAGTCCAGGAGTGGCTAAGGATGTCGTCACTCCAACTGTCGAAACGAGGGGAGGTGTGATTGGTAGGGAATGTCGTCATTCGGAGGAATTCAAACGGATGAAAGAGAAAAACCTTGCGATTCGAGAAGCAAGGTTTGCGGTTTGCGAAATGATTGGTATAAAAGGGTGAACAGAGCAAATTTAGCTCTCTCATTTCTGCGAGCACCCAACAACCCGTTATCCTCGAGACGACTCGGTAGTCTAACCCAGAGAAATCTGGCGAAAATCGTGGGGTCTCGCTCCGCCTTTTTCCCAACCCTGAACCGGTAGTCAGAACTAGGGTGACCTAGGAAAAGTCGTGGCCAGATTTCCCTCCAGATTACCTACCCTGCAAAAACCCCAGGAGCAGGAAGCGCGGCTGGTAGAGGTACAGGTTTCAGCCGTACCATAGGTCGGTCGCATGCGAGCGAGGGTGCAATTCATACGATCAGCGGTACCTTAGCAACCATGCCGCTATAGCTCAGGGGCGGGAGGACACCAAGCGAGGTGTAAGAGAAAGCAAGTGGGCGAACGCGCCCGGGTCAATATCAAGGGACACTGCAGTATCCAATGAACTCGGAAATCACTGTGAATAATGTAACCCAGAGTATGTGAGGACAGATGGCGTGTCGATATTGTACGGAGTATCAAAACGTAAAAAGAGGCGAACAGCGAATTAAGGGCGTTTGAATGAACACGTTAGGATAATTACTTCATTTATTGTATATTTAAATTTATGTTGAATAAATATTGTTAACGAATTTTGTGTACCCAAGATTATTTCTGGACCCCGTTCGAGTCCAGTGACCCGATCTCCAGTATTCAGTAAATAATTCAAGAGGGTTAAGGACAGGGGTAAAAATTAATGCGAAACCGTCGCATTTGACGCCCGAACAGGGACGCAGCGGGCGCAGGAAATACTCGAGGGTACGACGAAAAATAGGAAAAGAAGGAGAGTCGGAAGATAGCGTGAATAAAATGGCCAGCGACAAAAACCCACGATGGAGCGTAGGGGAATCCGGCGTATCCCTGGACTGGGAGTCAACTGCGGCGGACTCACTGCTTGAGGAGATGCGGAAGAACGACAGGCAGCGCATCAAGCGCATATCAGAGATCCAGCCAGAAAAAAAATTTAGACCTACAGGAACAGACGACAGTTGAGATGAACCCGGCCGAATCATGGTTGGATCGGATCGACCGAGAATATCGAGAAGAAGCTCAGCGGGCAGAGAAAAACCTGTTGGAAATGATAAAACTTTTCGAATTGAATGATGCCATGATAGAACAAATGCGTCAGCGGATGCCGCGCAGCGATGAGCGTCAGAAACAAATTATGACCTTCGTGAGTGAACATGCACGGCAGATCTCGAAAATCTACGAAACACTGAGGGAGGTTACAAGTGAATGTAAGAAAGTTTTGTACCCAAACGCGCCAGAGTTCATGCCACCGGCCGAAGCCACATAGATGAGACTCTTGTATCTAGGGAGCACAATGGTGGCGCCTTTGGAAATTAGTCGCGCATACGCCCTGACCCAAAAACCACCTATTTTTCATGGGGACGGCGTGGAGCGCCCAATACGGTTTTTGGACGATTTCATCGACCATTGCAGTCACCGGCAATAATGATATCCGGTTCGCAGCAAGCCAGTCTCTAAAGGGTCCAGCAAATTATTGGTGGCAGGTGGTTCGGCAGGATGTCAGGGACATGGAAGAATTCGGCAGGAAGTTCAGATCCCGATACTGGAACAGAGAAATCCTGAATAAGATTAGACGCAATCTGGAGTTCGGTTCGTTCTATAACTCAGATCGGAAAAGCAGTCGGGCAGATTACGCGGCTCGGGTGATTGGTAACGCCAGGGATCTCGACGAACGGATGCCGGATAAAAATATTATCACCAGGCTGGCACATCACTACGATCAGGTGGTCCGCAGCGCCACCATAATCCACTCCACAAGCGAAGTGGACAAGTTTCTCGACTGCTGGAACAATTAAACGCATTGGGACCCTTAAACAAAAAACAACCATATTCTCGGACAGAAGGGTCGTCCGGCAGCGCGAGTATTAGGGAGGTAACCCAAGGCGAAGGTAACGTGGCACCCAAGACAGGAAAACCGGCTGGACAAACTAACCTAGGCCAACCAAGACAAAAGGTTCGCAAACAAGAAAACGCAAGGAGGATAGAGCCAACGCCACCGCAACAAAACAAGTTGGCACCGGCAAACAAGTAATCGTTGCGTCAAACATTACGACAAAAACGGGCCCCATGATGGGCGCAACGAAGAAGGGGACGGGGCAGGGGAAGACCAATCAAAGGTGATCAGGGGGTCACGCGTCACCAAACTTTTGAAGACCCAAAGGAATTTCTGAACGTAGAGACGGAGGGGTTGACTCCTTGGTGGGGGGAAGGAAGGGCAACCCGATGTCCGGAGATAAGGGTGGAGGTAGGTGTACTAATGCCAGTTTTGATTGACACCGGAAGTGAAGTGTCCTGCGTCTCTGAGGAAACCTTCAAGCAACACCAGGCTGATCTAACAAACGGTCTGGTTTTACCGGTCGTCGGAGTGGAAGTCCAAGGGGCTTGCGGTGGGAAGGCGGGGCGGGTCAAGAAACAAATCTTGGTTACCATCACTCTCAAGAACACGATCAAGGAGATCCCAGTGTTGGTAGTACCAAAATTGGCACTTCCGGTGATACTCGGGTTTGACGAAATGAGGGCCCTGGGGTTGAAGGTCGACGCCGCCACGGATAGAGTCATGGGAAAGGAAGTCGTGGCCAGACTCATTCAGGGCCGTTGGAAGATGGAGGAGGAGAAAGACGACCTCGAAATCCCGCCAGGGACATCGGTTAGAAATTGATAGCCTGTTTGGGTATCACAAATTCAAGGGAAATTCGAGGAGTGTGTGAAGATGCCGGGAGCAATAAGAGGAAGCTCGTCCGCTTAATTCACGACTATCGATAGATTTTCGATAAACGGCCCGGACGGATAAAAAATTACCAAAACAAATTAGAACTGACCCACATAGAACCATACATCCATCGGTCATATCCGGTGCCAATGAAGTACCGGGAGAAGGTGCAGCAGGAAATAGAAAGAATGCCTGAGCAGGAAGTGATCCAATGGTCAACTAGCCAATACATCAATCCACTGGTCACTGTCATAAAAAAGGATGAGACGCCTTTGCCTAGATGCGCGTCTACTTAACCAATTCCTAGTGGGGAACCACGACAAGACGCAATACATGGAGGAGATCTTCCAGCAATGCTCGGGAGCTAAGGTCATGTTACGCTTGGATCTCACCAGTAGTTTTTGGCAAATCCCACTTTATCCCGCCTCCAGGAAGTTTACGGCGTTCTAACATGAGAGCAAATGCTATGAGTTTGTTGTGACACCCTTTGGCCTGAAAACAAGCACGGCCAGTCTCATAAAGGGAATGGAGGGGGTTCTCCAAGGACTCGAGAAAAACGTGTTGAACTTCGTGGGCGATTTATTGTGCATAGCAGAAATCCAAGAAGACCATCTGGAAAACCTAGAAAAATTATTCAAAAGTGTGGCGAAACACGGGTTCACCCTGAATTTTGAAAAATCACATTTTTTCGAAGGGAAATCACCTTTCCCGGCCACATTTTGACGACCGATGGCCTCCGACCACGGCCAGAGAAGTTGCAGGCTATTGAAGGTTTCCCGCAGACCCGGAACATCAAGGAGTTACCCAAATAGGGTCCTACAATCGGCACAGTAATGGCCCGAGACTGGTTGCCAGAGAAAAAAACGATGGCGCGGTAATGGCTATGTAAACGGGCCAGATCCGCACCATGCATGGTTGTTAATGGTAAACCATGAATGGCTGCTAAGACTTGGCCAGATATCATATGCCCATATTGGCCCAGCAACGGCTGCCGGATCTTCTGCCGGAAATGAAAAACAAAAAATTTACAAATTATGATTATAAAAATTGTAGGAGTAACTTTTTTGTTTTCTTATGCTTCAGTTATGTCCATGAACATAGAATAATTGCATTAAAAACGCTTTCTGCATTGTTCAAGTTCTTACCTATCATCGGGATCGAACCTACGTCTTTCGTTCTAGTGGCAAGCGCCCTACCCACTTAGCCATCCTAACACTTACAGAATCCATCTTTTGTTCGTTCCTTACTTTTATGCCGATCATTTTATTCATGACATCAAAGTTTTTTGGTCCATTTAGGCTGTAAAAATAACTCGCTCGTTTTGGGTGAAGTTCCGAAATCAGATCCTCTGATCGAGCTGAAATTTTGCACCGAACTTCCTCTCATTATCCTAAGAGAAACCCTTAACGGATTTTTGACGATTAGCAATAGTTTTCGATATATCGGATTGTAAAGTTTATTATTTCACGCTATACGAGTATATATATATATATATCCGATAGATACCCCCCTCCCTCCGGCCTCGCTACTTCCTGGCAAACAGTGCTCGCCCGTACGTGCATATCACTTGCCATGTGATATGCACGTACAATCAATAACTTTCAATATACGATATATCGAAAACTATTGATAGTCGCCAATATCCTTTTAAAGGTTCTCTCAAAATATTGAAACGAAGGTCTGTGCAAAATTTCAGCTTCATCAGTGGGATATGCTTTTCGAAACCTTATCCCTTGTTTTTACGTATTACAGCTTAACCACCTGCATTTGCAAAACGCCCAAGAACAAACCATCAATGGCTGGAATAGATCTGGGAAGCCGTTCATCAGCCCACGATACCCCAACGCTGATCGCCATATTATCGGTGCGATGGTATTGGCCCACCAATGGCTGGCATAGATCTGGCAAGCCGTTCAGCCGCCTACAGTACCCCAAAGCTGGTCGACGAATTATTGGCCGATTATCAGCAATCCGTTTAATTCCTGAATGCTGGCGTTTTGTTAGGACAGACGACCCTATATGGGTACGGGGATTTTTGGGACTGGTCAATTATTACACCAGATTCTCCAAGAATCACGCGGAAGCCACAGTTCCTCTCCTGAAGATCCTTAAGAAAGACAAGGTCTGGGAGTGGAGGGAGGAGCAGGAAGAAGCGTTTCAGAGGACGAAGGAGTTGTTTTGCGAGTCGGTAATGTTGCAGCATCCGAGGATGCAGCATCCGTATGTCCTTACCACGGTTGCCGTAATCAGGCATTGGGGGCGGTGCTATAACAACTGGATTAGGAGGAAGAAGAAGAAGTTATAGCGTTCGCAAGCAGGGCACTGAACGGAGCCGAGTTAAACTATAGAATGACCAAAAAAAAAATATTGGCAATTGTGTGGGCCCTGCAAAAATGTCGCACGTACGTGCTAGGTGCGAAAACGCAAGTAATAACCGATCATAAGGCTCTTACATTCCTGAGAACGTGCCGTTTCATCAACGGCCGGTTAATGAGATGGGCGCTGCTCTTTCAGGACTACGACGTGGAGATCAGCCATCGGGAGGGAAAGAATAACCAGGCGGCCGACGCCTTGAGGCGCATCCCGATGGGAGAGGAATCTACTCGAGATAACACATCGATAACAATCGCATCGATAAAGAAGGAATTGTCAACGTCGGTGGTCCTGAAGTCATAAACACGTGCTGACGAGCAACGGAAGGATCCAAGATTAATCTTGGATCCTTCCGTTGCTCGTCAGCACGTGTTTATAACTTCCATCTCGATCGATAATATCGATTAATCGATATTATCGATCGCCTGATGGATCGAGGGTTGGTCAACCAGGAAGAAGACCCACCTTACCGACTGCAGGATAACATCCGCAGCGGGAAGATCGATAAGGAGAGAGTGGTGTTGCCGATGGCGATTGTTGAGGAGCTAATTATCGACTGCCATGAGGGATACGGGCACCACGGGGCAAGAAAAATCGAACGAATATTGAAGGAGGTTTTTTACTTCCCAAAAATGCAGCAGGTGACATAAGAAATCATCTCGACTTGTGACTCATGCCAACGAAACAAAATCGCGGTGCAAACGTGTCGTGTGAAAATGCAGACACTCGAACCCGAAGGCCCCGGGGATCTTGTATCTATCGATTTTTATGGGCCTCTTCCCCCATCAACCGGGGTAGTTCGCTACATATTGGCAACAATTGACGCATTCCCAAAGTATGTGGTGCTCTATGCGATTAAGAAAGCGAATGCAGAAACGGTTATCAAGGAAATGTTTGGGGATTACGTTCCACGCCACGGAAAACCCAAGCGGCTGCAATTTGACTATGGGACCCAGTTCAACTTGTGGCTGGGAAAGTTGCAAGAGGACATTGGTATTTTCTTAGCAATACGTCATCCCCAAGGAAACGGGGATGGTGAAGCACGTGGTGACACCCGACAAAATGTACCTCACGAGGATGGAACCAGACCTACAAGCACGAGCGGTGCTGCAGGCAGTAATGGGCAAGGACCGATAGGACCCAGGCATGAACCGACTGCAGACTCAGCACCTACAGGGCGGAGTCCCGGTTCTAGTTCTTCATAACCTCAGGACGCATAGGAGGGGACATCGACGTTGCCACGACCCTGGTAAAAAGTGGGCACGCTTACTGGGGCCCAAACCACCACCTGGGTCCGGTCGAGGAGGATACTGAAATCTACGGGGATGAAATCTGGGAAAGGCTCCAGGAGGAATATGGCGCTGCAAGACCTTCTGACGAACCCGTGGAGGAAGAGAACGATCTATTCCACAGCGAGGACAGCAAAGAGGAGGAGGGAGAGGAAGGGGAAGAAACCGGCGATTTAGGCATCAGAAGCAATGAGCAATCAGAATGAATGAGTAGTTTGTAATAAGAAAATAAATCCAGAAGAACAATAGAGTGGGTTGGCGAATCGTTTTTTTTTAAATTATTTTATTCCGTAAAAGTGCGTAGGAAATAAATAAGTCTCTCAGTCCCACTCGCGCGAGAGGGACAGAGAGACTTAAGGAGGCTAATGCGACTCATAGCGTTCTCCATGAGCGCGAAGCAAGCGCCGCGGCGGTCGAACGACAAGTCCAAGCACGGAACGCCCGCAGCAGCGGCTCCCTTCGACATCGGGGTCATGCAAATTAAAGGGGAGGGAGTGGGGGAAAACGCCGAAGCACTCTCGATCGCTGATCGATCGAGACTGAGCTCAGGCAAGTGGAGCATCAAACAACTGCCCCACTCTCTGCCCTCGCAAACGGCTTAGACGAGGCGAACGAAGAGGTAAGGGCTGAGCACCGATTGGTTATCGACAGCCAATCGGCGCTAGGGAAATAGAGGTAGTAGAGAACAAGTCCAGGAGTGGCTAAGGATGTCGTCACTCCAACTGTCGAAACGAGGGGAGGTGTGATTGGTAGGGAATGTCGTCATGCGGAGTCATTTAAACAGATGAAAGAGAAAAACCTTTCGATTAGAGAAGCAACGCTGGCTGTTTGCAGAATGATTAGTATCAAAAGGTGAACAGAGCAAATATAGCTCTCTTATTTCTGGGAGCACCCAACCACCCGCTATCCTCGAGACCACTCGGTAGTCAAACCCAGAGCAATCTGATGGAAGTCGTGGGGGTCTCGCTCCGTCTTTTTCGCAACCCTGAGGCGGTAGTCGGAACTAGGGTGACCTAGGGAACGTCGTGTCCAGGTTTCCCTCCAGATTACCTCCCCTGCAAAAACCCCAGGAGCAGGAAGCGCGGCGACGTAAGGCGCGAGGTTGATAGGAAGGCGCAAAGGGAGACAGCGAGGGCAAGAGAGAGAGAGAGAGGGAGAGGAAAGAGACAGGGAGAGAGAAAAAGAGAGTGAGAGAGAGAGAGGACGAGTGGGTCCGACGAAAGCGCGCCAAGAGTCGTCCTATAGAGACTCAGCCGGTAACAGTAGGGGTATAGGTTTCGGCCGTACCATAGGTCGGTCGCATGCGAGCGAGCGAGCAGTTCATACGATCAGCGGTACCTTAGCGACCATGCCGCTATAGCTGAGGGGCGGGAGGATACCAAGCGCGGTGTAAGAAAAAGCAAGTGGGAGAACGCGCCCGAGTATCCAATGAGCTCGGAAACCACTGTGAATAATGTAACACAAAGTATGCGAGGACAGATGGCGTGTCGATATTGTACGGAGTGTCGAAACATACAAAGAGGCGAACAGCGAATTAAGGACGTTTTAATGAACACGTTAGGATAATGACTTCATTTATTGTATATTTAAATTCATGTTGAATAAATATTGTTAACGAATTTTGTGTGCCCAAGATTATTTCTGGACGCCGTTCGAGTCCAGTCACCCGATCTCCGGCATACAATAAATAATTCAAGAGGGTTAAGGAGAGGGGTAAAAATTAATGCGAAACCGTCGCAATCTATTACCGAAAATTATGCTGATATAAAATTACAAGACGTACTGGACCACACGTGCACGCGTATTCTTCTTAGTCAGAGAAAAGTTCTGCAATCAGTACATATGGACAACTTGGTAAATGGGAACTTAATCTGTAAATGGGGGTGTGACGGAAGTTCCGGCCAAAATGTATATAAACAGAAATTTCACGATGACAGTTATTCGGACGCAAATATATTCTTAACATCACGTGGGCCACTACAACTCACATTTTTTTAGAGTGAATCCACCGACTCCGATAGTAAAATTTTATGGAAACATTCGAGACCATGATCTCCTCGCTTTTGCCGGCCTATAAGAATGCAGTTCCTGCATGAAAATACACAATCTACGAAGGATGAAATAGAGTATGTTGAGTAACAAATCTCATCCTAAAAAACCATTGAAAATTGGAATCGATGGCAGCAAAGTAACAGTTAATTATAAAATGCTGTTGACGATGATAGATGGAGACGTCTGCAATGCTGTTACGTCTACGAGTTCTACACAGAGATGCTATTTATGTGGAGCTACGTCAAAGGATTTTAACAATCTCAATAAAATCCTGGAAAGAGAGGTGAATGAAGAGAACTTGAAATTCGCAATGTCTCCGTTACATGCATGGATCCGATTGTTTAAGTGCCTTTTGCATCTATCTTACAAACTCGATCTGAAAAAGTGGCAGGCAGGAACCGAAGATGAAAAAAGCTGGTTAACGATCGAAAAGCGCAAATTCAAAAATCTTTTAAATCTGAATTGGGATTGATAGTGGATCGTCCAAAGCCTGGGTACGGGAGCACCAATGATGAAAACACTGCACTGCGCTTTTTTGAAAACCACCAAATAACATCAATGATAACTGGCTTGACAGAAGAACTTATAAAAATTTCACGTAATTCTACAAGTTATTGCGAGTGCATACGATATCAACGTGGACAACTTAAAAAAATACGCGTTAGAAGCTGCAAAACGGTTCGTGAGCGAACATTCATGGTATTATATGCCAACAACCGTCTACAAAATGTGATCCATGGTTCTTTGATCATAGGTTCGGCTATTTTACCTATTGGACAATTATCAGAGGAGGCTTAAGAAGCAAGATATTAAGAAATTTCGGGACGGATTTTCTCGTAAATCATCGCGTGAAAATACCATGCAGGATATTTTTAATTCGCTGCTAGGTCATCTGACCTCTTCATCACAAGCTTGAGGAAACTACCTCAAAAGAAATTGAAGCATTTGTCGTCAGAAGCCATATTACTACTAGCGAGCCCTAATATTGCAAATGAAATTTTTAATCCGGATTCGGAATAATTTTTTTTTATTTGTAGCAATAAAGACTGTTTACCATATGGCAGGAAAACAATTATTTTTCCTGAAATTTCCAAATCTATTTTCTAATCTATTATAGCAGCGGCTCTACAAACATGTTTTGAGGCGTGCATTTTGTTTTTCCAAATTTGTATATTAGCTTCGTTATTAGCGACCTAAAAAATATCGGGAAAGTGGATTTTCAATCGAATTTTATGCGAATTTCATGTTTTGATCGGCCAGATTGGAGCCGCCATTTTTTTTCTGAATTTTTATATGAGATTCGTAATCAGCGACCCCGAAAACAACGGAAGAGTGGACTTTCAATCGAATTTATTATGAATTTCATGTTTCGATCGGCCATATTGGAGACGCCATTTTGCTTTTCTAAATTTTAATATCAGATTCGAAATCAGCGATCCCGAAAACGTAAGTATACGAAATTTGAAAAAATTCTGATAATCCCCTGATTTATGCACATGTTCAGTGCTTGAGAGTAGTTTGCGTTTGGCCATTGCGATCTCCGTTGCTAGCCTTTTTTGCGTTTTTTGGGACAGTGCAGCGCGGTCGTCCGTCGAATGACGATCGTCGGCGACGAGCAAGGCGGAAGGGCCCTGGGTCCTCTCACATACGACTCCACTGAGTTAAACACATGCGACTCTCCCGAGTAAAACACTGGCAACTTGCCTATCACAAGCGGTTGAGTGAACGGCCATACGGTCTTCGATTCTCCAACCCTTAAAATACATTCGATGATCACAGCGGTCGGGTGAACGGCCGTACGGTCCTTGATTCTCCGAGCACGAGTGAACGGCCGTACGGTCCTCGATTCTCCGATCCTTGATTATATACCTCTTACTAAAAAAGGACAGCAACAGCTGACGAATCCTCGGTAAAGGTCATCAAACGCAAAATCGAAAACAATACGAAAAATCAATCGAAGGTTCAATACGAAATAACGCGCGAGATCGCAATCGCACAAGCTAAACGGGCTTTGTGCCTTCTTATATACGCAAATTCACAATCGTCGAATCGTCGTGGGTTTTTATGCCGAAAGGCTTGTCCCACAAGAGCCAATAAACGTAAAAAATACAATGGCTCAAACGCGAGTGTTTTTTCATTTCTTAAAAAACGTCAACCTCCATCCATCATTCAAAATATATATATCCAAAACTACGAGGTAACTTCGCAATGAAGGAGCTTCGACAATACAGCCCACGTTTTCGTGAAAATTCCACACTGTGTGGTGAGAGGGAAAGCCGCTGATGCACCTCTGGGCTGCCGAAGATACCCGATTGAACGTCGGGGATCCCCGACTCCCGTGTACATTTATTTTTCAATGTTACGGCTAAACTATTGGAGATAAAAATAAAACATCATTTACACCTATGAGGTAAAATCTTCCATTCTACAACTTATGTTCGAAACTTTTTTGTAATTTCCTCTTCATTCTCGAAATAATACATATTTTCCGGTTTTTAACCCTTTTCTTCACTGTTAATAGTTAAAATTCCTAGAAATTCGGATTGCCCGGGTCGATTAACATAGGAATACATGTCTCACTAAGCGGTCGCAAAAATGTTCGATTTTGGTCACTTTTGACTGGACTAATATGCCTCGCTTCATCGAGTCAGTTTTGCGTGCGAAGCCTTCCCCCACCGCTCTCAGCCAACAAACCTCCCGTATACGTCGACAATCCGCTGTACTGGGGATAAGTCCCGCGGAATGAAGAATTTCGCTGCATCATAAAAGAATGAGAGCTCATGATTTCTCTTCCACTCTCTTGATATATATATCTACACACACACACACACACGCACGCACGCACGCACGCACGCACGCACGCACACACACACACACACACACACACACACACACACACACACACATATATATATATATATATGAGGGTGTGCGTGTGTGTGTGTACACTCATACTTATCATGTTCCAGAAGTTTTCAAAAGACATTATCAAACAAGTCAGATGGTTTTACAATGATTTTTTCCGCAACTCCCGGTTCTGAACAACGGTGGCTCCCGTGAATCTAATAGTACAGTCGAAAACCTTCATATAACAAACTTCGATATAACGAAGATTTGTCCGTTCCCTTCCGATAGACACCCGAAACCTTTATACAACGACATAATCATATACAATATGCTCTAATTGGTAAATGCTTATCAAAAAGGCGCTAATTAGAACCTTTCTGTCTTTAAAAAATATCCCTATATTTATAATACTAATATATTTTTTCAAAGAACATTTTAAGGAACATGACTTCGGTATAACGAAACCTCAACATAACGAAAACTCGAGATAACGAACTTCCCTTGAGATTCGTTATATAGAGGTTCGACTGTATCAATGAGGTCTCTCTCGAAGGACTCCCTCAAAAGCCTCTGGACGAGTTTCCGAAATATCAGCCGACTCGGAGTAGATTGAGTATCGACAAATCGGCTTTTTGCCACACGCACCGCCGCTCGGTCGGTACGACACTTCGCTTCAAATAGCATAGCATAGGAAGCGCGCCTTACTGTACTTGCGATGATATGATGTGTACTATACTCCCTCTCGCTCGGGTCCTTCCCATATACGAACGACCATGCCTTCTCACTCACATCCGCACGCACTGCTCTGTTTAATAAGGCGATGATTTTTCTCTCTTCTGCACGTATGCTTACATCTTCTATTCATTCATATCTGTTTCAAAGCTAGAGTGCCTTCGGCTGTCTTCGGCTACCTTCGGCAGATCCCATGAAAATGTATATACATGCGATTCACCGAGTTCCTTCATATTCGAATATGGGTACCCCACTACTACAAGCCGGCACATTACATTGCGCCTAACCTTACCACTTTTATCCAGCAGGCATTTCATCCAAGTTCCCAGATAGACAGTCATGATCATCACGCCATGCATACAATTGATGAAGCAAATTTTACAGCATATTGACTACATGTCATGATGTAAAGCCGTGAACTCATTTAGTATCGTGAATGTACAACGCATTTTGATCTCAATATGTCGTTTACAAATGCATCGTAGGTTTGGAGCACATTGAACTCATATCGCTGTGCTTAAGTGTCCACAATTAATATCTGCAAATTTTACGTCATATGGAAGTCATCCAAAGACTTGTGTTGTTGAATTCACAGGGTTAGCACTGGGAGTAGACATGCCATGCAAGCAATATGACGGCGATATGCATGTTTGTCAGTGATACATTCGATGGGCACAGCATGACGGCGATATGCGTGTTTCTCAGTGATACATTCTATGACGGCGATATGTATGTTTCTCATTAATACATTCCATGACGGCAATATGCATGTTTTCAGTGATACATTCGATGAGCGCAATATGAAGGCGACATGCATATTTCTCAGTGATACAGTAGAACCTCGATTATCCGAACCTCGATCATCCGAACCCTCAATTATCCGAACGATGACTTAGTTTATCCGAACGCTCAATTGTCCGAACGTTGCCGCGAAAGATACATTGTTGCTCGCTGCCACCGCCATGAGCAACAATGAGCAACCCAACGCAACTTCTCCTTCTCAAATGGCTGCGAGACTTAGCCGCTCAAAAGCGCGTTATAGCCGTTCGTCAAGTAAAAATGGACGATTTAAAAAATATATGTATATAAAAAAGGCATTCGACTTTTTTCAGGTATTCAAAATACATACATATATATGTATATTTCAACGTTAAAAAGTATGTCAATTTTTAATATACATGTATGTACTGTTTTTATGTAAAAAGGTGTTGTTTACAATTTCGTCCAAA
The DNA here is from genome assembly GCA_963210295.1 of Ophion ellenae. Taxonomy (NCBI): domain Eukaryota; kingdom Metazoa; phylum Arthropoda; class Insecta; order Hymenoptera; family Ichneumonidae; genus Ophion; species Ophion ellenae. The sequence goes on from OY723387.1 coordinate 27,117,768, forward strand.
AAAAACCCACGTTTCGATTATCCGAACATTTGATTATCTGAACTAGTCGCGACTAGCCGAACTAGAACTATTCTACTGTACATCCCATGAGCGCAATATGACGGCGATATGCGTGTTTCTCAGTGATACATCCTATGACGGCGATATGCATACTTCTAAGTGATACATTCGATGACCGCAATATGACGGCGATATGTATATTTATCAGTGATACATCCCATGAGCGCAATATGACGGCGATATGCATACAAATCCAGAATAATGCAAATAGGCAGACACAAAGAAAGTTTGCACAAGTGTTAGAATGGCTAGGTAGGTAGCGCGCTCAGCTCTCGAATTAGAAGACGTAGGTTCAAACCGTAGGTAGGTAGAAAATTTAACTAGGCAGGATACGGTTTAATCTATTTATCATATAGACAGGAATATAAATAAAGCAGATGGATATGAAAAACCTACCAGATTTTTTTAATCAACATTTTTGGATTTTTTTATTTTTCACGCTATGACACTCATATGAGCTCCATATGAGCACAGCATAGTTACGTCACGCCATGCCGCTAATATGAGCTCCGTATGAGCACAGCATAGTTACGTCACGCCATGCCGCTAATATAAGCTCCGTATGAGCACAGCATAGTTACGTCACGCCATGCCGCTAATATGAGCTCTGTATGAGCACTACAATTTCTTCACGCCGTGACACCCATATGAGCCCCATATGCACTTATGAACTTTGCCTTATTTGGATGTGTTATTGTGAATCATTGTGATGCAAATATGACTTCAACGGGAGCACTCATAAGGGATACACAGCTGTGAGACTTTCTATACCGCAGTGATGATGGACATATGATGCCAATATGAGGTACATCCGTCTATCTCGGTTGGGAATAGATCACTTTTGGTGGTTTTTAATTCGACACTTTTCATATGTTAAAATTATGCGAAAACGTTGGTAAATTGTATTTTTTTAGGAAAGAACCTTTTCCATGACATTGAAGTTTCCATCGTTGGTATGCAACGATTTTCTTATTTTTTTGTTGTTTCTTTATTTTTGTCATTAACCACAGGTTTTTTTGCAAATTGAGTTCGTAAATCTTTAATAAAAATACCAATAAACGTTTGCGTAATATTCGCAGCCTAAAGCGGACAAAAAAGTTGAGCAACTAAAAATAATTAATTTTCGTTGCATGGCAACGATGCAAACTTCAACAGCATTCTTTTTTATATTCTGGAACATGGGGAATCTATATATCTATTAGAGTCTCGATTAAGATACAATCCAAAATCTTTCTTATAGCAAGCAGAAAAAACTTGGGTGCCCGGGACTTACTTCGTTCATAATGGAGTAGAAGTTAGCACCGTTCGAATGAAACGAAAATTCTTGATTCCCCTCCCCCCTTATTTTTATTATTATCTAGAATTGTTTTTGCAGCTTTTGGTTACAAATTTTTCATAAGGATTCTCAAAAATGTTTCAGTGATTTTCGTAGCCTAAATGGGCAAAAAATACGGCACTACGAAACAAAATATATTTTCATTGCATTCCAACGACGGGACCTGAATACCATCCTGAATAACCCTCGTTAACACACTAGGTCATTCGAACCCTGACGAATTGAAAATAAAATGCTTACTTTCCCAAAATTGGAAGCTTTAAATTATTTGTTACCACAATACAATTTTATACTTTGCAAATTTTGATTATGCAGGCATATTAAGAAATGTTGGAAGTGTACCCTGATTTTTTTCGATTAAAACCGACTGTAGGTTTGTTAATAGCAGGTGGATCCGGATGAAATTGCTCCGCAGGGTCAACACCGGAGCCAAATATATATTTGTCAACGAAGGGGTAATCGCTTGTGTACGTATCCGACAGCCATGGCGGCTGAGAGAGGTGGGGGTAGGTTTGACGCGCCGCGTCAACTCGTGGTGCTGAGCAAGGAGACTAGAGTAAAGGAGTCCAAACTCCCTATCCTAGCCTGTATGTACGAAGTCCTTTCAAGCGGTCGCAGAGGTGTAGTGCTCAGTTCCGCAGCAGGCGTCGCTAGTGTTGTTGGGAAACGATAATATATAGTAATACAACGCCTCAACGACCAATCACAAAAACATGGAGGCTAGAGTGGGAGGAGGCCGATCTGTGCATTTCAAAGTGGCTACAAAAATGTGGTCAAACAGGGATGGCGCCACTATCTATAAGACCTCGAGAAGTAAGCTGAGTATCGATGTCGTGTAAGAGGGATGGAAAAGGATCGAATACGCATCCCAGCAAGCAGTGCAGCGAGATCGCGTGCAAAAGTTACCCCCTCTCTAGTCTCTTACGCGCCCATCACACAATCATAGTAGCGCATGTCCGTGAGCGAGCGACGCTCGGACATCTTTGGAAAGAGCCGAGCGCGCCGAAGTTTCCCGACCGCGCCTTCGGCAGTTACACCAATACATGGACGCTGAGCACGTTTATGTGCGACCAAGCCGAAACGAAGGCTTCGAAGGAAAAAGCAAAGTGAGCACGACTCGCGCGTGACGTCACCCGACGGAACGCGCGAGGCTTTTAGATGATTTCAATGATTATTTAGCTCTTGATTCTCTGCGTTATCAATGTATACAAAAAAATGTATCACGCACCCTGATCGCTTATTTTTTTAGTTTATACGTTGATTTAAATATAATAATTAATCCAAATTACAACTTATTTATCTTCTAAAAAATTGTTGTAGCTGCGCGATCGGGAAACTTCGGCGCGCTCGGCTCTTTCCGAAGATATCCGAGCGTCGCTCGCTCACGGACACGCGCTAATATGATTGTGTGATGGGCGCGTAAGAGGCTAGAGAGGGGGTAACTTTTGCGCGCGATCTGGCTATATATCATTTTGCATCTCTCTCGTACGCAGCCTACTTCTCAAGTATCATGCTGCCCTTATGCACAGTTCACTTCTCATTATTTACTTGTTCCGTCTCTGTCACACGCAGCTCACTTCTCGAGGTCTTAGCAATAGTGGCGCCATCCCAGTTTGACCACATTTTTGTAGGCACTTTTTTCAAGTCTCTCCATAAGAGATCGGACTCCTCCCACTCTAGCCTCTCTGCACAAAACTGGGGTGATCGTGTTTCTCTCTCGTACTCACTTGGAACAGTCATGGTGCGTTTTCTCTCGCACACCCGAACGATAATACACCCAAGTGGGGATTCCTTCCTTTATAATATATAAGAATATTGTGTACATATATATAATAAACAAAATATAAATAATATTGATAAAGTACATATTAATAAAACAACTCGTGTTGTTTTATTCACATGGCTTATTATATAATAGGCACATCAAATATAATAATTATATAAGTACAACACGAGTTATTTTGTTATGGCCTCTTATGATTTGCCTGTTATATTTAAAAATATAGCTAATTATAATGAAACGCGAATAAAGCGATAAACCAACCGTAATGTATTTCGTAATGTATGTACTATTCGGATGCGCGTTACTCTCTTTTTCTGTACAATAATAATAATAATAACATGTACATGCAAGAAACCTGGCGAATGCGGGAATGTTGGCTCTACATGCTGGGGTTGTCTTTTCAACACGTGATTATTATATGTATACCCATGAAAACTCGTGATTTGCTAGTTACGTTCAACAATGAAGCTAAGTATGAATTAAATTAAGCGATGAACCAACCGAACAAGCCGTCAAGCCTAATTAAACCCCAAACGCGGCAATCACTTAAATATGAGAAGATTATATTTATTGCCAAATGATTGTGTGGTGAAGTTGGTAGAACGCTAGATTACTGTATTGAAGGTCCTGAGTTCGGGCCTGGGTAGATTTAATTTTTTTTTTCTGCATTCGTATAGGTATCTGGTTGTACGAGTGAATTGATGCAGTTTCAACGAATCAAAGAACTCGTCCAATCCCAAAAAAACTCGAACAAAAATAACATGGAACGATATATTTTTTTATTTACTGCCATCAATAGTTGAAATTTGTTTTATAATTCCTACGTTTACTTTTTCCCTTTATCTCATTGACTCGCGAGGAGTCATCTCCATTATTATACACTTAGTTCGATAGCTGCTGTGCTGGTGCAGGTGCAAACAATTTTACCGCCATAACACGGTCAGTTTCACCTTATGCAGTTTTGTATTACTATATATTTTCGGTTCCCAAGAACACTAGCGACGCTTGCGGCGGAACTGATAGTCCGGGAGGTAGCGTTGCAAATACAAAAGTCATAGTAAGCCGGCTGATGTTGACATCGATAGTTGATCTTATATGACTAATAAGCGAACCGACCGCCAGCTGCCCAAGTAGCGGTGGGTGTGGCTGTGGGAGGTTACGAAAGTGGTAAAAAAATAATAATAAATAATGGTACGCCAGCTGAAACTTTTTTCATAAATCGTTAACAGCATGCTGAGGTGGAAAAACATCGTCAGCTGCATCGTGGAGGCTGTGCGTCAGCTGCTCGCTGAACTTGTATAAAAAATATGTAGAATAAAGTTATAGTACGCCGGATGAAATTTAAATAGGTCATTGCTTAAATATTTGAAAGTACGAAAACAATAATCAGCTGTGTGGGTAGCGGTGGAAAGACCGTCAGCTGACGCGGTAAAGATTTAAAATATTGAAGCATTACTACTACGCTATTTCCTTTTAAACACATATTTCGAGATAGATTCACGTTGGAGACAGACGCACGTCTAAATATGTCGAAAATTCAATCGTCTTGTGTATTTTGTGGCAAAAAAAGGAAATATTAATAGCCTTTCTATTAAAAACTCTACAAAAATGTATGTCTATATTGGAGATTCGTCAGAAAAATAATGTATCCTTAAAAAGTGTTAAAGTGCCGTTGGAATTGAATGATTTCCAAAAATATCACTCGAAGTGTTATCGACAGTTCACCGCATTAGTGCCAAAATACAGAATAACTATTGAAACTCCATCAAAATCTGCAGCGTCAAGGTTAGTTAGACTTTATTATTTTTTGATAGTTATTTTGATTGCAATGTATTTTGATTAAACTGTATAATATTAAAAATATTGAAGTTCGCGTCGTCGATACGTAAGGAAAAATATGTTTCAATTCATGATTTTTTCAATTTCTTTTATCGTATCAATATTCGTTAGCATATTTTTCTTTTTTTCTCTTTTTTTAAATTTTTCTTCAATTATTGTAGACAAAGTGTGCGTGAAAATTGTTCGCTGTTGGGTGGAAAAAATAAAAGATAGACAATAAAAGATTTTTTTCAGCTCGGAAAGAGACGCTCAACCTTCGGATGAAGCCGCTGATTTTGAAAATGTAAACAGCGACGTTCCATTAAATCGTGCTGAAACCGAAGACACAGACAACCCAACACAAGTCTGTTCACACCGTTCATCGAGTATTGCTGATCCATCAGATGTTTTGAACACTGCTGTAATCGAGGAAGCACATGAGGCTAGAGGCGAAGGGGCAACAACGGGAGATATATCTGGCGCTGAGGATTCCACGGAACCTGTGTGCATTTTTTGCAATAAGAAGCGCAAAAAATATCAAGGTCGCGAGCAACAGCTGCAGACATGTACAACCGATGACAGTATTATTAACTTGAAACGTAACGTGAGCGAAGTAGGTGACGTAGATTTATTGCATAAAATTATTGAGCAATATTCAAATGCTCAGATCGTTTTTTATCATAAATTTTGCCGATCGAAATATCGAAATACGGTGAAGTTGCAGATCGCCGCACAGAGCGAAAAAACAGAATGGCACAAATCCCGAGAAGTTCACAAAAAAGCCTCTGAACAAGTGTGTTGTTTCGTTTCGGAAAACATCGTCCAAAAACAGCAATGCTTCTTTTTATCTTTTTTAAAATCAGTTTTTATTGATTACGCCAAAAATGAAAATATTGACGTTTCTGCGGACATCGAACCGTACAATTTAGAAACGCGATTATTAGAATCCTTTCCAAAAAAAATTGTCGTAGTGTGTATGAACACAAAAAAGGTTGTTAAACCCTACACCGGAGTTTTAGTAAAACACTATTTGGACACATTAGAAAAACGAGATTTTTTGGATAGAACGGTTTTAATTTTGCGATCGGAAATCCGTGACATGGCACGTAATCCACTACCGGACAAATTAACGACGAAAGACTTGATAACAGGAGAATGCGACAGCCCAAAATTATTACTCGATTTCTATTCGAAGTTGATATGATCCAGTTTTCGGCGGAAGCGTAATTCAAACGTAGAGAGATTGTCAAAATCATTTTCCGAAGATGTACTTTACGTTGTATCGAACGGGAAAATTAAACCTTCGAAACATATCAATCTTGGTCTGGCATTGAAAAACTTGACGAACAGTAAAAAAAATATTAACATCATAAATAAGTACGGGCACTGCTGTGGCTACACTGTTTTAGAAGAATTAGAAACTGAAGCGACATTTTCTTCTACTCTTCGACCAGACATTTGTCCTGATGATATCATTCGCTCAAGAAGTTAATGCACAGGATTAGCTTACAATCATTTCGATCGGTTTGTAGATACTCCAACAGGCCAACACATTGCACGACACTGTTGGGATTATTTTTCGGGACATTGTTGATTTTGCTCAGAATTATTCCACAAACGATCTCCTTCAAAATTTTGAAAATATCGCTGAGAATATCGCAGATTTAGAAACTGTTGCAGTAAATGCTGGAAATTCTGGGAATTCAAAAAAGAAACGGCGCATTTTCAATGCAATAACATTCGAATTGGAACCGTACAACAAGAAGCCAAAATTATGTCACGTCCTGAGGGGACGTGGGCATATATCTATCGCGGTTCCCTCTTTTTAGTCTACGCCTAGCGCACTAGCTCGGGATGAGGGTGTAAAAGGGAAAGGTGCATGCAAAGGTGGGTGTGACGCAGTGACTCAATCAATAAATGAATTGATTTACGAAAGTGACTTGACAATTCGGGGTTTATTATAATTAACCAATTTGGTTAATTCGATTAAATTAATAATACAAAAAATATACATTAAATATTTCGCTTACATTTGTCGATGGGTCGTGGATACGCTAATCTGTTTACAGCCCCTGGGTTCGGGCCTCCGCAGGTAGGTCGGACCCCTCGGTTGCGCACGCTTGGTAACAATATTGGGTTCACGTCGACACAAATTTTCAACACGTGGGTATTTATCACGAGCCGCGTCTTCGAATTAATTGGACATTTACGCAAAATAACACGGTATACAGGTTCACCGTAGATACTTAATGAAATTCTTGTAGTTCGCGTGATTATAAGGTATAATTTTGAAGTTAATGTTCGCGTTCGCTTTCTGGAGACAATTTTTGTAATTGCTCCGGTGAGCGTTGTTGGGAGATTTTTGTTCGTACGCGATGGAGACTGAAGGGAGAGTTTCACTCAGCGAGTGATGATGGAACACTGACTCCAAGATTTGTCTATTCTGGCTTGTGGGATATTTTGGATGCTGGAATGGTGGGAGAAGAAGTTTCTCGGAAAGTGCATTTTCGTCATGCGTTAATTTTTTGACTGGTTGAAAGGATGTAGGAAATGTACTAGTGCATATGATTGGTCAAGTTGGAAGGGGAAATATTTTTGGAGACTATGATTGGGTGTAGACTATGATATTTGTGATCTCCATCTCAATTCTCGGAAACTAGTCCGCGTCTCGTTATCTGGAGCGTTGAAAAAATATAGGCAGGAAAAAGGGCCTTGGTAGCGTTGCCGCGCTTGATAAATTATTTTACTATAAATTTATTTTACGTACTTTTTTTACTAGTTCATGCGAGCAGCTGACGTATAGTCCCCCCTCCCCCTCACGATGGAGCTGACCATTTTTTTTCAGCTCAGAATAATATCAACTATTTACTGGTGCGATGGTCTAGTGGTTAGCGTGCTCACCACTAAACCAGCGGACCGGGAGGTCCCGGGTTCGAATCCCAGTCGCGTACAATTCGTCGTGAAATGTTTTTCGTCGGCATTTCGCGGCGAAATAAGACTAGTTCCACGACTGGGGGGCGAACTCGATGACCGGCTGTATTGGTATAGGTTTTCCGCAGTTTCCCTATACCCATGACAGAAATGTCATGATGAATATAATACAGAGGGGGAAGTCGGCTGCGGCCGCAACAGGGGGGAACAGGGAGAAAGATGGAGACAAAAAGGAGTAAAACAGTAGAGGAAAGAACGGTCAATAATGATGGGAAAGAATAGGTAACGAACGCGAAAAGCGTGTACCTAAGGAAAAAAAACCATTTATTTATCAACTATTTATGAAAAAAGTTTCAGCCGGCATACCTTTACTTACTTTTTTTTTACCACTTCCTCAACCTTCCAAACCCACACTCACCGCGGGTGCGTCAGCTGACGCTTGGTTCACTTGTTAGTCATTCGAGATCTATTGAAAATTATGGCAATCGATCGGCATAAAATCACTAGCTAAAATACAACGCTACCTCCCGGACTATTGGGATAACTCAATAAATAGCGGATGGACTGAGGATAGATTTGGTTTTTTTCTAACCTCTCAAAGTACCCCAAAGAAGCCCTCAAGTATTCAAACCGCTGCGATTTTTCTTCCACTGTGATCCAAATGATTGAAATTTTCACTTTTGCGAAAAATACATTAAAGGATACATTTTTCACCTTTTACTCATTTCTTTAAATTGAAGATTTTTTTTCGCAGGAATCAATATTCTTTTCATCAAAAAATGGGTGACATGGAAAATAAATCGAAAAACAATTTTTTTTTATGTTCTTTGATAACCAAAATATTAAATTTCATCTGTACAATATTGACAAAGTCCACAGTCGTTAAAACAATCGCTTTTTTAAGGTGCTGTAGAGGTTGTGCGGATGGATTTACGCTTCTTTGTGTCTGTGTGTGTTTGTGTGTGTGTGTGTGTGCGTGTGCGTGTGCGCGTGCGGGTGTGTGTGTGTGTGTGTGCGTGTGCGTGTGTGTGCGTGCGCGCGCGCGCGTGTGTGTGTCTGTGTGTGTGTGTGTGTGTGTGTGTGTGTCTGTGTGTGTGTGTGTGTGTGTGTGTGTGTGTGTGTGTGTGTGTGTGTGTGTGTATGTGTGTGTGTGTGTGTGTGTGTGTGTGTGTAATTTTTTTAAGAGAACACACGTTCGCGCGCACACACACACGCACACACAAAGAAGCGTAAATCCATCCGCACAACCTTCACGTGGTACGCTTAGGATAATGCTAAGTCGGTGGTAAAAAAAAATCACAGCATCTTAAAAAAACGAACGTTTTTTTTAATGACTGCGTACTTTGTCAATATTGTACAGATGAAATTTAACAATTAGGTTATCAAAGAACATTTTAAGAAAATATTTTTTGATTCTTTTCCATGTCACACATTTTTTTATGAAAACAATATTGATTCTTGTGAAAAAAAATCTTCAATTTAAAGAAATGAGTAAAAGGTGAAAAACGTATCCTTTTATTCGTTTTTCGCAAAAGTGAAAAATTCAATCGTTTGGATCACAGTGAAAGAAAAATCGCAGCGGTTTGAATAGTTGAGGGCTTCTTTGGGATACTTTGGGGTTAGAAAAAAACCAAATCTATCCTCAGTCTATTCGTTATTCCTTGAGTTATCTCAAGTTTAGTGAAACTCAAGTGAAACTCAAGTTTAGTGAATTCAAGGTTTTCATATTGGAAACAAATGTTTATGTATAAACACTAATCACATCTTTTAGAGGATACTTTGAAGTATTCAAAACCCTGCGTATATTTTTTGTACGTTCATTAGTTCCCGAGTGATGAATGATCAAAGCCAAAAAGTTCTTTTTCGCTTCGAACGATGATAACTCAGGAAAAAATCATCGTACAAAGCTCAGAAACCTCTCAAATTAAAGCGAAAGAATCAAACTAATCGAGCGTCATAGTCCCATTGCTGAAAAAATTTACCCAAGCCTGTGCACCTCTTAAAAAAGGGCAAACATTTTTATATTATACATACAAGTTGATAATAGCAATAAGAAAATGCCGATACCGTTACCGCATCTTACTTAGACGCTAGTAACATACGGCGCAAAGAAACAAGTTGAGAATATATTTAGCGCCGGGAATACGATTTTCAGTCCCCTATAAGGGTGTGTTCCGGAAGTAGAACATCGTTGCCATTTTTTCTGTGACTTTTCTTAGGTACTCGAAATGACCTGCGTAAATAAAAAATCTAGGAATCTCTACCGCCGGGAATACGATTTTCTTTCGGCTTTCACTCCCCCCACAAGAGTGTGTTCCGGAAGTTGTAAATCGTTGACAATTTTTTCGTGGCTTTCCTTAAGAACTAGAAATTACTCGCGCAAATAAAAAAAAATGGGAATACCTTTACCGCCGGAAATACCATTTTCTATCGACTTCCACTCCCCCATAAGGATCTGTCCCGGAAGTTGAAAATGGTTCCCATTTTTTTGTGGCTTTCCTTAGATACTAGGAATGACCTGCAGAAATAAGAAAACTGGGATTGTCATTACCGCCCGAGATATTATTTTTTTCCTCTTTCAACCCCTTAGTATGAGTGTGTTTCGAAAGTTGAAAAACGTTGCCATTTTTTGTGGCTTTTTTTGGGTACTAGAAATGACCTGGGCAAATAAAAAAATTGGGAATCCCTTCACCGCCAGACACACGATTTTCATTCGACTTTCACTCCCCCATAAGGATGTGTTCCGGAAGTTGAAAATCGGTGCGAATTTTTTTTTGCTGCTTTCCTTAGGTACTAGAAATGACCTGAGCAAATAAAAAAACTGGCAATGTCATTACCGCTTGAGAAAATTAATTTAAAATAAAAAAAATGTTGGTATCCAACGATGCCAACTTCAGGCCCATAAATAATTACACAAAGTAATGAAAACACTTAATGTAATCACCGATTGTTCAAAAATGCATATTTTTACAAATAGATGTATACAAATAGTTCGAAAACGCACGTTTAATATGACGATTATTTGGTAACTAACAGTTGGTAACAGTCAATCGGCTCCTTGCATAAGCACAGGGCGCTCCCCTCGTCCTTCACCCTCGACGGCTAAACCCCATAGCAACCTTAATTACAAATCCCCCCGAATATATTATCGCTTTTTAGCCATATTAAAAATTCTGATTAAACTCAAAATATTTTTTATTTTCATTTAAACAATGGTTTTATTATATTTTCCAATTCAAATCTACAAAAACAGTGAAATAACTTTTTATAAAATAGCTAAGCAATTATAACGATTTGTTTTCACAGGTTATAATTTCACTGCAAACAGTGTTTTTTATTTATTTATATATCTAATACCAATACGGTTTTATGAATATTCAGGATATTTACATTTGCGTCATTGGTGGCGGCCGGGAATTTCACAATTCGGTATAAAGATCGTTCGTACACTAGTTTTCTTGATCGCGGAGAGATCAAGAGAGGTAAGCTGATGAAAGGTTGATTCAACCGTTTCCTGAACGAGGCCAGGTGTGGGTACATTAGCACCTCCACATGGTTTAAATCGCCGGTATGTTATTTGGGGCTTGGATCCCAATTCTTGTGTGGCTTGACGAGTACCCCGTCATGTTGTGCCCCGCGCAGATCAATAAAATCTCGCGTTTCTCGGGAGCCAACGTCCCCGACACCTCTTCTTTTTACTGTCCTTGGATCAATCACTGATTTTCGTTTCGCACGTTACTTTCTCTACCTCATCCCCACGCCCTCACTCTCTCCCTCCATATCCACTCCCTCTTCACGGGCACGACATACATCGACACGTTACACAATAAGTTTACTACAAATGTTGTAAACAGAATTGTTAATCCTTAGGAATAATATTTTCCTAAATATTTCATTATTATGTGAAAAATCATATTACTGTTATGAAAAAAATTGGTATCATCATTATATAAAAGTACAACATAAGTACCACACAAAGACACTGGAAATACTATGCAACGTTAACAACTTAGCGTGCGTGGTTAAGAAAAAAAGCTCATCAAAGAATTTCGTCTTCTCACCTACTTACCTCGCAGGTTAAACAACATATACTGCTTCACCTTATTATACAAGTGGAAATCAAATTGATGAACCCGCGAAGTCACATCAAATCCTTGATGTACCCCTAGAATATGGAATACTTGAAATCTTACTTTAATTGCATTATTTAAAAAGTTATATAAAAGTATACATTTTCTACTCCATCACAGAACTACACAACAATTTATATATATATATAGGGTGTCCCTCTTAGCTCTGCCACCCGAAATAGCTCGGTAATTATCGACGTCACAAAACAAATTTCCAGACAAAAGTTGTACGGTGGGAAAGGGGTCATCAAATGCGACTCATTATTTTTTTTGCTGGACGTGCTGACGCACAGTGAAGGTCACCTCCACTCTTCTAAATGGAATGGTACATTTTTTTCAACCATCTTGTGGAGGACCTCAAACCGCAGAAAAACATTAGAGGGTCAAAGACGTTGAAGGTCATTCAAGGTCAGTATCGAACACCTATTAAAATGAAGTACAAATCTAAATATCTCGGATCACTACCAAATATTTGGTAGTGATCCTAGATATTTAGATTTGTATTATCGATACTGACCTTGTACGACTTTGACCCCCTAATGTTTTGTATGCGGCTTGAGGGCTCCACAAAATGGTTGAAAAAAAATGCCATTCCATTTAAGAAAGTGGAGATGACCTGCACTGTGCGTCAGCACCCCCACCGAAATAAACAAAATTGGTCGCATTTGATGGCCCCCTTCACACCGTGCAACTTTTGTCTGCAACATTTTGTCGTGACGTCGATAATTACCGAGTTATTTCGGGTGGCAGAGATAAGAGGGACACCCTGCATATGTTGATTTGTCAATACACTTTTTCAATGTATTATTTAAAAAGAAAACAATTCTGATTTCTTTTAAATTTGTAACACTTTTCTGCAAACAATACGGACTCCTTTTAGACACGATTCGGCCTTTGCGTGCCATAATTTCACTCATCTTTGATTGCATTAATTAAAAGTTGATACCCCGAAACTGTATTCACTAGTCGATCTGAGAACATTTATGCGATTAATTCTCGGTATTTTCTGCGAAGGTTATTAGGGTTACAAAAAACAGTTTTCCTTTTTCAAAACAGTTTTTTTTTCGCAAAACTAGGCATGATGAAAACTTGAAAAAAAGTTAAAGCTTACGAAAACTTTGGATACATTTTTTTTAACAAAACTTCGACAATTTTTACCAACTAAAAGATTAGTTTTGACAAAAACTGTTATTGATTTTTTCCCAAAAACAAGACAAGTTTTGAAGAAAACTGTTTTTGTAAGCTTAATAACTTTCGCAGAAAATATCGGGAACTAATCGCATAAATGTTCTCAGATCGAGTAGTGGATACATTTTGGAGGTATCATATTTAATTAATGTAATTGAAGATAATTGAAATTATGGTATGCAAAGGCCGAATCGTGTAGAAAATGAGTCGGTATTGTTTCCTAGAATGTTGTACCAATTTAAAAAAAAATTGAAAATTTTTCGAATTTTTTTCTCATATTTAACAAGTAACTAGTGTAATGTTGTGAAAAAAGTCGAAAAAATTGGTCTTTTTATTTTGATGATGGTTACACGATGTTAAGGAACGATGCACTTGTTCCTTAAATTGTTTTGTAAAACTTTTAACAATCAGTCTAGAAAAACGGTTTGGTGGATCAAGTTGAAAAGGTACAGGGCAATTGGGGGTACATTAAGCTAAAAAAATCTGACAACATTACGTTTTCCATCAATATTCGTAAAGTAGTGGTAGATTTAATGAAAAACCATAAAAAGTCATATCTTCTACTTTTTTCAAATTAATGTTAAGGGTGAAAAAAAATATCAGAAATCTACGAAAGGGTCTTGTAGAAAATTTATTGAATTGTTCAAAGCGGCCCTATAATTTCATTCAAAGTCGAATATCTCAGCAAACACATTGCGATAGAAAGACGATAAGAAAACCAAATTGAAGCTGAATTAACAAGCGAAATGACCTATGCATTGATTTAACTGAAAAAAAAATTCCGGCGATCGTGGACGCTTGAAAACAAAACAAACAAAATTGGCTACATGTTTTCTTCCGCTTTTTCTTATAATTGGGCGATTGCTGTAGCTCACAAAAATTGTTTGCCGAGAGATCTCGAAACTAGTAACTTGAAACATCAAAATGTTTTTTTCATTTCGATACGACCATTTTTCACACAGAAACAGCGCTTCATAAAACACTTTAAAAATTGAAGAAATTTTCTGTTCCTTTAATTTTTTGGAGTAGTGTGCATGAGTGGGACGGCCTATTTAAAATGCGCACACAGACTACGGAACAACTCTCAGGTGACACGCTTCGATTTTGTTAAAATTTGAATATGTTATAAAGCACCGAAAAGTAAGCGATACGGATTTTCTTATTGTCGGAAAAACGGTTTTAAGGGGTGAAACCACCCCTCGAAAAAAGGCGTCGCTAGGGGTAATTTAGCAGTTTCACACACAAGGAGTCCACCGATTTTAATGAAACAAAAAAGAAAATTCTTCTAATCTGAAGCAATGAAAAATCCACTATAGTGACATTGCAAAAAAAATTAAGGGGTGAACCACCCCTATATTTGCTTTTTTCCACTCCACACGCCGAAATATTGCATGGAAATCAACAAAATGGGGTTTACTTTCAAGAGGGGAAAAAATTAAAGTTTACCAGTTTTTGCGCAATCGCCGGTCGGCAAGCTTAAGGGGGTAAACCACACCTCACACGAATTAAAGCGGCGAGGTCGTATTTTTCTCTTCAAAATATCCGTACTGATATAAAATGCTCCTAAAACATATAATTGAATATTTTCTCACGCTTAAACCTTTTCGCCCTTCTCTTAAGGGTAAACTACCCCTGCGCAATTCCATTTCATTCGCGGTTTCAAACCATGCGGTGAAGGGGGGGGAGCTACTTTTAATCATTCGGCGTGGCGAGTTTTGTATATTATATTCTAAGTAAATTTTTGAAATTTCTATTTCAAATTAACCGATTTTGCGATAATAATTGCACACATTCATTAATTTTTTCGTCATGTAGATAGGTGTTCCTTCTAAAAACCAGTTCTCCAAAAGTCAAAATAAAAAATAATAACAATAGTATTAAATGCATTCAAATAATATATATATAAATAATTTTATTGTGTTTGCTTTTTCTTGATTGCGCTTTATAAATTATCGTACTCGGATTTCTGCGCTTCAATTTTTTTATGACCTATTAGTCTAGGAGCCCACGACACTAAACCTGTCATGATAGGTCTCCCAAAGTTCATACATATAATTCATCATGTCATTCATAGGGGAACATAAAATGGCCCTGCTGCCATGTCTGGGACCGGTCAACGCTAAAAAAAATTAATAAAAAAAAATTTATTCTAGGTTTCTGACATGTTAAGTCTCCCGTATTCTGATTGTTCCTCGAGACAGGGGAGGGGTAGGACTATACAAAAAGCAAGTGTAAATTTTGGTTATCACTATGGGTGCTACAGAAAATGTTCTGTTTTGAAACACAAATACCAAGAAGAACTGGAAGCGCTGTTTCCTTCGAATGCAAGTGTGAGTATACTCACATTTTTTATATTCATACTTGCATTCGAAGGAAACAGCGCTTCCAGTTCTTCTTGGTATTTTTGTTTCAAAACAGAACATTTTCTGTAGCACCCATAGTGATAACCAAAATTTACACTATTCTCAAGAGTCAATGATGAGTCGCCGTATTCGAAACGAAGACATTGCTCTAATGTACTCTCGATAAATATCGTAACAACACCAGATTTTTTGCAAATAAAACAACGCATTTTAGATAGATGTAAGATTCAAAAAACGGACAGTGACACG
The DNA here is from genome assembly GCA_963210295.1 of Ophion ellenae. Classification (NCBI taxonomy): domain Eukaryota; kingdom Metazoa; phylum Arthropoda; class Insecta; order Hymenoptera; family Ichneumonidae; genus Ophion; species Ophion ellenae. The sequence continues at coordinate 27,133,626 of OY723387.1, forward strand.
ACCGTTACGGATAGCTTCTGAAACGAGACTGAGCAGGTATAAAGTCTAGACCCTTAGGCACCCGCCCCCTTTTCATTCTGACCGTTTTGAATAGCACAGCCGGAGTCTTACAATGTAGGGTCGAAGACTCGATTTCTGCTAAAAATATATGGCTTAAAAATCTTCATGTTTCAGGTAGTCTTTATTTACAAATATGAAGCGAAAGAGATTCGTACGGGCCACGAGAAATGATAAATGACCAAAAAACGGCTGAAAAATCCCTGACTTTGGAATAATTTATAGAATCTTATTCGTTGAAATAATGACACCTAATATTTTTTCACCCAAGAAAACTAATTGACTTTGAAATGTAACGAAAGACGTAAAAAAGTATAAAAAAAACACAATGAAAATCGTTGCAAAATCGAAAAATATCACATAAAATATGCGATTGCATATGTTTAAACAATCAACGACACGTAGAATTCATTGTTCGTGATAGTGGCAGGCGTATTTCAATAATACAAATTGAAAAGAACCGGGCGATTGCCGATAAAACCAAATTGAAACGCCAAATTCGGTTGCGCGGAGGTCGACTTTCAAACACTGGTGCCATTTTCTCCACTGTTTGGAAAAGGCAGCAGTCGTTTTTCTTACACAAAAATTGATGATCTTTCAGATAAGCTTTGGTTTTTTGAGGAGGTCGATGATGATAGATACCTGGGTGCGAGGTGTCGCTTATCTCTCGGCAACAACTGAGGCGTCTTATTAGGGGGGCTGGCAGCACTGCCATTTTGTATAGTCCTACCCCTCCCCTGTCTCGAGGAACAATTAGAATACGGAAGACTTAACATGTCAGAAACGTAGATAAATTATTATTTTTTATTATTTTTTTTAGCGGTGACCGGTCTCAGATATGGCAGCAGGGCCATTTTGTGTTCCCCCATGAATGACATGACGAATTATATGTATAAACTTCGGGAGACCTGTCATGACAGGTTTAGTGTCGTGGGCTCCCCTACTGTATTGAGTCTTGACGAGTGCATATGCGAAATAATAACGTACAGATATATTTTACATATATGTCACGTATATGTCCCGCTTTCTCGGAAAACCCGTTTACCAATCGTATCTAATCATAACGCTCACTACACGAGAATAACGTTCTATCTGATTGCGTCTTTCCTCGCTGAATCAATATATAATGACGTATTGTATTGCACTTTACGATTATCATTGTTCGGTGCCTCGCTTTATAAGACAGTAGCCTTTCGTCTTCGTCCAGTCCACGTCAAGACAAGCATCGATCAGTGTTTTACCCGTGTTAATACTATTTTTATCAAAGATGAAAGTAAATCCAATCAACGTTATTAAAATTCTTCTCGCTACATATCAAGCGATGAATATTGCTCAAACTCCAGTTAACAACGCCGAAGTTGAACTGGCTGACAAGTTCGAAACCATTTTGATCAATACTATGCAAAACTATAATGAAGTTGAAATGATCGAAGAAAAAACACTGGATTTTCAAGAACCATTTAGACAGTACGATGCCACTGCCGTTAAAGACACTATATGGGTAAAAGACACCAGTGATCGTGATTCAGTAACCTGTTCCACTGATGATCAGGTGAGCTATGAGTATAAAAAAAGCAGTTGCATACTGAAGATCTGGCAAGACCAAAAATTATAGCGTGGACACCGTCCGTCAAAAATACAAATCTGTTCAGTCGAAGCGACAATTGCACCGCTGGGCACATCAGTTAAATGAAGGTGGCACTGATAAAAAAAAAGCTGGCGTAAATTTCTGAACATACTTTGAAAAATATGAAATCTGCTATAGATTCTGGTGTTGTTGTACATGATATTGATCTTCAGAAGTGGGCACTTCAAGCTCAAAAGGAGATAAAATTTGAGGATGTACGATTTAAAGCCTCTCATAATTGGCTATGGAACTTCAAAAAACAGCACCGTATTGTATCTAGAAAAAATAATAAATATGTCACGCGCAAAACGATGGAAGAAGAAGGACTTCTACAAAAAAACGCAGAAAAATTCGTAGCTGATGTTGTAACACTAATCGAAAAGTATGGAGCGGAAAACGTATACAATTCGGATCAAAGCGGTGCCCAACTGGAGATTCATTCGGGGCGCACGCTAACAATGGAAGGTATGAAGAACGACCCACAGATATACAATCCAACCTACTATAAGCGCTGATGGGAAGTTACTGGCCCCATTTTTAATTGTTTTGAAGGAGATAAAGGGCGAATTTGGACCGAGAGTAGAAAAATAATTATTCCGACCCGAAAACGTATTTGTGATGGCATCCAAATCGGGAGAGCTTACTCCTGGTATGTATTCGCCTAAATAATAATGTGTAGAGCATCGTTTCTGATTAATAAAAAAATGTGTTTGATATCAATATAGATTTCTGTAAATATGAAATATGAAACAGAACATTTTAAAACGTGGATGGAAAAGGTTTTCTTCTCTAATATCGGGAGTAACAGCGTACGTTTAATATACTCTTGGAACGGACATTGCCCGAAATTCATTCGTGCAGCGACTCCACTCAACAAGAATGTAACCCCAATGATTATTCTGAAAGGCACAACTGTCAAAATTCAACCGCTAGATGTATTTGGATTCAGAGTATAGAAAAATTTCGTCCCACGTTTTTCAGACAGCGTAATGTTATTAGATTTTTATATAAATTTACACTTCAGGAATAATATAGTTAAACTGCAATCCCTGATGCACAATCAACTTTCGTCACCGCGATATTCTAATCTTTTCAAATATTCATGGTACAAAAGTTATTATGTAAGGAAAAAACCGGAACACTTTGAGAATCCTGTAACATTTGGTTTTTCTGAATCGGAAACACATTGTGAAATACCCGGTTGCAATAATGTAGCGATTATCAGATGTTCGTGGTGTAAAAAGTCGTTGTGTTTAAAGCATTTTTTTATAAATACCATAATTGCAAGACGTATGAACCCTGTTCGTTAGTAACTATTGTACACACAAGAAGAATATCATGATAGGTCATAAAAAAAATCATTTGATGCCGTATGGCTATAATAATTCCTTGCAAATAATATTAACAAGATGATTTCACATTACAATAAAAAAGATATGCAACAATCACTATATTAAACGACCGTTCATCTATTATAAAAACGTCAGTAACAATCAATTTTACCATAAACAATTGCATACACAGTAAAAAAAGCGAATATACTTCCCCTGAAAAGGACTTCTTCGTTAAGGCGAAATAGAAGACGTGCCATGTAACACATGAGAGCGAGAAAGATAGTCAAAATTGTTATACCGCGATTCCTCCAGGATGACATATTGTTTTCCAAAATGACCCCCAAGAGACTCTCGGAGCCATCGTCCTGAATGCACACAATATATTTCATCCCAGTTGGCAAATCAGTTTGGGAATTTTTTTTTTTTTTCAAAATTTTAAAGTGAACGACGGCATGCTCTCCATTGCCATAAGGAGTCCACCCATTTCGGCGACGAAAAAAATCAATAAGCAATCTGTACATCTCTTATCATTTCCCATATGCACTTGTAAACAGATTTATTCGGTGTGATGTATTATTAAAATGAGGCGCAGACTTCCGCATAAGATAACGAACGATGATCTTACGAACCGATATTTTGAGGATAGCAAAAAAAAACTGTTCGCTCGTAACCCCGTTAGATTTATTCTTTAAAGTATCATGATAAAATATATAACTAGTTATAATAGAAATATATGTGTATTTCTGAATGCATCCGATTCAGTCTCGGGGGAGTCCCAATTCGAATATATGAGTCTTATTATTAAGGGGTACCTCCCCCCCCTCCCTTCACCGCAGCTTACTGCACACCTCCTCCCAAATTCAATCCACATATATACATGTATACCCAAACATAAAATTCATATTACTGATGGGTTTCGTAACAATTTCAAAGCATACGGTTTGAAAATTTGCTAAAACCGCAAATGAAATGGAATTATGCGGGGGAAGTTTACCCTTAAGAGAAGGGCGATAAGGTTTAAGCGTGAGAAAATATTCAATTACATGTTTTAGGAGTTTTTATATCAGTGCGGATATTTGGAAAAGAAAAATACGACCTCGCCGATTTAATAAATGTAAGGGGTGGTTTACCCCCTTAAGCTTGCGGATCGGCGATGGCGCAAAAACAGGTAAACTTTAATTTTTTCGCCTCTTAACAATAAATCCCATTTTGTTGATTTCCATGCAATATTTCGCATTGAGTGAAAAAAAGCAAATATAGGGGTAGTTCAACCCTTTTTTTTTGCAATGTCACTATAGTGGATTTTTCATTGCTTCGGATTAGAAGAATTTTCGTTGTTGTTTCATTAAAATCGGTGGAATCCTTGTGTGTGAAACTACTATATTACCCCTAGAGATGCCTTTTTTCGAGGGGTAGTTTCACTCCTTAAAACCGTTTTTCCGCCGATAAAAAAATACGTATCGCTTACTTTTCGGTGCTTTATAACACATCCAAATTTCAACAAAATCGAAAGGTGTCACCTAAGGGATGTTCCTTGTAAGTAACGGAACTGACAACACGCCGCGACTCTTTATACACTTTATACACAATGGCTCGACATTACGCGAAAACGCGGCAACAAATCGAACATCTAATGACAGTATACCAACGAATGTCTTTTTTTCCTATCGATTTTGTTCGGACTATTTTTCGATTCGTCCACTCAATCTCGAGATCTCATAATTTACGGTCGATTTTTCGAGTGACTTTTTGCCCCAATAGTTCTTCCACACTCGTTTATTGTCGTGCATAGAATGAAATAAAGTCCTTGGCTTATGGTGTAAACATTGTACATAAGCCGTTTTGAGAATTGATTAACACTCTAGCGCAACAGGCACAGCAACGCCACCGCTTGCTCGAACAGTACTACTCGAACTACATCCTGCTTGCAATATATATATATATATATATATATATATATATATATATATTGAGTTCTCGGCTCCGGCCGAAGTGAACGTGTCGCGAAAGGAAGAGGAGAAACGGCTCAAGTATCAGCCTCTCCTGGCCGAGCTACGTCGTTTGCACCGAGCATTCAGGGTAACTCTCGTTGTCCTCATCATCGGCGCGCTAGGGGGGATGAAAGAGTATTTTGTATCGGGCCTCGCTGGCATACCGGTTTGCAAACCCGGTGTCCGGTTGCTAGCGGGTCGGATGCAGAAGGCGGTCATACTTGGGTTCCTCCGTTTACTCAGGCGACACGATTGTGGACTGCGGTAGCCGCTAACCCTCTGGCTTGAGGGAGCGGCTATCGCAGAGCGATATAATGGAATTCTCGCGGCAGCCGCGATAATAATAATCGCGGCAGCGCTGACGTAGGGAAGCTGGCGTGCCCATCGCCCGGGGGAGCACAACTCCCCCGCAATAGCCACCGACGTGCCAGGCCAACCAGCTGGCACGCCGAAAACTAGGTTCGAACACCGCCTAGTCAAGCCCCCCACAACCGGTCCCTCTCGGATGGGGACCAAGGATCAGTTGGGAGGGGCACCCGGATAGGATCCACGGCAACGACCACGACTCGAAATCGGCGCCTCGAGTGGACGGAGGAACGTAAGAAGGACCTCATCCGCTGCTGGAGGGATAGCGTGCCGTCACGGCGGGGCAACATGGCGAGGTTTCAGGCGCTGTGGAGCCAAGTGCACCCAGAGCTTGCACACCTCTCGCAACAACATCTGTGAGACCAAGCTGCCCGCTTGCGCCGACAAGGCTACGATCTCTTGTTACTACCACCAGAGCTGTCCAGCAGGCGCTTTTCCGCGCGTTCCGTGCGGATCTCTGCCGGACGGCCTCAAGATCGAACCCCCCGGCAGTCGGAACCCCCCCGTTGGCGCGTCGATTTGATAGAGGACTGGGGAACAACGACGGAGAGAATCACTGGGAAATTTTCTCTTCAGCCTGGTTGCCTAGAAGCGGCAAATGAGTCCCTCGCGGCAGCAATCCCTGAGACCGTTGATCTCCTCAGCTTGAACTGGACTGTGTATCACGCGGCTGTTGAGTCGAAACCTCAGACACGCAATGATAAGGCGGCGTTCGTGGCTAAGACTCGGCAGCGCATTGCACAGCTCCAGAATAAAATCAATGAAGCGCGGAGGCCGGCGTCCCGTGTTCAGTGTGTGTTAGACTTCATTACGGCGGGGTGGGCGTTTACCCCTAAAATCTGAAAAATCAGCTCCGAACTGAAATGCCGTCACCACACATTGAACAAAGCTATCCTTCTTATTGTGAAGGAACGCTACGTGGAGAAGGTGCGGAACCTGAGGATTGCGAAGCAATCCCTAGAGAGGCGGCTGGGTCGGGCGTTAGACAACGCCCTCTTCCGTTCTGATCCAGGCCGCTGGTTCCAACCACCTACGCCTGCCCCCGACACAGCGCCAACAGCTGTTCAGGTGGAGCGGTTTTGGGGAAAACTGTATAGCGAGGCGGGTCATTTTGATGAAAGCACTCCAGCTCTGGGACGGTTCGACACGTTTTGCCAGCAACAGCCGAGTCAGCGTGGCGACTGTTTTCCAGTCACGCGGGGTGAGGTGGAGAAGGCGGTGATGAGTAGCATGAGGAACCACGCCGCTCCCGGGCCGGATGGGATTAACATCTTCTGGTGGAAGAAATTCACGTGCACCCATACCCATCTGGCCCGCATCTTCTCGTCGTTCATCGATGAGATGGTGCCAATCCCTACGTGGCTGACAGAGGGAAGGACGGTGTTACTCCCCAAAAAAGGGGATCTGTCTCGTCCGGAGAACTACCGCCCGATAACGTGTCTGAATGCGCTCTGTAAGATCTTCACCAAGATTCTTTATGAGCGTGTTCTGCGCGAGATCGAGCCTGCATGGCGGGAGATACACGAACAAAGGGGATCCAAGAGGGGGCTGGGAGGTTGTAAGGAGAACCTGCTGGTGGACCGCTGCATCACGCAAGACGCGGTCCAGCATAAACGTAACCTCTCAGTCGCTTGGATAGACTACCGTAAGGCGTTCGACACTGTCAGTCACAAACTGATTATACATCTACTCGAGCGCCTTTCGGTGAGTCCTTACATAGTGAGATGCATTAAGCAGCTCATGCCGCTCGGGAAGACACGCTTCACAGTTAAGACTGGTGAAGGCAACGTGTCGACCGGAGTGGTGGGGTATAGGAGGGGGATTATCCAGGGAGATTCTCTCAGCCCCTTCCTGTTTTGCATCTCAGTATTACCCTTATCAATCGCCTTGCGGGCTGCACGCGGGTACAAAGCGGGGCCCCCCGGGGAGCGTTGGCGAGGGATCACCCATTTATTTTATATGGATGACCTCAAGCTATACGCTCCCGGGGAGGGGGGGGGGGGGGCTTAAGCTCCTCTTGAACATCGTAGCGACGTACACGCGGGCGGCGGGAATGGACTTCGGATTGGACAAGTGCGCTGTTCTTCATCTCAGGCGAGGGAGAGCAGAGGGTGTCGCGGCTGATGTTCGGCTGGTGGACGGGAGCGTCTTCAAACACCTGGACCCCGGAGGGTCTTATCGGTACCTTGGCATCGATCAGCGTTCTGTACAAGACGCTGAGGGTGTCAAGGAGGCCCTCCGCAGCGAGTATAGGTGGCGTCTCAGACGGATCTGGAAATCTGATCTGTCTGGGAAAAATAAGATCACCGCCACCAATATGCTCGCTGTCCCGGTCCTGCTCCACTCCTTTGGCGTCGTCAAATGGCGTAGAGACGAGCTTAAACAGCTGAACATCGACACACGCAAAATAATGAATATCCAGCGGAGTCTACACCCTCGATCTTCCACCCCGCGCCTCTATATGCTGCGTCAGAGCGGCGGGCGTGGACTCTTGGGGTTGGAGTGTCTTCATGACCGCATGGTCCTCGGAATAGCAAGTGATGTGATAACAAGCTCGGACCCGCTCCTGGAGATTGTGCCCCAGCATGAGCTTCATGGGGCGGGTGCTTTTCTTTATAAGGCGGCAGATCGTGCGGCAGAAACCCTCGGCTTGGAGTTCCGCCGGCGCCGGCGTGGCGCCTTGCCAACAGACTCTGTCGCTCGGTTGCCCGAGTCCCGACGTCGGCGGGAAATCAGGGCTGCCGAGCAGACTGTCCTGACTCGGCAGCACGTGGACAGACCCATGCACGGTGTGTTTTTTCACCACATCGAGGAAGAGGGGCTGTCCACCCAGCTGACCTTTTCCTTCTTGCGGTCAGCTGGACTGATGTCCGAGACCGAAGGGTTTATCTGCGCCTGCCAAGACGGAGTCATCAACACCCTGGTCTATCGCAGTCGCATTTTGGATCAGCCTCTGCCGACCACCTTGTGTCGTGCATGCAAATAATCGTCGGAGACACTAATGCATCTACTGTCGGCCTGCCCAGTACATGCAGTCTCCGACTATATCCATCGCCATAACGAGGCCTTAAGAGTGTTGTGTTAAGTTATTGGAACTTCTCATTCGCGACGACAATACGATATACGTCATTGAGTTCTCGGCTCCGGCCGAAGTGAACGTGTCGCGAAAGGAAGACGAGAAACGGCTCAAGTATCAGCCTCTCCTGGGCGAGCTACGTCGTTTGCACCGAGGATTCAGGGTAACTCTTGTCGTCCTCATCATCGGCGCGCTAGGGGGGATGAAAGAGTCTTTTGTATCGGGCCTCGCTGGCATACCAGTTTGCAAACCCGGTGTCCGGTTGCTAGCGGGTCGGATGCAGAAGGCGGTCATACTTGGGTCCCTCCGTTTACTCAGGCAACACGATTGTGGACTGCGGTAGCCGCTCACCCTCTGGCTTGAGGGAGCGACTATCGCAGAGCGATATATTGGACTTTTCATGCGACTTTTTGACTGGGCGGCAGCCGAGGTGATGTTGGAAGCCTCGAGTGCCGCCCAGCGTTATTGTTCCGGTCTAGGTTAAGACCGAGCCTAACCCCCGGGGGTTGGTGAATGTTTCTCAGTGCAAACTGAGCAAGTGCGTTGCCCGAAGCAATAAAGTCTATTATAAAAAAATATAATAATAATAATAATATGTACATGCAAAAAACCGGGCGAATGCGGGAATGTTGACTCTACATGCTGGGGTTGTCTTTTCAACATGTGCTTATTATATGTATACCCATGAAAATTCGTGATTTGCTAGTTATGTTTAAAAATGAATCTAAATATGAATTAAATTAAGCGATGAACCAACCGAACTTGCCGTCAAACCTAATTGACCCCCCCCCCCCCTCCAAGCGCGGCAATCACTTAAATATGAGAAGATTATATTTATTGCCAAATAATTGTGTGGTGAAGTTGGTAGAACGCTAGATTACTGTATTGAAGGTCCTGAGTCCGGGCCTCGGTAGTTTTAATTTTTTTTTCTTTTGCATTCGTCTAGGTATCTGGTTGTACGAGCGAATTGAAGCAGTGTCAACCAATCAAAGAACTCGTCCAATCCCAAAAAAAACTCGAACAAAAATAACATGGAAGAATATATTTTTTAATTTACTGCCATCAATAGTTGAAATTTGGTTTATAACTCCTACCTAGAGTGTTTACTTTTTCCCTTTATCTCATTGACTCGCGAGGAGACCGATTGAAAGAACTGTTTGAGTAGGGACTGTCGACTCCTTCTCTCTAGCCTCCTTGATCGACACTTCCTTCAAACATTCGGTGGGCCGCAGCTTTTATTGTCGTTGCGGAATGTTTAGAATTGTTTACACGCGTCGAGCAGTTTATATCAGGCATCTATAGTTATTAAGTGTATGAATTATTTAGTTAGAAATGTGGATAGCGTATCATCTCCATAAAGTGGCGTATAAATGAGACGATTTTATGAGTCGTAAATTTTCGTTAAAAGTTCGGTAACGTGACATGAAAATTTACCAGTATATCGGGATGTATTTTTACTGGATTATAGACGAAAATCAGTTAGTTGTTAAATATTCGAGTTCGTGAGAGGAATACTTTAATACTTTGCAACATCTCTAGTCTTGAAAACGTGAATTGTTTGTAGGTATACATTTTTGGTCAAGATTCAGTTTTTCACTTTATTTAGGAAGTGCACCTACAACGGCATCCTGTATGCACACTCACGCACGCACATACATATGCGCGTATACGAGAACTACGAGCACAAACTAAAAACGTGATACGTTACTACCGTGTCCTCACAGCCTAACAAAGCACTTCGGTCAGTTGGAAGACCAAAGAATTATGATGAGTATGTAAGAACTTCCAATTTCTCAAATATACCCCGATAGACAAACGTGCTGTGAAAATTCACATGTCAGCATTATAGCGCCAAGAGGACAGCATACGGCAGCACACCGTGACACCAATATGCTGTCTTTTGCTTCCGCATTAAGCTGCAAATGTGCGCCACAGTGCGTGGTTTGGCGAAATAAATGTGTGACGCCAAGACGGTAAGTTTGCAGTGAATATACGCAACAAATACCTGCTGCAACAACGGTACTGATGCGGTAAGCTCCAGATTTGGAGTGATGTCATCTTTATATCGCGTTTCAGTCATAAATGCACCACGCTGTAACGCTCTGTTGCCGGTAGAAAAGAGGCAAGTTATCGCGGAATTGAGACGGAAAATTTGGATTACGTTCCTCCGGCAAGGTTATGGCACGTTGGCGGCACGCTGTGACGTTCCATTACCGGCAAAAACAAGGTATGTGGTTATAACCATAGGCAGATTCGCTACGACAAATGTCATGATCCTAAAATTAGTTATATAAGTTGAACCAGTTGGATGGTCGAGTGGTTAGCGTGCATGCCTTCTAAACCAGCCCATCGTGAAGTTGCGGGTTCGATGCCAGCATCGTACTTTCGGAAAAAAATAATTACGGGCATGACGCTGGCCCTCAGTCATTCGCGGGCGTCTCACACACGAATCGGTACGAGTGTGCAATTGTATTCAATTAAATTATTTATTTTGCCCTGTATTTATTCCCACCTGCCCAGCTACCGGTAATGCAGAACCCCATTTAGCCGGTAACAACACCGCAATAGCGGGCCTCGTTTATGCCGACGAAGGAGCGTTACGGCATGTTCTAAATATGCCGGCAATGGAACGTCACAGCATGCCGCGAATGTGCCCTCAGCTTGCTGAAATGACGCATTCCAATTTTTCTGTCGCAATGCTGCAATAACTCAACAATGAACGTGCTCCAAATGTACCGCCAATATTCTCCATTTTCGTACTGCAATATTAACACCAGCATTCACGCGAGGATGCGCAATGCTGTGCTACTAGAACACAGCTTAATGCGGCGGCAAAGGATGCCATTTTTCCGTCACAACTTGCTCTCGGTTGGCGTGGTGTTGCCAATGTGTTGTCGCCAAATTTCTTACTGGGTACGTTTTATCTTACATATCGCATTTCGTCAAATGTTATTTGCAGCACATTTTACCATATAATTCAGAATCCTTTTTGCTGGTCATTGAGAGAAATTCGCTTTCAATTTCATCTGCATTTGTCTGACCGTAATGCAGTAACTGAGCAAAGAATTTCAATAGGCGTTGCTCGTACCGAGGTTTTATATGCATGATATATCATTTTATTCTTAGTCTATAGAAAATTCCAGCATTATCGGATGACGATCCATCACCAATACTTAATATATAACCTCCCTGAGGGCTTTTTCTATCGCCGCTATTCCCTACGAGAGTAAATAAGAGGACGGAGCAGATTTATCGAAGGGTTAGGTAATCACGTGAGGAATACGATCTACGTCGTGTAAGGTAAACTCCCTACAAAAACTTTAACAAGTAAAAAAATCGCCAAGTAATGAAAAGTTCCTTTGAAAACATCATCGGTTGTTCCATTGTCTACAAAATTCGAATTAAACTTGAAATATTTATTATTCTCATTATTTCAAACAATGTTTTTTTTTAGTTTATTATTTTTGCTATTTAAACGTACAAATGAAAGGAAATTTTTTATTTATGTCAAATGCAAGAAATAATATTTTTCTCAATATTTTATATAAAAAAAACCATATTACTATTATAATAAAAAAATGTAATCATGATTTTACAAAAGTACAACGTATGTATCAAAACAACTGGAAATGGTGTGTAACGACTTAGCGTGCATGGTTAAGAAAAAAAGCTCGACGAAGCATGCGGTTTTCTCAAAAACGTGACTATCAAGCTAAGAAAGACATAAATTGATGCAACTTATTATGTAAGTGCAAATCAAGTATCTGATTCCGCAAAGTAGTGATGAACCTCTAGTCCATAAGGCTCTTGAAATCTCATTTTATTTGTTTAATTCAAAAAGTTATGTCCAAGTATTCACTTGAGATATATGGTGCCTCTATTGCAGAGGCACCATATATCTCATGGAATCTATTGCGTCGTATAGATGTTGGTGCAATAGACATAGCTTTGGCAGAATGAAGGTTTAAATTACGGTGCGCCCCGCTTGCTGGTGGAAAATGAATATCGGTATCACTCTCAACACCCATTGCTCCATTTGCGATAGTCTGTCCAAGTACAGTCAAACATCCCACACGGAAATGAAATATATGTAAAATATATTTCAGATATATATTATACATCTTAGATATATGCTATGAATACATGAAATGCATTAAAAATATATTCGCCATACCAAACTTTTGGGCCAAAATAGATCTTGAGAATGTAAATATAAAAAATACAGTTCCAGACGAAAAAAAGTACGCACCGTTCAAAATTCAATATTGGTGCTATTATACTTACGAAAATAGTTGATAGAGTACTTCCACAGCTGTTTCAACGATACTTTATAAGTTCACGTTTACATTTTCACTGAAACATAAAAAATATTCGAAAGCTGAAAGAAAACAATTTCAACGCGTAGGATGCCAATTTTAGGCTGGACAAAAAAAAAGTACGTATCCAAAGAAAATATGTCGTCACATCGCGCATCTAATATTTGGTGTGAAATGTTCAGACCTATATTTTCGAGAATTACACGGCTAGTAATCGTCGGATTTTTCTTTACTCCCTGATAATTTTTCGATCGTCCAATGCAGTTGTTTTTCTTGTTCTACCTCGTCCATTTGTATCACCGACTATACCTAATTCCTTGAACTTCTCGCATATTTTTCTCACTGCCTCTTCACCGATGTCATATTTTCGACCAATTTCTCTTTTAGAAATACCTTTTTTCGTCTTTAATTACCAGTTCTCGCGCTTGAATTGCAATATTCGGCATCGCAGGTTTGTTGCTACCGTACTCGAACACAGAAAATTGATAACTGGCCGAAAAATCGTCAAATCTATATGTTTACATTCCGTTTGCCTTCCTAAGCTTCGTTGGGACAAAATCGCTTTGTCGTCACGGATGAGAATATATAAACCTTGGGTGCGTACTGTTTTTTGTCCAGCCTATAACAGGCACTCTTCGCGCTAAAATCGTTCTCTTTCTGGTTTCGAATATTTGTAACATTGTTTTAACGGCAGCGTAAAGGCAAAACAATGAACTTTCGTCATGACTGCTCAAGGTCTGGTTTATTGTTGATATTTGAAATGAGAATATCACTTGCGAGGAGACGGCACGACCGTGGGGTCGGGGATTTGGCCGAATTTTTTTGTGGTGAAAAAGGACCCCTTACGTGGTTAAAGTAGTAGGACGCGCTACTCGGAAAATTCCGAGAAAAATTGATTCAAAGTTTCTTAGGCGCCTTATGAGTTTAAAATATCAGGCACTTGTCGAGCCGCCGTCTAGTCTAGACGGTTAGGGCTCGGTCTTTTGCGCCGGAGGTCTCGCGTTCGATTCCTTCTTCGGATTTTTTTCCCTACATCCCTACATTATTTTTGAAAATTTATTTTATCTCAAAAAGTCTTTCAGTAAAGTTTTTTATTCACTGAAAAATATTCGTGCTCATTGTTTCATTTGGTTTTATGGCCTTGCAAGGGTCTAAAGAATTTCGACCTGGGGTCCCCTTAGGATAATGGTACCCATACTATTCCCCGGAAACGCTTCCCCGAATGACATTTCCCCGAAAACAGATCCCCGAATCGACATTTCCCCGAATCGACACTTCCCCGAAAAACAGTTCCCCGAATCGACATTTTCTCGAAAACACGTTATTTATTTTAATAACGTTTAAAAAGTTATTTATTTTAAGTCAAAGTCGAATTGGGTCAAAATGGGTAAATGGCTGTGAGCGCAGGGCACCTCGAATATGCGTGGGGAATAGTGGGGTCCGTGGAACACTGGTGTGGGCTCAGGGCACTTCGAATGTGCGTGTGGAATATTGGGGTGCGTGAAACACTGTTGTAGGCGCAGGAAACCTCGACTGTGCGTGTGGAATAGTGGGGTGCGTGGAACACTGGTGTGGGCGCACGGCACCTCCAATGTGCGTGTGGAATAGTGGGGTGCGTGGAACCCGAACAGACCTAAACTAACTATTTTTCGGGGAAGTGTCATTCGAGGAAATCTCGATTCGGGGAAATGTACTGATACGGTTTTGGCACGAGGGCGTTTGGGCGCGAGAACGTTTGAGTGCAGGGATGCTTTGGCGCGAGGACGTTTAGGCGCAAGGACGTTTTGGCGTGGGGATATTTTTGCGAGCCAAACAAACCCAAACAATCCCAACAAGCCCAAAGAATGCGTTTCTTTGGGCAAATTTTAACACCGCAGGGTCTGCATTGAAATTTAGACCGAATAATTTACCGTAAAAAATATTTGTCCCCTATAATAAGAAGACATATAGCAACACCGCATCATTCCACGTATCCAATGGAGTAAGTTTGCGCGGCATATTTAAAATAATACTGTTACACAAATTTTTATTTGGAAGTAATTTTCAATCGAACAAAGTTTTAAATTAGTTATGAATGAAGCGACACGTTTATTTGTTAATGAAGATAACATAAACAATATAAAATATTAATATTTATAATGCAAATATTTTTTGATGACAACATTTTTAACTTTAGGAACACGATAATTATTTTTTTTATTGAATATTGAACAATAGTGTTGTGCGGTGTTGCCATATGTCTTCTTATTGTAGGGGACAAATATTTTTTACGGAAAATTATTCTGTCTAAATTTCAATGCAGTGTTTAAAGTTGCAATTTAAAAACCCATTATCTCCCCATCTAAATAGTCCACTGTTCTAAAATTTCACTCAAACCTGCATAATGTCATGAACAATGTCTGGTTAAAATTTGAACAAAATCGATAGAAATCAAGATTGCGCGCTCGTACTACCTTAAATTTTAGTTCTCCTACAATTCGAAGTTAAAAATGTCGACTGAAGAAGTTGCTGGCTCTTCTGGAATAGGGGAGGAAATTCCTGAAGAATCCATGTACAGTGATAAACCAAAATCGCGATTGAAGGACGCAGTAGTTTATTATGAATTTTATAAAGCGCTTACAAAATTGCAGCGAACTGTTAGAGCAGAATCGTGAAATTAATTCCCGGGAAGATTGTATAAAAATGCATTCAATAATTCACCATCAATTATCGTCCCCAATATTCCGAGGCATGATTCAATACGCCTGGTTTGCCTAAAAAATATCAGTTACTAGAAACATTTTCATGCATGTAAATGGGACATGTTTTTGTACGATAGTATTGCAAACTCCCTGCGATTGTAAAAAATCCGCTTTTATATGTTGCGCAAGATGTCGGAAAAATTATTGCTTTGTTTGTTTCTAGCATAATTACCACTGCGGTTTTTGTATTTAATTATCATATGAATAAAAATTGAATTTTTCCTAATCGACTTTGTTATTCTCATTAAAAACCCAATGTTCCTCCTCATATACTTTACAATCAAAAATAATTTTAAAAAACCCACTGTTATGAATTGTTTTATTGGGAAAAAAAAGAAAGAAAATTTAAAAAAATGAAAATATTTTTTTAAAAAATAATGTAAATAAATTTTAGAAAAACATGTAGGGATGAGAAATGTTTTGCATAATTGTTGGGGTAACAAAAAAAGAAGAAAAAAAATAAGATCCGAAGGAGGAATCGAACGCGAGATCTCCGGCGCAAAAGACCGAGCCCTAACCGTTTGGACTAGATGGCGGCTCGACAAGTGCCTGACATTTAAAACTCATAAGGCGCCTAAGAAACTTTGAATCGATTTTTCTCGGAATTTTCCAAGTAGTGCGTCCTTATACTTTAACCACGTGAGGTGCTAGGGGTCCTCTGTCACCACAAAAAATTCGACCAAATCCCCGACCCCACGGTCATGCCGTCTCCTTGTTAAATGGAAATTGAACGGTGCGTACTTTTTTTGTCTGGTACTGTATATGTTGGATATGCGACTATACATACTAGCTGCGCAACTTAGTTACCGAGTTTCACACATGGATGGCGCTAGCGACACATGTAGTCGGCTTACAGGTCTGAAATTAGGTGTCTCTACAGCTTGGACATCTGTTAAGAATTCCCAGTCGTAATATAAACAAATATCGCAACACAACGACCTTTTTTCTAACCTCGCAAATGTCAAAGTTTGTGCCAAATAATCAGCATTTGCGGGAAGCATTGCTTTTCTGCTTTAACCTAAAAAAAACAGCAGCTGAAGCACGTCGGTTACTTGAGAAGGCCTACGGCTAACATATACCATCAAAAACAACGTGTGAAGATTGGTTTAAGCGGTTCAGAAGTGGCGATTTTGAGACTGGGGACAAGGAGCGCTCGGGAAGACCGCAAGCATTTGCGGACGCCGATCTGCAATAGTTATTGGATGAAGATGACACTCAAACAGACTATCAACTTGCCGAGGCATGAAATGTGACTCGACAATGTATTTCGAAACGTTTGCACGCCATGGGAAAAAGTCATAAGGAAGGAAAGTGGGTGCCGCAAGAGTTGACTGAGACAAATGGAAAATCGAAGAGCCACTTCCGAAATTTTACTCTTGCGGCAGAACAGAAAGAGTTTCCTGCATCAAATTGTTACTGGCGATGAAAAATTGATATATTTCGAGAATCCCAAACGCAGAAAACGTGGCTTCCACTTGGTGAATAGTCAACATCGACGGTACGGCCAAATCGCTTCGGAAAAAAGCCAATGCTCTGCGTTTGGTGGGACCAGAAAGGAATCGTGTACTATTAGCAGCTGAAACCGGGCAAAACTGTCAATGGGCATCGCTACCGACAACAACTAATCAATCTGAACTACGCATTGCTCGAAAAACGGCCAGAATGGGAGACGTGACACGAACGTGTGATATTGCAGCACGACAACGCTCCGTGCCATTGCAGTTCCATCGTCCAGGACACCATAAAAACACTGAAATGGGATTTGCTACCGCACCCGCCGTATTCGCCAGATCTGGCCCCTTCAGACCATCACTTGTTCCAGTCGATGGCACATGGCTTGGGTGGGCTACACTTGGCCAATTACGATGCAGTACAAAATTGGTTAGACGAATGGTTTCAGTCCAAAGACGCGTCTTTTTATCGTCGCGGTATTTATGTATTGCCAGAGAGATGGCAAAAAATGTATAAATAGCGTGAGACAATACTTCGAATGAACCATTTTTTGTATTTGCCTTGAAATTTTCAATTTTTTATTGGTAAAAAAACCCGGAAACTTAGTTGCGCATCTAGTATTTCGACTATATTAAAAATTTCCACAAACAGATTTTGAATGTAATCAACTAAATTTCAAATATATTTTAAATGTATTTAAACTACGTCTAAAATATACACGAAATATATTCATACTCCGTTTGAAATATACGTGAAATATGTTCATACTAAATTTCAAATATTATTGAAATATATTCAAAGTGAATTTAAGATATACTTGTGATATATTTAAACTATTCATGAAATATTCTTTAAACTTTTTTTGCACGTTATTTCCATCATTGCACCCTTTCATGATATTTGTCGTTGTCCATTAATTACGATTATGGTCTTTGCGCTGCAAATATATTAATGGTTCAAATTTAAATTATATCGTACAAACGCTTACACGCCGTAAGGTGCTTCCGATCCCGGGACCTCTGAGTTATGAGCTATGACGTTGTCCACTGAGCTACTTCTACTTGTCAAATTTCCGATTTTTCGTATCTTCTACATATTGTACAATACACAATGTTAGTTTATTAAATAATGGGTGGATTAACAAGAGTAAATAACATTATCGGATCAATTACTTAATTGCATTCGCATAGAAAGCGATAATGGCATAGAATTACATAACCTTCAATTTTTTTGTCCGGTCATTTATTCCGGCTAATGCGGCTAGGTCATCACGAGATACCGACTTCGAGAATCTTTCATCCGCACCGTCATCTGTAACTCAAGTTGCTTAGCCAACCATGAGCCAATCGCTCGATGGAACATAGTGTACAAGGGAAGGTCAGCTACTCGTCATCACCGATTTCGTTCGGATTCATAGTATATGGAGGGCTTGACTAGAAATGAAAGTGACGCAAGTGGGAACTCCTGCTTGGTTTTGTAATAATTTATCGTATTTCTGCTGCTGTTTTTAGAAAAATGAAGAGATTCCAGGAAAGTCGCGTTGAAAAGCGAAAAAAAGCGAACGCTAAAGAAGACGAGCTGAAGAGTATACAAAGTTAGATGGTCAGATTTGTGAATCCACTAGCCAGTGTCAGCACTAGTCAAAATTATAGTCCGGCGCCTAACTCTTCGGAGCCCGCTGAACCTAGTCTTTTTCACAACGCTCTTGTCACTGTGATCGAAACGACAAACAGCAACCGAAGCGAAACGGATCACAATGATGATACATCACAAGTCCAGTTCGCTAAAGCTGTAGTATCTGAGGATGGAGGTGCGGTAGCCGTGGATCAGAACGCGATTGAGAGAGAAGGCGAAGTCTAAGCAACAGAAAAAAGGAAAACTGAAAAAGCGAAAGATGTGGAAGAAAGCGAAAGTTCAGCCAAAGACGTTGGCGAAAGTCAGTCCCCCAACAAGGACCTTTCACCCCGAATGTTTCCTAAGCAAATCTAAATGACATTGGAAATTGGCCCGTAGTTGTTCCCGACAACATTCGCGTTGAACTTGTACGACGGGGATCAAGTATTGTTCAACATTTGAATGCTCCAAAGAAAGAGAAGATTCGAGGAGGCGGTATTTCTATCAAGGGTGAAAAGCGTATGTTGGACGGAAGCTGGTTTTTCCGAGATATGCAGAACAAGCAAAAATTTATTCGCTCATGGATGTGCTATTCACCGACGAAAGCATCAGTGCACTGCTTCCCACGCAAACTATTTCGAGGCCAGGAGAAAGCAAGTCACTATTTGTGAGCCAAGAAGGATTTGGGAATTGGTGGGAGCTGAGTCCTCGGGAGGTGAACCACGAAAAAAGTCCTTCTCACAAAAGATGTCACATGAAATCGAAAGAACCGGAGATGAAGTATCTGAAAAACGCCACAGTTGATAATAAGCTCAGGGCAGAAGAAAAACGCTCAAAGGAAGTCGTCACAAGAATTCCGGATATCATCGGGTTCCTTGCGAATCAGAATTTAGCTTTCAGAGGGAAAGACGAGACCAGGTCTAGCGGAAACCAAAGAAACTTTTTGAAATTGGTGGAGTTGATGGCCAAGTACGATCCGGTTTTACGAGATCATGTTCTGCGGATCGATTTGGGGAAAACAAAAACTACATTTTTTATTCCAGGAATCCAAAACGAGTTCATCAACCTTTTGGGTGACTGCGTTCACCAGCAGAAAATTGCTCAAGTGAAAAAAGCCAAGTTCTTCTCCATAATACTGGCCAGCACTCCGGATTCCTCATATAAAGACCGAACATCCCAGGTCCTTCGATACGTCATGCTGGAAAGATTATCCGTTTCAGTGCATGAGTTATCTATTGATTTCATCGACACTAACAGCAAGGGTGCAGAAGACATCACGAAAATGATAATGGAGAAGTCGACAAAAGACGGTTTAGACGGCCTGGGCACTCCGTCCAAATAGGTGTGCCTCTAAATGGCGCCCTTTTACCGCATTTCACCGCGGCCCTAGTGAAGGGGACGTACTTTTGTTTATACCGTGTTTACGGGGCATATCATGTGCATAGTTGTGGCCTAACGTCGTTTCGTCAAGTTGATTTCGGAAGTAATTCATATAAAGTTTATATGAATAAAAGAAAGTAACTATTTGTTGCGATGCTGAAAAGGTGCATAATTTCGGGATGCAGAAGTGGATATTTGAATAACGCCGAGCCGACAATTTTCTTTCGATCAAAATACATTATTATTTGCGACTTGGTATGCGCCAATTGACAGCTAAAAAACGCGGCACGTTCACAAAGAAGTGGTGAAACCAGAAAACATGCCAAGTTCTATAAACAATAACGGCGTGGGAAAGAGGTTACACATATCTCCTACACAGAGCTGTATAGGAGAGGATACACATTGTATAATATTATTAATAGACAAATATTAAAAAGTGTTAACTCAATAATTATTTTTTTATAATTCCTCCCACGTTCAGCATGTTTTTTTTTTCATTGTAGATTATAATTTACCAGTAAATTCCGAAAGCACTACTTCCTTTCCGTTATTAAAAAAAATACGGAATTAGGTAGAGCAAAACTTAATTCGGCCTATCCATCTCAAAGACGATGAGTATCATTAACTAATGGTTCATCGCTCCTATTTTCGGTTTAAGCTTTTGGTTTTAGTCGGCCAGGCGTTACGGTCTACGTACGTGGGGGAGGGGCGCGGTCAAGATTTCCGTTACGTCACGATTTTAGAACTGCCAGAAATAGCAAAATTTTTGTATGTTCAAGTTTTAAAGTTAAAACTCGCGCTCGCTGGCTAGAAACCTCACCACACATCACCATGGGGGGGGGGGGGGGGGGGGTTCAAAAAGTGGCCTAATAAACCTCACGTGATTAATGGACGACCCCTTTTGTAAAAAAAACCAAAATAAAAAAAACGGCTACGCATAACGATAGCTACATTAGTGTAGATATCGATAAATTGTTGACTTTTTATTTACAGATAACCTTTCATAATGATATCGATGGGCCAATGAAGAGAATTTTTTCGTCGCCCTATCACGGCATATATCTGGGTTAGTTTTAAAGTTTTTTTTTTCATAAAAATTGGTATAAAACTAGATGAATATATCCTTTATAAAATGAGTATAAACTCAATCCTTTCATAATTAGATATTTATGTCCATGAAAAAAATCGCCATTATTGACGACGAAGCACCCGTTACGTAACGGAATAGGGGCAGGGAGGGGGCGTCCGGCCGGGCGTTACGGTCCTGGTACGTGGGGGGAGGGGGATGAAAAATTGGGGAATTTGGCGTTACGTAATCTGTGTACGCCCCCTTCCGCGTTTTTAATTAAGAAAGTTACCACAATGCATGCACTGTCTATTATTTGGATGTGTTACAACTGACCCACAGTCCCGTTACCTCTGGTATGGTATGGGTACGGTTGTAACAGTGGCACATGTTTTACGAAACGAGCGTTATCTCATATTCTTAAGCCTTTCAATACGGCGAAAAAATCAGTTTAGTGCGCCTCATTACCGGAAACAGTTATTTCTCCTCCAAGTGATTATTACGATCAAATAACTTTTCTGTCTGAAACTTGCTCAATAAGGGTGCGAATTCCTCACTACTGAAATGCGCCTATGTTTTTTAGTAACTGAGACATATGTTGTCCCAGCCGTAATTTCAATATTTGTTCAGACTGGGACAGCATGTGCCCCGTCAGGTGTAAAAGGGTTAAAGAGATGGGCACCCAATTGTGATTTAGATTTAAAGGCAGATGTCCATTCTTTAATATAAGGCATTTTATTTGCACGTCTTCCCGTGCAGAAATGTGACCGGGCATTCCCTACTTTGTGTTCGGTCCTGACCAGACTTGCCGCGTCTGATTTACCTGATCGGGCCCTCCCATGGAACAAACCGGGAAGACCGGTTAGCTTACCCTCTATGTTTGGAAATTACCATTTTCTGGCCGGTATACAATACGAGCAAGTACATGTGATGTCTACCCGGCCAGAACATTGGCATGTTCTGAAAAGTGGAGCCCGTCTTTAAGAACTAAAGAAAAGCTACTTTGATTTTCACCTTATCAAATATATTTATAATTGATTGAGATGAACTAATACATCTGTTGTAATTCTATTCATCATTAAAATCATTCATTTCATCAATGATAATCGACGAGGATAACAATGCTTATCATAAATACCGGGATTACGATAACTAATGATTCGAGCATAAAGAATAGCCAAATTATATAATGAGGCAAAAAAGTAAAGCAGGTCGTTCGGGATTTTTGAACGCCTTGTTTGTTCGGGTTGGGAAATATCAATGTTATGGTCGGGAAGACATTGCCTGAATGTATTTCGCCAATAATCCGCCAGGTGGCTACAAGCGGAGCGCTTCGCGTAAGCAAGGTACCATTCTACGAGGATAAAAGTTCGCCCTGTGAGTTGTACCTCATATAGCAGTGCTATGTTTACAGCGTGCACTTACACTTATGATTTTACTATACTTGCCTAATAACCTTTTGCACTCTAGGCCTTTTTCGCGCGGATAGTGATCTCCGTACGTTTTTCTGTCTCATTGCCTATCAGTAAATGCGAGCAAGCGTATTCATACACTCATATACTACCTTAGCAAGTAGATAACCATCAAACAATATGTCGTCGAAATACTACATTAAATGCACTCCCGATTTTACCTCCTCAAGGATTCCAAAAACGCTGAAACGTCATTTTTAATTTCCTCGTTTGTTCCAGGTTATTTCCCGATCTATTCCCTACAACTTGCCTGGCCATTTACCGCTTGTACTCCGGCCCATTCCTGATCAGTTCCCCAGAAAGGGCACGGCGGATTGGGACCTAGCCTAAGACCCGTTACATTGCGAACCTATTCCAGGGTGGAAGGCCCAACCAGAGCCTGATATTATCTAGGGAAGGCAGATCAGGGACAGTACTTTTTAACGACTCAAATTTTTACACGGGTTCTACCATAATTGCAACGTTATGGGCGATTAACGGAAAATGATTACAACCGTACCCAGTCTACCCTATGTGAAAATATACATTTTTCCTTACCTGTGTTCGGTGCAAGAGAATTCCACATTGTTTGCTTTCTGTTCTATTTAGCGTAAAGTATTACTTGACCGTCTTTGGAAGAATTTTGGATTCGTAGTAGCCAAAGATGTATATTTTTTAAATCAAATTTCATCTAATTTAAAAGACATTAATATTTTTAAGACCTCCCCATAACTCAACGTTGTTTGCAGTCGAGCAAACAAATAAATTTGTCTTTGCAATGCTTAAAGACAATTTGCGTCCGTTGGGCTTGATGCGAGGCCAATCGATATAGCCAGCCCCGCGATATTTGTGGGTATATGCGTTTCATTGGTTAGAGCAATGAATAGTTTATATTTCTGACTTTCCAGTGCCCGAAAATATGCATCTTTTCTAACCTGTACCTATTCGTTGCAAAAGTATGCCATATTTTTGGCCCTTTATTTTCTTCAGGGCAAAGTACTATGTGGATGAGCTCGATGTACTGCTTGCCGTCGAATTGACAATTTCGAAGAATATTTCGAGGTTTGATTTTTCCACACGGAGAAAGATGGTCGAAAAGATGTTTGGCCCTAAAAAGGGCCGTTTGTTTAATTTGTTCACTTATTAACGCTTTAACCATGTTTAGGAGTCAGAACCACGATCTTACACACAGGTATTGCAGTTCGATAGAATTTCAATGGTGGGGGTGACTCGCGTATTGAAGCCGTCTTTGATGTCGCAAGTATCGAGGGATTGATAGTGAATTTAGTTTTGCTAGCGACTTGGTGGGTATGAAATCTCGTCGCGGGTTGAACCATGCTAATTAAATTTTTTTTTAATCTGATGCGCTTCGTTGAATTCTGTCTTGCGAAGCATGCCTCAAATTTTTATGTGTCTGATTTCACTCTCGAAAACGGGTTGGCGACTTATAATTTCACTGTTCCATGCGCAAAATATGGCTCAGATATTCTATGCTACGCGATTGTTCAATTCATTCTGTTGCGCATGAGAAATGCACTGCAGGAAAATATCAAATGAAAAAAAAATTGTCTAAATTGGCAAACCAATAAAATTTTGGTTATTTTGCTACATTGTACGTTTTGTCCGCGATGATTTTGTACCTGCACAACAGCAATTAATTAAAACTCTTTCATTCCGCCACCATCTTGAATTTTAAGGGATAGCAATTTGGTTTTATAGGATTTGTTCACTCGAAATTATTTTTGCCGGCCAAATATACGAAGCTATCTCCATATTTATTGTTAGCAAAAGTAGCAGTCGATAGATACGTGTACATAGAAATACATGCGACCAGAAACCTCAATTAATCATGGCATTTACAATTTGTTAAAACTTGCATTCTTCTTCTGCAGTGATATATGCATTGAACAAAAAAACTAGTGCAAGGGAATTCAACCGAAGATAACAAACTTTTCAACCAGGCATCAATTTATTCAGCCAGAATGTATTTTATACAAAAGAGAATAAAATTGATTTACCCTTTTTAAACTCGTTTGGATTTCAATGGTAGGGTTGATGGACCATTCTCCAATTAATTACTGGATAGAACTTTCTGATTTATACTTGTCAGTTTAGGAGTTTATGTATTTCTATTTGCATGGGAATGTCATCCGTTTGTGAATAACTTATGGAACATTTAGATTGTCCGGTTAGGCTAATAATGTCCCTGTCGCTCTCAACATCCCTCGATTAAAGCGACTCTAGGGGACGGCTTCGGCAAGAGAACTATCCCCGACCACTAGAATTGCGAGACCTGTAAGTAAGACCGTGTAAGTAAGTTACCTGTAAGTAAGACCGTGTTCATAGCTGTAAACATCTCTGTGACACATTACACAGGGTGAGGCACATAAAGTGTTACAGAGCGATAGCACTCAAACTATTGATCATATCCAAAAATGTTTCAGACAAACGTTTCAGTGTTCGAGAAGGCCGTCATACCGGACCGCCCTATTTTTTTATCGGTGGAGGCGCTGAAGCTACGTCAAGGTCAACTCCACTTTAAAAAATGGATGGTACATTTTTCTTCGACCATCTTGTGGAGCACCTCAAGCAGTATAAAAAACATTGGAGGTCAAAGGGGCCGTCCATATATTACGTCATCGATTTTGGCTGATTTTTACCCCCCCCCCCCCCCCCCCCCGAAATCATCCTATCCTTCATATCGTCATAATCCAATTATCGTTACCGTCGTCCAATGACCAGACCCCGCCCCCCCCCCCCCTATTTTAAAATGACGTAATTTATGGACGGCCCCAAAGTCGTTCAAGGTCAGTAGCGATTATACAAATCTAAATATCTCGGATCACTACCAAATATTTGGTAGTGATCCGAGATATTTTGTTTTGTATTTCATTTTGATAGATGACCTTGAATGACCTTGAACGACTTTTTCCTTTAATGATTTTTATGCGGCATGAGGTGCTCCACAAGATGGCAGAAAAAATGTACCATTCCATTTTAAAAAGTGGAGTTGACCTTGACGTAGCTACAGCGCCTCCAACGATTAAAAAATAGGATGGTCCAGTATGACGGCCTTCTTGAACACTGAAACCTTTGTTTGAAACATTTATGGATATGATCGATAGTTTGAGTGCTATTGCTCTGAAACAATTTATGTGCTTCACCCTGTATATGTATACAGGGTGAGGACCATAACGTTTTTTATGCGGCTTGAGGTGCTCCACAAGATGGTTGAAAAAAAAGTACCATTCCATTTAAAAAAGTGGAGTTGACCTTAACGTAGCTTCAGCGCCTCCACCGATAAAAAAATAGGGTGGCTATGACGGGCTTCTCGAATACTGACACTTTTGTCTGAAACATTTTTGAAAATGATCAATAGTTTGAGTGATATTGCTCTGTAACACTTTATGTGCCTCGCCGTGTATATAGCAAGCACGGCGCAATCGGCTGTCGAGTTTGTTTCGGTTTGCGCCGTGAGGAAAGGGCGGCACTGCATATGCCTTTCATGAGATTGCGCACAACGAGTCTCAATCATTTCGTAAAGAGTCGCTCACTGCGACTGTTAACAAAAGTGTTAAGTCACAACTCAAAAGGGCGTATGTAGTATGTTTACGACACGACCGAATGACTGTATTCGATTCAACAAACCCAATTTTCGTGGCCAAAAAACCGTTCAGAAATTCGACCGAATATTATGGGATTTCAGGATTGAGTGGATGGATCAGAAAATAATCTAAACAAAATCGATAGGTCAGTAGGAAAAAATCATATTACATTGGTAAAATGCCATTAGATTTTCGGTTCATCGACGAGTTTTCGCATGAAGTCGACTCAAAGTTAAAAAAACGACTAGTAGCAGGCCATCTTCCTGTAAGAAAAGTACGCGGCGTGTTTATCAGTTTGTCAGTAGTGTTGATTATTTTTTCTTACTTGGCGTTAAGAAGCTGCCGTGTCTTTTGTGACCCATCTTTATAAAGAGGAATATAGAGGCATATATTTATCACGTATCTCCCACAGGGTTACTTCTTTATTTCATTCGCTAATGAATGTATCAATTGGAATAGATCATTGAACCGTAAGTCAACTGGACTGAGAGACATACGGTTCCTCACTATTGAAATGCATGATACGAATAATGTAAGTGCAAAGAAAAAATAATCCACCTTCGATCGACGTTGTCCGCACTGGTATTCCAATTTTCCTCTTCCGTTGAATCCTGTCGTAGCTGCTGGATTCGTCACTTCGAGTAGTGGGAGTGCCTCGCCCGTGGTTATCCGTCCTCGCACTTAAACTTGAAATCACGTATTTTTCTACCCTTTCTCTCGGCTCTCAATTCAACGATTATCCCTGTTGGTCCGTATGCACTTGGCCAGCATGTTAACTCACCGCGTTCGTAAACGCCCTCGATCACTGCTCGCATGCGACCGTGCATCGAGTCATATTACCAAACTATTCGATATTCCGACGAACATGAATCGCAAAATCGCGCTTCACTTCTCCGAACGTTCTTGTTGCCTTGCTTTCTCTATCTCACAAACCGATCCAAATTTATGTAACACACTTTCTCGGTGGAATTAACGATTTTTATTTCAATTCTCGTGCAGGAAACTCACGAGTTGCACCCAATACATAATTGGTGAATATCCGACCGATCGTGATGAATGACACTCACGTATTTATGTGTGCATATATATGTATATATATTCATTTATTTATTTATTTATTCATGTGTATGGACATGTAACGAGTGTTATACATATATATGTATATTGTAGCTCGATTTATATCCTCTCTTAATTATCTTCCTGATCGTTCGAGGCTTCTGTCGTAAATCCCGGTGTATACGGTGCAATTTACAATTGCGAATGTGTTATAATATTTATACCGCGTGGCGGGATGGTAGCTTGCGATTTTTGCGGAAAATGACAAGATTTTTATACATGTATGTCTGATAAGATTTATATACATATATGTCTGTTCATCTTTTCCAAGATTCTTGAGCTCCGCATCTTCGAGACGATCGTAGTATAATTTATGAAAATACTGTTTCACCCGCGGAGCAAACCTCGCAACAGCCAGTCTGATCGCGTAAAACACCTTCTGACATACCTAATGAATTTCCTGATTTTGTTTTTCGTTTACTCACCCCTTGCAAACTTGTTCTCGTTCTTTCCTTCCCCCTTAAAGAGAGTTTAACTCTGTTGTGACGCACACGAGGTATTTTAACAATCGCCACATTCGACATCTGTTAGAAGTTTCATCCATTTATGACGTGAAATTTCTCTCCGCTTGAATGACGGCGGAAATTTAACGAGTTGTTTGAAAGTTTAGCTGATTTTGTAAAATTCAACGGAACAATGCGGCTGCGACATTATTATTATTGTTGCTACGACCGCCTTTTTAAAATGTTGCGTTATTTTTTTATTTTCGTATCTCTTATAAGTCGTGATTCGAGAAATCTGTTGGCCGTCACAACTTTCATCAATCGAAAGAAAGTACGTGTTTTTTTTGCTCCGTGGACACGAGGAGCCTGTTTTCTTTGCACAAAAGTCGTCCGCCTCGAACGGTGGCACGAGCCACGATGAATTGCACAGCGTCTGGCAGTTGAGACATATAGTTTTCCACAGTAACCAGCTGTTGACTCGCAAGCGCCGCCGTTTCGTTCTCGATTATCGTCAATCGCGAGCACTTCCGGCCACAAAAAGTTCAGCGAAGGTGTGACAGGCAAAATAATTTCTAATGTATATTCTTTTCCTTTCGAACCAAATGATCAATCGGTCGATGGCTTGGAATAACGAATTTTATATGTATATATTGCTATATACACATATTACCAATTATTTCTCACCAAACTCTGATCTCAATCCGCAGATGTCAACAATGCTAACAACATTTTACTTAATGTTTTTCTGTTCTCGGCACCTTTCCGAATTTACTCCGTCGCGAATTCAAATGAGATACGGGTAAGAAGAGACTGAAATTTAGAGAATCGGTCGAAAATGGGGTCAGCTTCCGGGTCGGGTGTAGCAAGAGCTCATCACGACGGCGAAATATGGAATTCTCCGTCTGTATCGCTTTCGTTTTCGTCTCGTGAGTTTCTGTCACGTTCTTTCACTTTTCTTTTAATAAACCACGCGAAAGTTTTACCTAAAAAGTTCGATGGCCCTTTATCATTATTTTCGCTCAATTTTCTTCTTGCCCGTCAATGGAAATATTTCTGGGTGTCGTCGCACTTGCAGCCCGATATGTTTCCTAATATGTTTCTTTGACTGCGCAATTTAGCAACAATAAGAATACTGATTTATTGTGGCACATGTTTATACACATAGCGCATATTTTTCATGCGCTTCGTAGCGAAAGAATTCTTTCAATATATAGGTATTCATATATATATAGTATTTATAGTATAGTACACTCCTCGGGCTTTGCCAACCTCGCGGCGAGGAAGCGATCGGTAGACTAAGTTTGTCCGGCGAGCGGTGTACCCGTCGTACGTGCACGCGTTTCTTATCCCCTACTGGGTTTCTCCAGGTCTCTTCTGTGGGCTGTAGTAGACGAACACGAATCCTCAACGTCAGCCCGTGGAACAAGAGGAGAGATCTCGTTCTCTCCCTTTCTCTCTCTCTCTCTCTCTCTCTCTCTCTCTCTCTCTCTCTCTCTCTCTCTCTCTCTCTCTCTCTCTCTCTCCCCATTCCTTTCCACTCTCCTTCTCTTTTCCTCTCACGCGATTTTACTAACTTGACCTCCCTCTTCGTCTTCTTTCTCATAATCACTCTCTATGTGAATCACTCTTCAAAACATAAGGCAAGCTGTCAGCGTATCATTTGCTTCTAGCGAAGACAATTTTTTACAATTCTCTTCCATCCTTATATACCGATCATTGGTGGAGGGCTCAACGGTTCTTCGAGCGCCGATTTTAATCTCTTGCTTCAATATAATATCCATTTGATCTCTGCCCATACAGCAAACCTAATTCACCCGCCGTAAGGACTTTTGTACCCAATGGTAACGTATCTTCCGCCGATGACGATGGTAAGAGACGTTTATATAGCAAGCATTGGCGAATATTAATTGAAATGTATACACGATCTCGTATCTATCGTGGCCGATTTTGTAAGATTCAGACATTATTGAATCATACGATAGAACTAGTCAAAAGTAAAAACGGATCGCGTTGTACGTCTACCGATGCTATGTCTTTTAGTGAAGTTAAATATAGCGATAAGCCGGATTTCCTCCACGTCGACAAAAGCAGGATCCCATTGCTTCCTTCAGAAATGTTTCTTTCTGCAAAATCGGACTGAATAATCTAAGAAATGCAAACAATCATGATACTGTGATTGCAATCGATACATACTTCGTTCGAACATTCGTTCGAAAATTATTTTCCTTGGATCAACTGATATTATTCCCACTAATTATTAAATTCCGTATTCCTCCCTCCCGCTCCCGGCCTAGCGCCGATTCGGCGTTCCGAATTTCTCACGAAAAACCAAGTGTTTAGAGCCCTCTGTAAGTCTTCGTTGCCCGTGACTTTCAATGACATTATATTTATCGACTTATAATGGACAGTCTAGGAGCCTTAAATGGGTAGTCCGGTATTGGCTTATCGCTTTTGTTACATAGGATACACCGAGAACTTGGGAAAATATATTTCTGGTTTATAAGGACGGATGAAACCTGGAAATCGATGAAAAAGTATGCTGACTAGCCTTCGTGATACATACTATATAGACTTTTCATTCGGAAGCGGATATATATATATATATATGTGTGTGTGTGTGTGTGTGTGTGTGTGTGTGTGTGTGTGTGTGTGTGTGTGTGTGTGTGTGTGTGTGTGTGTGTGTGTGTGTGCGTGCGTGTGCGCGTGCGTGTGTGTGTGTGTGCGTGTGTGTGTGTGTGTGTGTGCGCGTGCGTGTGTGTGTGTGTGTGTGTGTGTGTGTGTGTGTGTGTGTGTGTGTGTGTGTGTGTGTGTTTATCTATAACATTTTTCGATGTGTTACAGTGGCTCTCCCGCTGCTGGCCAACTGAATTCATTCCGACTGGAATTAATTACTGTCCGGAGGCAATTATACGTTCCCAGTCACGCAAAATATTAGCAGCTTTTGCTAGTCAACCGACAGTCAATTTTTTTTCGTTTAACTCTGTTGTGAATGTTTTTTCCCACGACAAAATGAGTTCTGCATGTTTTTTTATTGCTGCGTTTGATGAAAAAAAGAAAAAGCAATTAGTCGAATAGCCATTTATATACAGAAGTGGAGCAAACCTGTTTTTGAAAGTTACGGCCGTGTAGAGCGAACCGAATTTCGCAGAGTGTTAATCACGTAATAATTATAACCTGCTGCAGCACACTGCATTCCCGTTGTATTCGGATTTTGCTTCTACTTACAACTTGACGAAACATAAATCTTTACTAACTTGGAAGATTTTCATGATTTCCCTTAAGACTTTCTGTGTCCTATACTTCCCTAACGTGGAAGGTTCCTACGTGTCGTTTGGCCGCGACCATTCGGAACAACTGTTCGAACTGTTGAAAGATAAATCAAATATTCTTGGAAGAAAAAAAAACGCGGGATGCGCAAAAATGATGCGGAGACACTGCCAATGGAACTGGAGCAAAAAACTCTTGTGTAAGATAGGTAGTGGGTGGCCGCCTTTCTCCTACCGTGGCAGCGGCAAACGAATGACGAGCTCCCGTCTCGCTCTGGCAGTCTAGCTTCTTAAATCACTTCGATAGCAGTTAGGTTGGTGTAACAAGTATAAGAGCTTATTGATGCGTAAATGTATAGAGCGTGTGCGGAGTGAGAGGGTAAGTGAGAGAAAGACATCAAATACAGACAAAGGAAATTGCGTCCAATTATCACTAATCCAAAAATCAAAGGAACAGAACATTTCTTCAATTTTTTAAAGTGTTTTCTGAAGCGCTGTATCTATGTGAAAAATGGTCGTATCGAGATGAAAAAAAGCATTTTGAAGCCTCCAGTTTCTAGTTTTGAGATCTTTTGGCAATCAATTTTTGTGAGCTACGGCTATCGCGCAATCATAAGAAATAGCGCGATAAAAAATGTTTCCAAATTTCTTTGTTTTTTTTTCACGAATCCACGGAATTGGGAATTTTTTTTTCAGTCATATCAGTGCATAGGTCATCAAGCTTGTTTATTCAGCTTTAATTTGTTTTTTTTGTCTCTCTACGTCAATTTTTTGCTGCGATATCCGACTTTGAATGAAAAAAGATCCTTTTGTCTTTGATCATCGATATATCAGCAACCGATGATCGCACTGGGAATTAAAGGGCAGCTTTCAAAACTTGAATAAGTTTCTACAAGAACCTTTCGTTGATTTGTGATAATTTTTTTCACCCGCAACATTAATTTGAAAAAGGTAGAAACGTAGAAAAAGTTGGAAATACTATTGATGCCAGGTTTTTTCCCGCTTAATGTACCACCAATGACCCTGTAAATTTCCAATTGATCCATCGAACTCTTTTTCCGGACCGATTGACTAAAGTTTTACAAAACATCTAAAGGAACAAGTGTCTTGTTTCGAAAAATCGTGTAATCATCATCAAAATGCAAAGACCAATTTTTATGGACTTTTTTCACGTCTCCGAACTAGTTACTTGTTAAAAATGAGAAAAAAAATAGAAAAGAATGGATATTTTTTTAAATTTTATAACACATTTCAGGAAACATTACTGACTCATTTTTGAAGCGATTCAGCCTTTGCGTACCATAATTTCACTCACCTTTAATTGCATTCATTAAAAGTTGATACTCTTAACCTATATCCACTACTTGATCCGAGAACATTTGTGCGATTATTTCTCGATATTTTCTGCGACGGATATTAAGGTTACAAAAAACAGTTGTTTCGAATTTCATCTTTTTTCGGAAAAAAAACTAATTAACAATCTTTTTCAAATCTAATATTTTTTTGGTAAACTTTTCTAAGTTTTGGTAAAGCAATGAATCAAAAGTTTTTCTGAACTTTAACTTTTTTCAATTTTCGATCATGCCTAGTTTTGAAAAAAAAACTCTTGTTTGTAACCCTAATAACCTTTGCAGAAAACTTCGAGAATTAATAGCATAAATGTTCTCAGATCGACTAGTGAATACAGCTTGGGGGTATCAACTTTTCATAAGGCATCTTCTCACTTTACAATTTTCAAAAAATCGATTGTTTTTAATTACATTTTTCGAAAGCATACATGTAACGAAAGTATACTTTCATTCGATTTAAATATGCCGCGCTCCTCTACGTCACTATATTCTACCGTGAGTCTAATCGCCGCCGTTACTCTAATCACTGATAGAGAGCGAGTATCGGAGAAGATTCAAGAACGAACAGACACGCGTGAGAAACCCGATAAGATAGACATTGTAATGTGAATAGAGAAGGATATAAAATTTAATTGTCGTTTTTCTATTTGCAGGTAAGGTTATAATTAATTAATCGTATTCTAATTTGTTCGACAATAAATAGAGAGAGTTTCTCAACTCTATTTGCAGAGAAACATATTTTGTTTATTCTTTCAACAACCGAACATTTATGAGGAGGGAACTTCCATTATAAAACGACAATTTTGGTTAAAATGGCAAGAAAACTGGGATTCATATTCAAATATGTGGCATCACCAGGTGACAGAAAAACAAGCGTAGTTGCGATAATCTCTATCACAACGGAGGACAAAGAGAAATACGTATTGCCAGAAGCTGAAAAGTTCGCGAGTGACCACGCGGAACTGATAAAAACACAGAATTATAAAACAGTAAAAAAAGCCTCAATCGAGGAGGCCAAGAAAGAACGATATGGATCACATGCACAGAGGAGATGGAGCAGGTTTATTTCGATGAAGACGGTAATATCATTTTTACCCGAATAGAAATTTCGTAGGGTTAGCCTGACCAGGATCAGGCCCCGATCGGGGTGTGACACGAGTAACACCTATTACGGACATCCTAATCCGGCCCCGATCGGGCCGGGAGTATTTAGGCCCTAAATCAGGCTATACTAAAATGGGCCTACTAAGGCCGTCCCTGATAAGATCCTACTAAGGCTTTCCCCGATAAGACCCTACCAAGGCTTGCCCTGATAGGCCCTACAAAGGCTTTCCATGATAGGGCCTTACTAAAGCTGTCCCTAATGTGGCCCTACTAAAGCTTTCCCCGATAGGGCCCTACCAAGACTTGCCCTAATAGGCACTACTATGGCTTTCCCTGATGAGGCCAGAAATAGGCTTGCCCTATAATTGCCGCAGCAGTCGATAGATGCACATAACCTCTTATTTTCCACATGCAAACTGCGATTTTACAGCATCGTAGCATCGGAGTTTCGATGCATTCCTGAATTCTATTTTAAAAAAAAGGTGCTATGAACTGTCACGACAAAAACGTTATGCAACTCGGATGCGTGTTAGAAGATTTCGGCAGCTTTGTAAGGCGAAGATTGAGGAATTATATATATATATATATATATATATATACACTACCGGCGGAAAATTTCCGGACAAGAGTTCTAAAAAGTGCCCGAACGGTTCTTTATGCCATTTCGCCGGTAGTTGGGCTAGGCCAATTTGACCAACGGCATTTTAAAGAGGGGGGATTACCTACATTTTGGCTAATCAAAAAAATGTTTACGATTTTTTTTACACTTGGCACCTAGTTTTGAAAACGACCATTTTTTGTCGTTTTTTTATTGTTTTGTGAGTGGACCCCGTTTACAGTAAAAATCTTTTTTATGCATTTCTCCTATTAAAATCATAAAAGGGGAAGCCTAAGCTTCAATTTCGTTTTGTAGAAAAATGTTTGCGATTTTTTTTCCCCAAAAATATTTCGTTTTTTCGATAAAAATATACAATATGAAAATTGCTCCGGAGTACGAAAACGACGAGGTTTACAACAAAACCTCAAGATGGTAAAAAGTTGCGTTACTTTTTGTTCAGTTCATGAGAATTTTTTCAGATGTTTTTTGCGAAATTTTTTTAAATTTATTTCTGGTCGGAACTCGATTGATCTCAACACCATGATAATAATATAATTAATTTTTTTATTTACATATTATACTTTGGTCTCGTCGAAAAAACCTCCTCTCGCTGACAGCACGCTCTTAATCGTCGTAATTGAAATGTTTTTTCCACGACTTTCCACAAACTGCGCTTGGATGTTTGCCGCCGTGAGTTTTCGATTGCTTTTAGACATCACAATTATTGATTAGTCTTCCGCTTTGGACGTAACAGGAGGCCTCCAGGAACGATTTTTATCGCGGTTCGATTGTGTCTCTCTGAAACGTTTTATAGCATCCCCAACGGTTGATTTAGGTATTTTCAATCGATTTGCAATGTAGCGAATTTTGAACCCTTCATTGCAAAGTGCAAGGATTGATGCACGCTTTTTGATGCTTATATTGGGTCGACGAGCCATTTTCTTCTTAAAAAAAAAAACTCTAATGAAGTCAAAAATTTTATTTAATTAACCGTCAATAAATTAATAGTTAAACACACGTCAAATTCAATATATTATTCGACACGATACGACGGGAAAATCTAACGCGAACGTTTTTTCGATGCTTGCCGAAGAAGTACTGAGTCGAAATAATTTTTGAATATTTTTTCATTGTAACACGTAAAGAGTGCGTGAACGTTTCTCCCACTCTTTGTAAAGTAGTAAAAAAAAATATACCGCTCACCTATGCGACAAAGCGAACGCTCGACAATGCGAACCTCGCGAAAAAATAAACGAGGAACAAGGACAGACACTCCGTCGCGAGATTCGCTATGTTCGCT
Source organism: Ophion ellenae (assembly GCA_963210295.1). Classification (NCBI taxonomy): domain Eukaryota; kingdom Metazoa; phylum Arthropoda; class Insecta; order Hymenoptera; family Ichneumonidae; genus Ophion; species Ophion ellenae. The sequence goes on from OY723387.1 coordinate 27,168,878, forward strand.
GACTGCTCTACTTCGAAAACGAGAAGAAAACAAAGAGTGGGAGAAACGTCAACGCACTCTGTACGTGTTACAATGAAAAAATATTCAAAAATTATTTCGACTCAGCACTTCTTCGGCAAGCATCGAATAAACGTTCCCGTTAGATTTTCCTGTCGTATCGTGTCGAATAATATATTGAATTGGAAGTGTGTTTAACTATTAATTTATTGACGGTTAATTAAATAAAATTTTCGACTTCTTAGAGTTAAGTTTATTTTTATTTTTAAGAAAAAAATGGGTCGTCGACCCAATTTAAGCGTACATCAATCCTTGCTCTTTGCAATGAAGGGTTCAAAATTCGCTACATTGCAAATCGATTGAAAATACCCAAATCAACCGTTGGGGATGCTATAAAACGGTTCAGAGAGACACAATCGAACCGCGATAAAAATCGTTCCGGGAGGCCTCCTGTTACTTCCAAAGCGGAAGACCAATCAATAATTGTGATGTCTAAAAGGAATCGAAAACTTACGGCAGCAAACATCCAAGCGCAGTTTGTCGAAAGTCGTGGAAAAAACATTTCAATTACGACGATTAAACAACGCTTGCGCAGCGCACAATTATACGGAAGAGTCGCAACGAAAAAGCCACTCTTGCGCCGTGGAAACAAAAAGAAGCGATTGAATTGGGCACGCAAGCACAAGAATTGGACGATCGAAGATTGGAAACGGGTGTTATGGACCGACGAATCCAAATTTGAAATATTTGGAGGAAAACGTCGAGTTTTCGTTCGTCGCTCAGCTAACGAGAAAATGCATCCTGATTGCGTAATTCCAACCGTTAAACACGGCGGCGGTTCTGTAATGGTGTGGGGATCTTTTTCGTATGCTGGTGCGGGGGACCTCTACCGAGTCAAAGGAATCCTGGACCAAAAAGGATATCGTGCGATTCTGACAAACCACGCTGTTCCTTCTGGAAAGCGACTCATCGGAAGGGGGTTCGGTTTTCAACAAGACAACGACCCGAAACATACTTCAAAATTCTGCTCGAAGTATCTTGAAACGAAGCAAAGAAGTGGGAAGCTTCAAATTATGCAATGGCCTCCTCAATCTCCCGATCTCAATCCCGTAGAGCTGCTGTGGGATGAAATGGATCGGCAAGTGCGCAAGGTCACGCATTCATCCGCCGAAAAGCTATGGGAATCCCTACAAAAATCATGGAAAGAAACACCCCGAGAGAGTCTCGAAAAACTTGTGGAGAGGATGCCGCGTGTGGTAAAGAGCGTGCTGTCAGCGAGAGGAGGTTTTTTCGACGAGACCAAAGTATAATATGTAAATAAAAAAATTAATTATATTATTGTCATGGTGTTGAGATCAATCGAGTTCCGACCGGAAATAAATTTAAAACAAATTTCGCAAAAAACATCTGAAAAAATGCTCATAAACTCAACAAAAAGTAACGCAACTTTTTACCGTCTTGAGGTCTTGTTGTAAACGTCGTCGTTTTTGTACTCCGGAGCAATTTTCATATTGTATATTTTTATCGAAAAAACGAAATATTTTTGGGAAAAAAAAATCGCAAAAATTTTTCTACAAAACGAAATTGAAGCTTAGGCTTCCCCTTTTATGATTTTAATAGGAGAAATGCATCAAAAAGATTTTTACTTTAAACGGGGTCCACTCACAAAACAAGAAAAAAACGACAAAAAATTGTCGTTTTCAAAACTGGGTGCCAAGTGTAAAAAAAATCGTAAAATTTTTTTTGATAAGCCAAAATGTAGGTAAATCCCCCCTCTTTAAAATGCCGTTGGTCAAATTGGCCTAGCCCAACTACCGGCGAAATGGCATAAAGAACCGGTCAGGCACTTTTTCAAACTCTTGTCCGGAAACTTTCCGCCGGTAGTGTATATATATATATATATATATATATATATATATATATATATATATATATACAAGGTTAAGTTTCAAAAATCTATAGCATGTTATTCGATAAACCTTTTTAATTGTCACAATGATATTAACTAATTGATATACTTTATGTGATACAACAAATAATTATACGAATTCATTTGTTCTCTTATGCCATATCTGGGACCAAGATGTTACAAGCACTCGGTAGCATAGGTACAGCGTGCCTAGCTCTGGGTAGGTAGGTACGAGGTTCGATTCCCATATAGGCGAAATATTTTCGTCCAACAAAAACATTTCAGCAGGCCAGGGTATCACGAATTATACAAAATCATTGTAAACAATATCATTGTAGTGGAACTCTAAATTAAGTGGTTCATTCCATTTTGGATTTTTGAAATATTATATGCATTTCTTTCTGATCAGGCAACCTGATAGGGGCCTGATCAGGCAACCAGGTCAGGCCCATATGTGACACAACGTTACATTTTCTAGAAGGGCCCTTTCAGGCTGCCTTATTAGTGCCCTACCAGGGCAGTCAGGCAACGTGATCGGGCCCTGATTCGGGCCCTGATCGGGCCCATCAAAATGTCTACGCGGGCAACGACATATACCTAGAACGGAAAATGGAAAAAGAAACACTTGATCCCACACAGAAGAAGGAAGATCAACTCAATCTGAAAAATGTAGCAGAGAGATTCATGATCGAAAAATTTGTGCGTAAACACACAAATGCGAAACAATCGTTGGAAACATTCGAAAAGGAGTGTGAGAGATTCAAAATCAACGAGGATAATACGAAGATCGAAATACTGAGACTATTTCTGGACAAGCCATGTTTGGATTGGCACTCAGCAACACTAACGACGTTGACGATAGAAGCTGAGTGGACTGAATGGAAGGGGAAATTTCTGGAATCATTCGTGGACAAAGGATGGTGCACCGGCACATACGCTATATCCTACAGATATAGAGAAGGCTCACTGATGGAATACGCTATGAAGAAAGAAAAACTGCTACGAGATATGGACAACGATATTGGTACAAGGACTCTGGTGATGCTTGTAGCAGCAGGATTACCTGAATTTGTTAGGAACAAGATAGACAGAGAAAACTGCGAAGATTCGACCAAACTACTACACGAACTTAGAAAATGCGAGAATCTGGTGAGAAAAAACAGTCTTATAAGAAAAAAGAGGAAATACAAGACAATGAGAAAAAATTTGAAGAAAAAAACCATACAGGAATTATGAAAAACTGAGCAAAGGTAGTAGGTACCATTCCGAAGATTCATGCTGGTTTAAAAGGAAAAACGGAATTGAAGCTAGAGTAATTGGAAGCAACTCGGTCATAGAAGTAGATTTAAATGCAGAACAAAAAAAACGAATAATCACACCATTGAATAAAGTAAGAATATTACTAGAAGGAAAGTTAGAAGTAAACGGAACATATGATCCAGGTTCCCAAGTCTCTCGCATGAATTCAAAATTAGTTAAAATAAAAGAAAAGACAGAAGATGCGAATAAAATATTCTTAAAAACGGTCAATGGTGTGACACAAACAAAAGGTCTAGTAACCATAAAAGTAAGAATTTTCGGAAAAGAAGAATACGTAGACGTATTTATTGTAGAAAGAGACGATTTTAAAGATTTCCTTATTGGTCTAGATATGATAAAGAAATTCGAACTATTTCAAAATGAAAATCTACAAATATCAAAAAAAGAAATAAAGACAGACAGAACAGAGGCATCGATAGGAGAGGAAATAAACACACTGAACAAGAATAACAGAAGAGAAGAAGTCAGAGTGAACTTTAACGAACACGTAAATGAAGATGAGTTTAATATGATGTTAAATCACTTAGACGGCACAAAAAAAATAGAGATCGAAAAACTTATAGACAAATATAACACAGTATTTGCGAAAAATAAATACGATGCAGACACTGTTACGGACTACGAAGCTCGAATAGACTTACTAATGGACAAATATTGTAGTAAGAGGCCATATAGATGCACTTTGGAGGATAAAAAAGAAATAGAGAACCAAGTGGCAAAATTATTGGAAAATAAATTAATTGAAGAATCTTACAGCCCATTCGCAGCACCATTAGCGTTGAAAAGGGAAGATAATAAACGATCGCGATGGTGTATAGATTTTCGCGAATTGAACAAAATAGTTATACCACAAGCTCAACCGTTCCCGTTGATAAACGATTTAATAATAAAAACAAGAAACTGTATGTTCTACACGTCACTAGATATAAATTCTGCTTTTTGGTCAATCCCATTACGCATCGAAGATAGACAGAAAACAGGTTTCGTTACGCAGGAGGGGCACTTCCAATGGACGTGCCTACGTATTTTCGTATTTTCCAAAGAATTTTATCGAATATCCTGAGAAAACACAATCTAAAAGACTTTTCAGAGAATTACATAGACGACATTCTAATTTTCTCAAAATCATTCAAAGAACCCATAGAACATATAGAAAAAGTCATAGTAAATGAAGGTTTCAGACTGAAATTCAAAAAATGTGAGTTATTAAAATCGGTAAAATAACTCGAACACATAATAGAAAACAACACAGTAAGACCAATGAAAGACAACTTAATTTCAATGCAAAATTTTCCCACCCCGAAAACGCAAAAGAATATTAGACAGTTTCTCGGGAAAATCAATTTCTATCACGAGTACATACCGAAAATCTCAGTACTGCTAGATCCGTTACACAAACTATTACGGAAAAATGAGAAATTCATATGGTCGGAAAATTGCGAAAAAGCTTTTACAGATATAAAAAAGTTACTCTGTTCTCAGCCAGTGTTGGAAATATTTGATAACAATTTACCAATAAGAATCTACACAGATGCATCAATAGACGGCATTGGTGCAATATTTAAACAAATACAAAATAATAGTAAAGAAAAGCCAGTCGCATATTTTACGAAGAAACTTAACGATTCACAAAAAAGAAAAAACGCAATTTATTTGGAATGCCTGGCAATAAAAGAAGTCGTAAAATATTGGCAACACTGGCTGATTAAGAAAAGGTTTACAGTATTTTCAGATCATAAGCCTATGGATAATATGAATATAAAAGCTAGAACAGATGAGGAACTGGGTGAGATGACTTATTATTTGTCACAGTACGACTTTGATATTAAATACATGGCGGGAAAAGATAACGTCGAAGCAGATAGCTTAAGTAGAAACCCAGTACTCGAACCACTCGAAAATACAGAAGAAATGCTAAAAACAGCTGATCTAATAAAAATAACAGAGATAAAAAATAGAATAAAACATTGCGGAAAACCAAAACAACATTTACGGAAGTAGATGGACTAATCTATAAAATCGTCAAAAATAGGAAAAGGATAGTTTTAAGTTAATCGTTGAGGATTCGGCTTCGGTCCGGCTAATGAAGGTTTTCCAAGGTCAGCGATGGAAATAAAAGGTGTTTTCTTTACGTTTCGGCCCTCTGGTTCGGGTCCTCTTCAGAAGTTATATTTTTCTGTATAAATTATGATACACATTTTTTACAATCACGTTTGAAAAAGTTATATACATGAGCGTTTTATGTTATGATTTTGGTATATAAGTGTTGTGTCATTTTGTATGACAATTACGTTACTTCAGTTTTGGTTATAAATATATTAATATAATCTGAATAATTTCTTATATTGTGTTGCTTATTTTTATGTATCGCTGTTTGAAATGTACGATATGTGAGAAAGAGGGACATTTTATTGTGGAGTTATAACGAGATGATATATGAGAAACAACTAACCTCGATGTTGTTGATATTTCAGGATTTTTGCACATATTTGGAAGGTTATTTCGAAAAAGCATTATTTATGGAAGTAAATAATGTTTGGTGGGAAGATACTCAATCGATGGAAATATTATCGTTATCGGCGATTTTCTTATCTGTTATGGATAAATAATTATAGAAAAAAGTTTTGTGTTTTATTAGTGAAAATTTAGTGTAAGAGATTGATCTGAAAGAAGTTTTAGTAAAAATTTTTTTTGAAAGACTGATGATTCCCTATTGTGTTAGTTCTTAAAATATCGTTTTCCCTTTCAAAATGAGCAAAAGCCCGAAATTTACAGTTTTTTCGTTACATGTTGGGTTGTGTGGTCAACGAAAGTTCGAGAGAAACTGAGTGGTGTGTTCATTTCCTGAAGCTTATTCGAGTCTCTGTACTATGAATCGGGGAAGAAAGATCATTTAGGTAGTGACGTGTCAAGGGAAATAAAACAGATGTGTCAAGTTAGGGGTATTTAAAATTAGTTTATAATGTCCTTAAAATTAGCTTATCATGTCAATATATTAATTACTTTATAGTGTCGATAATTTTAAAATTGTTATGTAAGGTAAAATACTGTAAATTGTTTGAATAGTTATATTATAGAGTTGTAGATTGAGCTTAGTTTTTGTATGTCAGTTCGAAAATTTATAGCGATGGAGTGTGCCTTAGTTTGGATCATTTCTAGGATTAATCTTTTTTGAGCCAATTTTCGTTGTTTAGGATTTTTACATTGTCAAATTGAGAGTCGTGTTTGTGTTATATTGCATGTTGTGCTAAAGCTGTGTGTATTGTGGTAGTGTGTTTCATGCTATTTTTGTGTTCTTTTACTCTGGTTTCGAGGTATCTTTTGGTTTGGCCAATGTATGTGGCATTGCAGTTTTTACAGTCGATTTTGTAAACTATGTTAGATTTTCGGTTGTTATTTATTCTGTCTTTGGTGGAGCCAATAATCGATGAAATGTTGTGTTTGTTATTTGTGACTAATGTTATGTTGTATTGTTGGAAAAGACGAATTAGTTTATGATGTATGTTTTTTTGTGTGGGAAGATTTATTATTCTGGAAGAATCAAAATTGTTGTTGTTCGTTTTTTGATTGTTGATTATGGAAAGCCGATGTTTTATTATTTTTTCTGTGAGGGAGATTGGATAGCAATTTTGTGTCATCGTGTTACTAATGAGTTTGAGATTTTCTTTGTGAAATGAAGGATGAGATAATTTTATTGCTCTGTCAATTAGCATGTAGATAATGGCTTTTTTGGGAGAGTGGATGCACAGTAGGAGAAAAGCCCAAAAACCTGGCCAAAACCCCAAAAAATAAATTTTCGAAATAGGGTCAGTTGAGTAGTCATTCAGGTAGAGGACTAGTAACTGCATTCTATTGTGGAAGGGAAAGCCCTTTAAGTGTATACCTGCGCCGCAGCGTCAGTTGGCAGTGAGTGTTCGTGAAGAGTGTACGTGTCACGCGCTGAACAGACGAAAATAACGCTGACTTCAAAAACCCATAACTTTAAAGTGACGGGTTTAATTTCAATTCTGCAACATGGATACGACTTCTGGAGGTATGTAGAACATGTTTTTACATCGGTTGAATCGGAAGTTTATGTATAAATGATTGAAATGTAGTATAGCCTTCGGCATAAATAAAATTGAATAATTTTGAAAACTTATATTTTCAACGGTCCGAAAAGTTATATATTTTGTCACATTTTGCAAAGCTCCTAGTGTCGGCCTTTAGTTTAATGTATAAGCTTTCGAAATTTACAAGAGTTACCTGCGGAAAACGTGCGTCGTGTCCGTTATGATTTTTTTCGCATCGTGCGGTAGCCGAGCGTGCACGCGGCACTATTGAGCAGCCGCTGCGCCTCTACCTGAGAATGGGTGAAGTAGCATCATAACGGACAAGACGGCTGTTATACGCTTGAAATAAATTATTTTAATATATATGTATGTGTATATATATATATATAAATTTTCTGTGATTTAATTATGATATATACGTATGCATATATATATATACATATTAAAATCAACCACATAAAAATTTCTTAAATATGAATGAAATGTTATAACATTCGAATAAAATATTTGAATATATATATATTATATAGTAAGCAAAGCTTTCTTTTAACCAAATCCATGTCAATATTTTCTGTCTAATTTTCTTAAAATTATTTCAATTATTGCGGTTATTTATTTGGTAAAATTTTATCTTTTCCTTTTTATCTTTTCTTTTTTTTTATCTTTTCCTTTAACACCAATTTTCTACAATTTTATGTCTTTATTACAGGATCCGGTTACAAAGAATTGGTGCTGACAAGGAAAGAAGTATTTCTGATAATCAGCGAGCATTTATCCGATAAATTCGCTTCCTTGATCGAATTTATGGTAGAAAAAATTTCCAAGGACACCGGACGTACAGTTGTAGTGCCTGAGGACTCGAAACAGACTTTTTCGATACTCTTCAATCAAATGAGAACGAGGTGGCAACAAGCTCACAGAAAATGCTGTGTATTTTTCAAGAATAACGGTGAATGGCTTAGCAAGCAGGTATGTTTTGCCGCACCTACAGACACTGTAGTAACAAGCCCGGGTAATACGGGCGGCCGCCTGTCCCTTGAGTTTACAATGTCCAGTGAAAGATCTAAACGAAGGAAGACCCAAGATATTCGTACATCGTTCAACTCGGTCGAGTTAGCATACGCTACTCAGATGAGCCTTCGCTCTTCAGGACAATCCGACGCCGCAAAAGTTATTAAGGACGTAACAATGACGAGTCCTTTAAGAGCTTCCAAGTATCGTAAAGCTTACTCAGCAACGGATGAAATTACTTTATCCGAAGAGGCTGCACTTTCCGTTATGATTGAATATAAATTCTCCAAGAGTACTTACCAGGGAATGAGAAGATTAGGGAAGGAAAATAACTGTAAGCTATATCCGTCTTACGAAAAAGTGATGAAAGCAAAAAAGCGTTGTTATCCACCACGTGATGCAATCAGGATTACAGAGAGTAGTGCAGAAGTCCAACTACAGGCACTATTAGATCATACAGTTGAACGTATTTTACTCGTCCAAAATGTACTCATTCAAAGATTGACTCCAGATAATGTTCGTAAAATGGACTTGATTTGCAAGTGGGGTTGCGATGGAAGTTCTGGGCAAAGTGAATATAAGCAGACGTTCAGTGATGACAGCAAATCTGATGCGCATGTATTCTTTACTTCAGTCGTGCCATTACAACTCGTGTGTTATGATCAACAATCGAAGGAAGAAATAGTTGTTTGGAAGAACCCCAGACCCTCGTCTCCACGACTTTGTAGACCGCTTAGACTACTGTTTCTACGCGAAGACACAGAGTCAACACTTAATGAAGTCCAAATTGTTGAAGAACAAATAAAGTCACTTCGTCCATTCGAAAGTGTAATAGATGGAAAAGAAATCTCCGTAATGTACAAGTTGTTGTTCACCATGATAGATGGTAAAGTTTGCAACGCTGTATCATTGACGAAATCTGCTCAACGGTGCTATTTGTGTGGAGCAACCAGCAAAGATTTTAATGCCATCGACACTGTATTGCAAAGGGAAATCAATGAAACAAATTTGAAGTTCGGATTGTCGACGCTGCATGCGTGGATACGGTGCTTCGAGTATTGCTTACACGTGTCTTACAAACTCGGCATTAAAAAATGGCAAGCTCGAAGTGCCGAAGAAAAAAAAATTACCCAGGAACGCAAGAGGGCCATTCAAGAAGGATTCAAGAAGCAATTGGGTCTAAATATCGATCGCCCAAAGCCTGGATACGGCAGCAGCAATGATGGCAACACAGCTCGGCGATTCTTTGAAAATTCGACGGTTTCCGCTGCGATAACGGGGGTCAACGAAGAAGTTATTAAACGCTTGTACGTAATCCTACAAGTTATATCGTGTGGCCACGAGATAAACTGTGAAAGATTTGAACGGTATGCTATTGAAACAGCAAGAAAGACCGTTGCATTATACCCTTGGTACTCCATGCCTACTTCGGTGCATAAACTATTAATTCATGGTCCAGTGATAATAACTCATGCTCTATTACCAATCGGCCAATTATCCGAAGATGCTCAGGAAGCTCGAAACAAAGACATCAAACGATATCGAGAAGATTTTGCGCGAAAAAGTTCCAGGGTTAAAACTATGGAAGATGTTTTTCATCGGCTCTTAGTTACTTCTGATCCGTACATTTCAAGTGTCAGAAGACTACCACAGAAGAAGCTGAAGAGTTTGTCGCCGGAAGCTGTAGCGATGTTGATCGCTCCTAAAGTGACTGCTGCAGCAGACGAATTTTGCGCCGAGATTGAAGCCGTGCCGGGAGTTGTAATAGATACAAACTCGGATAATGATTCTGACTCCGACTCCGACTCCGATTACGATTTTGATTAAGAATAAAATTTTCTATTTTTGAAACGTTCCGTATGTATTTTGGAAATAAAAATAATAATTGCGTAGAATACACTGTTCACGTTTATTTTATTATGATGATTTTTTTAAATATATTAATTTATCTATTTAGCAGGATACTCGGCCATTTTGTTTATAACAATTTGCTGTAAGCTCTTTGTTGCAAGTTATAAACAATAGATATCGGATTGGTAATCAGCGACCTTGAAAACCCGTATATACCAATTTTTGTCAACATCTGGTAACTTTTTAACGTTCATGTCGGCCATATTGGATCGGCCATTTTTTTTACGATAATTTGGCTTGCGGATTCGTAATCAGCGACCTTGAAAACCCGTAAATACCAATTGTTGTCGACATCTGGCAACTTTTTAACATTCATGTCAGCCATATTGGATCGGCCATTTTGTTTACGATAATTTGGCTTTCAGATTCGTAATCAGCGACCTTGAAAACCCCTGTAAGCCAATTTTCATTCCCGTCAAAGGTCATTTGAGGTTTTGGCCAGGTTTTTGGGCTTTTCTCCTACTGTGGGATGGTGTGAAAAGAAAATGAATCTGCCTGACCAGGTTGGTTTCCTATACCAATTTGTGATAATTGAGTTTTGTTTATGGATTAAAAGTAAATCAAGAAACGGGATTTTGTTGTCTATTTCGTTTTCAGATGTAAATTGTAATTTTGGATTATATGAATTAAAAATGTTTTTGGTGGATTCAATTTTGTTTGTTGGTAAAGCAATAATAATATCGTAAACATATCTTTTATATAGTGGTAATGAGAATTTTAATTTTTCCAGACAATTTGTTTCAAGATCAATCATGACAATGTTGGATAGTATTGGAGCTAAAGGTGATCCCATGGGTAATCCTGATATTTGTTGGTAAATTTTATCTTGGAATGTGAAGAACGTTGAGAACATGATGTATTCTATGGCTTTAATTATTTCTTGTAAAGGAAATGCTTTTGAGAATAAGTTTGATCGTTTTTGTAGGCTTTGAATAACTAGTTGTAATGGGATGTTGGTGTAGAGAGAAACGACGTCAAATGAGACCAATTTGTAGTTGAGTGGGATTGAGATGTTAAAGAGTGATTGTTTTAGGTGGAAACTATCTTTGACGTGTGAATAGGTCGTACTGATTAATTTAGAGAGTTTAGATTGTATGAATTCAGCTAGTTTGTGTGTTGGACTATTTATTGATGATACTATTGGACGAAGTGGATAGTTATTTTTGTGGATTTTTGGTAAGCAATAGAGACGGGATAGGTTGCAATTTTCAGCTTTTAAATATTTGTATTTAGTTTCATCAATGATTTTTAGGGTTTTCCATCTGGAGAGAATATTGTTGATGCCTTTTTATAGAGTGTTGATGGGATTTTTATTTGTTATTTTGTAAATTGTGGAGTCTGCGAGTAACTCATGAGTTTTTGTAAAGTGATCTGACTTTTGAAGAATTACTGTTGAGTTTCCTTTGTCTGCTCGTGTAACTCGAAGTTGAGGGTTGTTTTTTAAGAATGAGGATGTTTGTTTTATGATTTGATTAGTGTTAGAAAATGATGTTGGAATATTTATTTACATGATTAAACGAACTTACCTGTAAGTGAAGTTCGATCATGATTTTATGAAGCCTCTTCCGAATAGATCAACTCGTAGTCCCTCTACTCTATACTGGTGTCGCCACAGTTTTTTAAAGCTGGTAACCAGCCAAATAAACATTTTGTTTTGTCTCCATGACTCCTGGTTGCTTGTTCGTCATTTCTTTTAAAGTGCTGCCGTAACAATTCTTTTGGGGAATAATATAAAGGGGAAGGGTGGGATTGATCTATTCGGAAGAGGCGCTTCATACAATCATGATCGAACTTCACTTACAGGTAAGTTCGTTTAATCATGTAATTGTATTTCGCGCCTCTTCCTCTAGATCAACTCGTAGATGTTTAAAGTTTGTTACGGCTGATTATAATAATTTGTGGATACAGAAAAGTGGTTAATTATCATTACGAATTATGTATTTCTTTATTTATTTTATTTTATTATCATTTTTTTATTTATTTATTTTTAACCTTGTTTTATATGTGTTTACTAACAATTAACTTGTGCCATTTGAGTACAACTAATAAAAATGTTAACGACTAAATTACAGTAATATCGACTTTGCGAATATGTCCTTCTTTTTTACTAACAAGGGGACAGTACGGCAGTCGGATTTTTGTAATTTTTCGTACTCATGGTACGCAAAGTTCAGAGCTCGAATATTAATATCCCAAAGCAGTTCGACGCCATATTCAGAAATTTTCGAGAAAATTGACTTTGAAGTTTTCGAGCGCACTCTTATCCCACAAAGATGCAACGATATTCGAACCGGGCTCGTGGCGTACCCGGTAGCGCTCGAGTCTAGTAATCGCGGGGTCGCTGGTTCGAGTCTTACTTCGAATTTTTTTTTTTTTTTTTTTTTTCATTTTTTTTTTAAATCAAAAAACGCAAGTCATATTTTTAATTATCTCTTGATTATAAACATACATTTTCAAGTATCAATATTGATAACCAACAACATTTTTAGGATGAAAATGAAAAACGTTGGGTAAGGAATTGAATACTTTATTATTCGGTCTGTATTCATTTGTTTTATACATCGGGTGTAATGTTACACGAGCCAGAGTGATAACCATCGTAAAAACAAGGAAAACAGTCATTTTGACGGCATCTCGCACACCGTACAAACGCTGCATTGTTACATTCGCAATTTTTTTTCAATACGTCGATCGGAAAACAAACTTCATTCACGTTCATGAAGATTTCACTTTGATCGCAAAGTTTCGAAGCAAACCACGCATATCTGATCATGTTATTGAAGACCGGAGAAGACAACTGATGATGAACAATAGAATGAATTTTTATGCAATCTTCTCTATCATTAATTTCACGTCCTTGTTCAATCAGATAGGCGCAGTTCTGCAGACGCTTTATGACATTTTTTACTTGGCGGTAAAAATACACGTCACAAGGATGCACTAATGGAGTGCATTTTGGTGGAATTACCTGAACCGTGCAAGTAGGGAGACGCCTGTCATTTCGAAACACCTCATTGTACATCACGGTATAGGTTTGGCCTCCGCAGGAATCGATAATTAAGAAAAACTTTTCTTTTTTTACGTAGGGTTTCAAAACGTTGATTAAAAAATCTTTGTATAACTTTGTAGTCAATTTCCCCGATTTCGATGACGTGACTACGACGTTTCCGTATTTTTTTAGGTACTCGTCGACCGATTTTTGAACTCTGGGACCAAATGAACCTGCTGTTTCTTGTAGGCATACGAACACCAGGGGCAACAATTTTCCTGATAGGGTGACAGAGTACTGCGCAGTATAGGAATGGGTGACTTTATTCATATTCTGCCGCTTTACCAGCACTACTTTTGATCATTTGGTCGCCAGAGTTCTGTCGAACGTCGACGGGTATTGGCATCCTGAAAAAAATAGAAAAGGAATAAATTGAAAATACTATATGCGAAAGTCTACATTAATTGATTATGGAAAATGAGAACAAATTTTGAATACCTGTTTGGTCTGTATTAATGACGAAATCGGGACCAAAGTTTGGTATGACATCACGAGCCTGAATACGAAAATCTTCTGCAGCAGCCAGGATGTCATCCCGCGTTGCGGTTTCTCTTTCCGTTACAAACTTCGTGATTTTTCTTTGGCGAATTCGATGTCTCCGTTTAAATTTCACAACCCACCTATCGGAAGCTTTGAAATCAAAATTTTCAAATTGACTCGCAGCCGATAAAGCCCACTGCTGCAAGTTCCGGGTTGTAACTTGTTGGTTGTTCTGTCGCGCTTCCTCAAAGCGATCGTAAGTCCACGAATCGATGGTCGCGTATTTGTCTGTCATGGTTCCTCCGCTTTTTACATGTTTTTCCCATTTTGGCAATTCCTCCATGCGCTTTAAGCGGCTGCACCCGTTTTTTTGCAAAACTTTTAGGCTCCATGTCGGATGTGCTCGAACTATATTGATAACTTTCCTTTTATAATCCAGCGGAATATTGTCCGTGTACGATTTCGCCCTTTTCTCCTCTGGCTCATAATTTTCAGAAGAATCTTCGTTGTCAGATGCAGGTTCGTCAAAAGCGTATTCTTCGTCCAATTCATCAAGCATAATTAGTTCTTCATCCGTTACAAACTTTTTTTCGTGTAAAGTTTGTACTGTATAATGGAACAAGTCTTCTGCTAGTAACATTCCCTCTTCAGTAATTACCTCCGATGGTGTTGGTGCCACAAGATTATTTTGTGTGAGAATTTGCTCGTAATATACGAGGGCATCCTTCAATCGTAATTTTGAAACTTCACTGCACAAAGAATATTCAATATCATCTTGTGCCGTCAAAGGCCCAGGCACCTCGTCGTCTCCCACGCCCGGCATTTTGATATTTTTTTATCGAATATTCTACAAAATCGTGCACCACGCCGAAAAAAAGTAGTTGCTGCTCCGAAAACCAACGGTCGAATGCTACTTCAAACAGGCATTCCTTGCGGAAGACGCCGTATCCCTTCCACCCGTTCTGGAATTCCCAGAAATCTTTTGTGCACAAGCAGCTGTGCCCGCTTCGCAGGTAGTTGATCAGGACAAAGGCAAACGATGTACGCAGAACTGTTATTCACAATATCGACGGTTGCCAAAGCAAGCGTTATATTCACATATTTCAACATTTATTCTTCTATTTATATTCCTATTAATCTACAAGGGAGTTTATGTAAATATTATTACTGGATATTTTTACGTCGCCTATTCGCAACTTCAAGCACGAGATAATCAAAAATAAGACTTGCATTTATCATTGACAATTATAATTACATATATGTGAATTAGCATAGATTTTATGATTTTTGTCCCGGGATTATTTATTTATTTTTTTATAAATAATCACCTATTGTTATATATAAATAATATATGATCATATATGAGAAAATATATAATTATGTATAACTATAATGAATTTTGTACATAAATAACTATATATGGATTTTGTCCATATATAAACATATATAGATATATTATATTAATTATATATAATAATATGTGATTATATACAACAAAAATTTATCGGGATATTTAAATGACGGTATGCGAATTTAAAAAAAAATGAAAAAAATAAATAAATTTCGAAGTGAGACTCGAACCAGCGACCCCGCGATTACTAGACTCGAGCGCTACCGGGTACGCCACGAGCCCGGTTCGAATATCGTTGCATCTTTGTGGGATAAGAGTGCGCTCGAAAACTTCAAAGTCAATTTTCTCGAAAATTTCTGAATATGGCGTCGAACTGCTTTGGGATATTAATATTCGAGCTCTGAACTTCACGTACCATGAGTACGAAAAATTACAAAAATCCGACTGCCGTACTGTCCCCTCGTAAGGCAAGCTTGTAGAACCGCGAAAACGTTTCTGAAATTTCGGTCCATCCTGCAGTCTTTCGAATCGTTTCAATGTCGACATCCATTCTACTTGCTGCTGAAGTGGATGCGTGGCGTGTACTGTGCGCCGTAAATGTATGTGTATCTACACCGCTCTGATACAGTGTGTCTTTGACCCAACGGCTAAGCGTTTGTTTAGATACTTTGAGATGAGGTCTTTTGAAGGAGATAAACAATGAGTGATGATTAATACGTAAATCTTTAGTTCTTTTTATATAATATATGTATAATTATATTGATATTGATGATCTTTAGTTCTTTTTATATAATATATGTATAATTATATTGATGCTGCGCACAAGCTATCATTGTCCTTGAAGAATGGTAGAATCAGATTTGGTTGCACTCGTCCTGGTCCAGACGTCTTTATTTTCTGTGGAATCTTGATCTCAATTTGATCATTGATCTTTATAATATTCCTTATGTCAATGAGACACAGCGTCTGTATTCTTTGTGCCGTTACAAGAGCCAGTAACGTAATCAGTTTCAATGTTATATTTTTTAAGTTTGACGTTTCATTATTTGGCCATTTTGAAATATGCTCCAGGACTATTTTCGGATCCCACGTCACGTTATATTTAGGTTTTGTGGGCCGTAGTTTTGAAATGCCTCGAAAGAACATTTTTATTTTCGCATTTTTTCCGATTTATCGATCGTGAAGAAAAGTAATTGCTGATCTGGCACAATTTAAAGTTCCATAAGATGCTCCATTTTTTAATTCTTTCGTCAGGAAGGGCAATATTGTTGGTATCGAGTTAAAAAAAGGGTCAATTTTTTCTAAATTTCAAAAGGACTACCATTTCTTCAGGCTGCCGTCGTATTGCTTCAGCGATGAATCACTCAAAGAGGGGACCATCAATCGTGTCTTCCGGTATGCCTTTCAATGTAAACGCCTTCCTGATAGCGTCGCGCATACCAGTGTTATGCGCTTCCACATAGGATGAATCTGCCTATTTGATGAGCGTAGTAAATTAATGTTTGGTTTGAAGTAGATCGGATCCGATATTCGCATTGCTTCGTACATGGGGAACCATGGTTGGGCTGGCTAGTTTGGTACTACCACAATTCCTGTGGATCCCTCGGATCGAATTTTTTGCAAAATCTTCAATACAATTGCGAAAGGTGGGAAGGCGTAAAAGAAGAAGGGTTTCCAATTCATTGTGAACGCGTCTACAGCAAAAGCTTCAGGGTCTTTAAACCACGAAACAAACCTTAGGCACTTCGAGTTCACTCGAGTAGCGAAAAGGTCTATTTCTGGTTTCCCTAACTGACTAGTTATGATATTAAAGGCTTTTTGTGATAGTTCAAACTCTGTTTCTGGTTCCAATCGTCTGGATTCAATATCTGCTGATACATTATCACCCGAGGATATATATGATGCGAAGAGCCAAATGTTTCTATCCTCACACCACATCCAAATTTCTTTTGCTAATTTGCTAAGCTCTATAAATCGGATGCCACCCATTCGATTTATATAGGAAATTGCGGTGGTATTATCTATTCTCAGCAAGATATCACAGTTTCTGGAATTCCTTGCAAAACACTTCAAACCAAAAAATGCGGATTGTAATTCCTAATAGTTTATATTCCGGCTACGTTCTTTTTTACTCCAATAACCGTGAGTTCTTTCATTATTACAGCATGCACCCCATCCCGATGTCGACGCGTCTGTGAATATTTCAATGCGAATTTTTTTACTGTGATTGGGTTATACTTTGTCATAATATTATTTTTCTACCACTTAAAATCCGTTCATAAATCATTTGGAATATCCATAAAACATTCGAAATTATTATTATTAGATTTGGAAGCCAAGTATTTTTCTCTTTCAAAACCCTTAAGATGTACCCAACCGTATTTGACAGCCAAGCAAGAGGAACCAAGAAATCCAATAAACTTTGCAAAATCTCTTATTTTACACTTCTGTTTCAAGCTAAACTTTTGAATTTGTTTTAATGTATGCAATTTTTTATCCATTGAAAGTTCGACAATCATGCGTCTAGAGTCGGCGTCTTTTTGAGGTATAAGTTGGCTCTTTCTTTCATTGATGATGAAACCGAGTTTTTTCAAGACTAGACATGTATTTGAAACGTTATTTAAACATTCCGCGTATGTATTGCCAGTCAGTAGTACATCATCGAGATAGACTACAGATCTATACCCCAAATTTCTCAAAAAAGCGAAGACAGGCTTTAGAATTTTTGTGAAAACGTATGGTGCAGTATTAAGACCAAAAGGTAAACACACGTATTCGTATATCTTGCCTGCAAAAACAAATCTCAAATATTTTCTGTCCGAGTTCGAAATAGAAATTAAATGATAAGCGTCTTTGAGGTATATTGTTGCCATAAATGAATCTTTTTCTATTAACTTCATACATGTTCTAGCGTCTTCTAATTTAAAATGGATTGGTCTCAGATATTGATTTAGGCTTTTCAAATTCAGGATTAATCTATTGGAACCATCAGGCTTTGGTACTAAAAAGATTTTTGATATAAACTGGTCCTTTATCGGCGTGCATTCACGGATCGCGCCCTTCACAATTAATTGACAGATTGATTTCGATAACTGTTGGTATTCTGTTGCAGACCAATTTTGTTCTCTTGGAACTGTGCCTGTACTTGGTTTTACCATTTTTTCAAATGGTATCTTGTACCCATTAATCCAGTTAAGAATTATTGGATCTGAGGTTATATTTTTCCATGCCTCAGTAAAATGCGTGAGTCTACCGGCAAGTATACTTGCATTTACCTCTATCGTCTCCTCTGGGACTGACGTTGGTAAGAGTTCCCTTGGAAGTCTGATCTCGATTTCGGTTTTCCGTACATGCTCCGGTTCGGGGTCTTGTTGGGAATGTACGTTGAACTCTTTTGCCCGCTCGAAGCCTTCTGTTGATTTTGGTGACGTGGCGGGCCTCTGAAGTTTTTTGGTTTCAATCTTTGGGTTGGAGGTGTCTTGGCAGCTAGCTTGAAATCCTGGGATGATCGTTGTAACAATTTTGCAGCTTTAACATGCTCGTCCAATTTTCCTCCGAATAATAGATCGTCCGCCACGGTATCGCGCAGAGTATCTCGTACTGAAGGGTGTATGTTCTGTAAAATCAGACTCCTCCTAATCGCGTTTTCTTCGTGCAGTACATAGGAAAGTATACGACATGCATCACTGAGATGTTCCACCCATGCGAGTTTTTCTTTCACATTGGTCTGCAAAATTTGCGTTGTAAGCTTCGCTGTAGCCGCGAGACAGACACAAATTTGTTTTTGAGTGGCCACGATACGTTCGTCTCTTTTTAGGATATTTTCTTGTAGGGATGATTTGACCTCGGGATTCACGACTGGAGGTTCCATTTGTTTGCAGTTTGAGGGTGGATCGTATTTTTTTACTAGGTCGTTATTAATCTCTTTTGGAGGGCCTGTCAGGATAATTTCATCCATTCGTGCAGCTAGATCCTTGTGTATTTGTTCAGCGAAAGACTTTTCGTGAATCACTCGTTTTCCCAGAACCGCCAAGATTTCCTCCTCAAGTTCTGTGTCTTGGGGAGTACCTTCGGTTAGTTCAGCATCTATTAATGGCATACAATAATCTGCTGCGCCAGCTGAATCAGATATTTTGTTCTGAACCCGCGTTGCCGCAATGGCTCCTGTTATCGAGGTATCTTGCACATCTCTGTCCGATTCATCGAATTTATCGTCATCGTCGCTTTCTGAGCAGTTCCCCGGCTCTTGATGAACCGACTGCTGTGAGGTATCTCGTACCGGAACTCCAGTGACATCATCTATTAGCAGAAGGTCTCTCTTGATAACTTGCAACGATCGGACATCTCTTTCACAATCAAGTAAGTGGATTGGACCCACTCATGATTAGAAACGAGATCTTTTGACAGTGACATTAGTCCGTGTACCAGTTGAACCGGAACACGGGTGTCAAGAATACGATATTTCATCGTTATTGCCGGAGAAGGAAAAAAAAAAAAATTTCCCACGTGTCAGTTGGACCGACACGCTGGCAAAAGAGACAGGATCAGAATCCTCATTTCTGTCCATTCTACTTGTATTCTGAAATACACGGACACGGGATTAGATATATTGACTTACCGCGTTTTCTCGATTTATCCTTTTTCTTCTGTCGTTTCCGTAATTTCTTTTCGTATCGCTTGAGTCGCTTTTGAATACGATTCTCTTTGTCCTCACTATCATCAGACGAGTCTGACGAATTATTGAGTTTCCTTTTTCTTGAGGCCATAACTTTTAATCTTTTCTTAACCACGTCTGTAGCGTTCAGCACAGTAGAGAAGAATGGCGAACAAGCAACCAGGAGTCATGGAGACAAAACAAAATGTTTATTTGGCTGGTTACCAGCTTTAAAAAACTGTGGCGACACCAGTATAGAGTAGAGGGACTACGAGTTGATCTAGAGGAAGAGGCGCGAAATACAATTTGTTTAAGATTTTATTGAATCTGGTTATAATTTCAATTTATCTAGGTTTGTCCAGTAAAAAGTCTATTTTGGCTTCAAGTTCGGAGATTGATTTGTGGATGTGAGTTTTTATGTTTGAGAGTTTGAGATAGCGAAAACAGAACTTCTCACCCAGAGACAGGAATGTGGAGACGTGTAGCGGAATGTCAATGTTGGAGAGATTTATGAGCCAATCTTTGGTTTTATTTAATGTGATTGTTGAATTTATATTGTTCAGAGGATCAGTGGGAGGATTATTATTTGTGTCATGTTGTCTATTAGTAAGTGTTGAGTATAAGATATTGTGATTTTGTGTTGTTTGATTTGTGTTTTGATAATTTAGGTGATGTATGTTGTTTTGGTTCATATGTGTTTGTGATGATATTGTTCTTAAAAATTCTTCCTGGTTGAAAATTTGATGATGTATGTTCTTGGTTCGTTGAAATCTAAGATTTTGGAGTTTTTTTTTTGTGTTTTTCATATGCGAGTTTTGACAGTTTGTTTAGTTTTATTTGTTCTAAAGTAAAAAATCTTTCTTTAATATTGTTTTGGGTCTTGTTGATTGTTTCTGCGTTCTTTTCTATTTTTTGGTTCAGTATTTTTATTCGAAAGTTGAGATCATCGATTTCTATGTTTAGTAATGATTTGTGGAATTTGTGTGATATTCTATTGAGCTTTATTTTACCTTTGTTACCGGAAATTTGAATATTAAAGTGTTTGAAAAAAATGTGTTTCGGTATCAAACCTTCTTGTCTACATTTAAGTAAAAAACGAAGTTGTTGTTTTAGGCGAGTCTTCGTGGCAGTGTAATTTATAATAGTTAATTTACAAAATTATCTATTTGTAAATTTAACTATTTGCAATAGTTTATTTACAAAATTAACTATTTGTAAATCCAACATAGTTTACAAAATCGACTGTAAAGACTGCAATGCCACATATATTGGCCAAACCAAAAGATACCTCGAAACCAGAGTAAAAGAACACAAAAATAGCATAAAACACTCTACCGCAATACACACAGCTTTAGCACAACATGCAATAGAACAAAAACACGACTTTCAATTTGACAATGTAAAAATCCTAAACAACGAAAATTGGCTCAAAAAAAAGATTAATCCTAGAAATGATCCAAATTAAGGCACACTCCAACGCTATAAATTTTAGAACTGACATACAAAAACTAAGCTCAATTTACAACTCTATAATATAACTATTCAAACAATTTACAGTATTTTACCTCACATGACAATTTTAAAATTATGGACACTATAAACTAATTAATATATTGACATGATAAGCTAATTTTAAGGACATTATAAACTAGTTTTAAATACCCCTAACTTGACACACCTATTTTATTTTTCTTGACACGTCACTGCCTAAATGATCTTTCTCCCCCGATTCATAGTACAGAGACTCGAATAAGCTTCAGGAAATGAATACACCACTCAGTTTCTCTCGAACTTTCGTTGACCACACAACCCAACATGTAACGAAAAAACTGTAAATTTCGAGGTTTGCTCATTTTGGAAGGGAAAACAAATTCTTAAGAACTAACTCAATAGGTAATCATCATAGTCTTTCAAAAATTTTTTTTTTACTAAAACGTCTTTTAGATCAATCTCTTACACTAAATGTTCACTAATAAAACACAAAACTTTTTGCTATAATTATTTATCCATTACAGATAAGAAAAATCGCCAATTAACGATAATATTTCCATCGATTAAGTATCTTCCCACCAAACATTATTTACTTCCATAAATAATGCTTTTTCGAAATAACCTTCCAAATATGTGCAAAAATCCTGAAATATCAACAACATCGAGGTTAGTTATTTCTCATATTTCATCTCGTTATAACTCCACAATAAAATATCCCTCTTTCTCACACATCGTACATTTCAAACACCGATACATAAAAATAAGCAACACAATATAAGAAATTATTCAGACTATATTAATATATTTATAACCAAAACTGAACTAACATAATTGTTATACAAAATGACACAACACTTATATAACAGAATCATAACATAAAACGCTCATGTATATAACTTTTTCAAACGTGATTGTAAAAAATGTGTATCATAATTTATTCAGAAAAATATAACTTCTGAAGAAGACCCGAACCAGAGCGCCGAAACGTAAAGAAAACACCTTTTATTTCCATCGCTGACCTTGGAAAACCTTTATTGGCCGGACCGAAGCCGAATCCTCAACGATTAATTTGTCATCCACACGGCCGCCCACATCCTTGATTCATTTTAAAAGATAGTTTTGTCTGAAAAGCTAAGCCTAGAATTAATTAAAGAAATACACTCTGAATGGTGCCATCTAAGGATTAAACAAATGAAGAATAGAATATGTCCTTATTATACAGAAAAAAATTAAACGCGAACATAGAGAAAGTATGTGAAAACTGTGAAATATGTATTAAAAATAAATCTAGAGGGCAAGGGAAGTATGGACTGATGTCACAATTAGGGCCGGCAACAAAACCATTCGAAATAATGTCAATAGACACCATCGGAGGCTTTGGGGGATAAAGATCAACAAAAAGATATCTTCATCTACTTGTGGACCATTTTACGAGATATGCGTTCATCTCAACATCAAAAAATCAGAACGCGATAGAATTCATCATGTTGGTAAATACGGTGTTAGAAACAGACAAAATTGGAACAATACTTACAGATCAATATCCGGGAATTAACTCGAGAGAATGTAAGGAATTCTTGGTAGAAAATGACGTCAGATTAATTTTTACGACCGTCAATGCACCCTTCTCCAATGGTTTGAACGAGAGACTGAACCAGGCTCTAGTTAATAAAACAAGATGTAAAATAAACGAGAAGGGAGAAAAGAGAGCCTGGACAACGATTGCCAGAGAATGTGTAGATAAATACAACGAAATAGAACATACGATAACGGGCATTACGGCTAAATATTTACTAGAGGGCACTAATAATAGCATTTTTCCTGAAGAACTAAAAAAAAGGAACGATATAGAAAATTGGATAAGGGATAAAGAATTAGCGCTAGAAAGAACAAGAAAATCACACGAATTCAATAAAAATGTATTCAACAAAAATCGAAAGAATCACCAATTTAACACGGGGGATCTAGTATATATAGAAAATGGCAACAGGCTAAATAGAAAGAAATTGGATGAACTGAGAATTGGACTTTTCCGAATAATAGAAAAGGTATCCAACTCAGTATACAAAATAAAAATGGGAAAACAAAACCAAGAAACTGGACTCTTCCATGTAACAAAATTACTGCCAATGCTAGAGAACGGAGATGAGGACTGAAAATCTTAAGAATTTTCACCCGGCGGAGGGGAGATGTAACGAAAGTATACTTCCATTGCGCTCCTCTACGTCACTTTATTCTACCGTGAGTCTAATCGCCGCCGTTACTCTAATCACCGATAGAGAGGGAGTATCGGAGAAGACTCGAGAACGAACAGACACGCGTGAGAAGCCCGATAAGATAGACATTGTAATGTGAATAGAGAAGGATATAAACTTTAATTGTCGTTTCTCTATTTGCAGGTAAGGTGATAATTCATTCATCGTATTCTAATTTGTTCGACGATAAATAAAGAGAGTTTCTCAACTCTATTTGGGGTCGTCCATTAATCCCGTGAGGTTTTCAGGCCACTTTTTGACCCCCCCCCCCTCCCCCCGCCCCCATGGTGATATGTGGTGAGGTTTCTAGCCAGCCCCCCCACCACATCACGTGTATTTTTTTGTTAAGATACGTCTGACACATGCGATAGAGAGTGTGGTATTTTATGATGAAAAACGAAATAAAATATAAGTATTGTCAGCATATTTAAATGGCATTGTCCGCGCAGTTACAAAAAAAAATACACCTGATATGTCACAACACCCCCCCCCAGCGTGATCAATCGTGATGTTATCCAACCCCCCCTCCCCTATTTGAGACTCACGTGATTAATGGGCGACCCCTTTGCAGAGAAACACATTTTGTTTATTCTTTCAACAACCGAACATTTATGAGGAGGGAACTTCCATTATATACATATCCAAAAGTATCACACTAAAATTTTATGAAGATTGCAGGAGTCCAACTGTATTTTTGTGTGACCTTCACTTTACTACCTGAGCACGTTCATCTGTTCGTTTAAAACTTTAATGAATTTAACAATTTTTTTTCGTATGAACAAGTGATTCACTCATAAAATTAATTACACATCTATTAAGTATGAATATCAAGCTGCTAGAAAATATATATATGTGGGAACATAATATATCGAAGGGTTGCTAAGGGCTACAGAGCTACCAAGTTACCGGGTTACCAAGGAGAGATACAAGTCACTAAGGGAAGAAACATAAACAGCAGTCGTAGCGGAGATCTGACACGGGGTGGTCGAACGCCTGGCCCGATATCCTGTTGTTTATTGTGCCGTGATCGAAATACATGACCTTTTGCGACATCTTAATCACCGTTGCACTTTTATGATCCCACATTTGGGGGCTCCACCGGGATCGCAAAAAAAAAGATACGCAAAAGGTGTATTCCGAAACACACATAAAGGATTACCGAGAGTGAGATAAAATACGACTCATGACGGATAACTTGAACGAATTGACTGAGAGACAACTGGCGCAACAACTGGAAGAATTTGGGATGGAAATCACCGGAAGTAGAGCGGTGATGCGGGAACGGCTACGAAGAGTGATAAACGCCGGTACGGAGGCGAATGTGCAAGGCGTATCAGATGCCACAGACGACAACTACGACGGTGTAGAAAACAGACGAGAAAATAGAGGGAACACACAAAATGATGAGGCGGATATGAGACGACAGAGGGAAGCCGATGAGGCGAGTGACATCTATGCACTTTCGAAAAAAGAATTACAACAAAAATTAGAAGAATTAGGCCTGTCGACGGCGGGCCTCAAGATAGACCTGCAACGAAGATTGGAGGCAGCCGTACGCGGAGAGACGATCAACGAAGTGAACGACAACGACAAAGGGGAAGAAGAAACGCAAAATGATCGGGAACCGGCAAGAACTACCGGAACCTATCACCTTATATCCAGAGACCACGGAATACCAAATATACTTTATGTATATTTACTTTATAACACGAGACCACGAGAAGATAGACATCAACAATGGACAGGATCACAACCGACCCTGTCATTTAAAGATGTCGAGGATGCTTTAGAGACATTCAGCGGAGACAGCGCACAGAACGTAACACGATGGTTCGCATCATTCGAAGAAACGGCTGACTTGTGCAAATGGAGCGGGACGCACAAAACAGTGTACCTGAAAAAATTCCTACGAGGCTCGGCGAAACTCTTCGCGAACTACGAGTGTCACGCAAGATCGTGGGGAGAATTAAAACAAGCACTCATCGATGAGTTCGGCGCAACAATGAACAGTCGGCAAGTACATAAAGAGCTAAGCGCAGTATTAAAGAAACCGAACAAATCATACCAAGAATACGTATACCTAGTTTTAGAGCTCGCAAGTGACAGTGAGATGGAACTGAACTCAAAAATACAATATATCATTGATGGAATCAAAGACGACGAGACACACAAATTGATTCTGTATGGTGCCAAAACGATCAAAGACTTCCGCCAAAGATTACTACAGTACAAGACACAGCAATTAAATCTTAGCAGGACGAAACACAACCCATTTACAAAAAAGAGACCCCAGTTCCTCGATACGTCAAACAGAGAGAACGCAGCATACACAGACCAGGAGGTTAGAAAATGTTATAATTGCGGCGACCAGAGCCACCTGAGCAGAGAATGCCCACACAAAGCGAAAGGGGCAAGATGTTATACGTGTGGAGATTTCGGACACATCACCACGAGATGCACAAATAATCTCAAAATGGCCAAGAAGACACGAGCACCTACAAGGGTGGATATGCTTTAAACGCGCAGTGACAAGAAAACCTACAAAACGGTGAACATTTTGGACAGAGACGTAACCGCAGTAATCGACCCAGGAAGTGACCTACACTTAATGCACCCACGTAACATACACGAGTTGTATGTATTAAGTCTATACATACAACTGGGTGCTCCAAAGATCGAACAAAAGACAATTCATTTTGAGGGAATCGGCTCGGCAAGACAAAATACGTTGGGACGCTTCCGGTCAGAGATACAAATCGACGACCTTAAATTCGACCTAGACATCGATGTGGTACCCGACCATTACACGGGACACAATCTTAGCTTGGGTGGAGAGTTATCCGATTTCTCGGAACTCCATATCCGGAAACGCAAGGCTACACTAACGAAGATTGAAGCAGACATGGAGATGACGATGAAGACAATGGAAGATTCAAACAATGGCTGGTCAGAAGTATTATGTATCGACGTACGATCCAATCTCGACATTAATGAGCAAAAAGAAGTAGTCCCCTTAATACATGTAACGGACACAGCGACACAAAACGAAATTCGCGAAATGGTAAGTAATTGCCACCCCCAGAAAGTAAAAGATAGTGGTGTTGTAATGCGACTGATATTAAAGGATAAAACACCTGTATACCACAATCCATGCAGATTAGCAGCGGAACAACGAACGCGGGTACAAAAAATAATTGATGACTGGATCGCAGACGACGTGGTCCAACCTAGCAACTCAGACTATGCCAGTCCCATAGTTCTAGCAAAAAAGAAAAACGGTGACATAAGACTCTGCGTTGACTATCGAAAAATGAACAAAAAAAATCATCAGAGACCGATACCCGCTTCCACTAATAGAGGACCAACTGGACAAACTTTCCGAAGCAAGGGTATAATGCACGCTCGATCTTAAAGACGCATTCTTTCATGTGCCGGTACACAAGAACAGCAGACGATATACCGCATTCGTAACTCCAGACGGCCAATACGAGTTCTTGAAGACGCCATTCGGGCTATGTACCTCACCAGCAGTATTCCAACGACATATCAAGACCGTATTCCGCGAGTTGACGACTACGAACACAGTCCTGATATACATGGATGATTTAATTACACCAGCCAAAGAAGAAGAAGAATGTTTGGAAAAATTAAAACAAGTATTGGAGACAGCAAGCAACTATGGGTTGAACATCAACTGGAGAAAATGCGAGCTACTAGTGAGACGTGTAGAATACTTGGGACATATAGGAGAAGCACGGACAATATACCCATCAAGAAAGAAAATACAAGCGGTAGAAAAATTTCCAGAACCAACATCGGTCAAAACAATCCAGTGCTTTTTGGGCTTAGCGGGATACTTTCGAAAATTCGTGCCAAATTACGCTCTAATAGCACGGCCGTTATCCTAACTATTGAAAGACGGAATAAAATTCATATTCGGCAAAGAACAAAGGCAGGCTTTCGAACAACTGAAGGCAATTCTAATAAAGGACCCTGTACTTAAGCTTTATAGAATAGGAGCGGAAACAGAAATCCACACGGACGCATCACAACACGGCTTGGGAGCTATACTTATGCAAAGAGACTCTGAAGATAACTCTTGGCACCCAGTTTATTACTCTAGATGGAAGACGATCGGGGCGGAGGAGCGCTACTCCAGCTACGAACTCGAGGTACTGGCAGTAGTTAAAGCATTACGCAAATTTAGGGTATTCCTCCTGGGTATCCCATTTCGAATCGTCACAGATTGCAAAGCGTTTGTACAAACAATGGCAAAAAGGACGCCTCCTTAAGAGTGGCTCATTGGGCGCTACAGTTAGAAGAGTTCGAATACACCGTAGAACATCGGCCAGGCTCATCGATGAGACATGCAGATGCACTAAGCCGAAACCCAATCGAACGTTTGATGGTACAAAGCTCTGAAGATGTTCTTGTAGCACAGATACGACGTGCACAAAATAACGACCGAGACCTACAGAACATCCTACAATCCGTGAGAAAAAGGACGAACAAGACATTCGTAATGACAAATGGTGTGCTATGTAAGGACAATAGGGGAAATCCCTTGCCTGTGATACCGAACCGGATGCAGCAAGAAATCGTCATCCGAACACACGAACGAGGACACTTCGGCTGGCGAAAAATGGAAAATATGATGAAACAGGAATACTGGTTTCCACAGATGCGAACGAAAATACGCCAAACGATCGATAATTGCATACACTGCCTTTTAGCTGAACGAAAACAGGGGAAAGCTGACGAATGGTTACAACCACTGGACAAGGACGATAAACCTCTCGAGACATATCACGTAGACCATTTAGGACCAATCCCCTCAACGAAAAAGAACTACGCACACATATTCGTAGTAGTCGATAGTTTCAGCAAATTTGTATGGCTTTACCGCACCAAGTCAACGACAAGCAGGGAAGCTTTAAACCACTTGAAGAAACAAGCATTGATTTTCGGGAATCCACAGCACATCATATCAGATCGCGGCAAAGCATTCAGAGCACAACCATTCGATGAATACTGCAGGCACGAAGGTATAAAACATACCCTTATCACAACTGGCATACCACGAGGAAACGGACAAGCCGAAAGAATGAACCGTGTAATTATTGCCATGCTGACGAAATTAGCGCTCCCAGAGGCAAAATAATGGCATAAACATGTTGGCAAAGTACAACAATTTATGAACTCTTCCTACAACCGCAGTATCGGGACAACCCCATTTGAGCTATTGGTTGGCCGAAAAATGCGACTCAATGATGACCTGGAACTGCGAGATTTAATATGGCGGGAATGCAGTAAAATATTTCAAGAAGAACGATCAGAGCTCCGAGAAAAGGCGAAAGAAAATATTGCGAAAATCCAAAAAGAAAACCAAAAAACATACAACCAAAATAGGCGATATAGTGGCGATTCAACGAACACAATTAGGACCAGGACTGAAAGTATGCCCTAAGTTCTTAGGACCGTATAGGGTTACGAGAGTACTCCGAAGTAACCGATACATTGTGGAAAAGATCGGTAAACACAACGGCCCAAAAACAACGAGCACAGCAGCCGACTACACCAAACCGTGGCCTCAACATCGAGGCTGGGACCCCGAAATCGATCTGCCATCGAAAAACGACAAAAGCAGCGACACAGAGTACGGCAGCGACAATTGAAACCACGAAGATACGAAAATTTTATAAGCGCCGAGGACGACGCCAAATCAGGAAGGCCGAGTGTGGGAACATAATATATCGAAGGGTTGCTAAGGGCTACAAAGCTACCAAGTTACCGGGTTACCAAGGAGAGATAGAAGTCGCTAAGGGAAGAAACATAAACAGCAGTCGTAGCGGAGATCTGACACGGGGTGGTCGAACGCCTGGCCCGATATCGTGTTGTTTATTGTGCCGTGATCGAAATACATGACCTTTTGCAACATCTTAATCACCATTGCACTTTTATGATCCCACATATATATTCTTTTTCGATGTACAAAATGGACTACTAATATTTTTTTTTGTTGTCTTTTTTTTAGGCGCTCCGCGGGGTGACATTTAGCATCCACATTTTTTTGTCTAGAACAAAAAACAAAAATTTTCGTCAATCTACATTAGAATACCTAGAGAAGTACGTACGGAATTTAAAAAATATTGTTTTATTCAAAAGTTGTAGGTATTTGAACATAAGAAATGAATTTTCAGTGAAAAATTTCGTGATAACCGCTCATAAAATAAAAAGTTTTCGATTAATCAGACTTCTCTACGAAATGAAATTAGGAACATAACTTTTAAATTTGAAATAAATCGAGTGAAAATTGTTGAAGTTATTTGTCACGCCAATTGGAAAAAAACTGTTTCGACAAATTTTGAGTAGTCGGCCATTTTGTACATCGAAAAAAAATATATATATATTTTCTAACAGCTTGATAGTCATACTAAATAGATGTGTAATTAATGTTCTGAGTGAATCACTTTTTCATACGAGAAAAAAATGGTTAAAGTCGCACATGATTTTATACCCGTTACTGTGGCCTAAGGCCTTAAACGCGTTTTTGTCTAAACAACGTTTTTCGACGGCTTGTTGATAAAATCTTCAAAACTACTGAACCGATCCTTATGAAATTTCAACCAAATATTCTTTACAACTATGGCTATAGCGCATATCAAGGATTTTTATACATTTTGATATTTACTATTTTTTTCGCCCAAACGGTGAAAAAATGTTTTTTTGTTGTTTTTTGGACAAATGTCCGCCATTTTGTTATTTTTACGTATGCCAAAAATCGTATTATATGCGCTATAGACATTAACATACTGAATCGAAAACCGTTTGATTTTTTGTTTTCAATAATCCATCTCCGAAATTTTATCAACAGCGCATCCCTACAATTTTTTAGAACATTTTTTTCATTACCATTTTCGTCTGAGAAATAAATACTTGAATGAATATTTTTTTAAAATCCATTTTGAAAGTGTATTAATTAAGTGTAACAACTTGTATATTCATATCTATAATATAAGCCTATCTAAAAAATCCATGAAAATAGTTTTTTTAGCGTTCGTAAAGTGAGAAGACGCCTTAATGCAATTAAAGAAGAGTTTAATTGTGGTGCGCAAAGGCCGAATCGTGTTGAAGATGAGTCAGGATTGGTTCCTGAAATGTTTTACGAATTTTCAACAACAAAAAAAACAATCAATTTTTTACATAATTTTTCGAATTCCGTTTTTGCTTAAATTTAACAAGTAACTAGGGGAAAGCTTGGAAAAGGTATTTAAAAAATTGGTCTCTTTATTTCGATGATGATTTCACGATGTTTAGGAAGAATACAGTTGTTCTTTTAACTGTTTTGTAAAACTTTGATCAATCGGTCCGCAAAAATGGTTTGATGGAACAATTTGAAAATGTACAGAGCTATTGGGCGTACATTAAGCTGAAACACAAAACCTGGTAACAGTAGTATTTTCATCAATATTTGTAAAGTAGTGGTAGATTTACTGAAAAACCATAAAAAGTAACTTTTGTACTTTTATCAAATTAATGTTGAGGATGAAACAAAAATCTGAAAAAACAACGAAAAGTTGTTGTAAGGAATTTATTAAAGTGTTTAAAGTTTCCCTTTAATTCCCTGTGCCATCATTGGTGGCTGAGATATCGATGATCAAATACCTTTTTCATTCAGTTAGATATCTTGGCAAAAAACTGACATAGAGAGACAAAAAAAGAACAAAATTGAAGCTGAATGAATAAGCTAACTGACCAATGCATTGATTTAAATGAAGAAAAAATCCGGGGCTGGGTTGAAATTCCGAACTTTGAATGATCAGATCGCTCAAAAAACCGAAAGAATACTACCCTGAAAGATCAAAACTCCGAAAGAATTTTACCCGAAAGACCAAAACTCCGAAAATATGAACGGGGCAGGGTTGAAATTGCGAACGCCGAATGATCAGACTGCTAAAAAATCCGAAAGAATACTACCCCGAAGGATCAAAACTCGGAATAAATTTTGCCCGAAAGACCAAAACTCCGAAAATCTGAACGGGGCCGGGTTGAAATTCCGAACTTTGAATGATCAGAACGCTCAAAACTCCGAAAGAATACCGTCCCGAAAGATAAAAAATCCGAAAAAAATTTACACGAAAAACCAAAACTCCGAAAAACTTAACACCATGAAAATAATTCGGCTAAGGAAGTTTTTAAAGTTCCAAAATTTGCAATAAATTGACGAATTATTTCAAGATTTTTTTAAATTGAGAAGTGATTCTACGTCAATTTTGAAATTCGTCTAGACAATGTTATACGTTCTACATAATTTACAGTCAACTGTGTAGACTTTCGCTGGCATGATCTTGACGTAACTTGTAATTTCGGAACATTAAAATTAGGAATTTCAGGGGCCGGGTTTAAATTCCGAACTGAATACTTCGACGGTTTATCCCGAAAGATCAAAAGTCCGAAAGAATGTTACACGAAAGACTAAAACTCTTTATTAATTTCAAGATTAATTATTAAATTAAATTATTTCAAATTTTTTTTTAAGAAGTGATTTCTTGTCTATTTTGACATTTGTCTAGACACTGTTATACGTCGCACATCATTTACAGTCAACTTGTGTAGACTTTCGCTGGCATGATCTTGACATGCCAGCGAAATGAGGGCCGGGTTGAAATTCCGAACTTTGAATACGGCGACGGTTCAAAATTCTTAATTTTAATGTTCCGAATGTACAAGGTTCGTGAAGATCATGCCAGCGAAAGTCTACACAGTTGACTGTAAATTATGCAGAACGTACAACATTGTCTAGACAAATTTCAAAATAGACGTAGAATCACTTCTTAATTTTTAAAAATCTTGAAATAATTCGTCGATTTATTGCAAATTTTGGAACTTTAAAAACTACCATAGCCGAATTATTCCGACGGTGTTAAGATTTTCGGAGTTTTGGTGTTTCGTGTAAAATCTTTTCGGACTTTTGATCTTTCGGAGTAGTATTCTTTCGGAGTTTTGAGCGTTCTGATCATTCAAAGTTCGGAATTCAAACCCGGCCCCATCTTGAATTTCGGAATTTTGAAAGATCAAAAGTCCGAAAAGATTTTACACGAAACACCAAAACTCCGAAAATCTTGACACCGTCAAAATAATTCGGCTATGGTAGTTTTTAAAGTTGCAAAATTTGCAATAAATCGACGAATTATTTCAAGATTTTTTTAAATTAAGAAGTGATATCACGTCAATTTTGAAATTTGTCTAGACAATGTTATACGTTCGGCATAATTTCCAGTCAACTGTGTAGACTTTCGCTGGCATGATCTTCACGAACCTTGTAATTTCGGAACATTAAAATTAAGAATTTTGAACCGTCGCCGCATTCAAAGTTCGGAATTTCAACCCGGCCTTCATTTCGCTGGCATGTCAAGATCATGCCAGCGAAAGTCTGCACAAGTTGACTGTAAATGATGTACAACGTATAACAGTCTAGACAAATTAAAAAATTGACGAAAAATCACTTCTTAATAAAAAAAAATCTTGAAATAATTCGTCGGACTTCTTGTCGGAAAATTCTTTCAGACTTTTGATCTTTCGGGGTAGTATTCTTTCGGATTTTTGATCGACCTGATCATTCAACGTTCGGAATTTCAACTCAGCCTCGAATTTTTTTCAGTTAAATCAATGCCTTGGTCAGTTAGCTTATTCATTCAGCTTCAATTTTGTTCTTTTTTTGTCTCTGTACGTCAGTTTTTTGCCAAGGTATCTAACTTTGAATGAAAAAGGTCTTTGATCATCGATATCTCAGCCACCAATGATGGCACAGGGAACTGAAGGGAAACTTTAAAAACTTCAATAAATTTCTTACAAGAACTTTTCGTTGTTTTTTCAGAATTTCATCCTAAAGAAAAATCATCCTTAACATTTATTTGATAAAAGTACAAAAAATTACTTTTTATGGTTTTTCAGTACATCTACCACTACTTTATAAATATTGATGGAAAGACTAATGTTGCCAGGTTTTTTTCAGCTTAATGTACCCCCAATAGCCCCCAATAGCTAACATTTTCATATTGATCCGTCAAACCATTTTTACAGACCGATTGATCAAAGTTTTACAAAACATTGAAGAAAAGAACTGTATTCTTCCTAAACATCGTGGAATCATCATCAAAATAAGGAGCCCAATTTTTGAAATACTTTTTTCACAGCTTTCCACTAGTAACTTGTTAAATTTAAGCAAAAACGCAATTCGAAATTTAAAAAAAAAATTGATTATTTTTTTGTTGTTGAAAATTTGTAAACCATTTCAGGAAACAATCCTGACTCATATTCGACACGATTCAGCCTTTGCGCACCACAATTTAACTCATCTTTAATTGCATTAAGGCATCTTCTCACTTTACGGACGCTAAAAAAAACGACTTGCATGAATTTTTTTGATAGGTTTATATTATAGATATAAATATAAAATTTGTTACACTTAATAAATCCACTTATAAAATAGATTTAAAAAAATTATTTATTCAAGTCACTATTTATCAGACGAAAATGGTGATTAAAAAAATGTTCTAAAAAAATTGTAGGTATACGCTGTTGATGAAAACTCGGAGATGGATTATTTAAAACAAAAAATCAAACGGTTTGAGATTCAGTATGTTAATTCAACAATTTTCACTCGATTTACTTCAAATTTAAAAGTTACGTTCCTAATTTCATTTCGCAGAGAAGTACATACGGAATTTCTGATTAATCGAAAACTTTTCATTTTATGAGCAGTTTATGAGCAGTTATA
The DNA here is from genome assembly GCA_963210295.1 of Ophion ellenae. Lineage (NCBI taxonomy): Eukaryota > Metazoa > Arthropoda > Insecta > Hymenoptera > Ichneumonidae > Ophion > Ophion ellenae. The sequence goes on from OY723387.1 coordinate 27,203,138, forward strand.
ACGAAATTTTTCACTGAAAATTCATTTCTTAAGTTCAAATACCTGCAACTTTTGAATAAAACAATATTTTTGAAATTCCGTACGTACTTCTCTAGATATTCTACTGTAGATTGACGAAAATTTTTGTTTTTTGTTCTAGGTTAAAAATTGCGGATGCTAAATGTCACGCCACGGAGCGCCTAAAAAAATATTAGCAGTCGGCCATTTTGTACATCGGGAAAAAAATATATTTTCTAACAGCTTGATATTCATACTAAATAGATGTGTCATTAATTTTATGAGTGAAAAACTTTTTCATACAAAAAATATTGTTAAATTCGCACATGATTTCATACCCGTTACTGTGACCTATCCCCTCGATCAAAAAAAATCTTGACATAATTCGTCGATTTATTGAAAATGTTGAAACTTTTAAAACTTTCATAGCCGGGATTATTTTAACGGTGTTCAGATTTTCGGAGTTTTGAGCGTTCTGATCATTCAAAGTTCGGAATTTCATCCCCGAAAGATCAAAACTCAGAATGAATTTTACACGAAAGATCAAAACTCCGAAAATGTGAACACCATCAAAATAATTCCGGCTATGGAAGATTTTAAAGTTTCAAAATTTTCAATAAATCGACGAAGTGTTTCAAGAATTTCAAGAACGTACATAAACCGCGCGATTCTTTCTGACAGTGACCACCCTCCCAAACGGTTCACAGAGGAAAAAGACTAGATTTTTCGGGACTCCGATTCCGTTAATTGATATTTCGAGTATACGATAGTCGAACGCAGCTTCGTTTTTTACGAGCCAGGCATGACCAAAAGTTATTTGTCCACACAATTTTGTGACAACAAAAAGTGCTGTTTGGCACACGACATCCCCAACCTTCACATAAATCAGGATTTGTCGGTTTATGTGCGTGCGGGCCTTTGCCCCGATTGCCGTTACGACATAAACGTTAAACACGGGTGTTAAATTGTTTATAACTCTTGACAATATAATAGCGTCTGGAAGACGGAAACACGCACACACGCGAGAGAGGATGCAACAATTATTTATTTTTAACAAGGCTTAAGAGTATTTACGGCTAGGGTAATTCTAATTTAAATAATGTTCGCGAATCCACACAGCTGTCTTTTTAGGGCCACACACAGTACCCGTTCCACGAGCGCCCGGCACTCACCGCCGTCGCACGTTCCTTCCTCCTCTTTCTTTTTCTCTTCTTCTCACTCTCTCTCAACCTCTCGCTTTCGTCGCCGATACGGATAAGAGACCCGCTCCTCACTCCGAGCTCGCACGCAGCCGCCCGAAACCCGCGCGCCACCTCGTTCCTGCCACGTGGCAGTCGCCTCGCCGCTGTTATACGCGGGACCATTCAAATATCTTTAACAGTTCGGCTATCCTGACGGAAGCTCGTCCTCGAGCTTTTTCGACCGCAGAATACCTTGACCTACTTCACATTACATAACCCACTTCATGCACACTACATAAGACTACGATCACATTTTTTTTTTTTTTTTTTGAAACCGCACGCTACGCAAAGTCAACCTCTACCTGAAAGGCCACGCAAAAGAACACAAATACAAGAACACGCAACCCACCCAGTCGAACGCACGCACACCGCTACCTCGTCCATCGACCCCGCTGGGCATAAATCTCACTCGACTCGACTTATTGTGCGCACCTTGTCTCTCGTGAGGAGTTACACTTATCGTCGCACCGTTTCTTCGTGCTGCTCTGCTCGTGTCGTCGCTCTGCCGGTGTCTGGATGCTGCTGCCCCTCGACGCTGGCTTCCTTCCTTCATCGACTCCTGGTTGGCCCAAACCTCGAGCGGTGGCTCGAGACTCTGTCGGAGTTCTTGAAGTTCTTGGCGATCGGCCTCCCAGTCTGCCCGGAGTTCTCGAACCGCTTTCCGTCCGACAAGAAACTCGCACTCCAGCACGTCGACTCTGCTCATGACGCACTCGAGCTGTTTTTCGAGGCGGCTCAGGCGTCTTGCGACCGCGTCGTCCTTCCTACGTCCCCACGGTGCTTCCTTCGCCGGAACAGAGTGACTAGCATCGAGCTCGTCCTGCTCAACGAACATCATGGCGTTCTCCTGCCCTGTGGTTGAGGATGTTGATGGCACGGCGCCGTCCGATGGCACCTGTGGACGACTAAAAAATGTCAGCTCGTTACCCAATTTCATGAAACCGACATTTGGGGCCTCGGTGAAGGTGCGCCCGACTAATATGTCCACGACTTGGACGTTGTCCGGCACCACACGCAGCATCACCCCTGACACCTTAACTCCGTCCATCTCGACGTCGGCACACACAGTGCCCACGGTCTTGATGTTGTATTCGGGTGGGCCGAAAGGTTTGAGATTGGTTGTCGTTGCTGCCATCTCGAACCGTTCCGACACCACCCGCGACGCCTTGATGGTGCACTCTGCGCTACCAGTATCCACAAACGCAATCAGCGGACGTCCGTTCACTAGCACACTTTTATAATATTTCGCCGCAGCCGGATTGTGACACGGCTCCGACGCCGCTACAGTTTGTGTCTCCGCTCTCCCATCCGACGGGCACTGACTTTTCACATGTCCCTTCTGATTACACTTAAAACACACGGGCCCTCGTCGCTCTTCAGGGCAGTCACGCGATAGGTGCCCCGTTTTTCGGCAATTATAACACAGTCTTTCAGGCAAGGGCATCCTCGTTGTCTCCTCCCGGAGCGGCTCGTCGCTTCGCGGTCGACTCGCGTCACTGGCTTTTTCTTTGCTCCCGGCAACCTCACGCGCACTGCGGCCCTCACCCTCACGCTTTTGGCTATTTAAAATCTTTTCATAGTAGATTACATCGTGAAGCAATGCATCTAATGTAAACTGAGCTGACGGTATCGTTAAATTACACAGTTCTCGCGACCACAATCCCGATAAAATTTCGGCCCGTTGCTCCCGATACGATAGTCCCAACGGCGCGCACAGTCTCACTTTCGCATGGAAATATCGCGTGACGGACTCCGATTTCTCCTGTCGCCGTGCCTTCATGCGCGCCCATTTCGTGGAGATGTCGTCTCCCACTACGAACGTGGCCACGAAGGCCTCCCGAAACGACTCCCACGACTTCAATTCACTTACCCGGGCTCGGAACCAGTCTCTTGCGCCGTATCGTAAATGCATACGCGCCGCGGCAAAGAGGTACTCTCCTGGCCAACGATGTAGTGTACTCAGGGCCTCCAAATTTTCCAGCCACTCCTGCGCGCGTAGACTGTCCTGCTCACCCGTGAATTCCTCAATATCGCTGGAGAAGTCCGGTATCATTTGGACCGTCGGGACTACGGTGGCTGACGACTGTGCTTGAAAGTTGGCCAATAACCCGGCGAGCAACCGTTGCACGTTTTCCGGTGTGTCGGCTGCTAGCGCGTTTCGCAACGCGTCCACAAGAGGCGGGCTAGTATGCCCCTCGATTACTGATGACTGTTTGCGCGGGACCGCGCTACCCTCCGATTGGTCGCTGCTCCCGCGCGACACATTCTGCGCCTGTCCCATCACGTCTCCTCCGAGAGAGCGCGAAGTCGCCGCGGTCGACACCCGCGTATCCGTCTCTCTCTCGTGCTCCGCGACGAGCACGTGGTCAACCGGCGTCGCCCGCCCGCCATTTTGTGCGCCGGGTCGGTGTTCCGAGTCGACCGGCAATCCCCGACCCCTTCCGCGCACACCCGAATGGTTTAACGGCATCGTTCTTTTTGCACGTTGCACAAAAGCTTCAAACTCGTTCGCGTCCACCATTCGCAGCTCACCGTATCGTTTTTTTTTGTGTCTTTCGGAGCACTCACAGTCTTTTTATTTTTCCCCCCCGGCACGCAGTCCCTATCCCACTTCTGAATGTTAAATTGTTTATAACTCTTGACAATATAATAGCGTCTGGAAGACGGAAACACGCACACACGCGAGAGAGGATGCAACAATTATTTATTTTTAACAAGGCTTAAGAGTATTTACGGCTAGGGTAATTCTAATTTAAATAATGTTCGCGAATCCACACAGCTGTCTTTTTAGGGCCACACACAGTACCCGTTCCACGAGCGCCCGGCACTCACCGCCGTCGCACGTTCCTTCCTCCTCTTTCTTTTTCTCTTCTTCTCACTCTCTCTCAACCTCTCGCTTTCGTCGCCGATACGGATAAGAGACCCGCTCCTCACTCCGAGCTCGCACGCAGCCGCCCGAAACCCGCGCGCCACCTCGTTCCTGCCACGTGGCAGTCGCCTCGCCGCTGTTATACGCGGGACCATTCAAATATCTTTAACACGGGCAACTCACAAATATTATAACTAGCTGATAATTCTTTCCAAAAACCCTCCGATACACACGTGATTTGACTCCCGGTATCAATCAACGCAAATACCTGGAAATCACATGCTGCTGTTTTTATCGACAAACATTTCGCCGTTGTATTATCCATCGTATTTATCTCTGAAGGATTAATGTTGTTGGCGAGGTCTTGATGAAAGTCATAAATTACGTGACACTCTAATGGACCGTCTTTAGAGCGTCGTATAAAGGTTTAAATTGCTATTGTTTGCGTTCCTATCGGTATCATTCGAGTTTTTGCCCATTGCGAGATTCGGCGATGGAAAGCGTATATCGGAAAGATTATAACTCGGATTATTTGTCCTCGGCATTTGCGAGCCTTGATAGTAATTCTGAACACATCCTCGTGTATACGGTGTATACGTGTTCCGTCTATTGAAATTTCGGTTATAATTTGAACCCTGCCTACTGTAATCCAGTCGTATTGGTTGTATTTTCTTCTGATGTGAATTGTCTACTGAATATTTATTGTTTTCCCATCCGTAACTTTTTTTTCAGGCTCACGTTCCCTCGATACGCCATCCAATCGTGACAAAGCTTGCGCTACCGACGCTAGGCTATATTCTACATCCCGTGCGGAAAATTGATAGGGCATCCCTCATAAAAATAAGGGCCTTTAAGGGCTTATTTGAGGCTTCCCTAACAGGGAAAGCCTCAAATAAGCCCTTAAAGGCCCTTATATGGCAATCCCGACAGGGGTTAGCATAATAAGGGCCTTTAAGGGCTTATTTGAGGCTTCCCTGATAGGGAAAGCCTCAAATAAGCCCTTGAAGGCCCTTATATGGCAATCCCGATAGGGATTGCCACAAGAGGGCCAGGTTTGGGCATTATAGGAAACGGACCAGTATAAATAGCTTGGACTGAATCGTTTGTGGTATTTTAATTACTACACTCAATTATTCGATAATAGGTAAAAACGTGAGGGCATTAAAAATTATTATATATTACATGTACAAATCCTTAACAAAATTACATATTATTCTTATTGCCTTATTCACTCATGGAGTGATGCCAGCGCGTATGTTTGAACAATCCTATTCGGTTTTTTTTTACATTTTTATAGTGACTATTTTGGCCGAATACTTTCCATATGAAAAATTATTGCGCGTTGTAATAGTTAATATCACAATGATATTAACTAATTGATATTGTTTATGTGATACAACAAATAAATATAGGAATTAATTTGGTCTCTTATGCCATATCTGCGACGAAGATGTTGCAAGCTCTCGGTAGCATATGGGCAGCGTGCCTAGCTATAAGTAGGTAGGTACCTATATCAATACCGATATAGGTGAAATATTTTCTTCGAAAAAAATCATTCCGAAAGGCCGGGGCATGACGAATTACGATACGAAATTGTTAAAATTGATAGGGCATCCCTAATAAAAATACGGGCCTTTCAGGGCTTCCCTAGTAGGGATTTCCACAATGGGCCCAGACTTGGTCATTATCGGGATAAACTTGTAGGGATTTCCACAATAGGCCCCGACTTGGCCATTGTAGGGATAAACTTGTAGGGATTTCCACAATAGGCCCCGACTTGGCCATTATGGGGATAAACCTCTAGGGATTTCCACAATAGGCCCCGACTTGGCCATTGTAGGGATAAACTTGTAGGGATTTCCACAATAGGCCCCGACTTGGCCATTATGGGGATAAACCGCTAGGGATTTCCACAATAGGCCCCGACTTGGCCATTATAGGGATAAACCTGTAGAGATTTCCACAATAGGCCCAGATCTGTCTATTATAGCGATAAACTAGTATACATAGCTTAGGCTACATGGTTGATGGTATTTTAATTATTCGAATCGATTAAATACATCGATCGAATAATATTATCGAACGCAAATTGGGAAAAAGCGTAAGGGCATTAGGAAATAAAAAATCAACGATGAACACAAATATTCAGACAAACATCAGACAGTATTTATTTGTCAAATTAAAGAAACCTTTTATAGAGATACAAACAATTACTCATGGTTTCAGTCATACATGAAGTAATGCTAGCGCATAAGTGCGAACAGTTCCAACCGGTTTTCGCGACATTTTTATAACAACTAATTTCCGCTCAATACTGATCACAGGGAAAATTATTTCTTCTAAGGATTTCGCTGATATTTCCCATTCACAAACTTTATCCGACTGTGTAGGATACGTAAAAAAATTTGTCTTTGTTTTCCAGATCTTTCCTTCAATGGAAATAGATTCTGGCGATTCAGTAGACCCATATATTTTTTTTTATTTCTACTACACATCCATTCCTTAGAAGGACAACGTTATCCGGTATGGCAGTACTAATTGTACTACAGTTATCGATTATCAATTTTTTGACAATAATTTTCCCGTCTTCAGTTGCTTTTTCTTGTAACTGATATTTCGGTGGAATTTCTGTTGGCCTCTGAAGAAAAAAGCCTTTTTCGTGCCGTCTACGACAAAACTGAACCAGCGGTCTATGCGGAGTTCTAATTGAACGTTTTATTTTCCCAAGGTGATTTTCGAATGGGAAGCAATTTATTTTGCTCAAATTGCATCCAAAATAATCAACGTCGTCCGCCACATGGCAAATATTGTGCATGTTTATGACTTGAGCTTGTTCTCCATATAAAACCGGTAGCAATAACACAAATGATTTTAAGTACCTTCTCGCTTTTTCTTTGTAACGATGAGTTAACGCCTCATTGCATAAAATTCTGAAACTAGTGTGAAGCAATAGGAAATGTTTGTAGTGCCTTGTTGATATAAGATTTTTCAGAACGATGGGACCGCAATATAAGAGAAAAAGTCTAAATTCGGTGGCTTTCCATTTAGGAACACAATCAATTGTCCTCGGTTTTCGTTGAAACTCTTGGGGGATTTGAGCTTTCAAACACGACATTCTGCGGGAAAGTTCTAATCTGCTCCTCAAATTTAACCGCACTTTTAGTGGACCAGTTAATAAAAATTCTAATATTTTCTTCGTAGCCCCCACACAGACTAAGTGCATAAAATCTAATGCAAAAATTCTAGTCATATCTATCTTTGGCTCTATCAATTCCAGCGGCGAATTTGCAGTGTGGTGGCCGGGATCCAGTCTTTCGCGAAAAGATTGGTCATTTCGTGTTGGATGATCAACTCCGGGATAAACTATCTGTGTTTTATTTTTGTTGCCAACTTTAATTGCTTTTCCATAGACAGTACAACGTTCACAAGCACTGTAGCCACCATGCCCTTTCGTGCCTTTGCAAAAAGACCGAGCTGGAGTATCCGCGACAATAGCTTTCAGGTGAACTTGAAATACTCTTTCGAACTGTGTTAACCCTTCTTTCTGTAAGTGATTCAATTCCCTTACCAAGTCTGTAAAATAGTCATCCAACTTTTTTGGTTTGCCCACGCCACTGTATATCGCAACCACGAAAGGTTCATACACATCGGGTTCGTAAAATATTTTACAAGAAATTGGCCAAAAACTGATTTTTCCCGATTTTGATAATGGCATCCCGTCAATATTAATAATCAAATCGATAGCTCCTTTATGAAAAGTAGCTAAACACGTTTTCAATCCTTGTGTAATCCCAAAGTATACAAATTCTCCAGGCTCGCTATTTATTGAGGAATTTTCCATCGGTCGAATATCATAACTCGCGTGCGTCGTACCCAAGAAAGTTTTCGCTGTTTTTGGCAAATCAGGGAGTAGTTTTTTCCTGAGGATGCCTAATAAATCATCCAAATGTCCATGAGTGATGTTAGCGTTGACCGCCCATTTTCGAAGGTCCTCAATTTCACTTGGCGTCGATATCATTGATCGAGTAATATTATCGATTGCCGAATCACTGTCCTCGCAGATGTCGACGTCAGAGCGAATAGAAATTTGTGGAAGTGATGCAATGTTTTCAACTTAATTTTTTTCACTGATGACACTCCGTGGGTAATTTTCAGTGTTACCATCCTCTATGCTGTCCATGGAAAACTCCGGCTCTACAACAGTAGTGGATATTCTTTTCAATCAATTGAAATTGACCCAAACGTAAAATAAAAGTTCGTAAAAATGTACTTACCGGGAGGAATTTCTTTATTCTGATCCTCTCTGCCTTGTATAATTTGTCCCATATCTCCTGTGATTTCTTGGAAATACATTCTGCTTTTTCGTTTACGATCGCGGGCACCTTTCTTTTTATTTCGATCCATTATATTGTATTTTTTTACTGCGAACTAGAATATAAATACAAATTGCACTAAAAAATATATTAAAACGATGAACGTTCTCAGCGAATTGCACGTCTATTGTGTCGTATAAGTAAAAGTCGTACGAAAAACAAACGATTGGAGTCACCTTGACGTAATGTCGGTTATGCGACGCGTACGTTTCATATACCGCGGCCCGCCAACTGACAAGTCGGCCTAGCGGCCGACTCGGCAAAACATAAGAATATACCTGATTGGTCGATTCTCCCGGTCCGACATGCGGCGCGCACTATCGGCATGTCGCAGTACTAACGTAGTTTTCCCTCCAAGAACGCATCTTGTCAATATGTATTGTATATATATATATATGTATATACATACACGCACGCCTCGATCAACTTGTCCGCATCTTTCAACCTCACACCCCGTGTATCCAGTGTTTGCCGGCGTTACGAGTGGTTTGTGAATTGTTGTTGTAAAGTTTTTTTGCCAACACGTGACACGTTTTTTCAACACCAAGATTTTCACACCGTGAAATGGGTGTCGCGTTCGCGGTTTTTACGTGACCTTTCGATAGAGGTAAAAATATAGCGCGGAACGCACGAGGATTAACCTCACATTTATCGTGAATACGCCTCGTACCACGTGTGCGTATTTCGTTTGGTCGGCCTACAAACGGCAAAGGTATCGCCGGCAGTTGTCCACGTTCTTGCGTGATTTCTTGCTAAACAAGTAAGTAATGTTTATTGGTTTTATGCTGATCATCTTTACAAACACCACGATAATTAAAACACTGATAACGCCCACAGCGTGAAACGTGGCTTTACAATGCAATTACGAACTCGTATAATTGAACGAATAGTTCAACTTCCTATACGAATAGTTCCTATGTATGACAACGACGCATTTCATTTAAAAATTCGAATTAAATTTGTTTGTTTGAATTGTCGCTGTTATTTTATATTAAAAAATAGTTGCGCTTCCTCTACCTCTCTGGCTATAAAACCCATAGCTCGGTAAATACTAAACGACGTAAAAATGAATCGTGTCCGTTTTGTTCAATATTTAAAATACTTTCAGAAAAACACAAGTTTTTTTTAACAATTCCGTTCTATACTTTTGACGGTACTTTTCTAAGGATCCAGAGTTCTTCACAAGACTTTTTCTTTTTTCGACGAACGAATACTTTACTCAACTTATATTTTCGACTTATTGTGATTTAAAGCCACAGTGATCAAGAAAGAATACAAACATTCAAATAAATGTATAAGCTCATTAACCGAGTAAATTAAAAAATGCGTAAACAGTTCTCGAATATTAAAAAAAAATGTAACATGTAAAAAATATGTAATATGTATAAATATGTAACAATCAAAAGTCGTCAGATTGTTGGTTTAAAAAATTAACTTTAAATTCCTCATCTTTCCTTTACGCCCTATTCATTATCATATATTGTATTTTTTAGTGCAATCTCAGTTGCAATCCTACCAGATTGTAAGTTTTATTGACGACACATTGGATGATGGCGCGAAATCGATTGAATGCGTGCCATCATCGTGGATTTCCTACGACAGCAAGGTTGGAGCGTGTATGGTACGATACATGGCCCCACCGTACAGCTCCGAAGACAAACAATTGATTCGAGATCTAATAAAAACCGCAGCTGAACCGCCAGAGAGTTGGTCATTATATAGAATTTCTCTACAGGGTCATGCTAGTATGGTTCTCATTACCTTTCACATTCCTGTAATCTCATTTGTTCATTTTATTTTATTGTGATTGATTTTTTGCTAAGGAACTCACGCCGAGGGCCTAAAGAGATTGAGGAAACTCAACCACAAAGATTATGCTTACACAACAACGATGGATGACGACGGGGAAAAAAAGTCAAAGGAGATAACTGACATCATAAAAAAAGGAAAAAACCCTGTATGGGCTGAAAAACTCTTGAGCCGTCGGAATCTTTCATCTGACTCTGAATCGGAGACTGTGATTGCCAATGCAAAAACACGTAAGTTCATTGTTTTTCCTTAAATCGTTTTTTAGAAAGATTAAACAAGAATTACGGGAGGACAGCACTGTCACTGCCCATTTTCGACCGTTTTCTTTCGATTTTTTCTAAAGAAAGGAATAAAATACATGGTCAAAAGAATTTTTAAGCTTTAGTAAGTGTATATTGTAGTATGTAAAAAAATGTATTTGTCAAAAGAATACAAGATGGCCGCGCACGAGTCGCTATAGCACTATTGGTTTTCAGCCAACGCTTTCCATGGCATACAGTAGAACTGTCGTAAATTTAAGCCTGGAAATAAAAGTAAAATATTTTCGTTAATTATATTAGTTTTAGCAGTCAAGTACAGGGGAAATTAAAAAAATAGTAACGAGTTTGATAACCAGTTCGTTTTGTCGACCATAATTTTCATATAAAAAGTGATATAATTTCTACAATTTTCAATTACTCGGAAAAAGCGCTCGTACTTGAGTGTTAAAGCAAACTAAGAAGTTACAGTTAAATTGTCAAGTCGATCGGACAAAGATTGTTCGAGCTCTGCTGCGTGCCGATTTCAAAAACATGGTTTTGAGAAAAATGTGTTGAAAGTTTCCGGTATGCTTTTCAGCCCTCCAAGACTCCCCTAATAAATAGATCGAAAACCACTTTAAAACTTTTTTTCAGCTATAAACGAATAATATTTTTCTAGGTCAAAGGATTTTTTAAAAGTGTTTCCAAAAAGCAACAATTATAAGAAAATTTTACAGTGGTGTCCTTCCTAGATAAAAAGGAATTATAACTATTTTCAATTTACACGATACGTTCTCATTCAATTATCAGGTTCTTGTGAAGACAGCTCATCGGGATCAGAATCTTCAACCTCCATCGCCCGTGCAAAGACATTTCAAAAGAAAAACAAAAAACAAAACGCCACTGCTGGAACAAAAAAAAAATCAACGATGCAAAGCACTTCAGTGGAAGGCGATGGAAGAAAACTCCAGGCTACGACAATTCAGCAAACGAAGATACACCAGAATCGCAGTGAAGATTTCCAGAACGGAAATCAATTAAGCCCTCAAAATGAGGATATCTTTCAAGATAGCGGTAATGTACTTTTTGGCTTTATTTAGAGGCGTCATTTTCATTAAGGCCTTAGGCTACTGTAGAGGCTGAAAAAAATAGGGTTTTTGGGGATTTCGTTCTTCAGAAAAACTACAAAAAAAAACCATATTACAAAAAACGGTGTTTATCATACATATCAGTGACTGTATACAATAATTTTTTTGAAGCGATTAATTTCATAATGGCAGCTGTGCAACGTTTATCTCAAAACTGAATTTTTGAAGTTAGCCGGAAACATAACTCAGACAATTTTCAACCGATTTACTTGCAATGTTGAATATATCTTGAAAAATACATTGTCTATGGAAGTACGTAGGATTTTGTTTATATTACATAGTTTATTTGTTATTAACAATTATCTGACGATTTTTTTGGAAAGTGAAAAATTTGCCTAAATAATGGTCAGATAATTGTTAATAACAAATGTACTATGCAATATAAAAAAATCTACGTACTTCTATAGACAATGTATTTTTCAATATATATTCAACATTTCAAGTGAATCGGTCAAAAATTGTCTGAGTTCTGTTTCCGGCTAACTTAAAAAATGCAGTTTTGAGATAAACGCTGCACAGCCGTCATTTTGAAATTAATCGCTTTAAAAAAATCATTGTATACAGTCACTGATATGTATGATAAACACCCTTTTTGTGATCTCGATTTATTTTGTAGTTTTTCTGAACAGAAAATCCCCAAAAAGCCTATTTTTTCAGCCTCCAGAGTGGCCTAACCTCTTAAATATAATGGTTTTGCCATCTATCGTTAATTGGCATTTATAGATCACTCGATACTTTATCGCACATTGACAAAACTGGTTGTCAGCGTGCGGATTCAAAGTCAAGAAATTCAAGATCTTCGTCATACAATCGAACGTTCTATGAAGATAATGGGCTCACACGTGACGGTGAACACATTTGCAACGAAATATAATCTATTGGAAAAAATAGATTCGTCTGAACAGTTCAAATCATTCGACAATCGTATTAGAGACGATGAAGAGTGTCGCAATGACTTTGTAAGGTTTGGGATAAAGAAACGATGCACTTTCGGTCACTCCGATTTTACATTTGTATTTTGCTCTTGTCTAGAAAACCGCGTTGGATAGTATCGCAGACTCGAGCATGAAAAAAACCATAAATGCGATCCTAAAGAAATTTTTCACTCAGAAATTTGCAATGAAGTGTACGGCTGTACGAGAGTCCAAAAAAGGTGGAGAGAAGCTGATCCTGAAAGGAACCGTGTTCTACGAAAAAATGTTTGGTATGTTTTTATATTCACGTAAAGCAAATGACCTTACCTTACAAAGTTTAACAAAATAATGTTTTCCAGAGTTCGTGCGAAATATGCATTCGATTGAAGAAGTTGTTACCGAAAAAACTTACTATCAGAATCTGGCTATCTGTTTAAATAATGCAAAAGACTGGCATGGGGGGCGCAGGATGCGTTAAGTCTCATCGAGATGACATCTACGTGGACCTTGCAGAAGTGGATTCCGTCGTATACTTTTATTTCCCCGTGATAATTTTCTAATTAAAACTAAAATAATATTACTTGTATTGGAGTCATTGATACTTTAGTTTATGCAGCGGACATATAATGTCGCTCCTTCGTGTTCTGTGCCCTTACAGACTCATTTCAGACTGTGACTATAACTATGTAGTACAGTCGTGCTGTCGATGAAAAAACCCGGAATCGGAGAAAATTAGAAGAAGGCTAATTTTTTGACAGGTGATTTTGTAGGTGCCGCGGGTGCTAAATCCAATTTTGCCTAAAAATCGGGGTGTAGGGTTCTTTTTTAGGGGATGAAAGGAGATGGGCGTGGATTAATGCCAAACTACAACCCCTACGAGGTCGGCGCCGTGAGACAGAATGTTCAGAAAAATCTGGCCTTTAGTTTTGTCCACAGCGCCGAAGTCGTGGAAGTTCATTTTGAGGTTGAAAAAGTGGGGTGAAATTTTGAAAAATCGGTTTTAATTCAATAACTCTTTAGAAAAAAATCGTACGTTTTTTTTGTTCGAATGGGAATGTTGTCGCCCTTGAAAAGACGCGTCGATCGAGTATTCGATCATCACTCTCCGATAATATCTTCACCCCCCAAAAATGGTAAAAAAAACAAAAAAAAATAGTTTATCTAATAATTAAAAAACAATCGGTTTTTCGAGTATGGTTCAAATGTACGAAATGTAGAGAATAATTTTCTCCATATTTTCGTTGCTATGGACCACCATTGAATTTTGATTTTCCAACCCCTCTCGGAGGTTGAACATTCAAAATGAAATTCTGGGAAAACTATTGACGGCACGAATTCGCCGCCGTGTAAGAATTTGTAGCTTGAACCCTCAGCTACATTTTTGTCCACAGCGCCAAACTCGTATATCTTTAGTTTCGGTCAATAGTGTTCCCAGAATTTCATTTTGAACTTTCAACCCCTGAGAGGGGTTCGATAAAGAAAAATTCAAAAGTTGTGTATAGGAACGAAAATATAGAGAAAATTATTTTCAACATTTTGTACATTTGAACCATCCCCGAAAAAACGATTGTTTTTGAGTTATTCAATAATAAATTTTTTTGTTCATTCTTTAACAATTCTTTTGGGGGTGAAGATATTATTGGGGATGGTTTATCAAATACTCGATCAACGCGTCTTTTCAAGGGCTACAACGTTTCCATTTGAACAAAAATTGTATGAATTTGTCCTAAAGAGTTATCGAATGAAAACTGATTTTTCAAAATTTCACCCCACTTTTTCACCCCCAAAATGAACTTCCACGACTTCGGCGCTACGGAGAAAAATAAAACCCGGATTTTTCTGAACATTTTGTCTCCCGGCGCCGACCTTGTGGGGGTTGTAGTTTGGCATTAAACGACCCCCATCCCCTAAAAAAACTCTACCCCCCGATTTTTAGGCAAACTTGGTTTTAGCATCCGTGGCACCTACAAAATCACCTGTCAAAAAACTAGCCTTCTTCTAATTTTTTCCGATTCCAATATACAGCACGACTGTACTAATGAGCAATGTGATAATCTTATTTTCAAACTTGAGTGTTACAAGTTTCAAGTTATATTTAAAACTTAAGTGTTACAAGCTAATCACAACTCTAATAAAATGTTATTATAGTGGATAGTTTCACAAAAATAAATGTTTGCAGTGAAGAGAGTTCGCCCCACATTATTTTTTGTATTAATTTTGTCATGGCAGTTTGTCATAAAGGCTCACATGCAAATACACAATCACATTCCTACGCGCGCACACATACATACACATGTACTCACGCCCACACCTATGCTCATGAACAATTGCATAAAAACAAATACAGATATACCCTGACGCATTTAACATACACGTATATCCACTGATACGGATATTTTATGGCGCTGAAATGGTTTTGATAAGGCGCCGTTGAGGCATTTTCAGGGCGCTAAAATGGTTTTGATGAGGCGCTGTTAAGGCAATTTTATGGCGCTGAAATGGTTCTGATGAGGCGCCGTTGAGGCATTTTCAGGGCGCTAAAATGGTTTTGATGAGGCGCCGTTAAGGCAATTTTATGGCGCTGAAATGGTTTTGATGAGGCGCCGTTGAGGCAATTTTATGGCGCTGAAATGGTGTTGATGAGGCGCCGTTGAGGCAACTTATAAGGCCCCGGTCGTCGCGCCTTTAATGGCCCTTGTTGACAAAGTGTGACCGGCCGCTAACGGCCCTCATGTGGCTTCCAGATTAGGGCCCGAATAAAGTTAGGGGAATATTATTGGGGCCCGATCACAGCCCTAACTCAATTTCCGCACGGGATGCGCTAACGCCTCGTGTACGCGATTCGGAAACTGCTACACAATCGAGAATATTACCTTATACGAGGCTCAAAATGTTTTGCGGCTCGCATTTGTTTGTAAAAATATTCTTGCATATTTCCGTCACTGATTCGATAACGTCGAGAAAGCTATTGATTTTTCAGTTTCACGCGAATCGTGATGGAATAGAATTCGCTTGAGGGGAGGGTAGGGGTTTCAGTGTGAAAAAAAAATACTTTTTTGCGATTTGTTCATCTGTATGGATAGAGTAAATTTATTGAAACCTTTTGTACATTGTTAAGTGTCATTTCAAGGACATTCCGTGAAATTTGTACGCGGTAAATATCC
Organism: Ophion ellenae; assembly: GCA_963210295.1. Classification (NCBI taxonomy): domain Eukaryota; kingdom Metazoa; phylum Arthropoda; class Insecta; order Hymenoptera; family Ichneumonidae; genus Ophion; species Ophion ellenae. Next base: position 27,218,892 of record OY723387.1, read on the forward strand.
ACAAACAAGCCGGTGCCGCGTTTTCCTCGAAACCACTTTTTCAAAGTCCGTGTTCACTGCCATTTGAAAACTACAGGACCGACTTATTTCAAACTTGGTACACACATTCTTCATGTAAAATACCTCCCCCCAACAGTTTGTTTGAAATTTTTTCACATTGAGGGGTTTTTCCACCCCCAAAATGGCGGAATTTTTCGTGAAAAATAGCATTTTTCACTTTACATGACCACCAAAAAATTAGAAATGAAAAAAAAAATTCGATGATACTTTGACTAAATTTTGATGGTACTTGATTCCATTAGGAGACGGCACGACCGTGGGGTCGGGGATTTGGTCGAATTTGTTTGTGGTGAAAGAGGACCCCTAGCACCTCACGTAGTTAAAGTAGTAGGACGCACTACTCGGAAAATTCCGAGAAAAATCGATTCAAAGTTTCTTAGGCGCCTTATAAGTTTAAAATGTCGAGCACTTGTCGAGCCGCCGTCTAGTCTAGCCGGTTAGGGCTCGGTCTTTTGCGCCGGAGGTCTCGCGTTCAATTCCTCCTTCGGATTTTTTTTTTTCTTATCCCAACAATTATTCAAAACGTTTCTCTTCCCTAAAGTATTTTTTAAAGTTTATTTACATTATTTTTTTTAATAATTTTCTTTTTTTTCCCAATAAAACATTTCATAACGGTGGGTTTTTTTTATTTTTCATTGTAAAGTATATGAGGAGGAACATTGGGTTTTTAATGAGAATAACAAAGTCGATTAGGAAAAATTCAATTTTTATTTATATGATAATTATATACAAAAACCGCAGTCTTAATTATCGTAGAAAAAAACAAAGCAATAATTTTTGCAACATCTTGCGCAACATATAAAAGCGGATTTTTTACAATCGCAGGGAGTTTGCAGTACATCCGTACAAAAACATGTCCCATTAACATTCATGAAAATGTTTCTAGTAACTGATAATTTTGAGGCCAACCAGGCGTATTGAATCATTTCTCGGAATATTGGTGACGATAATTGATGGACCTGTGTGAACTTGGCAACTGACTTTACAGAAAGTAATTTTTTTTTTTGCATTCGTTTGTACTCGGTTTGTACCCGTTTGTATCGCCTTTAATTTCGTTTGTACCTTAAGGGGGAAAAAAGTACGGGGGTATGGAAAAATGGACCGCAACCCATTTAGAGCAAAACAATTTTAATAAACGCGAATGGTAAGAGAATCGTTTGTACCCGTTTGTACCGTCGAAATTTTTTTTTTTGAATTTTTTTTTGCAAAATTTTTTTTGAAAAAAAAAATTTCGATTTTTTTATTTTTTTATTTCCCTTCGTACCGACAAATATATCGTTTATACCACCGAGAAATCGTTTGTATCCGTTGGTATCGACGAGTATATCGTTTGCACCAACGAGAAAACGTTTGTACCCGTTGGTATCAACGAGTATATAGATTGTACCACCGAGAAAACGTTAGTACCCGTCTATACTATCGAGCAATCGTTTTTACCCGTCTGTAATGTCAAGTACTCGTTTGTACTCCCTCGTACTGACGAGTACCCGTCTGTGCTATCGAGCAATCGTTTGTACCCGTTCGTACTGACGAGTTTATCGTTTGTACCACCGAGAAAACGTTTGTACCCGTCTGTACTGTCGAGCAATCGTTTGTACTTGTTCGGATCGACAAGTATATCGTTTGTACCCGTCTGTACTATCGAGCAATCGTTTGTACCCGTTCGTATCGGCGAGCATATCGCGTGTACCACCGAGAAAACGTTTGTACCCGTCTGTACTATCGAGCAATCGTTTGTACCCGTTCGTACTGACGAGTATATCGTTTGTACCACCGAGAAAACGTTTGTACCCGTCTGTACTATCGAGCAATCGTTTGAACCCGTTCGTACTGACGGGTATATCGTTTGTACCACCGAGAAAACGTTGGTTCCCGTCTGTACTATCGAGCAATCGTTTGTACCCGTTCGTATCGACGAGTATATCGTTTGTACCATAGAGAAAACGTTTGTACCCGTCTGTACTATCGAGCAATCGCTTGTACCCAATCGTACTGATAAGTATATCGTTTGTACCACTGAAAAAACGTTTGTACCCGTCTGTACTATCGAGCAGACGTTTGTACCAGTTCGTATCGACGAGTATATCGTTTGGACCACCGAGAAATCGTTTGTACCCGTCTGTACTATCGAGCAGTCGTTTGTACCCATTCGTATCGACGAGTATATCGTTTGTACCACCGAGAAAACGTTTGTACCAGTCTGGACTATCGAGAAATCGTTTGCACCCATTCGTACTGACGAGTATATCGTTTGTACCAACGAGAAAACGTTTGTACCCGTCTGTACTATCGAGCAATCGTTTGTACCCATTCGTACTGACGAGTATATCGTTTGTACCAACGAGAAAACGTTTGTACCCGTCTGTAGTATCGAGCAATCGTTTGTACCCATTCGTACTGACGAGTATATCGTTTGTACCACCGTGAAAACGTTTGTACCCATCTGTAGTATCGAGCAATCGTTTGTACCCATTCGTACTGACGAGTATATCGTTGGTACCAAGGAGAAAACGTTTGTACCCGTCTGAACTATCGAGCAATCGTTTGTACCCATCTGTAATATCAAGCAATCGTTTGTACCCCGTCGTACTGACGAGTATATCGTTTGTACCACCGAGAAAACGTTTGTACCCGTCTGTACTAACGAGCAATCGGTTGTACCCGTTCGTAAAAACGAGTATTCCGTTTGTACCACCGAGAAAACGTTTGTACCCATCTGTACTATCGAGCAATCGTTTGTACCCATTCGTACTGACGAGTATATCGTTTGTACCACTGAGAAATCGTTTGTACCCGTCTGTACTATCGAGGAATCGTTTGTACCCGTTCGTACTGACGAGTATATCGTTTGTACCAACGAGAAAACGTTTGTACCCGTCTGTACTAACGAGCAATCGTTTGTACCCATTCGTACTGACGAGTATATCGTTTGTACCAACGAGAAAACGTTTATACCCGTCTGTAGTATCGAGCAATCGTTTGTACCCATTCGTACTGACGAGTATATCGTTTGTACCACCGTGAAAACGTTTGTACCCATCTGTAGTATCGAGCAATCGTTTGTACCCATTCGTACTGACGAGTATATCGTTGGTACCAAGGAGAAAACGTTTGTACCCGTCTGAACTATCGAGCAATCGTTTGTACCCATCTGTAATATCAAGCAATCGTTTGTACCCCGTCGTACTGACGAGTATATCGTTTGTACCACCGAGAAAACGTTTGTACCCGTCTGTACTAACAAGCAATCGTTTGTACCCGTTCGTAAAAACGAGTATTTCGTTTGTACCACCGAGAAAACGTTTGTACCCATCTGTACTATCGAGCAATCGTTTGTACCCATTCGTACTGACGAGTATATCGTTTGTACCACTGAGAAATCGTTTGTACCCGTCTGTACTATCGAGGAATCGTTTGTACCCGTTCGTACTGACGAGTATATCGTTTGTACCAACGAGAAAACGTTTGTACCCGTCTGTACTATCGAGCAATCGTTTGTACCCATTCGTACTGACGAGTATATCGTTTGTACCAACGAGAAAACGTTTGTACCCGTCTGTAGTATCGAGCAATCGTTTGTACCCATTCGTACTGACGAGTATATCGTTTGTACCACCGTGAAAACGTTTGTACCCATCTGTAGTATCGAGCAATCGTTTGTACCCATTCGTACTGACGAGTATATCGTTGGTACCAAGGAGAAAACGTTTGTACCCGTCTGAACTATCGAGCAATCGATTGTACCCATCTGTAATATCAAGCAATCGTTTGTACCCCGTCGTACTGACGAGTATATCGTTTGTACCACCGAGAAAACGTTTGTACCCGTCTGTACTAACGAGCAATCGTTTGTACCCGTTCGTAAAAACGAGTATTTCGTTTGTACCACCGAGAAAACGTTTGTACCCATCTGTACTATCGAGCAATCGTTTGTACCCATTCGTACTGACGAGTATATCGTTTGTACCACTGAGAAATCGTTTGTACCCGTCTGTACTATCGAGGAATCGTTTGTACCCGTTCGTACTGACGAGTATATCGTTTGTACTACCGAGAAAACGTTTGTACCCGTCTGTATTATCGAGCAATCGTTTGTACCCATTCGTACTGACGAGTATATCGTTTGTACCACCGAGAAAACGTTTGTACCCGTTGGTATCAACGAGTATATAGTTTGTACCACCGAGAAAACGTTTATACCCGTCTATACTATCGAGCGATCGTTTTTACCCGTCTGTAATGTGAAGTAGTCGTTTGTACTCCCTCGTACTGACGAGTATATCGTTGGTTCCGCCGATAAATCGTTTGTACCCGTCTGTGCTATCGAGCAATCGTTTGTACCCGGTCGTACTGACGAGTTTATCGTTTGTACCACCGAGAAAACGTTTGTACCCGGCTGTACTGTCGACCAATCGTTTGTACCTGTTCGTATCGACAAGTATATCGTTTGTACCACCGAGAAATCGTTTGTACCCGTCTGTACCATCGAGCAATCGATTGTACCCGTTCGTATCGGCGAGTATATCGTTTGTACCACCGAGAAAACGTTTGTACTCGTCTGTACTATCGAGCAATCGTTTGTACCCGTTCGTAATGACGAGTATATCGTTTGTACCACCGAGAAAACGTTTGTACCCGTCTGTACTATCGAGCAATCGTTTGTACCCATTCGTACTGACGAGTATATCGTTTGTACCAACGAGAAAACGTTTGTACCCGTCTGTACTATCGAGCAATCGTTTGTACCCGTCTGTAATATCAAGCAATCGTTTGTAACCCCTCGTACCGACGAGTATATCGTTTGTACCAACGAGAAAACGTTTTTACCCGTCTGTACTATCGAGCAATCGTTTGTACCCGTTGGTATCGACGAGTATATCGTTTGTACCAACGAGAAAACGTTTGTACCCGTCTGTACTATCGAGCAATCGTTTGTACCCATTCGTACTGACGAGTATATCATTTGTACCAACGAGAAAACGTTCGTACCGGTCTGTACTATCGAGCAATCGTTTGTACCCATTCGTACTGACGAATATATCGTTTGTACCACCGAGAAAACGTTTGTACCCGTCTGTACTATCGAGCAATCGTTTGTACCCGTTCGTATCGACAAGTATATCGTTTCTACCGCCGAGAAATCGTTTGTACCCGTCTGTACTATCGAGCAATCGTTTGTACCCGTTCGTATCGACGAGTATATCGTTTGTACCGAGAAAACGTTTGTACCCGTCTGAACTATCGAGGAATCGTTTGTACCTATTCGTATCGACGAGTAAATCGTTTGTACCAATGAGAAAACGTTTATACTCGACTGTACTATCGAGCAATCGTTTGTACCCGTTCGTATCGACGAGTATATCGTTTGTACCACCGCGAAAACGTTTGTACCCGTCTGTACTATCGAGCAATCGTTTGTACCCGTTCGTATCGACGAGTATATCGTTTGTACCGAGAAAACGTTTGTACCCGTCTGAACTATCGAGGAATCGTTTGTACCTATTCGTATCGACGAGTAAATCGTTTGTACCAATGAGAAAACGTTTATACTCGACTGTACTATCGAGCAATCGTTTGTACCCGTTCGTATCGACGAGTATATCGTTTGTACCACCGCGAAAACGTTTGTACCCGTCTGTACTATCGAGCAATCGTTTGTACCCATTCGTACTGACGAGTATATCGTTTGTACCACCGAGAAAACGTTTGTACCCGTCTGTACTATCGAACAATCGTTTGTACCCGTTCGTATCGACAAGTATATCGTTTCTACCGCCGAGAAATCGTTTGTACCCGTCTGTACTATCGAGCAATCGTTTGTACCCGTTGGTATCGACGAGGATATCGTTTGTACCAACGAGAAAACGTTTGTACCCGTCTGTACTATCGAGCAATCGTTTGTACCCATTCGTTCTGACGAGTATATCATTTGTACCACCGAGAAAACGTTTGTACCCGTCTGTACTATCGAGCAATCGTTTGTACCCGTTGGTATCGACGAGTATATCGTTTGCACCAACGAGAAAACGTTTGTACCCGTCTGAACTATCGAGCAATCGTTTGTACCCGTTCGTATCGACGAGTATTTCGTTTGTACCACCGAGAAAACGTTTGTACCCGTCTGTACTATCGAGCAATCGTTTGTACCCGTTCGTAAAAACGAGTATTTCGTTTGTACCACCGAGAAAACGTTTGTACCCATCTGTACTATCGAGCAATCGTTTGTACCCGTTCGTATCGACAAGTATATCGTTTTTACTGCCGAGACATCGTTTGTACCCGTCTGTACTATCGAGCAATCGTTTGTACCCGTTCGTATCGACGAGTATTTCGTTTGTACCACGGAGAAAACGTTTGTACCGGTCTGTACTATCGAGCAATCGTTTGTACCCATTCGCACTGACGAGTATATCGTTTGTACTACCGAGAAATCGTTTGTACCCGTCTGTACTATCGAGGAATCGTTTGTACCCGTTCGTACTGACGAGTATATCGTTTGTACCACCGAGAAAACGTTTGTACCCGTCTGTACTATCGAGCAATCGTTTGTACCCGTTCGTATCGACAAGTATATCGTTTCTACCGCCGAGAAATCGTTTGTACCCGTCTGTACTATCGAGCAATCGTTTGTACCCGTTGGTATCGACAAGGATATCGTGTGTACCACCGAGAAAACGATTGTACCCATCTGTACTATCGAGCAATCGTTTGTACCCGTTCGTATCGACAAGTATATCGTTTTTACTGCCGAGAAATCGTTTGTACCCGTCTGTACTATCGAGCAATCGTTTGTACCCGTTGGTATCGACGAGGATATCGTTTGTACCAACGAGAAAACGTTTGTACCCGTCTGTACTATCGAGCAATCGTTTGTACCCGTTGGTATCGACGAGTATATCGTTTGCACCAACGAGAAAACGTTTGTACCCGTCTGAACTATCGAGCAATCGTTTGTACCCGTTCGTATCGACGAGTATTTCGTTTGTACCACCGAGAAAACGTTTGTACCCGTCTGTACTATCGAGGAATCGTTTGTACCTATTCGTATTGACGAGTATATCGTTTGTACCACCGAGAAAACGTTTGTACCCGTCTGTACTATCGAGCAATCGTTTGTACCCGTTCGTAAAAACGAGTATTTCGTTTGTACCACCGAGAAAACGTTTGTACCCATCTGTACTATCGAGCAATCGTTTGTACCCGTTCGTATCGACAAGTATATCGTTTTTACTGCCGAGAAATCGTTTGTACCCGTCTGTACTATCGAGCAATCGTTTGTACCCGTTCGTATCGACGAGTATTTCGTTTGTACCACCGAGAAAACGTTTGTACCGGTCTGTACTATCGAGCAATCGTTTGTACCCATTCGCACTGACGAGTATATCGTTTGTACTACCGAGAAATCGTTTGTACCCGTCTGTACTATCGAGGAATCGTTTGTACCCGTTCGTACTGACGAGTATATCATTCGTACTACCGAGAAAACGTTTGTACCCGTCTGTATTATCGAGCAATCGTTTGTACCCGTTCGTAGTGACGAGTATATCGTTTGTACCACCGAAAAAACGTTTGTACCCGTCTGTACTATCTAGCAGACGATTGTACCAGTTCGTATCGACGAGAATATCGTTTGGACCACCGAGAAATCGTTTGTACCCGTCTGTACTATCGAGTAATCGTTTGTACCCATTCGTATAGACGAGTATATCGTTTGTACTACCGAGAAAACGTTTGTACCAGTCTGGACCATCGAGAAATCGTTTGTACCCATTCGTACTGACGAGTATATCGTTTGTACCACCGAAAAAATGTTTGTACCCGTTTGTACTAGCGAGCAGACGTTTGTACCAGTTCGTATCGACGAGTATATCGTTTGGACCACCGAGAAATCGTTTGTACCCGTCTGTACTATCGAGTAATCGTTTGTACCCATTCGTATCGACGAGTATATCGTTTGTACCACCGAGAAAACGTTTGTACCAGTCTGGACTATCGAGAAATCGTTTGTACCCATTCGTACTGACGAGTATATCGTTTTTACCAACGAGAAAACGTTTGTACCCGTCTGTACTATCGAGCAATCGTTTGTACCCATTCGTACTGACGAGTATATCGTTTGTACCAACGAGAAAACGTTTGTACCCGTCTGTAGTATCGAGCAATCGTTTGTACCCATTCGTACTGACGAGTATATCGCTTGTACCACCGAGAAAACGTTTGTACCCGTCTGTAGTATCGAGCAATCGTTTGTACCCATTCGTACTGACGAGTATATCATTTGTACCAAGGAGAAAACGTTTCTACCCGTCTGAACTATCGAGCAATCGTTTGTACCCATCTGTAATATCAAGCAATCGGTTGTACCCCGTCGTACCGACAAGTATATCGTTTGTACCACCGAGAAAATGTTTGTACCCGTCTGTACTATCGAGCAATCGTTTGTACCGCCGAGAAAACGTTTGTACCCGTCTGTACTATCGAGCAATCGTTTCTACCCGTTCGTAAAAACGAGTATTCCGTTTGTACCACCGAGAAAACGTTTGTACCCATCTGTACTATCGAGCAATCGTTTGTACCCGTTCGTATCGACAAGTATATCATTTGTACTGCCGAGAAATCGTTTGTACCCGTCTGTACTATTGAGCAATCGTTTGTACCCGTTCGTATCGGCGACTATATCGTTTGTACCAACGAGAAAACGTTTGTACCCGTCTGTACTATCGAGCAATCGTTTGTACCCGTCTGTAGTATCAAGCAATCGTTTGTACCCCCTCGTACTGACGAGTATATCGTTTGTGCCAACGAGAAAACGTTTCTACCCATCTGTACTATCGAGCAATCGTTTGTACCCATTCGTACTGACGAGTATATCATTTTTACCACCGAGAAAACGTTTATACCCGTCTGTACTATCGAGCAATCGTTTGTACCCGTTCGTATCGACGAGTATATCGTTTGTACCGAGAAAACGTTTCTACCCGTCTGAACTATCGAGGAATCGTTTGTACCTATTCGTATCGACGAGTACATCGTTTGTACCAATGAGAAAACGTTCATACTCGACTGTACTATCGAGCAATCGTTTGTACCCGTTCGCATCGACGAGTATATCGTTTGTACCACCGCGAAAACGTTTGTACCCGTCTGTACTATCGAGCAAACGTTTGTACCCATTCGTACTGACGAGTATATCGTTTGTACCAACGAGAAAACGTTTGTACCCGTCTGTACTATCGAGCAATCGTTTGTACCCGTCTGTAATATCAAGCAATCGTTTGTAACCCCTCGTACTGACGAGTATATCGTTTGTACCAACGAGAAAACGTTTTTGGCCGTCTGTACTATCGAGCAATCGTTTGTACCCGTTGGTATCGACGAGTATATCGTTTGTACCAACGAGAAAACGTTTGTACCCGTCTGTACTATCGAGCAATCGTTTGTACCCATTCGTACTGACGAGTATGTCATTTGTACCAACGAGAAAACGTTTGTACCCGTCTGAACTATCGAGCAATCGTTTGTACCCGTCCGTATCGACGAGTATATCGTTTGTACCACCGAGAAAACGTTCGTACCGGTCTGTACTATCGAGCAATCGTTTGTTCCCATTCGTACTGACGAATATATCGTTTGTACCACCGAGAAAACGTTTGTACCCGTCTGTACTATCGAGCAATCGTTTGTACCCGTCTGTAATATCAAGCAATCGTTTGTACCCCCTCGTACTGACGAGTATATCGTTTGTGCCAACGAGAAAACGTTTCTACCCATCTGTACTATCGAGCAATCGTTTGTACCCATTCGTACTGACGAGTATATCATTTGTACCACCGAGAAAACGTTTGTACCCGTCTGTACTATCGAGCAGTCGTTTGTACCCGTTGGTATCGACGAGTATATCGTTTGTACCAACGAGAAAATGTTTGTACCCGTCTGAACTATCGAGCAATCGTTTGTACCCGTCTGTATCGACGAGTATATCGTTTGTACCACCGAGAAAACGTTCGTACCCGTCTGTACTATCGAGGAATCGTTTGTACCTATTCGTATCGACGAGTAAATCGTTTGTACCAATGAGAAAACGTTTATACTCGACTGTACTATAGAGCAATCGTTTGTACCCGATTGTATCGACGAGTATATCGTTTGTACCACCGCGAAAACGTTTGTACCCGTCTGTACTATCGAGCAATCGTTTGTACCCATTCGTACTGACGAGTATATCGTTTGTACCAACGAGAAAACGTTTGTACCCATCTGTACTATCGAGCAATCGTTTGTACCCGTTCGTACTGACGAGTATATCGTTTGTACCACCGAGAAAACGTTTGTACCCGTCTGTACTATCGAGTAATCGTTTGTTCCCGTCTGTAATATCAAGCAATCGTTTGGAACCCCTCGTACTGACGAGTATATCGTTTGTACCAACGAGAAAACGTTTTTACCCGTCTGTACTATCGAGCAATCGTTTGTACCCGTTGGTATCGACGAGTATATAGTTTGTACCAACGAGAAAACGTTTGTACCCGTCTGTACTATCGAGCAATCGTTTGTACCCGTTCGTACTGACGAGTATATCGTTTGTACCACCGAGAAAACGTTTGTACCCGTCTGTACTATCTAGCAATCGTATGTACCCATTCGTACTGACAAGTATGTCGTTTGTACCACCGAGAAAACGTTTGTACCCGTCTGTACTATCGAGCAGACGTTTGTACCAGTTCCTATCGACGAGTATATCGTTTGGACCACCGAGAAATCGTTTGTACCCGTCTGTACTATCGAGTAATCGTTTGTACCCATTCGTATCGACGAGTATATCGTTTGTACCACCGAGAAAACGTTTGTACCAGTCTGGACTATCGAGAAATCGTTTTTACCCATTCGTACTGACGAGTATATCGTTTTTCCCAACGAGAAAACGTTTGTACCCGTCTGTACTATCGAGCAATCGTTTGTACCTGTTCGTATCGACAAGTATATCGTTTGTACTGCCGAGAAATCGTTTGTACCCGCTCTTATTGGCGAGTATATCGTTTGTACCAACGAGAAAACGTTTCTACCCGTCTGTACTATCGAGCAATCGTTTGTACCCGTCTGTAATATCAAGCAATCGTTTGTACCCCCTCGTACTGACGAGTATATCGTTTGTGCCGACGAGAAAACGTTTCTACCCATCTGTACTATCGAGCAATCGTTTGTACCCATTCGTACTGACGAGTATATCATTTGTACCACCGAGAAAACGTTTGTACCCGTCTGTACTATCGAGCAATCGTTTGTACCCGTTGGTATCGACGAGTATATCGTTTGTACCAACGAGAAAACGTTTGTACCCGTCTGAACTATCGAGCAATCGTTTGTACCCGTCCGTATCGACGAGTATATCGTTTGTACCACCGAGAAAACGTTCGTACCCGTCTGTACTATCGAGGAATCATTTGTACCTATTCGTATCGACGAGTAAATCGTTTGTACCAATGAGAAAACGTTTATACTCGACTGTACTATAGAGCAATCGTTTGTACCCGTTTGTATCCCCGAGTATATCGTTTGTACCACCGCGAAAACGTTTGTACCCGTCTGTACTATCGAGCAGTCGTTTGTACCCATTCGTACTGACGAGTATATCGTTTGTACCAACGAGAAAACGTTTGTACCCATCTGTACTATCGAGCAATCGTTTGTACCCGTTCGTACTGACGAGTATATCGTTTGTACCACCGAGAAAACGTTTGTACCCGTCTGTACTATCGAGCAATCGTTTGTACCCGTCTGTAATATCAAGCAATCGTTTGGAACCCCTCGTACTGACGAGTATATCGTTTGTACCAACGAGAAAACGTTTTTACCCGTCTGTACTATCGAGCAATCGTTTGTACCCGTTCGTATCGACGAGTATATTGTTTGTACCACCGAGAAAACGTTTGTACCCGTCTGTACTATCGAGCAATCGTTTGTACCCGTCTGTAATATCAAGCAATCGTTTGGAACCCCTCGTACTGACGAGTATATCGTTTGTACCAACGAGAAAACGTTTTTACCCGTCTGTACTATCGAGCAATCGTTTGTACCCGTTCGTACTGACGGGTATATCGTTTGTACCACCGAGAAAACGTTTGTACCCGTCTGTACTATCGAACAATCGTTTGTACCCGTTCGTATCGACGAGTATATCGTTTGTACCACCGAGAAAACGTTTGTACCCGTCTGTACTATCGAGCAATCGTATGTACCCATTCGTACTGACAAGTATGTCGTTTGTACCACCGAACAAACGTTTGTACCCGTCTCTACCATCGAGCAGACCTTTGTACCAGTTCCTATCGACGAGTATATCGTTTGGACCACCGAGAAATCGTTTGTACCCGTCTGTACTATCGAGTAATCGTTTGTACCCATTCGTACTGACGAGTATATCGTTTGTACCAACGAGAAAACGTTTGTACCCATCTGTACTATCGAGCAATCGTTTGTACCCGTTCGTACTGACGAGTATATCGTTTGTACCACCGAGAAAACGTTTGTACCCGTCTGTACTATCGAGCAATCGTTTGTACCCGTCTGTAATATCAAGCAATCGTTTGGAACCCCTCGTACTGACGAGTATATCGTTTGTACCAACGAGAAAACGTTTTTACCCGTCTGTACTATCGAGCAATCGTTTGTACCCGTTCGTATCGACGAGTATATTGTTTGTACCAACGAGAAAACGTTTGTACCCGTCTGTACTATCGAGCAATCGTTTGTACCCGTTCGTACTGACGAGTATATCGTTTGTACCACCGAGAAAACGTTTGTACCCGTCTGTACTATCGAGCAATCGTTTGTACCCGTTCGTACTGACGGGTATATCGTTTGTACCACCGAGAAAACGTTTGTACCCGTCTGTACTATCGAACAATCGTTTGTACCCGTTCGTATCGACGAGTATATCGTTTGTACCACCGAGAAAACGTTTGTACCCGTCTGTACTATCGAGCAATCGTATGTACCCATTCGTACTGACAAGTATGTCGTTTGTACCACCGAACAAACGTTTGTACCCGTCTCTACCATCGAGCAGACCTTTGTACCAGTTCCTATCGACGAGTATATCGTTTGGACCACCGAGAAATCGTTTGTACCCGTCTGTACTATCGAGTAATCGTTTGTACCCATTCGTATCGACGAGTATATCGTTTGTACCACCGAGAAAACGTTTGTACCAGTCTGGACTATCGAGAAATCGTTTTTACCCATTCGTACTGACGAGTATATCGTTTTTCCCAACGAGAAAACGTTTGTACCCGTCTGTACTATCGAGCAATCGTTTGTACCTGTTCGTATCGACAAGTATATCGTTTGTACTGCCGAGAAATCGTTTGTACCCGCTCTTATCGGCGAGTATATCGTTTGTACCAACGAGAAAACGTTTCTACCCGTCTGTACTATCGAGCAATCGTTTGTACCCGTCTGTAATATCAAGCAATCGTTTGTACCCCCTCGTACTGACGAGTATATCGTTTGTGCCAACGAGAAAACGTTTCTACCCATCTGTACTATCGAGCAATCGTTTGTACCCATTCGTACTGACGAGTATATCATTTGTACCACCGAGAAAACGTTTGTACCCGTCTGTACTATCGAGCAATCGTTTGTACCCGTTGGTATCGACGAGTATATCGTTTGTACCAACGAGAAAACGTTTGTACCCGTCTGAACTATCGAGCAATCGTTTGTACCCGTCCGTATCGACGAGTATATCGTTTGTACCACCGAGAAAACGTTCGTACCCGTCTGTACTATCGAGGAATCGTTTGTACCTATTCGTATCGACGAGTAAATCGTTTGTACCAATGAGAAAACGTTTATACTCGACTGTACTATAGAGCAATCGTTTGTACCCGTTTGTATCGACGAGTATATCGTTTGTACCACCGCGAAAACGTTTGTACCCGTCTGTACTATCGAGCAGTCGTTTGTACCCATTCGTACTGACGAGTATATCGTTTGTACCAACGAGAAAACGTTTGTACCCATCTGTACTATCGAGCAATCGTTTGTACCCGTTCGTACTGACGAGTATATCGTTTGTACCACCGAGAAAACGTTTGTACCCGTCTGTACTATCGAGCAATCGTTTGTACCCGTCTGTAATATCAAGCAATCGTTTGGAACCCCTCGTACTGACGAGTATATCGTTTGTACCAACGAGAAAACGTTTTTACCCGTCTGTACTATCGAGCAATCGTTTGTACCCGTTCGTATCGACGAGTATATTGTTTGTACCAACGAGAAAACGTTTGTACCCGTCTGTACTATCGTGCAATCGTTTGTACCCGTTCGTACTGACGAGTATATCGTTTGTACCACCGAGAAAACGTTTGTACCCGTCTGTACTATCGAGCAATCGTTTGTACCCGTTCGTACTGACGGGTATATCGTTTGTACCACCGAGAAAACGTTTGTACCCGTCTGTACTATCGAACAATCGTTTGTACCCGTTCGTATCGACGAGTATATCGTTTGTACCACCGAGAAAACGTTTGTACCCGTCTGTACTATCGAGCAATCGTATGTACCCATTCGTACTGACAAGTATGTCGTTTGTACCACCGAACAAACGTTTGTACCCGTCTGTACCATCGAGCAGACGTTTGTACCAGTTCCTATCGACGAGTATATCGTTTGGACCACCGAGAAATCGTTTGTACCCGTCTTTACTATCGAGTAATCGTTTGTACCCATTCGTATCGACGAGTATATCGTTTGTACCACCGAGAAAACGTTTGTACCAGTCTGGACTATCGAGAAATCGTTTTTACCCATTCGTACTGACGAGTATATCGTTTTTCCCAACGAGAAAACGTTTGTACCCGTCTGTACTATCGAGCAATCGTTTGTACCTGTTCGTATCGACAAGTATATCGTTTGTACTGCCGAGAAATCGTTTGTACCCGCTCTTATCGGAGAGTATATCGTTTGTACCAACGAGAAAACGTTTCTACCCGTCTGTACTATCGAGCAATCGTTTGTACCCGTCTGTAATATCAAGCAATCGTTTGTACCCCCTCGTACTGACGAGTATATCGTTTGTGCCAACGAGAAAACGTTGTTACCCGTCTGTACTATCGAGCAATCGTTTGTACCCATTCGTACTGACGAGTATATCGTTAGTACCACCGAGAAAACGTTTGTACCCATCTGTACTATCGAGCAATCGTTTGTACCTGTTCGTATCGACAAGTATATCGTTTGTACTGCCGAGAAATCGTTTGTACCCGTCTGTACTATTGAGCAATCGTTTGTACCCGTTCGTATCGGCGAGTATATCGTTTGTACCAACGAGAAAACGTTTCTACCCGTCTGTACTATCGAGCAATCGTTTGTACCCGTCTGTAATATCAAGCAATCGTTTGTACCCCCTCGTACTGACGAGTATATCGTTTGTGCCAACGAGAAAACGTTTCTACCCGTCTGTACTATCGAGCAATCGTTTGTACCCATTCGTACTGACGAGTATATCATTTGTACCACCGAGAAAACGTTTGTACCCGTCTGTACTATCGAGCAATCGTTTGTACCCGTTGGTATCGACGAGTATATCGTTTGTACCAACGAGAAAACGTTTGTACCCGTCTGAAATATCGAGCTATCGTTTGTACCCTTCCGTATCGACGAGTATATCGTTTGTACCACCGAGAAAACGTTCGTACCGGGCTGTACTATCGAGCAATCGTTTGTACCCATTCGTACTGACGAGTATATCGTTTGTACCACCGAGAAAACGTTTGTACCCGTCTGTACTATCGAGCAATCGTTTGTACCCGTTCGCATCGACAAGTATATCGTTTCTGCCGCCGAGAAATCGTTTGTACCCGTCTGTACTATCGAGCAATCGTTTGTACCTATTCGTATCGACGAGTAAATCGTTTGTACCAATGAGAAAACGTTTATACTCGACTGTACTATCGAGCAATCGTTTGTACCCGTTCGTATCGACGAGTATATCGTTTGTACCACCGCGAAAACGTTTGTACCCGTCTGTACTATCGAGCAATCGTTTGTACCCATTCGTACTGACGAGTATATCGTTAGTACTAACGAGAAAACGTTTGTACCCGTCTGTACTATCGAGCAATCGTTTGTACCCGTCTGTAATATCAAGCAATCGTTTGTACCCCCTCGTACTGACGAGTATATCGTTTGTACCAACGAGAAAACGTTGTTACCCGTCTGTACTATCGAGCAATCGTTTGTACCCATTCGTACTGACGAGTATATCATTTGTACCACCGAGAAAACATTTGTACCCGTCTGTACTATCGAGCAATCGTTTGTACCAGTTCGTATCGACGAGTATATCGTTTGTACCAACGAGAAAACGTTTGTACCCGTCTGTACTATCGAGCAATCGTTTGTACCCGTCTGTAACATCAAGCAATCGTTTGTACCTCCTCGTACTGACGATTATATCGTTTGTATTACCGAGAAATCGTTTGTACCCGTTTGTACTATCGAGCAATCGTTTGTACCCGTTTGTATCGACGAGTACATAGTTTGTACCACCGAGAAAACGATTTTACCCGTTTGTACTATCGAGCAATCGTTTGTACCTATCCGTACTGACGAGTATATCGTTTGTATCAACGAGAAAACGTTTGTACCCGTCTGTACTATCGAGCAATCGTTTGTACCCATTCGTACTGACACGTACATCGTTTGTACCAACGAGAAAACGTTTGTGCCCGTCTGAACTATCGAGCAATCGTTTGTACCAGTTTGTATCGACAAGTATTTCGTGTGTACCGCCGAGCGTAAGTTTCGTAGAGTATGTAAGTAAGTAAACGGAGATGGGTTCAAACGATTAATCGGCAGTACAAATGATATGCTCGTCGATGCGAACGGGTAGAAACGATTGCTCAATAGTCTAGACGGGTTCAAACGTTTTCCCAGTGGTTCCCACATACGATGTACTCGTCAGTACGAATGGGTATTAAAGATTAATCGCCGGTAAGAACGGGTACAAACGATTTCTCGGTGGTACAGACGACATACTCGTCGATACCACCGGGTACAAACGATGGCTAGATAGTACAGACGGGTACAAACGATTGCTCGGTGGAACGATCGATATACGCGCCAGTGCGAATGGATACAAACGATTAATCGCGGGTACGAACGTTTACTCGTTGGTACGAATGGGTACAAACGATTGCGCGGTGATACCAATGATATAATTGTCGAAATAAATGGGTACATACGATTGCTCGGGGATCAGACGATATACTTCTTGATACGAACGAGTACAAACGATTTAATAGTCTCTACAAACGGGTACAAACGATTAAACGTTGCTACAAACGATATACTCGCCAGCGCGAATGGGTACAAACGATTAATCGCTGATACAAACGATTTTCTTGTTGGTACGAACGGGCACAAACGATTGCTCCGTGGTACAAACGATTTCCTCGTCTGTACAAACGGATACAAATGTTTAATCGCCGATACGAACGATTTACTATCTGGTACCAACGGGTATATGATCACAAATAGATTTTTCATCGACGTGCCCAGTTGTTCTCTCAAATGCAAACGAAAGACGCAGCGAAACAAACAGGTACGCATGATCGGATCAGTGTTCCCGATGTCCAGTAGTGTTCCAGATTTTTATTATTACTCTAAATAGACGAGCGACTGTTTAAACATCCTGGTGATTGACATGTCTATCAAGTTATTCTTTTTGCGGAGGATCGTATTTTTTAGGGCATCAGGAGGGTGTATCTGGATTATTGGTCAATTGCAGTAACGCCTAATAAAAATAAGTCTCAATCAATTATTATACACAACGATAAACTGGAATAAAGGCTTTGCGTAAATTTAGTAGATTTGGAGATTTTCACAGTTTCTCTTAAACGCCGCGGCTACGAAAATCGTTCCGATAGTCACATTTTTCTAAGTTTTATCTTTTTAACCACTGGTGAGCTCAAGTTTTTATTGTCGTCACGGAATCTTTAACTTTTGCTACATCCGATCCCTGTTTGCAGCTCTCGATTATGACTGCAAATGAGCGGGTTAAGATATAAGGAGACTCTCAACGATGTTTTCGCTTAGATCTATGTCAGTGGACAGCCTGGATTGACAAACGAATTGCCGAGCGCTACGGGCGGGTAAAAACCATCAGAAAGAGAGTACGTTTATCAGATTCCGATAGTCCCTCTAAAGGGACAAGTTACGACACTTATCGGAATGCAGCCGGGACTCGCTTTCTGGTCGCTTGTACGCGTTTGTACAGCTGAGAGTTTCTTTTCTTTGGATTCAGACAGTCGATAAAATATCTATCATGGTCAACATTTTTATTTTTATATACTACATTGGTTCGCTCGATATATTTGAACTTAAGCCCCTACACCAGTCGTCAAGGTTGTAGTAATTGTAGAGGTTTTTTTTTGTTATTTTTTTGTATATTTTGAAAAGATTTTTTTTGTATTTTTTTGTTCTTTTTTATTATATCATTTTATTGTTTTTTTTTCATTTTTTTCTCTTTTTCTTTGTTCTCGTTCTATTTTTCATATTTTTCTGAATATCTGTAGTTCTCCATTTTGGTTCCGTAAGTTTAGTTATTTTTTTCTAAATGAAGAATTAGGCACAGTGCTGGTGAAACTGTTTTATTTATATATTTTTTAACGTTATACATCAGCTAACTTCATCTTATTGAATATAATCCAAGACGTTCCCACGGACTTGTTATAGGACGCACGTGAGCGACATAATCGTTTGTTAACACTTCCGACTGTGCATCGTAGTGACGAGTCGATTTTGATTTATCAACGTATCCTATCATGGACAATATTAACACTATTTGTTATTAACACTATATTGAAGTCATGTTTCTGACTTCAATTAAAAAACTTGTTCTTTTTTTTTATTTTATTTAAAAAATTTTTTTGTTTTTGTTGCTTTTTTGGTTTTTGTTTTTTATATTTTTCTTGAATATCTATAGTTTCTTCCTTGTTTTGTTTTCATAATATTTTTTTTCAAGGATGATAAACAGTTTTTCTCTTAGTTTTTAAGTCTGCTTTTTTCTGTAAGTGTACCTATTTTGCTTCTGATAGAAGAACTTGGCGTAGTGCTCGTGGAACCGATTCTTATTTATATCGTTTTTACGTACATAACGAGAGCTAATTTTTTCTTATCGAGTATCATCCGAGACGTGGCCAGCAATGGCTTGTTATCACTGAGAAGATCATTGTGAACTTCCCATCGACCTGTGATACGACGCACATGAGCAATATAATGTCCCATTGGTACATCGTTGTGTCGAGTCGATTCTGAGTTACCAACGTATTCTATTATGGACAATATAGTGTAAGTCACGTTTGCGACTTCAATTTTTTCCGGCATTTGACCTATCGTCAACGTTCCTGACCAATCGGGATGCCCGAGATTTGCCGCAAGCTGAGTCCATTGTAGGCACTCGATGTCGACAATAATGAGGTTACCGGTTGTAATCGTCGAAGCGACGGCACTTGATCGACAAATAGTGCACTGATTCTTCCTTTCTAGACGCTGTTTTAGGGCTTGCTGCAGAATGTTCACACCATGAGTATAGAACGGCTTTACATCGACTTTGACGACGACAGATTGCTCATCATATTCATGCTCGCAGGACTTGCATTTGTGATGGATGGTGTACGATGCCTGATCTGCCAATAGATGATTCTTTATAAGGTTGCTTATATTCATCATACAGTTAAGGACTCCACTATCGATTTTTTTCATGTCCATCATAATAAGCGCCCTCTCCTTGTAAATCTTTTTCGTGCAGCCCAACGTATCTAGCAGTTTCACAAAGTCGAAGAAAGTATTTCGCGTACATCAGATGTGATCTTGATAACTTGCCCAGTCTCGATATGCGACTAGTATCGATTGCGAAACTGAATCGATTGGACATGTGTTACGAACCATGATGTTTCTATTTTTCACTGTAACGGGTCCGAGGAGCGATCCGTTTTTTAATAACGGTACAGTGTAGGTTATACATTTTGGTCGATTATGTTGATGCTGAATGTCGGGGCATGGACGTAAAAATTTTCCACGTTTTTTTGGGTCCTGATTCATACCCTTCCACGTTTCAATCTCATTGAGATACGTATTTGGGCAATCGCTATTTTTAGAATCTGTCGTGTCGTTACAGTCGTCTTTGACTTCTGATGTCACGATCGTTTTCACGGTTCGTTGTGATGGTGATGCTCGCCCCGATTCTTCGAAACTTTTAGTCCCTGCAAACTCGGAACTCGCACCTTCAAAATCCGTGTGTACTATTTCGAGAGCCTCCAATGTTTTTATATCTACCATAGGATCGTGGCTGTCTTTTGCGTCTCGCTCGGTCCCAACCGATTTCTTCATACGAATCTCCGTATCCTCTCTCGTCGCTTCGGCCTCGGTCCCCGTGATTTCGTCCTCGCAGTTGTCCTCGGTGACTTCCTCGGCATGCTTTGTGAATTGCTCGTCATTTTGTGAGCCCACTTTATCGTCTTCTGTGAATTCTTCATCGTCGATCGTGACGTCGTCGAGCTTCCTTATCTTGCGTCGAGTCTGAAATCTATCACCTCTATCCTGATGTAAAGCGTGCAGAATTTTCGTCGCTCCTGCGATTGATCGCATATGTACTACCAAAAATGTATCCGCCCGCATAGCTCTTTTTCCTTTAAAAACTAGCTGTTTGATCTCTCGAAAATACTCCTCACTATACGATGATGTAGCTACTGACGATTTATCTTGCGACATAACAGCTGTCCAAAGAGGGAAATGTTTCGCTATTCTGATGAAACTGTTTGCAAACTCAGGACAGTGGTACGGATTGGGTCGCTCTCCATTGATTAGAAGGGATTCACATTCAGCAACAAGATCTTCAATGAATTGTGACGCGGTGTCGTAATCGTCGAATCTATTCTCATTGCTGTCGACATCTTCAGGCTCAGTAAAATCAGTCTCGTATTGATAACAATGAGCATCGCTTTTAATGGCTCTCACGAGACGTGTTTGTGCTGCAAAACTGCCGTTCCGGTCATTGCTATTGATGGATTCTGTCTCCGTCAAAGCAACTATTAGTACATCGCTGAATACGGCCCGAAAACTATTTATATCAGCACATTTCGTTAAAATTCCAATGCATCTTACGAAAAAATCCTTCACACTGAAATGCTTGCCCTGGAAACACTTCCACCGGCACACTAATTTTATTATATGTGCGATGTCGATGCGTATGATGCAAAGTGGTTGCGCAGTTTCATCAGGTGACTGAAGCGTTTGGATGCAGCTATCGACGTAGTAGCTCAGCGAACTGTTGTTAAAAGCTAAGCAAACTGCATTGAGCAATGCCAATGAATAATCCGTTACCACTTCTATGGGATGCGGTACACCACAGCGCAGCCACTCTCGCAACCAATAGGTCATTATGTTGGCGTCATGTTTTTCCGAAACCATTTGACACACAGGTAGAATCTTACCGTGGAATGGAACAACTGCTTGGTACAGAAATATAGGGCTGCTGGATCCATCTGGTTTTTTTATTTGGCTTATCAGAGATCCCGTTGCGTCAAGTGATAGAGCGCCAACGTCGTTGTTATTACATTTGGCATTCTTCTTATACAAATATATCTGCTCAGGACTCCAGTAAAATACGTAGAACTTGTCAATTGCTAATTCTTTTATGAAGCCAGCAAATTCAGCCTCATATTTCAAGTTAAGCACAGATTCGATCGGATCGGACACGTTAGCAAGACCCAATTGTGCATCATTTCCGAGTTGTTTCGCTTTTCTCAGGACGTGATCTGAATACAGATGTGCAGGCTCCCTGTCACCGAACTGCATAGTTTCGTTTGCACGCTTTCTTCGCCAGGCGTATGTACTGTCTGCCTGCAACTCTTTGACAACGGCCGATCGTTCAGTACCGGATAAAAACCGTTTTTTTTTATGTACAACATCGTTCGTATCGAAAGTGGAGACGTTTATCGCCAAACCTGTGCTTGAAAACTCGATCGTTGGTATGTATACGTGTATAATATTGCCGCATTCTCGACATTCACCACGTATTGTCAAAAAAAATTCCCCGGTCTTGTCGTTGAGGTTTGCATATTTGAACGCGAATGGGCATGGGAGTTGAATATCTCGCCACAAAAGAGCATAAAGTATACTAGTCCAACCAGGCGTCAATGTTGGTCTATCGTATTTATTGTACGAAAACATAGATTTTATTTTCGGGTACTCGTTTTTCGACACGTATATAGTCGTCCGCAGAGGAGGGAATGGAATCTTTTCCGACTCAGTCATCGACCAGTTAGAATGGCAACTACCGTCGAGGTCTGCTTTTGAAGTATTGCTGTCCGGAAGATTATGGTGTTTTACGAGTTTTTCATGAATTCCGTTCCGCTTAGTAGAGATGTACAAATAAATGTACTTTTTACTCATGTTTGGTAATTTTTCGTGTGCGTCATCCCATACTTGTTCAGATAATGGATACAGCTTAGACTCGTCTTTCTCAACTACCTGATAAAAATTCAGATCCTTGACCGCTTCAAAGATCTCCTCAACTGTGTAGATCGGCGGTGCAGGCATTTTATCACAATGTGTTCCAGGGTTACAAAATGTATATGATCTTGGAAAAAGCAATACGTCGTGTGAGAGATAAGTGTTATCTGCGGATTAATATCATCATTCAAGCCTTATAAAAGAAGGGTAAACATTTTTAGTTTTCATCGTAGTATCGCGTTTAAGGGCTTGTCAAAATTTAAAAAACGTCCGACAATACATTGTATGCTACATTATATATGTTGAGAGGTTATTTTTTGGCTAAAGAGCTACGATTATTAGAAGTGAAAAGACTTCAGATTAAAATGGTACCATGTGACAGTGTTCGATCTAGTACCATGGAGATAAGAAAGAAAATTAGATGCAGTGCGTCGGCTGCAAGTATTCCACTCAGCTTTGTGCAGGTAAAAGCAGATGGATGAAAACATTAATGTGCGCTAATTGTTAATTTTTTTTCTGAATAATGGATATATTGGCCGCCTGTGCTCCAAGTCTCGTTGCCGAGTGACCTGCCTGCAGCAGCTCGATCAACTACTGTGAGTAGTGAGGAGCACCTACCGTATGTGTTGCACAATCTGCGGATTCCACCGCTCCCTAACAGAGAGCCCAACTGTACCTCTCGAAGATCTCGAATACTTATCACGTGCAGCAGAATTTTTTCAGATCTCCTCTACAACCCGTTATGCCGCAGAAATAAAATATAGATAAATTGCAGCATCGAAAAAATGCTCAATAGCTTGGCGTCAATTAAGCGCTTGTTTGATACTTAAATGCTAAAAGTGATGAAACTATCCGAAGAATGTATTCGTTTTACTTCTTTAAAAAACCTCTCCAGATACCATTAATGAATCCGTCTATTTATCTCTGACGTTGTCTTAAGATACAAAAAAGATACTCACTATCACAAACGTAATGTAGATTTTGGTTATTTAAAGAAACAAAAATTAGGTGAAGTGGTGAATTGCTGTATCCCAAAGAAAACCTCTGTTAAGTGAAAAAACAATTCGAAACTTTCATGCGCAATTCCAGAAGAATTATAGAATGTACGTGCTCAACAACATTTGAGCAGAGTATCTCCGGCGTCGAAAATTTGAAGGAACATAGCGCACATTATAGTCACAACCATAGTCGACATTTATAACTGCAATACGGTCGGAAACATTTTCTCGAAGTATATGGGTCTAAAGTTTGCATCGTTGCTACGAAACTTTCACTTTTAGCATAAGCATTTTTTTTTAAATGTGTATGTTTGTTGAGGTTGGTTGGGTATAGAGGTCTGAGTTAGCAAGATGTCACGGTAAACTAACCCTATCCCCACTCCACCGCCACTTTGTTGTAGTAGAGCGGTTGGGGGGGGGGCTCCATGACAAATGCCTGTGATTTATTGAAAAATGACGAATCACATGGAAATGGATGGATGGATGGATGGATGGATGGATGGATGGATGGATGGATGGATGGATGGATGGATGGACGGACGGACGGACGGACGGACGGACGGACGGACGGACGGACGGACGGACGGACGGACGGACGGACGGACGGACGGATGGATGGATGGATGGATGGATGGATGGATGGATGGATGGATGGATGGATGGATGGATGGATGGATGGATGGATGGTAAGCCGTCTTTGATAAGCCGAAATGCCTGATTACATTGTCAATGCTATGAGATAGTTGCACTTTCTGTAATATCTGCAGATTTCTTTCGGAACTTTTTAGTTCTCTATAATTTTGCTGCTCTGGTTGCTTGAAAAATATCTTCATATAAATTTTGAATGCTTTCGACCACCAGGACACACCCCTATCGAAGAGTGTAAATTGAAAATCCTATCTCCCACGGGTCGACCAAAATAATTCTTTCAAATCGCGCGGTTTGTACCGTGGCCCAGAAGGAGAGGGCCATAAGGGTGGGATGGGGTGAAAATTGACAAAAATCGTATTGCATACGGGTTCAACACAATAATTTTTCTTATTCACGCGATTCGTACCTTGGCCCGGAAGAAGCTCCCGAAAAAAAATGTATCGATTGTAATTCGCCCTTGGAAAATAAACCCTATAGGGGGGTGAATGTACAAAAAAATCCTATCACCCGCGGGTTAAACGAATTTTTTTTTTCATTTGCGCGGTTTGTACCTTGGCCCGGAAAGAGCTCCGAGAAAAATACCAACGATTTTAATTATCTGGAACCCACCCTGAAAGGGGGGCAAACGTACAAAAAAATCCTATCTCCCACGGGTTGAACATAGTCATTTGTTTTTGATGGCACAGTATGTAACTTGGCCGGAAAGGAGCCCCAAAAAAAAATACCAACGTTGGTTCGTATTTTTTTTTATAGGCTCCTTACGGGCCAAAGTACAAACCGCGCCAATTAAAAAAAAAACGATTATGTTCAACCCGCAAGGGACAGGATTTTTTTCAACGTTCAGCCCTCGATAAAAGTGGATCCCAATGGTCGACTGCATTTAAAAAATCGATTTTTTTAAGAAACTAAATCTGACATGTGCAGGAAGTTATGGAAAAATAACAAGTCGAGCAAAAAAAATAAAACCGAAACTTCAGGCCCACCGCAGGATAGAGTAGTGTCGACAGATCATTCCATAGTTCCATCACGAATTACCATGAAAATAAGGGAGCCTGTATCGAAGCGGAAATTGGACGGAATTGATTTAAAAAAATACCTGACAAAAGATTTTACGTCTTTTACCGAGTCTTTTATTCGTGATACTAGACGCAATCAAACTTGAACACCATGCGATCAGTATTTATCATTACCTACATCCGGATCTACTTCATTACTACCCGATTATACTGCTAAACGTTTCGTTGGTACCAAAAGACGACTAAACACATCAATCGGAAGTGTATTTATGTCGTGATCTAGCCGTTTGGAATAATCGTTGAATTCTGCTCATGAGACTCACTTTGTGATCAATGGCGTCCGTTTGTACCATCGCGTATTGCAATCCTACCTTTAAGCTGACGAATGGATATGTCGACCAAACGTCTAGTTGAGACATACCTCGTTCATTTAGGGTAATAATCGAATTTGGCCGACGGAAATCGTTTTCGGATCATTTTTCGCCGAACGTATCGACGAGGATATCGTTTATACCGGCGAGTAATCGTTTGTGCCACTGAGTAGTCGTTTGAATGTGATTGTACGAACGAGTAAATCGTTTGAGGACGTTCGTCCTGAAAAGTATATTATTTATACCGGCTAGTAATTGTTTGTACGCGTTCGTATCCACGAATATATCGTTTGTAACAGGTTGGGACCGATTTTTAGTCGTGATTACACCCTCTAATTTAGTTTCCTTTAATGTGTAAACGAAATTAACTGCGTTACCGTCAATTACGCGCCGATTACAATTAAACGAAAAAAAGAAAACGAAACAGTTTTGAAAACGGAAAATAAGTTCGAAAAAAAATATCAACGTTAGTAACGTGTACAAACGATATACTTGTTCGTACGCAGGAGTACAAACGAATACTCGCCGGTACAAACAATATGCTGCTCAGTACGAACGAGTAGAAACGAGTAGACGAGTACAAACGATTGCTCGATAGTACGGACGAGTAGAAACGATTTCTCGGTGGTACAAACGAAATACTCGTCGATACGAACGGGTACAAACGATTGCTCGATAGTACAGACGGGTACAAACGATTGCTCGGAAGTAAAAACGATATACTTGTCGATACGAACGGGTACAAACGATTGCTCGATAGTACAGATGGGTACAAACGTTTTCTCGGTGGTACAAACGAAATACTCGTTTTTACGAACGGGTACAAACGATTGCTCGATAGTACAGACGGGTACAAACGTTTTCTCGGTGGTACAAACGATATACTCGTCAGTACGAATAGGTACAAACGATTCCTCGATAGTACAGACGGGTACAATCGTTTTCTCGGCGGTACAAACGAAATACTCGTCGATACGAACGGGTACAAACGATTACTCGATAGTTCAGACGGGTACAAACGTTTTCTCGTTGGTACAAACGATATACTCGTCGATACCAACGGGTACAAACGATTGCTCGATAGTACAGACGGGTACAAACGATTTCTCGGTAGTACAAACGATATACTCGTCAGTACGAATGGGTATAAACGATTGCTCGATAGTACAGACCGGTACAAACGTTTTTTCGGTGGTACAAACGAAATACTCGTCGATACGAACGGGTACAAACGATTGCTCGATAGTACAGACGGGTACAAACGATTTCTCGGCAGTAAAAACGATATACTTGTCGATACGAACGGGTACAAACGATTGCTCGATAGTACAGATGGGTACAAACGTTTTCTCGGTGGTACAAACGAAATACTCGTTTTTACGAACGGGTACAAACAATTGCTCGATAGTACAGACGGGTACAAACGTTTTCCGGTGGTACAAACGATATACTCGTCAGTACAAATAGGTACAAACGATTCCTCGATAGTACAGACGGGTACAAACGTTTTCTCGTTGGTACGAACGATATACTCGTCGATACCAACGGGTACAAACGATTGCTCGATAGTACAGACAGGTATAAATGTTTTCTCGGTGGTACAAATGATATACTCGTCGATACGGACGGGTACAAACGATTGCTCGATAGTTCAGACGGGTACAAACGTTTTCTCGTTGGTACAAACGATATACTCGTCGATACCAACGGGTACAAACGATTGCTCGATAGTACAGATGGGTACAAACGTTTTCTCGTTGGTACAAACGATATACTCGTCAGTACGAATGGGTACAAACGATTGCTCGATAGTACAGACGGGTACAAACGTTTTCGCGGTGGTACAAACTATATACTCATCGATACGAACGGGTACAAACGATTGCTCGATAGTACAGTCGCGTATAAACGTTTTCTCGTTGGTACAAACGATTTACTCGTCGATACGAATAGGTACAAACGATTCCTCGATAGTACAGACGGGTACAAACGTTTTCTCGGTGGTACAAACGAAATACTCGTCGATACGAACGGGTACAAACGACTGCTCGATATTTCAGACGGGTACAAACGTTTTCTCGTTGGTACAAACGATATACTCGTCGATACCAACGGGTACAAACGATTTCTCGATAGTACAGACGGGTACAAACGTTTTCTCGGTGGTACAAATGATATACTCGTCAGTACGAATGGGTACAAACGATTGCTCGATAGTACAGACGGGTACAAACGTTTTCTCGATGGTACAAACGATATACTCGTCGATACCAACGGGTACAAACGATTGCTCGATAGTACAGACAGGTATAAATGTCTTCTCGGTGGTACAAATGATATACTCGTCAGTACGAATGGGTACAAACGATTGCTCGATAGTACAGACGGGTACAAACGTTTTCTCGTTGGTACAAACGATATACTCGTCGATACCAACGGGTACAAACGATTGCTCGATAGTACAGACGGGTAAAAACGTTTTCTCGTTGGTACAAACGATATACTCGTCAGTACGAGGGGATACAAACGATTGCTTGATATCACAGACGGGTACAAACGATTGCTCGATAGTACAGACGGGTACAAACGTTTTCTCGTTGGTACAAACGATATACTCGTCAGTACGAATGGGTACAAACGATTGCTCGATAGTACAGAAGGGTACAAGCATTTTCGCGGTGGTACAAACGATATACTCGTCGATACGAACGGGTACAAACGATTGCTCGATAGTACAAACGGGTACAAACGATTTCTCGGTAATACAAACGATATAATCGTCAGTACGAGGAGGTACAAACGATTGCTTGATATTACAGACGGGTACAAACGATTGCTCGATAGTACAGACGGGTACAAACGTTTTCTCGTTGGTACAAACGATATACTCGTCGATACGAACTGGTACAAACGATTGCTCGATAGTACAGACGGGTACAAATGTTTTCTCGGTGGTACAAATGATATACTCGTCAGTACGAATGGGTACAAACGATTGCTTGATTGTACAGACGGGTACAAACGTTTTCGCGGTGGTACAAACGATATACTCGTCGATACGAACGGGTACAAACGATTGCTCGATAGTACAGTCGAGTATAAACGTTTTCTCGTTGGTACAAACGATTTACTCGTCGATACGAATAGGTACAAACGATTCCTCGATAGTTCAGACGGGTACAAACGTTTTCGCGGTGGTACAAACGATATACTCGTCGATACGAACGGGTACAATCGATTGCTCGATAGTACAGTCGAGTATAAACGTTTTCTCATTGGTACAAACGATTTACTCGTCGATACGAATAGGTACAAACGATTCCTCGATAGTTCAGACGGGTACAAATGTTTTCTCGGTGGTACAAATGATATACTCGTCGATACGAATGGGTACAAACGATTACTTGATAGTACAGACGGGTACAAACGATTTCTCGGTGGTCCAAACGATATACTCGTCGATACGAACTGGTACAAACGTCTGCTCGCTAGTACAGACGGGTACAAACGTTTTTTCGGTGGTACAAACGATATACTCGTCAGTACGAATGGGTACAAACGATTTCTCGATGGTCCAGACTGGTACAAACGTTTTCTCGGTAGTAGAAACGATATACTCGTCTATACGAATGGGTACAAACGATTACTCGATAATACAGACGGGTACAAACGTTTTCTCGGTAGTACGAATGATATACTCGTCAGTACGAACGGGTACAAACGATTCCTCGATAGTACAGACGGGTACAAACGATTTCTCGGTAGTACAAACGATATACTCGTCAGTGCGAATGGGTACAAACGATTGCTCGATAGTACAGACCGGTACAAACGTTTTCTCGGTGGTACAAACGAAATACTCGTCGATACGAACGGGTACAAACGATTGCTCGATAGTACAGACGGGTACAAACGATGTCTCGGCAGTAAAAACGATATACTTGTCGATACGAACGGGTACAAACGATTGCTCGATAGTACAGATGGGTACAAACGTTTTCTCGGTGGTACAAACGAAATACTCGTTTTTACGAACGGGTACAAACGATTGCTCGATAGTACAGACGGGTACAAACGTTTTCTCGGTGGTACAAACGATATACTCGTCAATACGAATAGGTACAAACGATTCCTCGATAGTACAGACGGGTACAAACGTTTTCTCGGTGGTACAAACGAAATACTCGTCGATACGAACGGGTACAAACGATTGCTCGATAGTTCAGACGGGTACAAACGTTTTCTCGTTGGTGCAAACGATATACTCGTCGATACCAACGGGTACAAACGATTGCTCGATAGTACAGACGGGTACAAACGTTTTCTCGGTGGTACAAATGATATACTCGTCAGAACGAATGGGTACAAACGATTGCTCGATAGTACAGACGGGTACAAACGTTTTCTCGTTGGTACAAACGATATCCTCGTCGATACCAACGGGTACAAACGATTGCTCGATAGTACAGACGGGTACAAACGATTTCTCGGCGGTAGAAACGATATACTTGTCGATACGAACGGGTACAAACGATTGCTCGATAGTACAGACGGGTACAAACGTTTTCTCGGTGGTACAAACGATATACTCGTCATTACGAATGGGTACAAACGATTGCTCGATAGTACAGACGGGTACAAACGTTTTCGCGGTGGTACAAACGATATACTCGTCGATACGAACGGGTACAAACGATTGCTCGATAGTACAGTCGAGTATAAACGTTTTCTCATTGGTACAAACGATTTACTCGTCGATACGAATAGGTACAAACGATTCCTCGATAGTTCAGACGGGTACAAACGTTTTCTCGGTACAAACGATATACTCGTCGATACGAACGGGTACAAACGATTGCTCGATAGTACAGACGGGTACAAACGTTTTCGCGGTGGTACAAACGATATACTCGTCGATACGAACGGGTACAAACGATTGCTCGATAGTACAGTCGAGTATAAACGTTTTCTCATTGGTACAAACGATTTACTCGTCGATACGAATAGGTACAAACGATTCCTCGATAGTTCAGACGGGTACAAACGTTTTCTCGGTACAAACGATATACTCGTCGATACGAACGGGTACAAACGATTGCTCGATAGTACAGACGGGTACAAACGATTTCTCGGCGGTAGAAACGATATACTTGTCGATACGAACGGGTACAAACGATTGCTCGATAGTACAGACGGGTACAAACGTTTTCTCGGTGGTACAAACGATATATTCGTCAGTACGAATGGGTACAAACAATTGCTCGATAGTACAGACCGGTACGAACGTTTTCTCGTTGGTACAAATGATATACTCGTCAGTACGAATGGGTACAAACGATTGCTCGATAGTACAGACGGGTACAAACGTTTTCTCGTTGGTACAAACGATATACTCGTCGATACCAACGGGTACAAACGATTGCTCGATAGTACAGACGGGTAAAAACGTTTTCTCGTTGGTACAAACGATATACTCGTCGGTACGAGGGGTTACAAACGATTGCTTGATATTACAGACGGGTACAAACGATTGCTCGATAGTACAGACGGGTACAAACGTTTTCTCGTTGGTACAAACGATATACTCGTCAGTACGAATGGGTACAAACGATTGCTCGATAGTACAGACGGGTACAAACGTTTTCTCGGTGGTACAAACGATATACTCGTCATTACGAATGGGTACAAACGATTGCTCGATAGTACAGACGAGTACAAACGTTTTCTCGGTGGTACAAACGATATACTCGCCGATACGAACGGGTACAAACGATTGCTCGATGGTACAGACGGGTACAAACGATTTCTCGGTGGTACAAACGATATACTTGTCGATACGAACAGGTACAAACGATTGGTCGACAGTACAGCCGGGTACAAACGTTTTCTCGGTGGTACAAACGATAAACTCGTCAGTACGACCGGGTACAAACGATTGCTCGATAGCACAGACGGGTACAAACGATTTATCGGCGAAACAAACGATATACTCGTCAGTACGAGGGAGTACAAACGACTACTTCACATTACAGACGGGTAAAAACGATCGCTCGATAGTATAGACGGGTATAAACGTTTTCTCGGTGGTACAAACTATATACTCGTTGATACCAACGGGTACAAACGTTTTCTCGGTGGTACAAACGATATACTCGTCAGTACGAATGGGTACAAACGATTGCTCGATAATACAGACGGGTACAAACGTTTTCTCGGTAGTACAAACGATATACTCGTCAGTACGAACGGGTACAAACGATTCCTCGATAGTCCAGACGGGTACAAACGATTTCTCAGTGGTACAAACGATATACTCGTCAGTACGAATGGGTACAAACGATTGCTCGATAGTACAGATGGGTACAAACGTTTTCTCGGTGGTACAAACGAAATACTCGTTTTTACGAACGGGTACAAACGATTGCTCGTTAGTACAGACGGGTACAAACGTTTTCTCGGTGGTACAAACGATATACTCGTCAGTACGACGGGGTACAAACGATTGCTTGATATTACAGATGGGTACAAACGATTGCTCGGTAGTTCAGACGGGTACAAACGTTTTCTCCTTGGTACCAACGATATACTCGTCAGTACGAATGGGTACAAACGATTGCTCGATACTACAGACGGGTACAAACGTTTTCTCGTTGGTACAAACGATATACTCGTCAGTACGAATGGGTACAAACGATTCCTCGATAGTACAGACGGGTACAAACGTTTTCTCGTTGGTACAAACGATATACTCGTCAGTACGAATGGGTGCAAACGATTTCTCGATAGTCCAGACTGGTACAAACGTTTTCTCGGTGGTACAAACGATATACTCGTCGATACGAATGGGTACAAACGATTGCTCGATAGTACAGACGGGTACAAACGATTTCTCGGTGGTCCAAACGATATCCTCGTCGATACGAACTGGTACAAACGTCTGCTCGATAGTACAGACGGGTACAAACATTTTTCGGTGGTACAAACGATATACTTATCAGTACGATTGGGTACAAGCGATTGCTCGATAGTACAGACGGGTACAAACGTTTTCTCGATGGTACAAACGATATACTCGTCGATACGAACGGGTACAAACGATTGCTCGATAGTACAGACGGGAACCAACGTTTTCTCGGTAGTACAAACGATATACCCGTCAGTACGAACGGGTTCAAACGATTGCTCGGTAGTACAGACGGGTACAAACGTTTTCTCGGTGGTACAAACGATATACTCGTCAGTACGAACGGGTACAAACGATTGCTCGATAGTACAGACGGGTACAAACGTTTTCTCGGTGGTACACACGATATGCTCGCCGATACGAACGGGTACAAACGATTGCTCGATAGTACAGACGGGTACAAACGATATACTTGTCGATCCGAACAAGTACAAACGATTGCTCGACAGTACAGACGGGTACAAACGTTTTCTCGGTGGTACAAACGATAAACTCGTCAGTACGAACGGGTACAAACGATTGCTCGATAGCACAGACGGGTACTCGTCAGTACGAGGGAGTACAAACGAGTACTTGACATTACAGACGGGTAAAAACGATTGCTCGATAGTATAGACGGGTACTAACGTTTTCTCGGTGGTACAATCTATATACTCGTTGATACCAACGGGTACAAACGTTTTCTCGTTGGTGCAAACGATATACTCGTCGATACCAACGGGTACAAACGATTTCTCGGTGGTACAAACGATATACTTGTCGATACGAACAGGTACAAACGATTGGTCGACAGTACAGCCGGGTACAAACGTTTTCTCGGTGGTACAAACGATAAACTCGTCAGTACGACCGGGTACAAACGATTGCTCGATAGCACAGACGGGTACAAACGATTTATCGGCGGAACAAACGATATACTCGTCAGTACGAGGGAGTACAAACGACTACTTCACATTACAGACGGGTAAAAACGATCGCTCGATAGTATAGACGGGTATAAACGTTTTCTCGGTGGTACAAACTATATACTCGTTGATACCAACGGGTACAAACGTTTTCTCGGTGGTACAAACGATATACTCGTCAGTACGAATGGGTACAAACGATTGCTCGATAATACAGACGGGTACAAACGTTTTCTCGGTAGTACAAACGATATACTCGTCAGTACGAACGGGTGCAAACGATTCCTCGATAGTCCAGACGGGTACAAACGATTTCTCAGTGGTACAAACGATATACTCGTCAGTACGAATGGGTACAAACGATTGCTCGATAGTACAGATGGGTACAAACGTTTTCTCGGTGGTACAAACGAAATACTCGTTTTTACGAACGGGTACAAACGATTGCTCGTTAGTACAGACGGGTACAAACGTTTTCTCGGTGGTACAAACGATGTACTCGTCAGTACGACGGGGTACAAACGATTGCTTGATATTACAGATGGGTACAAACGATTGCTCGGTAGTTCAGACGGGTACAAACGTTTTCTCCTTGGTACCAACGATATACTCGTCAGTACGAATGGGTACAAACGATTGCTCGATACTACAGATGGGTACAAACGTTTTCACGGTGGTACAAACGATATACTCGTCAGTACGAATGGGTACAAACGATTGCTCGATACTACAGACGGGTACAAACGTTTTCTCGTTGGTACAAACGATATACTCGTCAGTACGAATGGGTACAAACGATTGCTCGATAGTACAGACGGGTACAAACGTTTTCTCGTTGGTACAAACGATATACTCGTCAGTACGAACGGGTACAAACGATTCCTCGATAGTACAGACGGGTACAATCGATTTCTCAGTGGTACAAACGATATACTCGTCAGTACGAATGGGTACAATCGATTGCTCGATAGTACAGATGGGTACAAACGTTTTCTCGGTGGTACAAACGAAATACTCGTTTTTACGAACGGGTACAAACGATTGCTCGTTAGTACAGACGGGTACAAACGTTTTCTCGGTGGTACAAACGATATACTCGTCAGTACGACGGGGTACAAACGATTGCTTGATATTACAGATGGGTACAAACGATTGCTCGATAGTTCAGACGGGTACAAACGTTTTCTCCTTGGTACCAACGATATACTCGTCAGTACGAATGGGTACAATCGATTGCTCGATACTACAGATGGGTACAAACGTTTTCACGGTGGTACAAACGATATACTCGTCAGTACGAATGGGTACAAACGATTGCTCGATACTACAGACGGGTACAAACGTTTTCTCGTTGGTACAAATGATATACTCGTCAGTACGAATGGGTACAAACGATTGCTCGATAGTACAGACGGGTACAAACGTTTTCTCGTTGGTACAAACGATATACTCGTCAGTACGAATGGGTGCAAACGATTTCTCGATAGTCCAGACTGGTACAAACGTTTTCTCGGTGGTACAAACGATATACTCGTCGATACGAATGGGTACAAACGATTGCTCGATAGTACAGACGGGTACAAACGATTTCTCGGTGGTCCAAACGATATACTCGTCGATACGAACTGGTACAAACGTCTGCTCGATAGTACAGACGGGTACAAACATTTTTCGGTGGTACAAACGATATACTTATCAGTACGATTGGGTACAAGCGATTGCTCGATAGTACAGACGGGTACAAACGTTTTCTCGATGGTACAAACGATATACTCGTCGATACGAACGGGTACAAACGATTGCTCGATAGTACAGACGGGAACCAACGTTTTCTCGGTAGTACAAACGATATACCCGTCAGTACGAACGGGTTCAAACGATTGCTCGATAGTACAGACGGGTACAAACGTTTTCTCGGTGGTACAAACGATATACTCGTCAGTACGAACGGGTACAAACGATTGCTCGATAGTACAGACGGGTACAAACGTTTTCTCGGTGGTACACACGATATGCTCGCCGATACGAACGGGTACAAACGATTGCTCGATAGTACAGACGGGTACAAACGATATACTTGTCGATCCGAACAAGTACAAACGATTGCTCGACAGTACAGACGGGTACAAACGTTTTCTCGGTGGTACAAACGATAAACTCGTCAGTACGAACGGGTACAAACGATTGCTCGATAGCACAGACGGGTACTCGTCAGTACGAGGGAGTACAAACGAGTACTTGACATTACAGACGGGTAAAAACGATTGCTCGATAGTATAGACGGGTACTAACGTTTTCTCGGTGGTACAATCTATATACTCGTTGATACCAACGGGTACAAACGTTTTCTCGTTGGTGCAAACGATATACTCGTCGATACCAACGGGTACAAACGATTTCTCGGTGGTACAAACGATATACTTGTCGATACGAACAGGTACAAACGATTGGTCGACAGTACAGCCGGGTACAAACGTTTTCTCGGTGGTACAAACGATAAACTCGTCAGTACGACCGGGTACAAACGATTGCTCGATAGCACAGACGGGTACAAACGATTTATCGGCGGAACAAACGATATACTCGTCAGTACGAGGGAGTACAAACGACTACTTCACATTACAGACGGGTAAAAACGATCGCTCGATAGTATAGACGGGTATAAACGTTTTCTCGGTGGTACAAACTATATACTCGTTGATACCAACGGGTACAAACGTTTTCTCGGTGGTACAAACGATATACTCGTCAGTACGAATGGGTACAAACGATTGCTCGATAATACAGACGGGTACAAACGTTTTCTCGGTAGTACAAACGATATACTCGTCAGTACGAACGGGTACAAACGATTCCTCGATAGTCCAGACGGGTACAAACGATTTCTCAGTGGTACAAACGATATACTCGTCAGTACGAATGGGTACAAACGATTGCTCGATAGTACAGATGGGTACAAACGTTTTCTCGGTGGTACAAACGAAATACTCGTTTTTACGAACGGGTACAAACGATTGCTCGTTAGTACAGACGGGTACAAACGTTTTCTCGGTGGTACAAACGATATACTCGTCAGTACGACGGGGTACAAACGATTGCTTGATATTACAGATGGGTACAAACGATTGCTCGGTAGTTCAGACGGGTACAAACGTTTTCTCCTTGGTACCAACGATATACTCGTCAGTACGAATGGGTACAAACGATTGCTCGATACTACAGATGGGTACAAACGTTTTCACGGTGGTACAAACGATATACTCGTCAGTACGAATGGGTACAAACGATTGCTCGATACTACAGACGGGTACAAACGTTTTCTCGTTGGTACAAACGATATACTCGTCAGTACGAATGGGTACAAACGATTGCTCGATAGTACAGACGGGTACAAACGTTTTCTCGTTGGTACAAACGATATACTCGTCAGTACGAACGGGTACAAACGATTCCTCGATAGTACAGACGGGTACAATCGATTTCTCAGTGGTACAAACGATATACTCGTCAGTACGAATGGGTACAATCGATTGCTCGATAGTACAGATGGGTACAAACGTTTTCTCGGTGGTACAAACGAAATACTCGTTTTTACGAACGGGTACAAACGATTGCTCGTTAGTACAGACGGGTACAAACGTTTTCTCGGTGGTACAAACGATATACTCGTCAGTACGACGGGGTACAAACGATTGCTTGATATTACAGATGGGTACAAACGATTGCTCGATAGTTCAGACGGGTACAAACGTTTTCTCCTTGGTACCAACGATATACTCGTCAGTACGAATGGGTACAAACGATTGCTCGATACTACAGATGGGTACAAACGTTTTCACGGTGGTACAAACGATATACTCGTCAGTACGAATGGGTACAAACGATTGCTCGATACTACAGACGGGTACAAACGTTTTCTCGTTGGTACAAACGATATACTCGTCAGTACGAATGGGTACAAACGATTGCTCGATAGTACAGACGGGTACAAACGTTTTCTCGTTGGTACAAACGATATACTCGTCAGTACGAATGGGTGCAAACGATTTCTCGATAGTCCAGACTGGTACAAACGTTTTCTCGGTGGTACAAACGATATACTCGTCGATACGAATGGGTACAAACGATTGCTCGATAGTACAGACGGGTACAAACGATTTCTCGGTGGTCCAAACGATATACTCGTCGATACGAACTGGTACAAACGTCTGCTCGATAGTACAGACGGGTACAAACATTTTTCGGTGGTACAAACGATATACTTATCAGTACGATTGGGTACAAGCGATTGCTCGATAGTACAGACGGGTACAAACGTTTTCTCGATGGTACAAACGATATACTCGTCGATACGAACGGGTACAAACGATTGCTCGATAGTACAGACGGGAACCAACGTTTTCTCGGTAGTACAAACGATATACCCGTCAGTACGAACGGGTTCAAACGATTGCTCGATAGTACAGACGGGTACAAACGTTTTCTCGGTGGTACAAACGATATACTCGTCAGTACGAACGGGTACAAACGATTGCTCGATAGTACAGACGGGTACAAACGTTTTCTCGGTGGTACACACGATATGCTCGCCGATACGAACGGGTACAAACGATTGCTCGATAGTACAGACGGGTACAAACGATATACTTGTCGATCCGAACAAGTACAAACGATTGCTCGACAGTACAGACGGGTACAAACGTTTTCTCGGTGGTACAAACGATAAACTCGTCAGTACGAACGGGTACAAACGATTGCTCGATAGCACAGACGGGTACTCGTCAGTACGAGGGAGTACAAACGAGTACTTGACATTACAGACGGGTAAAAACGATTGCTCGATAGTATAGACGGGTACTAACGTTTTCTCGGTGGTACAATCTATATACTCGTTGATACCAACGGGTACAAACGTTTTCTCGTTGGTGCAAACGATATACTCGTCGATACCAACGGATACAAACGATTTCTCGGTGGTATAAACGATATATTTGTCGGTACGAAGGGAAATATAAAAATCAAAAAATCGAAATTTTTTTTTCAAAAAAAATTTTGCAAAAAAAAATTCAAAAAAAAAGAATTTCGACGGTACAAACGGATACAAACGATTCTCTTACCATTCGCGTTTATTAAAATTGTTTTGCTCTAAATGGGTTGCGGTCCATTTTTCCATACCCCCGTACTTTTTTCCCCCTTAAGGTACAATCGAAATTAAAGGCGGTACAAACGGGTACAAACCGAGTACAAACGAATGCAAAAAAAAAAATTACTTTCTGTAAAGTCAGTTGCCAAGTTCACACAGGTAATTGATGGTGAACTATTGAATGGATTTTTATACAAGCAGAATCGTGAAATTAATTTCCGGGAAGATTGTATGAAAATCCATTCAATAATTCACCATCAATTATCGTAAAAATTCATCAGTTACTAGAAACATTTTCATGATTGTAAATGGGACATGTTTTTGTACGGATGTATTGCAAACTCCTTGCGATTGTAAAAAATCCGCTTTTATATGTTGCGCAAGATGTTGTAAAAATTATTGCTTTGTTTTTTTCTACGATAATTAACACTGCGGTTTTTGTATATAATTATCATATAAATAAAAATTGAATTTTTCCTAATCGACTTTGTTATTCTCATTAAAAACCCAATGTTCCTCCTCATATACTTTACAATGAAAAATAAAAAAACCCACCGTTATGAAATGTTTTATTGGAAAAAAAAGAAAATTATTTTAAAAAATAATGTAAATAAACTTTAAAAAATACTTTAGGGAATAGAAACGTTTTGAATAATTGTTGGGATAAGAAAAAAAAAAATCCGAAGGAGGAATTGAGCGCGAGACCTCCGGCGCAAAAGACCGAGCCCTAACCGTCTAGACTAGACGGCGGCTCGACAAGTGCTTGACATTTTAAACTTATAAGGCACCTAAGAAACTTTAAATCGATTTTTCTCGGAATTTTCCGAGTAGTGCGTCATACTACTTTAACCACGTAAGGTGCTAGGGGTCCTCTTTCACCACAAAAAAAATCGGCCATATCCCCGACCCCACGGTCGTGCCGTCTCCTTGTCAATGCCGCAATAACTTGCCTCGTTTTCTCCGGCGACGGAGCGTCACAGCGTATTGCATTTATGACTGAAACACGATATGAAGATGACATCACCCTAAATCTGGAGCTTGTTGCATTAGTACCCTCATTGCAGCAGACAATTGTTGCGTATATATGCTACATACTTGCCGGCTTGGCATCACACATTTATTTCGCCAAACCACGCACTGTGGCGCAAATTTTCAGCTTAATGCGGAAGCAAAAGACAGAATATTGGTGTCACGATGTGCCTCTGTATGCTGTCCTCTTGTCGCTATAATTCTGACGTGAATTTTCACATGTTTGTCTATCAGGGAATAAGACATTACAATACTTTATTATTTGCTGATTATTCGTTTTAGAAAAAACTCTGACACTCGTTGCGAAGGACGCTCACAAAACACTTAGGTTATGGAATACACAAGTCGTTAACGGTAATGTAGAAAGCACAGAGATTAGTAGGGAGATGTACAACGCTCCCTTTTCGACGTACCTCGGAAATGGCGCTAAATCGCGGCGGCGAGTTTGGGAATATGATTTTGTGTGCATCGCCTCTGTCGAGGTTGCTGATTCCCTTGTAGCCGCGCGAATCGTGATCACCGCTCAAGTCGATATCGCAGCAGCGTGCACACGAATGGGTAGCTGGGTGGGGGAAAAGTCTCTGCCCCTCGCTCACTCGACGCGCGAACGGAGCGAGGTTTTCCGTCCGATCGAGCTCGACATATATGTGTGGCCGTACTGCGGATTGGAATATGTATTAAATGAATTTCAAAGAGAAAAACATCTAATGAGACAATTGCTTTCTCTCGGTTGGGCGTTTATGCCGAGAATACGGGTTAAAAAAAATTAACGACAAACCGCGTTGAAAAATAAAACGCCGAAACGACCGTGGAAGGTTCAAGGCCTTTACCGCGGTCGTTACGGCGTTTTTTTTTCAACAGTAAACATTATGGATAAGCGTGTATCATAAATGTTAATCTATCCTCAATGAGCGTTGTGGCTGAGTTGGCAGCCTGACGGATTAACGATGCCTGCGGTCCGGGTTCGATCCCTGGTGAATCGACTTTTTTAATCTATTTTTTTCTTCATTTTATATTTAAAAAATTTCGAACTTACTCTCGCTTTAGCTATGGGGATCGAACCTGCGTCGTCTGCACTCAGAGCCCGCACGCTGGTATATCAACCGCGAGGCTCTTGTGACTGCAAACCTACCTTACGTATACACACTTATCTAACCTTAAAAAAAATCGCTGCAGGACCGATTGCATATTGTTTTTATGACCCCAAAGTATTATTGAAGACAAAAGAAAACGACTTTTCCAAATTCCTAGAGTGGTGTTATTAAATTTGGTTATTAAATGATGGTACATTTTTTTGACAAGAGGAGATTATCGTTAAAACGGTAAAAAAAAAATTGGAAATTAAAAAAAAAATTCTTCATTTAAAAAAAAATTAATAAAAAATTCCGAATTTTTTTTTTCATTTTTTATTAATTTTTTTTTCAAATTAAAGAAAAAAATTCAAATTTTGTTCACGTGTTAACAATAATCTCGTCTTGTCAAAAAAATTTGGTCGATTTTTTTAAACCAGTTTAACCACCTTTGTTGTTGATATACCCCCCTACTGTCGACTGATTCTCTTCACACAAATCTCGAACTTTTAAGTTTTTTGCAGCTTCAATCGTTGAAATACACTTTCTTAACAAACACAAAAAAACAGTTTTTTTTTCAAAACCACCCTAAAAATTAGAATTTTTTTTTATTTGAATTTTTTTTTTCGGTTTCTTTTTTTTGTTAATTGTTGTCTGTGAATGAATAATTTACGCAGTATTGCTAAAAAAAAACATTTTGAAGATGAAAAAATGAACAAAAATCAAAAAATTGCTTACGTTGATTTTTAACAGAAACGATAAATTTAATCCTTCGGGGCACTAAAAGAAAAAAATCGCAGCGCTTTGCAACTTTGAGGGTTTTTTGGGGACACTTCGAGGTTAAAATATTACCGACGATATCCTTCGTTCATGCATTATATCCAAAGTTATAACAATTTTTCCAAATATCCTTAAATTGGCAAATTTTCATCTTATTTTCAGTCAACATCATCACTCTGAAAAAAAATGTTTTGTCAACAGCCCCTAATTGCATGTCATAGAGAATATTTTGTAGTTTCCAAAACCCTACTTTTATTTTCTATACGATCATTAGTTCTCGAGTTATTGATTGTCAAAGTTAAAATGGACTTTTTTGCTTTGATCGACGATTACTTCGCGCCAAATCATCGTACGGAGCTCATTAGAAGGTCAAATTAAAGCTGATTAAATTATTTAACAGACTTTTATAATTGTTTGATAAAAAAAAATTTTGAAGTCCACAGACCATTTTAAAGACGAGCAAAAATTTGGAAAACAAATTTCGTTGGTTTTCGGATGATTACAAGAAAACCGCCCGCGCTAACAAATTTTACAGTCCAGATCTGACAACTAGATACTTGAAGCTATAATTTCCTTTTTTGTATTTTCTGTACGATC
This sequence comes from Ophion ellenae, assembly GCA_963210295.1. Lineage (NCBI taxonomy): Eukaryota > Metazoa > Arthropoda > Insecta > Hymenoptera > Ichneumonidae > Ophion > Ophion ellenae. The sequence goes on from OY723387.1 coordinate 27,260,994, forward strand.
ATTTTTCTCCGAGTTATCCCTTGTTGAAAATCAGCCAAAAATGTGAAATTTTTTAAATATCCCTTAATTTGTGTAAATAGTGTATTTTATTTGTACATTTTATTATTTATTTTCTACAGTTACAAAGAAGAAATTTTTGCGCCGCAACAAAAAGAAACGTGGTCGTCAGCAGCAGCCGCAGCGACAAGAGGCACCCGAGGGAGCCCAAGGGCGCGAGAAGGGCAGGCCATCGAAAGAACAGAGGCACGAGCGAGGAGAGCGGCCGCAGCAAGGACGCCGCGGGTATCGTCGACGCGACCGAACCCGCAGTCGTTCGCCCCGCTGGATGCATGTTGAAGTTGCTCAAAACGAGCGGGCGTTCCAAATTTTGGTGCAAACAGTATTGGAAAATATGACAAAAAAATTAATGTTCTCCCCAATACGTAAATGAGTTTTTACTTTTCCCCTTAGAGGCATTTCTCGATCGGCATTTTTTTTAAAAGACATTTCACATTGGATAAGAGTGTTTCGGCATTTTCCAACACATTTCACATGGGGATGAGGGTCAAAACTTTGAAAGGCCAAATATAGACCGACAGAGATTTCGAAATGAAAGAATTATAAACTCAAAGTAACGAACTGTAAATTATTCAAAATGTTATCCTTCGACCGATGATGAAATTGAATAACTATTACACCGAAGGATTATTTATTCGAGAGCTCATTTATTCGAGAACGTATATTCAGATTGTCTGCAGTTTGAGTCATACAAATACAGCTTCAAACAACCTAGAACATCCATATCTCCGAAATAGAAAGAAGTGAGTATCTAATATTGGTAATACCATCTATAGCAAAAAGACATATATATCGAGGATACAAACTTCGAAAGTGTAGATCTCAGATGGGCAAACGAGCGATGGTCCAAAATAGCGAACACCGAAATAGCGAACATCAAAGAAGTGGACGAGTTGTTTCATAATTTTCTGCCGGTTTTCGCTTACACGTACGAGATTCTTTTAAGGCGTCTGGCCACAGTGGCCGATCGAAAAATGGGCATATTAAAAAAATAATAGTAACGTCGAAAGTATGGGCCGGAATATTTTTATTTTTTCATATAACGTCAGAAAGGGCTTTAAGAATAACTTTAATAAATTTCCGTTCAAAATATTTAAAAATGGCGCCGTTATGCACATTGCCGCGGAGGCCCTCCGCACGATACGCGCGGTCGTAGCCCCAGCTGTTACCCGGTCATGTCACATCTGAAAAAAAATCAGCTCATTCGAGAGAAGTGTCGCTACAATGTAGGGTAGCGGTTTTTTTTTTCGACCATTAAAAAAATTATGGTGAGCCACAATTTCGGTGAAGAATACAAATTTTTCTTCGTCGACTCACCATATTTCTTTTAATGTCGAAAAAAAACTGCTACGCTACATTGTAGCGACACTACTCACGAATGAGCTGATTTTTTTTTGCAGATGTGACATGACCGGGTAACAGCTGGGACAACGACCGCGCGTATCGTGCGGAGGGCCTCCGCGGCTATGTGCATAACGGCGCCATTTTTTAATATTTTGAACGGAAATTTATTAACGTTATTCTTAAAGTTCTTTCTACCGTTCTGTAAAAAAAAATAAAAATATTCCGACCCATACTTTCGAGTTTATTATTTTTTTTTAAATATACCCATTTTTCGACCGGCCAAGGTGGCCAGATGCCTTAAAGTCTTTATAGGGGGTTTATACATTTACAACGATCAAAAAATCAATTTCTTTTTTTTAAGAGATAACACCACTCTAGGAATTTGGAAAAATCGTTTTCATTTATCTTCAATAATACTTTGGGGTCATAAAAACAATATGCTAATGGTATGCAGCGAATTTTTTGTTTAAGGTTGGATAGGTGTGTATACGTAAGGCAGGTTCGCAGTCACAAGAGCCTCGTGGTTGATATATCAGCGTGCGGGCCCTAAGTGCAGACGACGCGGGTTCGATCCCCGGTAGCCAATGGCTTTTTTTACATTAAACATATATTAATTAAATATCATAAATAATGCCTGGACAGGCGAGAGTAGCTTAAGCGAGAGTAAGTTCGAAATTTTTTGAATATAAAATGAAAAAAAAATAGATTTAAAAAAGTCGACTCACCAGGTATCGAACCCGGACTGCAATCATCGTTAATCGGTCACGCTGTCAACTCACCCACGGCGCTCATCTAGGATAGAGAAACATTTATGGTACACGCTTATCCATAATGCTTATTGTTGAAAAAAAAACGCCGTAACGACCGCGGCAAAGGCTCAAGATTTGTTTTTGAACTTTCCACGGTCGTTTCGGCATTTTTTTTCAACGCGGTTCGTCGCTAATTTTTTTTAACCCGCATTCTCGGCATAAACGGCCAACCGAGAGAAAACAATTTTCTCGATACATGTTTTTCTCTTTGAAATTCATTTAATGAATATTCCAATCCGCAGTACGGCCACACATATATGTCGAGCTCGATCGCATGGAAAACCTCGCTCCGTTCGCCTGTCGAGTGAGCGAGGGGCAGAGACTTTTCCCCCACCGAGCTACCCATTCCTGTGCACGCTGCTGCGATATCGACTTGAGCGGTGATCACGACTCGCGCGGCTACAAGGGAATCTGAAACCTCGACAGAGGCGATGCACACAAAATCATATTCCCGAACTCGCCGCCGCGATTTGGCGCCGTTTCCGAGGCACGTCGAAAAGGGGAGCGTTGTACATCTCCCTACTAATCTCTGGAATGCATTACGCGCGACTGACCATCAAACGAAAAATTGCAACCGACAACCGACTTATTGTAGAACGGGCTTAAGAGTTCGGACTCCTCCCACCCTAGCCTCCATGCTCCCGCCCATGGAGACTACATAACGGAGCCCACACTATGTACTACGAAAGTGGTCACAAAATCGAGGAACCGAAGAGTTCCCGCATCGGCTACTTCGTGGCGCTGCTGGTTAGAAGTGATGCCTTTAAATTAGCATGCGTGAGAAACATGGAGACTAGATACAGGAGGCCACACTCAGCTCCATAAACTTAGCCGCCGACCATGGAAATATCGAATTTTTTTCGACGCCAATCGATTGTTAGTCGTTTGTTAGTGTTTGTTAGACAAAACCCAGCGTTTGTTAGACTTTATTTATTGAATAAAACGAAAAAAAAAATTTATGCCAAAGTTAGCCCCAGAAAATAGTTTTCTAGTGAATTCGAACTTTTCTTCGTAACCAATCGATTGTTAGTCGTTTGTTAGTGATTGTTAGTAACTTTATATCGTTTGTTAGAGCTCAATTATTATTAAAATTAATGAAAAACTTTTCGGCCCTAGAGCGCGCTGCAAGCCAAGTGAAGATGGCGGCATCGTCGCGACAGCTGCTTCCGGCTTTCCACATGTGACTCGTCAATTACAGCAAAACGTTGATTCTTGTCATTCTATTAGATTGTTAGACGATCGCTAGTGATTGTTAGTTAACTTTCATCGTTTGTTAGATCTCCATTTTTATTTAATCACCGAAAAACTTTTCGGCGTGAGAGCGCCCTGCATGTCGCGAAGGTTGGCAGCATCGCTGCGGCAGCTGTTACGACTTTGCACATGTATCTCGTCAATTTCAGCAAAACGTTGATTCTTGTCATTCTATTAGATTGTTGGACGATCGCTAGTGATTGTTAGTTAACTTTCATCGTTTGTTAGAGCTCCATTTATATTTAATCGCTGAAAAACTTTTCGGCGCTAGAGCGCGCTGCTTGTCGCGAAGGTTGGCAGCATCGTCGCGACAGCTGCTTCCGGCTTTCCACATGTGACTCGTCAATTTCAGCAAAACGTTGATTCTTGTCATTCTATTCGATTGTTAGACGAATGCTAGTGTTTGTTAGTTAACTTTCATCGTTTGTTAGATCTCCATTTTTATATAATCGCCGAAAAACCTTTCGGCGCGAGAGCGCGCTGCTTGTCGCGAAGGTTGGCAGCATCGTCGCGACAGCTGCTTCCGACTTTGCACATGTAACTCGTCAATTTCAGCAAAACGTTGATTCTTGTCATTCGATTAGATTGTTAGACGATCGCTAGTGATTGTTAGTTAACTTTCATCGTTTGTTAGAGCTCCATTTCTATTTAATCGCTGAAAAACTTTTCGGCGCTAGAGCGCGCTGCTTGTCGCGAAGGTTGGCAGCATCGTCGCGACAGCTGCTTCCGGCTTTCCACATGTGACTCGTCAATTTCAGCAAAACGTTGGTTCTTGTCATTCTATTCGATTGTTAGACGATCGCTAGTGATTGTTAGTTAACTTTCATCGTTTGTTAGAGCTCCATTTATATTTAATCGCTGAAAAACTTTTCGGCGCTAGAGCGCGCTGCTTGTCGCGAAGGTTGGCAGCATCGTCGCGACAACTGCTTCCGGCTTTCCACATGTGACTCGTCAATTTCAGCAAAACGTTGATTCTTGTCATTCTATTGGATTGTTAGACGATCGCTAGTGATTGTTAGTTAATTTTCATCGTTTGTTAGAGCTCCATTTATATTTAATCGCTGAAAAACTTTTCGGCGCTAGAGCGCGCTGCTTGTCGCGAAGGTTGGCAGCATCGTCGCCACAGCTGCTTCCGGCTTTCCACATGTGACTCGTCAATTTCAGCAAAACGTTGATTCTTGTCACTCTATTAGATTGTTAGACGAGCGCTAGTGATTGTTAGTTAACTTTCATCGTTTGTTAGAGCTCCATTTATATTTAATCGCTGAAAAACTTTTCGGCGCTAGAGCGCGCTGCTTGTCGCGAAGGTTGGCAGCATCGTCGCGAGAGCTGCTTCCGGCTTTCCACATGTGACTCGTCAATTTCAGCAAAACGTTGATTCTTGTCATTCTATTAGATTGTTAGACGATCGCTAGTGATTGTTAGTTAACTTTCATCGTTTGTTAGAGCTCCATTTATATTTAATCGCTGAAAAACTTTTCGGCGCTCGAGCGCGCTGCTTGTCGCGAAGGTTGGCAGCATCGCCGCGACAGCTGCTTCCGGCTTTGCACATGTAACTCGTCAATTTCAGCAAAACGTTGATTCTTGTCATTCTATTAGATTGTTAGACGATCGCTAGTGATTATTAGTCAATTTTCATCGTTTGTTAGATCTCCATTTTTATTTAATCGCCAAAAACTTTTCGGCGCGAGAGCGCGCTGCATGTCGCGAAGGTTGGCAGCATCGCCGCGACAGCTGCTTCCGACTTTGCACATGTAACTCGTCAATTTCAGCAAAACGTTGATTCTTGTCATTCTATTAGATTGTTAGACGATCGCTAGTGATTGTTAGTTAACTTTCATCGTTTCTTAGAGCTCCATTTATAATATTATATCGCTAAAAAACTTTTCGGCGCTAGCGCGCGCTGCATGTCACGAAGGATGGCAGCATCGTCGCGACAGCTACTTCCGGCTTTGCACATGTAACTCGTCTATTTCAGCAAAACGTTGATTCTTGACATTCTATTAGACAATCACTAGCGATCGTCTAACAATCGAATAGAATGACAAGAATCAACGTTTTGCTGAAATTGACGAGATACATGTGCAAAGCCGGAAGCAGCTGTCGCGACGATACTGCCAACCTTCGCGACATGCAGCGCGCTCTCGCGCCGAAAAGTTTTTCGGCGATTGAATAAAAATGGAGATCTAACAAACGATGAAAATTAACTAACAGTCACTAGCATTCGTCTAACAATCTAATAGAATGACAAGAATCAACGTTTTGCTGAAATTGACGAGATACATGTCCAAAGCCCGAAGCAGCTGTCGCAACGATGCTGCCAACCATCGCGACATGCAGCCCGCTCTCGCGCCGAAAGGATTTTCGGCGATTAAATAAAAATGGACATCTAACAAACGATGAAAATTAACTAACAATCACTAGCATTCGTCTAACAATCTAATAGAATGTCAAGAATCAACGTTTTGCTGATATTGACGAGTTACATGTGCAAAGTCGTAAGCAGCTGTCGCGGCGATGCTGCCAACCTTCGCGACATGCAGCGCGCTCTCGCGCCGAAAAGTTTTTTAGCGATAAAATATAAGTGGAGCTCTAACAAACAATGAAAATGAACTAACAATCACTAGCAATCGTCTACCAATCTAATAGAATGACAAGAATCAACATTTTACTGAAATTGACGAGTTACATGTGCAAAGCCGGAAGTAGCTGTCGCGACGATGCTGCCAACGTTCGCGACATGCAGCGCGCTCTCGCGCCGAAAAGTTTTTGGCGATTAAATAAAAATGGAGATCTAACAAACGATGAAAGTTAACTAACAATCACTAGCGATCGTCTAACAATCTAATAGAATGACAAGAATCGACGTTTTGCTGAAATTGACGAGTTACATGTGCAAAGCCGGAAGCAGCTGTCGCGACGATGCTGCAATCCTTCGCGACAAGCAGCGCGCTCTAGCGCCGAAAAGTTTTTCAGCGATTAAATATAAATGGAGCTCTAAGAAACGATGAAAGTTAACTATCAATCACTAGCGATCGTCTAACAATCTAATAGAATGACAAGAATCAACGTTTTGCTGAAATTGACGAGTTACATGTGCAAAGTCGGAAGCAGCTGTCGCGGCGATGCTGCCAACCTTCGCGACATGCAGCGCGCTCTCGCGCCGAAAAGTTTTTGGCGATTAAATAAAAATGGAGATCTAACAAACGATGAAAATTGACTAATAATCACTAGCGATCGTCTAACAATCTAATAGAATGACAAGAATCAACGTTTTGCTGAAATTGACGAGTTACATGTGCAAAGCCGGAAGCAGCTGTCGCGGCGATGCTGCCAACCTTCGCGACATGCAGCGCGCTCTCGCGCCGAAAAGTTTTTCGGCGATTAAATATAAATGGAGCTCTAACAAACAATGAAAATGAACTAACAATCACTAGCAATCGTCTACCAATCTAATAGAATGACAAGAATCAACATTTTGCTGAAATTGACGAGTTACATGTGCAAAGCCGGAAGTAGCTGTCGCGACGATGCTGCCAACGTTCGCGACATGCAGCGCGCTCTCGCGCCGAAAAGTTTTTGGCGATTAAATAAAAATGGAGATCTAACAAACGATGAAAGTTAACTAACAATCACTAGCGATCGTCTAACAATCTAATAGAATGACAAGAATCGACGTTTTGCTGAAATTGACGAGTTACATGTGCAAAGCCGGAAGCAGCTGTCGCGACGATGCTGCAAACCTTCGCGACAAGCAGCGCGCTCTAGCGCCGAAAAGTTTTTCAGCGATTAAATATAAATGGAGCTCTAAGAAACGATGAAAGTTAACTATCAATCACTAGCGATCGTCTAACAATCTAATAGAATGACAAGAATCAACGTTTTGCTGAAATTGACGAGTTACATGTGCAAAGTCGGACGCAGCTGTCGCGGCGATGCTGCCAACCTTCGCGACATGCAGCGCGCTCTCGCGCCGAAAAGTTTTTGGCGATTAAATAAAAATGGAGATCTAACAAACGATGAAAATTGACTAATAATCACTAGCGATCGTCTAACAATCTAATAGAATGACAAGAATCAACGTTTTGCTGAAATTGACGAGTTACATGTGCAAAGCCGGAAGCAGCTGTCGCGGCGATGCTGCCAACCTTCGCGACATGCAGCGCGCTCTCGCGCCGAAAAGTTTTTCGGCGATTAAATAAAAATGGAGCTCTAACAAACGATGAAAATGAACTAACAATCCCTAGTGATCGTCTATCAATCTAATAGAATGACAAGAATCAACGTTTTGCTGAAACTGACGAGTCACATGTGGAAAGCCGGAAGCAGTTGTCGCGACGATGCTGCCAACCTTCGCGACAAGCAGCGCGCTCTAGCGCCGAAAAGTTTTTCAGCGATTAAATATAAATGGAGCTCTAACAAACGATGAAAATTAACTAACAATCACTAGCGATCGTCTAACAATCCAATAGAATGACAAGAATCAACGTTTTGCTGAAATTGACGAGTCACATGTGGAAAGCCGGAAGCAGTTGTCGCGACAATGCTGCCAACCTTCGCGACAAGCAGCGCGCTCTAGCGCCGAAAAGTTTTTCAGCGATTAAATATAAATGGAGCTCTAACAAACGATGAAAGTTAACTAACAATCACTAGCGATCGTCTAACAATCTAATAGAATTACAAGAATCAACGTTTTGCCGAAATTGACGAGTTACATGTGCAAAGTCGGAAGCAGCTGTCGCGGCGATGCTGCCAACCTTCGCGACATGCAGCGCGCTCTCGCGCCGAAAAGTTTTTGGCGATTAAATAAAAATGAAGATCTAACAAACGATGAAAATTGATTAATAATCACTAGCGATCGTCTAACAATCTAATAGAATGACAAGAATCAACGTTTTGCTGAAATTGACGAGTTACATGTGCAAAGCCGGAAGCAGCTGTCGCGGCGATGCTGCCAACCTTCGCGACAGGCAGCGCGCTCTCGCGCCGAAAAGTTTTTCGGCGATTAAATAAAAATGGAGCTCTAACAAACGATGAAAATCAACTAACAATCCCTAGTGATCGTCTAACAATCTAATAGAATGACAAGAATCAACGTTTTGCTGAAATTGACGAGTTACATGTGCAAAGCCGGAAGCAGCTGTGGCGACGATGCTGCCATCCTTCGCGACAAGCAGCGCGCTCTAGCGCCGAAAAGTTTTTCAGCGATTAAATATAAATGGAGCTCTAACAAACGATGAAAGTTAACTAACAATCACTAGCGATCGTCTAACAATCTAATAGAATGACAAGAATCATCGTTTTGCTGAAATTGACGAGTCACATGTGGAAAGCCGGAAGCAGCTGTCGCGACGATGATGCCAACCTTCGCGACAAGCAGCGCGCTCTAGCGCCGAAAAGTTTTTCAGCGATTAAATATAAATGGAGCTCTAACAAACGATGAAAGTTAACTAACAATCACTAGCGATCGTCTAACAATCTAATAGAATGACAAGAATCAACGTTTTGCTGAAATTGACGAGTCACATGTGGAAAGCCGGAAGCAGCTGTCGCGACGATGCCGCCATCTTCACTTGGCTTGCAGCGCGCTCTAGGGCCGAAAAGTTTTTCATTAATTTTAATAATAATTGAGCTCTAACAAACGATATAAAGTTACTAACAATCACTAACAAACGACTAACAATCGATTGGTTACGAAGAAAAGTTCGAATTCACCAGAAAACTATTTTCTGGGGCTAACTTTGGCATAAATTTTTTTTTTCGTTTTATTCAATAAATAAAGTCTAACAAACGCTGGGTTTTGTCTAACAAACACTAACAATCGATTGGCGTCGAAAAAAATTCGATATTTCCATAGTCGGCGGCTAAGTTTATGGAGCTGCCACGCTCGGCCTTTCAACTCGTCCCCAAACGGTATCCGAGATAGATGGCGCTGGGGAGCTCCGGACCACATCTTATAATATTTATAATATTTAAGTTATTTTGTATATAAGAGTTATAATATTTAAGACAAAGTGATACGGTATATGATTAATACGCATACAGTATAGATAAAGCAGAGTTTTTTAAAATAAAAAACTTTATTTTTCTCTTCTGGTGTGTAACTTTTCAGAGTACAAAACGAATATGTATGACCAAACTTGAGTCTGCAGATATAATTCAATTTCTAGATCGCCAATTACGTAGGTAATTACAACAAAAATCTTCCTCCTTATCGTTATACAATAATTGTCATTAAAAATGTAAATTATACCAAATTACGTCGAAAAAATTATTCGATTAATTAAAAATCGTACATTTATATCCGTCCATAGAATCGTTAACATAATTGTTTTAACTCATTCTTTTCATATTGCCTATTATTGATATTTTGGAAAGTTAGCTGTGAATATTAAGAGATTATTGCAGTGTAACGAGTCGAAAAATAGTTGACTTGCGCTATTTATTTTCCGATGGTTAAAATACGCAAATCAGTCTGATTTCTTGTGTCAAATTAAAGCACTCATGAAGAACAGAAAATAAATTTTGAAACGTTTATTTCTATTTCTTTTACATTTTTTTAACGGTTGAAAATGTATTCGCAAAAGGGTTTTCTCATGGTGTAGACAGTTGTGGCCGCAACCATGATCTGCAACAAAATTTGTAAAAAGATTATTATTCAGTATGAAAGCCGCTATCTTGCTATGGGGTTTTTTTAATCGAAATTGACAAGATGGCCGCATTTTGGAAAAAAGTATCGAATTCAGCCTATTTTGTCAAGATTTCTGTTCAGTGCTCGCTTTCACTCAGAGAGCCTGTTATTGCACTATAAAATCCAATACAATGTTCAACTATACACGTAGAGATAGTTTCTCAACCAAAAAGGTCAACATCAATTTATCTTCAAAATATATTTACCTTAGGAGTACGAAAGACCGCATGCTGCCGTAATCCCAATGCGCACCGCCGAATTCGGTGTTCGTACTGACCAGTCTTGCAACCTGGTACTCCGCACACTTTCACCATATTGCGCTTTGAAATTAAATTTCAAGAATGAAATACTGATGATAGTTTTTAATGATCGAATACGGTATATTATTCGTAACATTTAGAATGAAAAAAAATACTAAGTTCTATCCACACTATAAAAACAAACGCGTGGTTTCAAGACGTTTCACGTGTGCAATCGTGGCGCCGTTTTCAACACGGCGACTCATGTGTTGATGTCGTAACGACACATTTTACGCGTGTTCTGTCAATACGCTTTAAGCGTGTTTTAGCAAGTTCAAAGCGTGTTGTTTAGATACACTTTAGGCATGTAAACGCTTGTCGCCAATTTCAACATGTCTAAAATGTGTTGATGGTTAAATCAACACACTTTTTGGTGTGTACTTATGGACGCTCGGGAATAACGGACAAAACGTCATGTAGGCATACGTTTAAAAATAAATTAAAAAAGGTTTCTCCGTTACTGGTGGTTTATTCCGATGGTTTACTACCATACTTGATGAGTTCCAGTCATCCTGAAATCAATTCCTGCGTATAAATTTTATTGTCCATACCTGGTTTCGAACCTACCTAACCTAGTTACTTCTATACCTAATATGCGTACCCCAACCATTGTGCTATCGGCTATACTTGCGGTTTTTCATCAAGAAACGGAATACATGGTTAAATGAAATGAGAGGAGTAATGAAGACATTTCACATTTTATGTATATATAAATACGTGTGTGTGTGTCTACACCCAACACACATAAAATGTGAAATGTCTTTATTACTCTCCTGTATAAGTGTATATATATATATATATATTGTGACCGAAAATTTGCTCCACAACTTTTTGGCACAAAAGGCCTTCCGCTCTCCCCGGCGTTTTATTTTATTGGGCGCCAGTCGCCGAAGCGACACGCCGGGAAGAAGGAACCGAGTGGTCCTGCCGAAGGCGACGAGGTTGCCGGCCAGCCGCAGCCTTGGGACGTGGTAGAGGGGCAGGGTTTTGGGCCGCAAAAGGGTTGATCAAAAGACGAAAAAAAAAAGACAGGATGAAAGTAATAAAGGCGATGACTCTAGTGATCCGAAAGGGTTAACCCCTGTATTTTGGGAGACAATCCCTCCTCTCTTCCGGGTTCTCGCTCAACAAAGATGAATTAACAAGTAACGAATAAATAGACAGATAAGTAAATTAACAGAGCGAACAACTTTGGGCGCGACGCAAAAATCCGACATGAAAAGTTATACCGCGGGGAGGGCAACGAAGAAAAAAAAACATAAAAGAAACTACACGCATCCGCACTCTGCCGGGGCCTACGCGCACGCACTCGGGATAACGGACGATTACAATTACGCGTATAATTCCCCGGCACTCACGCACTCTTACCCATGCACTCTTTCGCCCTCGCGTCGGACGGTCCGGGGACCTCGCCTCCGAGAGGAAAAAAATAAGATGAGACTACCACCATCCACTCTTTCCTCTCACCAAAACCGCATCCGACGCTCCGGCGACTCCCTCACTCACACTCACTCCACTTAGGGTATCCCCGCGGTATGAAAATGCCTTAACGTTTGTAAGGTACGCAACACGAAAAATACGCAAAGGACCTGCCACGTTCCTCCCTACACCGCGATCCGGGGCAAAACACGCGAACGGCGGAGGGATAGCGTTAAATTGACGGTAGAGCTTTCTTTACGCCGGGGGCGGCCGTACTCCACAGACCGACTTAATTAGTCCCCAACAATTGACTCTACTTGTCGGCCGTCTCGCTCGGCTTTCCGTGGTCAAGTCCTCGTCCGCGAGCGAGACGGTTGACACGAGGTCTCTGTCTCAGCCGTTCACCCCTCCTCTCCGTCATTCGCGTCGGCCGTTACCGCGCCAACTTTAAATATTCGAACTTATTAAAATGACGATGACGGGTACGATGACGCTGACGATGACGCTGACGATGACGATGACGATGACGCTGACCTAGTCTCATCCCGTCGATCCCACCCAACGCATCAAGTGCCGAGCGATTCGGGCCCACGACGTTTCTGCGACGTGTCAAGGTCGGTGGACGCGCCGTTACCGACTGAAGGGGACCGGGAACCAGCCGGCCGCCGTAGGTTCGTTTATAATACGCAATACGTTCGAGCCAGAGATGGTCCCGGCGTCTTTGGTTGCCTGACGCTGCGAGTCGTCGAAGTAGACGGGTACTGTCATGACGGCGTTGGTCAAGTTCTGACCGAAACAAGCTTCGACCGTTTCCTTTATCGCCTTCAGTACCCTTGACAGACTCCTTCCGGGAAACCATTCTCGATTCCCCTTCGCTGGACTTCGATCCTTGGCTGACCACCGTCGTCAGAATGTTGGCCGAGGAGAATCGTCTCGAACTCTTGAGCGAGGATAAGATCGACGAGGCCGCTGCGGCGAGGAGGATCTCGAAATTTCCGAGACGACCGCCATTTCCCGCGCGCCATCGTACCATATCGCACAAACGAATAATAAAAAAAAAGAATATAATTATACAACAAAAGATTAAATATATCAAGGGACAACAACATAAATAAATAATAAACGATAACAGCCCGCTCGGGCTCCCGTACGAGGATGAAAACCGAGCGAGAGGGTCGCCATCAAAGTGGCTTTGGGGCTCCTCCATTCTGCCACGTGACAACGCCCCCACCCTACATTTTGGCCGTCCCGGCCAGCGGAACCCGGCCAACATACCCTCGGCGTGTTTAATTTAAAAAAAAGAGAAAAATGAAATAAATTAATGGCGACAGCTTCCATTGCAACAGATCGATAAAATTTGTTGACTAGAAATTTAGGTACATCAAATTTGCAATCGGGGAACGGTGCAGGTTTTAGTGCATGGGGGGGTTTACCTACGCCCCACGACATTCAAAACAAACACTCCACCAAAATTGACAAATAAATGAACAAATAAATCACCACCCGAAACAATAAACGAAAAGTCGACACGTAAACAATTCTAGAATCGAAATACGGGGAAAACCTACGCGTAGACGATTCAAGAACGAACGGACGGAAATTGACAAATTGAGCGGTTCTGGGTATGGTCACTTGGGGGGTCATCCACGCCCAAGGACACCCAGATCAAACACTCAACCAACAAAGACAAAACCAATAAATAAATGCCCAACACAAAACCAAACAGATAGCTATCACAAAATAAATATCGCGAAACCAACACAAAAACAAATGAATGGCCAAACATATAAATAACCAAATCGCGAAACACATACACAATAAATAATCACATTGACGAATAAATAAATAGGACGAAAACAGTACCCGATACGTAACGATCCATGAAATAAACGACGGGGAAAACCAACACGTCATCAATTCGAGAAACGAACAGACGGAAGTCAAATAAACTTAAAAATGTCAATAAATAAACCATCAACGAGTCACAAATAGAACGAGGACATAACAAGACACAATACCGTTACATAAACTATTCACGAAACGAACTACGGGGAGAACCAACGCGTAGACGATTCGTGAAACGTAAGAACGGGAATAATAAGGAAAGGCACAAACACTAAATTACTGACTAAATAAATAAATAAACAATTACGGTCATAATAATAAATAAATATTGACCAGCCCCGAGGCTACCACTAAGGAGGGACCTCGCCGAGGCAAAACGGATCTGTTTGGACCGGTTCGGCGTCCTGCGGTCCTCGAAATGGCTGCGGCATGGTGTCGGACAGCTTCGTCAACCTTTAGCCATGTGGGGCCATCGGGTGCCACATTTGGGAACCCCCGCCCTTGACGATCCCTCATTTTTAAAATTAGCAATAAATCATTACCTAAATAAATCAATATTTAAATAGACAAATTATCGAATAAATAAATAAATCGTTAAAGTCGTCCAATTATAAAACAACTGAGTTGAGAGTCAATATGTAAAACGTCAAGTCAAGAAAAAAAATAATAAAAATAATCAGAGTATTCCGTCAATAATTAAAATGGCCAACGAAAAAATTACAAAACAAACAAAAAAAAAAGGTAATAGATCATTTAAAAAGGAAAGACATTGTAAATAAAAAAAGGATCTTCAATGATAAAAATAAAATAGATCGTCGAAATTAATTAATCAATTATCAAACGGTAAAAATGGACAGGGTTAGTGGCGAACTACCGTTGATTGTCCATAATTAAAATAACCGTCAGACAATATAATAGATCAAGATCGACGTTAAATAAATAAAGTAGTAAATTAAAAGTAACTAAAATTGGCGTCAAATAGGTAAAAGGTAAAAGGATTAAATTGTAGAAAAAAAAACAAACGAACGATTAAAATTGATCAAACAAAACAATCAAGTTGTAAAAGGACTTGAAAGCAAAAAAAAATAAATAAAAATAAATAAGTAAATAAAAAAAAACGGTAAAACAAATAAAATAAATACTTGAAATCAATTGATAAAATACTCTGATCACAAAAAGTAGAAATTAAAAAAAATGAAATTGAATGTCAGACGTCAATAAAAATAAATGTTGGAGACAACAATAAATAACTCATAACCATAAAGTAGAGTAAACGATAAAATAAAATAAAGTAAAATAAATAGATAAAGTCCATGAGTAAAATGATCACATCGTAAATTGAGTAAAATAAATAAAAATGCCAAAAATCCGAAATCAATAAATTAAAACGAATAGATTGAAAAAAAAAGAAAACGTAAAATTCAATAAGTAGTTGAAACAAATAAGAAAACAAAAATAAATAATCAATAAACCAGTCAATAAATCTGTCACGTAACGTCAATAAATAAACAAATCGAAAAAGAAAAAAAAATAAAGAAAATATGAAATAACAAATAAATCAATAATTCAAATAAATACTCAACAATCAGGCTTTCACTCTTTCCGGCGAGACACCCGTTATATGCCGAGACTTCCAATCTTTCGAATCGAACTCCGTCTATAATACCATCGAAATTTTATTTCGACGAATATCTCGGGAAATCTCACCGGTCTCTAATTCGTCCAAGGCCGCGATCGACTCAGCTGTCCGAACAATAGCCGCTCGGACTACAATAGCTGTGTCGCGCGAGGACGTCCGAAGGAAGTGAAAAAAAAAAAAATTAGCGCTCGAGGGCAAGCAGTCCGTAACGCTCGAGAGCCGAAATTTCCGAATTACCTTGGCACAATTTAAATTGACTTACCAGACATTTATACCAAGAACAAAACATTTTAAAACGATTTACGCCATTACCCCTAAACACGGAACACAAAATACGAGACACAAAAAAACAGATAAACGCGATGAGAGGAGAGGAGCAACACACTAATTTTAATTTTAAACGTGAATAATCTTTTTAATTTTGAAATGGCCGGCCCCACGTTGGGCGCCAAATTTGTGACCGAAAATTTGCTCCACAACTTTTTGGCACAAAAGGCCTTCCGCTCTCCCCGGCGTTTTATTTTATTGGGCGCCAGTCGCCGAAGCGACACGCCGGGAAGAAGGAACCGAGTGGTCCTGCCGAAGGCGACGAGGTTGCCGGCCAGCCGCAGCCTTGGGACGTGGTAGAGGGGCAGGGTTTTGGGCCGCAAAAGGGTTGATCAAAAGACGAAAAAAAAAAGACAGGATGAAAGTAATAAAGGCGATGACTCTAGTGATCCGAAAGGGTTAACCCCTGTATTTTGGGAGACAATCCCTCCTCTCTTCCGGGTTCTCGCTCAACAAAGATGAATTAACAAGTAACGAATAAATAGACAGATAAGTAAATGAACAGAGCGAACAACTTTGGGCGCGACGCAAAAATCCGACATGAAAAGTTATACCGCGGGGAGGGCAACGAAGAAAAAAAAAACATAAAAGAAACCACACGCATCCGCACTCTGCCGGGGCCTACGCGCACGCACTCGGGATAACGGACGATTACAATTACGCGTATAATTCCCCGGCACTCACGCACTCTTACCCATGCACTCTTTCGCCCTCGCGTCGGACGGTCCGGGGACCTCGCCTCCGAGAGGAAAAAAATAAGATGAGACTACCACCATCCACTCTTTCCTCTCACCAAAACCGCATCCGACGCTCCGGCGACTCCCTCACTCACACTCACTCCACTTAGGGTATCCCCGCGGTATGAAAATGCCTTAACGTTTGTAAGGTACGCAAAACGAAAAATACGCAAAGGACCTGCCACGTTCCTCCCTACACCGCGATCCGGGGCAAAACACGCGAACGGCGGAGGGATAGCGTTAAATTGACGGTAGAGCTTTCTTTACGCCGGGGGCGGCCGTACTCCACAGACCGACTTAATTAGGCCCCAACAATTGACTCTACTTGTCGGCCGTCTCGCTCGGCTTTCCGTGGTCAAGTCCTCGTCCGCGAGCGAGACGGTTGACACGAGGTCTCTGTCTCAGCCGTTCACCCCTCCTCTCCGTCATTCGCGTCGGCCGTTACCGCGCCAACTTTAAATATTCGAACTTATTAAAATGACGATGACGGGTACGATGACGCTGACGATGACGCTGACGATGACGATAACGATGACGCTGACCTAGTCTCATCCCGTCGATCCCACCCAACGCATCAAGTGCCGAGCGATTCGGGCCCACGACGTTTCTGCGACGTGTCAAGGTCGGTGGACGCGCCGTTACCGACTGAAGGGGACCGGGAACCAGCCGGCCGCCGTAGGTTCGTTTATAATACGCAATACGTTCGAGCCAGAGATGGTCCCGGCGTCTTTGGTTGCCTGACGCTGCGAGTCGTCGAAGTAGACGGGTACTGTCATGACGGCGTTGGTCAAGTTCTGACCGAAACAAGCTTCGACCGTTTCCTTTATCGCCTTCAGTACCCTTGACAGACTCCTTCCGGGAAACCATTCTCGATTCCCCTTCGCTGGACTTCGATCCTTGGCTGACCACCGTCGTCAGAATGTTGGCCGAGGAGAATCGTCTCGAACTCTTGAGCGAGGATAAGATCGACGAGGCCGCTGCGGCGAGGAGGATCTCGAAATTTCCGAGACGACCGCCATTTCCCGCGCGCCATCGTACCATATCGCACAAACGAATAATAAAAAAAAAGAATATAATTATACAACAAAAGATTAAATATATCAAGGGACAACAACATAAATAAATAATAAACGATAACAGCCCGCTCGGGCTCCCGTACGAGGATGAAAACCGAGCGAGAGGGTCGCCATCAAAGTGGCTTTGGGGCTCCTCCATTCTGCCACGTGACAATATATATACATATGCGCGCGCGCGCGCGCGTGTGTGTGTGTGTGTGTGTGTGTGTGTGTGTGCGTGTGTGTGTGTGTGTGTGTGCAATATATATGCACGTGCGCGCATGTATAAGTGTGTAGGTGGGTGACTGAGTCGGCGTAATATAAGTAGATGCCTACACACATAGGGAGACGACGATGACGTCACAGGTGTGGTGTAGTGGGTATCCCGTGGCGGCGCGTGGTGGGGGTGTCTGGCGGTCGCGGTTGCGTCTGTGGCACGTATGGGGAATTAGTGGTGGGGGGAGTCAGCGGTGTCGGAGGGGTGGGGGGATTGGGCCCTTTTTCGGGAGCTCGTGGTGCGGGTGGTGTTGCTATATAGGTATAGTGCTTATTCGTAGCGGTGAATAAGACAATGAATAGATGCGTTCGACGTCATAGGTATTGTAGTGGCGCTTTCTCTCTCTATGGGTGGTAGGTGATTCCCTTGGTTTCAAGGAATGACTCTGTTGTGTAGGGTGAATGGAGCAATATGCTGATTATGTGTAGCGCAGTGTAATGTAAAGCTGGGAAAGCGAGGTTAGGGTGTGGAGGCGGATGGTCATATTTTCCACGTGAACAGTGGTTCGTTAAGTGAGAGAGAGTGGGGAAATGGAGAATAGCTATATTTTTCAGGTGTTTAGAGTTTGTGCATTGCAAAAGGTGTGGGGTGTGCACATAGGGAGACGACGATGACGTCACAGGTGTGGTGTAGTGGGTATCCCGTGGCGGCGCGTGGTGGGGGTGTCTGGCGGTCGCGGTTGCGTCGCTGTGGCACGTATGGGGAATTAGTGGTGGGGGGGTCAGCGGTGTCGGAGGGGTGGGGGGATTGGGCTCTTTTTCGGGAGCTCGTGGCTAAGTGGGGGTGGTTTCGAGCTGCTTTTCTGAATAGACCGACAGGTGGTGTCTTCGGCATATATTGAGGACCTGTTTATCGCTAGAGCAAGCGGGTGGGGGGCTCCGCCGCGCGGATCGTATGGGGGAGGAAGGTCTTACACCGTGGGGATAGGGAGCTTCGGGTAAAGAAAAAACGCAATGATTTACGTGAATACATGTATCGAAGTTTTTATTTAACATTTTGTCCGTTCATACATACTGTGCGTGCGTGCGTGTGTGTGTGTGTGTGTGTGTGTGTGTGTGTGTGTGTGTGTGTGTGTGTGTGCGTGTGTGTGTGCACATGCAGGTGTGAAAGTCGGCGTCTATCACACCTACTTGAAAAAAAAATGAAGAAGAAATGTGAAATAAAGTCCTCACCCATAGAACTTATTTTATGCAGCTGTAGTAACAAAGAGGCGCGCTCTTCCAAAATGTCACTACATCCGGGTTTTGTTTTCATTTCCACAGGTAACACCGAGGTATGATATATGCAAAATATGCGAGATATATGCAAAGTACTCAATAATGCGTGGATGCCGCCGCACGATTTTTTGTGTAAAAACCCCCCGATCTTTCACGGTTATACTCCCTTTTAACTGGTTCATTTCGTTTCCATGCCTTCCCACTATTCTTATAGTATTACAATATAAGAACACTAGTGTGGAACTATAGTGCACTCCTAAGATAGAGAAAAAATATGGGAAAAAGATTCCCGAATGCAAAGTACATCTACCACCGCAGGCTTCACACTACGAATCGAGCAGTCAGTTTTGCCGACATCACCTCTTGGAACTTCCGTTGTGAACTTACGTGAAAATGGCTGAGAAAATTCCACAATTTGAATAAAATCTGCGCGATCAAGCCGCACTTATAAATTCCGTGGAAGAGTATATAGTATGGGAGCAACAATGTGATCAGTGTATGGAGTTGTTGGAAACGAAAAGCCGAATTAATCGACCACGATTATCACTCGGAAATCCGCAATCGTTGGTAGCAGAAATCGCTCTCTTAGAAGGTTTGAAGAATATTCTACGCAGACGATTTTACATGCGGGTGCGGGAACAGTGGTCGTGGTTTGATCTGGCGAGAGATTGATACGGCGTTCGAAAATCGTGCCCTGACTGGCTGCGTCGTCAATTACAACCATATTGAACCTCGTCATATTCTCGAAGACGCATGTGATATGATGCTTTCACATGTGCAAGACATTACCAGCAAACAATTATGTGTAAAAGTGAATACAGTTTTCAATGGTGAATTTGAGGCAGGTGACAAACGCGCAAATAAAAGTATCAACACGAAAAACTTTGAACTTTTTACCACTTGCAATTTACGTGGGTGGTATACACAACGAGTTGTCGAACCTACTCTGGTATCTCTCGAATATTTTCAAAATAGCGGATGGAGATTGTCGCGGATACTGGACATAACGTTAAATATCAACAACTACAATCCAATGCATGCCGGATGTCAAAGGGTTTTGTCGCGGGGAATAATCCTGAAGGAAGCGGTGGTAAATGTAAAGTCAAAGGATAACGCATGTTTCGCGTGGGCAATGGTGGCTGCTCTTTATCCAGTGTAAACAAACGTGCATCGAGTAACTTCATATCCACACTATTCAACTGCACTGCAGCCTCACGGAATTGCTTTTCCAATGACTCTCAATCAAATAACGAAATTTGAATCGCAAAATAATGTTTAATGTATTTACAATGAAAAAGAAAGGCATCGTCTCAATTCGAATATGCGCCCAAAAACTGGTTAATCACTTCAATTTATTGTACGTGGAGGATTCGTCGGACCACAGCGTGGGACACTTTGTATGGATAAAACATTTATCCCGGCTCGGACAACGGCGGAAACGGACAAATGGCTAGCGTACGAAAACTTTCAACGAAAAGAGCGACTTCCATTTGTGATTTATGCGGATCTCGAGTGCGTTTTGGCAAATGTTGACAACAAAAATATACAGCAACAGCACGAAGTGTTTAGCGTAGCGTACAACGTGCATTGCTCGTATGACCATTCGTTATCGGGATTCTACTCGCTGCGCGATGCCAATCGCATCCCATGGTTTGTTGAGAACCTTAAAAATTTAGCTTTGCGCATCAACGATATCCTATCGGATACTGTTCCCGTGATACTTCTAACTCCGGATGAGCGGGCAAAATTTCGAAGCGCTGCTCAGTGCCATATATGTCAAAAACCATTTGCCGAAGACGACATACGAGTTCGTTATCATTGCCTTTTGACCGGACGTTATAGAGGTCCCGCCCATTCTAACTGCAATTTCAATTACCAGCGGTATTTTTTCATTCCCGTATTTTTTCATAATTTGTCCGGCTATGGTGCACAGCTCATCATCGAGGAACTAGCCACAGCATTCGAGGGAAAAACCACTATGCTACCCATAACTAAAGAGGAATACATTTCTTTTACAAAAACATTTCGAACGGCAGACAAGTCACATTCGATTCAATTACGCTTCGTCGATGCATACAAATTTCTCAATGCAAGTCTGGATGAAGTGGCCTCATTTTTGACAATGGACAAACTAAAAATTGTACGTTCGCAATTTCGTGACATAACGAGCGATAGTTTCATCGTATTAACTTGAAAGGGCGTCTTCCCCAATGAATATATCGATAGTGTAAACAGATTGAAAGACTATCACCTACCACCACGAGACGCATTCTACAGTACTTTGACTGGTGACATTGTAAGTGAGAACGAATACACTCACGCCAAGAATGTATGGAAACGGTTTTCTATTCAAACGTTAGGTGAATATAATGACTTGTATTTGGAGACCGAAGTTTTGTTGCTGGCTGACGTTTTTGAGAACTTTCGCAATAGCTGTATGGAGAGTTACAGGCTCGACCCCGCTTATTACTATACTCTCCCCGGCTATACATGGGATGCAATGTTGAAACATACATGCGTTAATTTCGAATTGTTCACCGACATTGACGAGGTATTATTTGTTGAACGGGGTATACGCGGTGGCCTGAGTCGGTGCTCAAACAGGTATGCGCGCGCCAATAACAAATAGAAGGAATCATTCGATCCATCATGGTCCTCATCATACTTGATGTATTTCGATGTGAATAATTAGTATGGATGGGCAATGTGTCAGCCATTGCCCTATGCTGATTTTCGATGGGTCGATGAGTTGTCGACATTCGATTTATGATCTATCGCGCTAGATTCACATACCGGTTACATTTTTGACGTTGACTTAGAGTACCCGGAATGTCTACACCGATGCACACACGGACTTACCGTTTTGTTCAACACATGGTAAACTACCTGGTGGACAATACGAAAAACTCCTTACAACCGTGCATAACAAGGAACGGTATGTTCTTTATTATCGCAATCTGCAGCAGTGTGTACGGCACGGTGTCAAAATCACAAAAATTCATAGAATACTCCAATTCTCCCAATCACCCTGGGTACGAACATATATCGAGCTGAACGCGCAGTTCCAAACACAAGCAAAGAATAATTTTGAAAAAAAAACTCTATAAATTGATGATCAATGCGGTGTTTGGGAAATCAATAGAAAATGTGCGCAGTCACGTAGACGTCAAGATTTTAACACGGTGGGAGGGCAGGTACGGTGCAGAGGCAATGATTGCAAAACCAAATTTTCATAGCCGGAGGGTTTTTTTTCAGAAAACCTTATTGTTGTCGAATTACCCAAACTCGAGGTGAAATTCAATAATATGTGGGTGTGCGCATAGTCGACATATCGAGGACATGCTTATATGACTTTCATCATGAGTACATGGTGCCTCTGTATAAAGAAAAATGTACAGTATTGTACACCGATACGGATAGTCTAATATACAACATTGAGTGTGAGGATGTGTATGACTACACGAAGCGTAATATCCATCGTTTCGATACGAGCGAGTACAGGGCGAGCAATGGGTATGATATACCGCTTGTCAACAAAAATGCTCCCGGACTTATGAAAGACGAAAATAATGGTCGGATAATGACGGAATTTGTCGGGCTTAGAGCAAAAATGTATGCAGCGCGAGTCGATGGTAAAGACGTTACGAAGAAAGTGAAGCGCGATAAGAGTAACATCGGATCGAGAAAGATTTCCTTCGAGGATTACACAAATGCTTATATGACCAGATCGAAATGACTGGTCAGCAAGCATGCATGCGATCGATGTTGCATGAAGTGTACACCACCAACGAGACAAAAATCACCTCACCACGACACCCTGCACACGTACCCGGTATCACAACGGTACATGAGCGCCCAGGCACAAGCTCCTCGAGAGACAGGAGAACACACTGCTTCGCGTCTATGTAAAAGTTCTCGGGGATGCCCCGAAAAGCCATAAGGGTATCGCACTTGCCCGTTGTGCGTATGAGTACACCGGTCGTTGATAAGTGACTAATTACGCGGCACACGAAAACCGTTTCGATCACGTCTATATGTACGGGATACATAATACTTTTTTTTAGAGAGAGAGAGAGAGAGAGAGAGAGAGAGAGAGAGAGAGAAGGACGGGCTCTGTTTCAAAGATGATGATGAACTGCAGATCGTACGCGGTGCAAAGAAGAAGAAAAACATCACAGAAGCGCAATAAACCTTGGAATGAACGATCGAACGAGCGCAACGAACGAACGAACGATCGAGCGAACGGGCGCAACGGGTTACCGAACGAAAGATCGAGCGAACGAACGAGCGAGCGCAACGAACGAACGAACGATCGAGCGAACGGGCGCAACGGGTTACCGAACGAAAGATCGAGCGAACGAACGAGCGAACGCATCTAACGAACGAACGTGCGATCGCATTGAACGATCGAACGAACCAACGAACGCAAGGTTCTTTTCCATGTCAAACAGCAGGGAGTGCGCAAAGAAATGTTGTTTTTCGATATATGGTTTCTTTAACGAACATAGAGCGTTTTGTCGTGAAAATCAACACCACTACTTTGGACTGAGGTGTTCGTTCGTTCGTAACAAACGAAAGATCAAACGAGGGTAATGAACGATGAAACGAACGATCGAACGAGCGCAACGAACGAACGATCGAAAGATCGAACGATCGAGTGAACGGAACGAACCAATGACCCAAAGAGAACACCGATTTTGATTTCGATTCCTTTAAGGTCGATTTTGATATTGTTTTTTACGATATTTTATTACGATAGCCGTTTTTTATTTCGTTTTTCATTTTTCAACTTTTCATTTCAACTTTTATTTTCGAAAAGAATATAGCTTGAGAACATTCATTTGAATTTTCATTTCAATGACGATTTCGATTTTTGAATTTTTATTTCGATGTCAATTTCTATATCTAGTTTTTTAATTCTATTTTGAATCCGTTTCATAAAAATGAACGAACGAACGCACCGAAGGATAGAACGGTCGCAACGAACGAATAAACGAATGAGTGAATGAACACAAGTTTCTTTTGCATATGAAAATGCAGTGATTGAACGAAGGAATTAGACAGCGAAAGATCGAACAAGCGTAATAAACGTTGGAACGAACGATCGAATGAGCGCTACGAACGAACGATCGAGCGAACGCAACGAACGCACGAGCGATTAAACGAACGATCGAGCGCACGAACGAACGATCGAACGGACGCGACGGGTTAACGAACGAAAGATCGAGCGAACGCATCGAACGAACGAACGTGTGAACGCATTGAACGATCGAACGAACCAACGAACACAAGGTTATTTTCCATATCTAACAGCAGTGATTACGCGAAGAATTTTATTTTCCATTGTTCGAGCACCGCGATAATTTATTCTCTGCGATGATGGTGAGGAAAGCAGTGACTGCGACTGTATGAAGAGTTGGTTCTCCAGTGAAGCGATTAACATTCGACTCGTCAAGCGCGAATGAACGATCAAACGAGCGCAACGAACGAACGACCGATCGAGCGAACGCAACGAACGAACGATCGAGCGAACGCAACGAACGAACGACCGATCGAGCGAACGCAACGAACGAACGATCGAGCGAACGCAACGAACGAACGATCGAGCGAACGCAACGAACGAACGAAAGATCGAGCGAACGTGTGAACGCATTGAACGATCGAACGAACCAACGAACACAAGGTTCTTTTACATATCAAACAGCAGAGATTACGCGAAGAATTTTATTTTCCATTGTTCGGGCACCGCGATAATTTAATCTCTGCGATGATGGTGAGGAAAGCAGTGACTGCGACTGTATGATGAGTCGGTTCTCCAGTGAAGCGATTAACATTCGACTCGTCAAGCGCGAATGAACGATCAAACGAGCGCAACGAACGAACGAACGATCGAGCGAACGGGCGCAACGGGTTAACGAACGAAAGAACGTGTGATGAAATGAACGTGCGAACGCATTGAACGATCAAACGAACCAACGACCGCAAGGTTCTTTTTCATGTCAAAGAGCATGGATTGCGCAAAGAAATTTTGTTTTTCGATATATGGTTTTTTCAACGAACATAGAGAGTTTTGTCCCGAAAATCAACACCACTACTTTGGACTGAGGTGTTCGTTCGTTCGTAACAAACGAAAGATCAAACGAGGGTAATGAACGATGAAACGAGCGATCTAACGAGCGCAACGAACGAACGATCGAGTGAACGGAACGAACGATCGAACGCGCGCAACGGGTTAACGAAAGATCGAGCGAACGCATCAAGCGAACGAACGTGTGAACGCATTGAACGATCGAACGAACCAACGAACACAAGGTTCTTTTACATATCAAACAGCAGGGATTACGCGAAGAATTTTTTTTTCGATGCATGGTTTTTCAACAAACATGTGTATCCCTGACAATCGATACCACTACTTAGGACTGCGGTGTTCGTTCGTTCATTCGTTCGTTCGATGGACCGGTTGATGCGTTCGTTCGTTCATTCGTTCGCTCGATCTTTCGTTGATCTTATGTAAAAGAACCTTGTGTTCGTTGGTTCGTTCGATCGTTCAATGCGTTCACACGTTCGTTCGCTTGATGCGTTCGCTCGATCTTTCGTTAACCCGTTGCGCGCGTTCGATCGTTCGTTCCGTTCACTCGATCGTTCGTTCGTTGCGCTCGTTAGATCGCTCGTTTCATCGTTCATTACCCTCGTTTGATCTTTCGTTTGTTACGAACGAACGAACACCTCAGTCCAAAGTAGTGGTGTTGATTTTCGGGACAAAACTCTCTATGTTCGTTGAAAAAACCATATATCGAAAAACAAAATTTCTTTGCGCAATCCATGCTCTTTGACATGAAAAAGAACCTTGCGGTCGTTGGTTCGTTTGATCGTTCAATGCGTTCGCACGTTCATTTCATCACACGTTCTTTCGTTCGTTAACCCGTTGCGCCCGTTCGCTCGATCGTTCGTTCGTTCGTTGCGCTCGTTTGATCGTTCATTCGCGCTTGACGAGTCGAATGTTAATCGCTTCACTGGAGAACCGACTCATCATACAGTCGCAGTCACTGCTTTCCTCACCATCATCGCAGAGATTAAATTATCGCGGTGCCCGAACAATGGAAAATAAAATTCTTCGCGTAATCTCTGCTGTTTGATATGTAAAAGAACCTTGTGTTCGTTGGTTCGTTCGATCGTTCAATGCGTTCACACGTTCGCTCGATCTTTCGTTCGTTCGTTGCGTTCGCTCGATCGGTCGTTCGTTCGTTGCGTTCGCTCGATCGTTCGTTCGTTGCGTTCGCTCGATCGGTCGTTCGTTCGTTGCGCTCGTTTGATCGTTCATTCGCGCTTGACGAGTCGAATGTTAATCGCTTCACTGGAGAACCAACTCTTCATACAGTCGCAGTCACTGCTTTCCTCACCATCATCGCAGAGAATAAATTATCGCGGTGCTCGAACAATGGAAAATAAAATTCTTCGCGTAATCACTGCTGTTAGATATGGAAAATAACCTTGTGTTCGTTGGTTCGTTCGATCGTTCAATGCGTTCACACGTTCGTTCGTTAACCCGTCGCGTCCGTTCGATCGTTCGTTCGTGCGCTCGATCGTTCGTTTAATCGCTCGTGCGTTCGTTGCGTTCGCTCGATCGTTCGTTCGTAGCGCTCATTCGATCGTTCGTTCCAACGTTTATTACGCTTGTTCGATCTTTCGCTGTCTAATTCCTTCGTTCAATCACTGCATTTTCATATGCAAAAGAAACTTGTGTTCATTCACTCATTCGTTTATTCGTTCGTTGCGACCGTTCTATCCTTCGGTGCGTTCGTTCGTTCATTTTTATGAAACGGATTCAAAATAGAATTAAAAAACTAGATATAGAAATTGACATCGAAATAAAAATTCAAAAATCGAAATCGTCATTGAAATGAAAATTCAAATGAATGTTCTCAAGCTATATTCTTTTCGAAAATAAAAGTTGAAATGAAAAGTTGAAAAATGAAAAACGAAATAAAAAACGGCTATCGTAATAAAATATCGTAAAAAACAATATCAAAATCGACCTTAAAGGAATCGAAATCAAAATCGGTGTTCTCTTTGGGTCATTGGTTCGTTCCGTTCACTCGATCGTTCGATCTTTCGATCGTTCGTTCGTTGCGCTCGTTCGATCGTTCGTTTCATCGTTCATTACCCTCGTTTGATCTTTCGTTTGTTACGAACGAACGAACACCTCAGTCCAAAGTAGTGGTGTTGATTTTCACGACAAAACGCTCTATGTTCGTTAAAGAAACCATATATCGAAAAACAACATTTCTTTGCGCACTCCCTGCTGTTTGACATGGAAAAGAACCTTGCGTTCGGTAACCCGTTGCGCCCGTTCGCTCGATCGTTCGTTCGTTCGTTGCGCTCGTTCGATCGTTCATTCCAAGGTTTATTGCGCTTCTGTGATGTTTTTCTTCTTCTTTGCACCGCGTACGATCTGCAGTTCATCATCATCTTTGAAACAGAGCCCGTCCTTCTCTCTCTCTCTCTCTCTCTCTCTCTCTCTCTCTCTCTCTCTCTCTCTCTAAAAAAAAGTATTATGTATCCCGTACATATAGACGTGATCGAAACGGTTTTCGTGTGCCGCGTAATTAGTCACTTATCAACGACCGGTGTACTCATACGCACAACGGGCAAGTGCGATACCCTTATGGCTTTTCGGGGCATCCCCGAGAACTTTTACATAGACGCGAAGCAGTGTGTTCTCCTGTCTCTCGAGGAGCTTGTGCCTGGGCGCTCATGTACCGTTGTGATACCGGGTACGTGTGCAGGGTGTCGTGGTGAGGTGATTTTTGTCTCGTTGGTGGTGTACACTTCATGCAACATCGATCGCATGCATGCTTGCTGACCAGTCATTTCGATCTGGTCATATAAGCATTTGTGTAATCCTCGAAGGAAATCTTTCTCGATCCGATGTTACTCTTATCGCGCTTCACTTTCTTCGTAACGTCTTTACCATCGACTCGCGCTGCATACATTTTTGCTCTAAGCCCGACAAATTCCGTCATTATCCGACCATTATTTTCGTCTTTCATAAGTCCGGGAGCATTTTTGTTGACAAGCGGTATATCATACCCATTGCTCGCCCTGTACTCGCTCGTATCGAAACGATGGATATTACGCTTCGTGTAGTCATACACATCCTCACACTCAATGTTGTATATTAGACTATCCGTATCGGTGTACAATACTGTACATTTTTCTTTATACAGAGGCACCATGTACTCATGATGAAAGTCATATAAGCATGTCCTCGATATGTCGACTATGCGCACACCCACATATTATTGAATTTCACCTCGAGTTTGGGTAATTCGACAACAATAAGGTTTTCTGAAAAAAAACCCTCCGGCTATGAAAATTTGGTTTTGCAATCATTGCCTCTGCACCGTACCTGCCCTCCCACCGTGTTAAAATCTTGACGTCTACGTGACTGCGCACATTTTCTATTGATTTCCCAAACACCGCATTGATCATCAATTTATAGAGTTTTTTTTTCAAAATTATTCTTTGCTTGTGTTTGGAACTGCGCGTTCAGCTCGATATATGTTCGTACCCAGGGTGATTGGGAGAATTGGAGTATTCTATGAATTTTTGTGATTTTGACACCGTGCCGTACACACTGCTGCAGATTGCGATAATAAAGAACATACCGTTCCTTGTTATGCACGGTTGTAAGGAGTTTTTCGTATTGTCCACCAGGTAGTTTACCATGTGTTGAACAAAACGGTAAGTCCGTGTGTGCATCGGTGTAGACATTCCGGGTACTCTAAGTCAACGTCAAAAATGTAACCGGTATGTGAATCTAGCGCGATAGATCATAAATCGAATGTCGACAACTCATCGACCCATCGAAAATCAGCATAGGGCAATGGCTGACACATTGCCCATCCATACTAATTATTCACATCGAAATACATCAAGTATGATGAGGACCATGATGGATCGAATGATTCCTTCTATTTGTTATTGGCGCGCGCATACCTGTTTGAGCACCGACTCAGGCCACCGCGTATACCCCGTTCAACAAATAATACCTCGTCAATGTCGGTGAACAATTCGAAATTAACGCATGTATGTTTCAACATTGCATCCCATGTATAGCCGGGGAGAGTATAGTAATAAGCGGGGTCGAGCCTGTAACTCTCCATACAGCTATTGCGAAAGTTCTCAAAAACGTCAGCCAGCAACAAAACTTCGGTCTCCAAATACAAGTCATTATATTCACCTAACGTTTGAATAGAAAACCGTTTCCATACATTCTTGGCGTGAGTGTATTCGTTCTCACTTACAATGTCACCAGTCAAAGTACTGTAGAATGCGTCTCGTGGTGGTAGGTGATAGTCTTTCAATCTGTTTACACTATCGATATATTCATTGGGGAAGACGCCCTTTCAAGTTAATACGATGAAACTATCGCTCGTTATGTCACGAAATTGCGAACGTACAATTTTTAGTTTGTCCATTGTCAAAAATGAGGCCACTTCATCCAGACTTGCATTGAGAAATTTGTATGCATCGACGAAGCGTAATTGAATCGAATGTGACTTGTCTGCCGTTCGAAATGTTTTTGTAAAAGAAATGTATTCCTCTTTAGTTATGGGTAGCATAGTGGTTTTTCCCTCGAATGCTGTGGCTAGTTCCTCGATGATGAGCTGTGCACCATAGCCGGACAAATTATGAAAAAATACGGGAATGAAAAAATACCGCTGGTAATTGAAATTGCAGTTAGAATGGGCGGGACCTCTATAACGTCCGGTCAAAAGGCAATGATAACGAACTCGTATGTCGTCTTCGGCAAATGGTTTTTGACATATATGGCACTGAGCAGCGCTTCGAAATTTTGCCCGCTCATCCGGAGTTAGAAGTATCACGGGAACAGTATCCGATAGGATATCGTTGATGCGCAAAGCTAAATTTTTAAGGTTCTCAACAAACCATGGGATGCGATTGGCATCGCGCAGCGAGTAGAATCCCGATAACGAATGGTCATACGAGCAATGCACGTTGTACGCTACGCTAAACACTTCGTGCTGTTGCTGTATATTTTTGTTGTCAACATTTGCCAAAACGCACTCGAGATCCGCATAAATCACAAATGGAAGTCGCTCTTTTCGTTGAAAGTTTTCGTACGCTAGCCATTTGTCCGTTTCCGCCGTTGTCCGAGCCGGGATAAATGTTTTATCCATACAAAGTGTCCCACGCTGTGGTCCGACGAATCCTCCACGTACAATAAATTGAAGTGATTAACCAGTTTTTGGGCGCATATTCGAATTGAGACGATGCCTTTCTTTTTCATTGTAAATACATTAAACATTATTTTGCGATTCAAATTTCGTTATTTGATTGAGAGTCATTGGAAAAGCAATTCCGTGAGGCTGCAGTGCAGTTGAATAGTGTGGATATGAAGTTACTCGATGCACGTTTGTTTACACTGGATAAAGAGCAGCCACCATTGCCCACGCGAAACATGCGTTATCCTTTGACTTTACATTTACCACCGCTTCCTTCAGGATTATTCCCCGCGACAAAACCCTTTGACATCCGGCATGCATTGGATTGTAGTTGTTGATATTTAACGTTATGTCCAGTATCCGCGACAATCTCCATCCGCTATTTTGAAAATATTCGAGAGATACCAGAGTAGGTTCGACAACTCGTTGTGTATACCACCCACGTAAATTGCAAGTGGTAAAAAGTTCAAAGTTTTTCGTGTTGATACTTTTATTTGCGCGTTTGTCACCTGCCTCAAATTCACCATTGAAAACTGTATTCACTTTTACACATAATTGTTTGCTGGTAATGTCTTGCACATGTGAAAGCATCATATCACATGCGTCTTCGAGAATATGACGAGGTTCAATATGGTTGTAATTGACGACGCAGCCAGTCAGGGCACGATTTTCGAACGCCGTATCAATCTCTCGCCAGATCAAACCACGACCACTGTTCCCGCACCCGCATGTAAAATCGTCTGCGTAGAATATTCTTCAAACCTTCTAAGAGAGCGATTTCTGCTACCAACGATTGCGGATTTCCGAGTGATAATCGTGGTCGATTAATTCGGCTTTTCGTTTCCAACAACTCCATACACTGATCACATTGTTGCTCCCATACTATATACTCTTCCACGGAATTTATAAGTGCGGCTTGATCGCGCAGATTTTATTCAAATTGTGGAATTTTCTCAGCCATTTTCACGTAAGTTCACAACGGAAGTTCCAAGAGGTGATGTCGGCAAAACTGACTGCTCGATTCGTAGTGTGAAGCCTGCGGTGGTAGATGTACTTTGCATTCGGGAATCTTTTTCCCATATTTTTTCTCTATCTTAGGAGTGCACTATAGTTCCACACTAGTGTTCTTATATTGTAATACTATAAGAATAGTGGGAAGGCATGGAAACGAAATGAACCAGTTAAAAGGGAGTATAACCGTGAAAGATCGGGGGGTTTTTACACAAAAAATCGTGCGGCGGCATCCACGCATTATTGAGTACTTTGCATATATCTCGCATATTTTGCATATATCATACCTCGGTGTTACCTGTGGAAATGAAAACAAAACCCGGATGTAGTGACATTTTGGAAGAGCGCGCCTCTTTGTTACTACAGCTGCATAAAATAAGTTCTATGGGTGAGGACTTTATTTCACATTTCTTCTTCATTTTTTTTTCAAGTAGGTGTGATAGACGCCGACTTTCACACCTGCATGTGCACACACACACGCACACACACACACACACACACACACACACACACACACACACACACACACACACACACGCACGCACGCACAGTATGTATGAACGGACAAAATGTTAAATAAAAACTTCGATACATGTATTCACGTAAATCATTGCGTTTTTTCTTTACCCGAAGCTCCCTATCCCCACGGTGTAAGACCTTCCTCCCCCATACGATCCGCGCGGCGGAGCCCCCCACCCGCTTGCTCTAGCGATAAACAGGTCCTCAATATATGCCGAAGACACTACCTGTCGGTCTATTCAGAAAAGCAGCTCGAAACCACCCCCACTTAGCCACGAGCTCCCGAAAAAGAGCCCAATCCCCCCACCCCTCCGACACCGCTGACTCCCCCCACCACTAATTCCCCATACGTGCCACAGCGACGCAACCGTGACCGCCAGACACCCCCACCACGCGCCGCCACGGGATACCCACTACACCACACCTGTGACGTCATCGTCGTCTCCCTATGTGCACACCCCACACCTTTTGCAATGCACAAACTCTAAACACCTGAAAAATATAGCTATTCTCCATTTCCCCACTCTCTCTCACTTAACGAACCACTGTTCACGTGGAAAATATGACCATCCGCCTCCACACCCTAACCTCGCTTTCCCAGCTTTACATTACACTGCGCTACACATAATCAGCATATTGCTCCATTCACCCTACACAACAGAGTCATTCCTTGAAACCAAGGGAATCACCTACCACCCATAGAGAGAGAAAGCGCCACTACAATACCTATGACGTCGAACGCATCTATTCATTGTCTTATTCACCGCTACGAATAAGCACTATACCTATATAGCAACACCACCCGCACCACGAGCTCCCGAAAAAGGGCCCAATCCCCCCACCCCTCCGACACCGCTGACTCCCCCCACCACTAATTCCCCATACGTGCCACAGACGCAACCGCGACCGCCAGACACCCCCACCACGCGCCGCCACGGGATACCCACTACACCACACCTGTGACGTCATCGTCGTCTCCCTATGTGTGTATGCATCTACTAATATATGCATTATTGAATACATACGAAAATCAAATTCTTGAATCAAAGTATTTATTTTGCTTTTACAATATCAACGTTCAAATCTACTGTTCACATTCCATTATGTAAAAGTGAAACACCCTTAAAGCGGGATATATGTCTATTATGTAGAATAATTTCCAGAAGTATCAAAGCGAAATTCGAAAAACTTTAAACGTTATAGCTCGTCAACGTTGTGCCTTAGCACGTTTAAAGTTTTTCGAATTTCGACTTTTTCGAGCCGCTCACGGCTCGGATTCGGAGCGAGCGTAAGTAGTATAGCTATGAGAGTTCTAATTCAGGTCCTCTAAGAAGGGTGCGGGGCGGGGGGTTCACGCGGAGTGGGGTATGACGTCACGCGGGACGGTGGACTCGGCGGAGCGGCTGACGTCACGCGGGGAGGGGGAAATCGTTGGAGCGGCGGAGGGGGGTATATATCGATTATCGATTAATTGATTATTGATTATTGATCTTTATATATTTAAAATTTATTGTTGATTTATTTTTTTCTTATATTGTTTACTTCATGGATTTTTTTATTTAGCGACTCTCGCCAGAGAGCCAAGTTGGTTGACCCGTGTCGCTGAGAGAAGGGATCGGATTACACATATGCATGAGAGAGAGAGAGAGAGCGAGAATGTGAGATAGAGCATGTGAATAGAGATATACATTTAACTTTAGACATTCAACGACTAAAGCGGTTGGGTTTTTTGGGTGGAATCCCAAACAAACCCACGAACGTCTTCGAACATCTATTGAACGTCGTCGAACAACTATTGAACGCTTTCGAACGTCTCTTGAATGTCTCCGAACGTCTCACGAACGTCTCCGAACGTGTCATGAACGTCTCACGAACGTCTCTCGAACATCTCCAAACGGCTCGTGAACGTCTCACGAACGTCTCCGAACGTCTCACGAACGTCTCATGAACGTCTCTTGAACGTCTCATGAACGTCTCATGAACGTCTCTTGAACGTCTCATGAACGTCTCACGAACGTCTCCGAACGTCTCCGAACGTCTCACGAACGGATCACGAACGTTTCATGAACGTCTCACGAACGTCTCACGAACGTTTTCGAACGTCTCACAAACGTCTCACGGACGTCTCCGAACGTATCATGAACGTCTCACGAACGTCTCTTGAACGTTCGAGAGCAATATTTATACAACTGTGTAATCTCATAACAGATAATGTAACAAAGAAAAGGGCGGGGAGAATAAAAAAATCACATAATGTCACATTTCGTTTATTTGCATGAATCTTTATGATTCATCCACCGATTAAACATTTTGAATACATTTTGTAATGCACACTTTTTTGCATGCTTTCTCATCGTAGAGTATAGCTTACGCCTAATTTACTTAAGGTATCCATATCGCCAGAGTAAACGTCCAACGTTTGAATAACTAGATCATTTCTCATATTTAATATATCAGCTAACCATTCTCGGTTTCATGGCCGTCAACATATACGATAGGATACATATCGTCTTCCGTTGGCCCCACAACTGCAGCCGGTATTAAACCTTGAGCCATGCTATATGGAACGTTTCCATAGGCCCAGTTTAGACCATGGTGATTCCGAATCAGCCATGACGCTTCGTATTTCTCAGATTTTGTGAGAAGTCTCCATGGCATGATACTCGCGAAAATGTAATGAGAGAGTACACATCCCGCTCTCAGAATCGCTACTTCCTTCACGACAAAGATTCTCCCAACAATGAACCCTTGTAGATCGACAAATGTAGGTGCAGACATAACGAAGACGTATTGGCTCGATGAAGTCGATAGCAAGATCAATTGATGATTGACGTCAATATTGAAGAAACTCGTCTTTAAATTATTTGTTCATTGAACGGGGGTTAATTGCTGATCTATACAATTTTACGAACCATGTTTGTCAATGGACACTATTCAGCAACGCGATCGTGCAAGATCAAACAATAGGCAGTAGTATTTGGTGGCAAATCTTCGTTTCATTCAAACTCTATTCGCACATCCACGATAGCATTTTTCACAGACTTGTTCTGTGAAGGTGACTTGATCTGGCGCGAGCAATCGATAACCGTGATGGCCGTTATATTGAAACTTTGCGATAGTGAGCAAAGAATTATCACTATTACAGCCGTAATAAGATTTACGAAATAGAGAGTACATATAGAACAAAAGGGCGAATCAGTTTTTGTCAAAGTCCAAATTCAAATCATCGTAAGGATAGGATTACGAGTTGAGATAAAGTTTAACATTGGCTAGTTTGCAGGCGTCGAATAATGTAATGTCCTTTGCCATAGAATTTATTTTGCCAGTCTGCAGCGCAAATATTACATATCTTGGTTTCTCTAGCTGGGAGGCAGCTTTTACAGTCCATGAATGTTTCGTCGTGCTTTGAAGCAGTGGATACTCGTATAGATCCCAAGAGCGAAAGCTCATATTCAAGTATCGCCCACTTTCCAATGTTCGAAGTAATGACAATTTAGTTATCTCATTTAATATGACGTGAGGCATACGCCATTGTATCTTGAGCAATTCAACTTTTGCCTCTACTAATGGATGCTGACCGAATACGCAATTGTTATCATTGCGTGAACGTATCAGAATTAGCTCATGACGAGCACTGATAACAACGCGCTTGTAATCTTCGCAGAATCCTAGCAATATGTTGAGAGGTAGACAAAAATTGAAGTATGTTCCCCCATTATTATGTGTTACATCCCACGCAGCATTTTTCAAAGCATGACTCCACTTAGCACTTAGAGAGATGTAGTTTTTAATCGTGGTTGTTATTCCAACGTTTCGATTGCGATCAATCTCCACACTATCGAGCTCATAACGAACTTCATCGGGAGGGGGAAGCCGCTGTCGACGAGTGTTTTGTGGGGGCGGGGGTCAGGTAGTGGTGAGTGAACGTTGAAAACCGATAAATCTCCTAATTTATCATAGACATAAAAAAAGATTAGAATCGATGCAATGTTTTCCTTTCTACACTGTTTAGTCTGTGTGAAAATAAAACTAACACACACGATGTGTACGTGTAATGGGCATACATGGGTAGGAAAATTTCTGTAATTTGAAGCGACACATGAAGGGGACGGCTTTTCAAAGCTGTTTATTTATGTGATGCAGGTGTGATGCGCTTGGTTTCGTTTCCGAAATCTTGAAAATGTTTGTATGCGTGTCTACTCCTGTCACGACTCTCGCCGACACCCGAGACAGGTCCTGACAAGTCGGGATTTCTTAGAAAAACTATAAACTTTAGAGATCTATCGTCAAAGGGTTTTTGACCCCAGATGGGCCACCGGAGCACAGCTGCACTCGCGAAAAAAAATGTTTCGATGTATCGAGGACTCGTTTTCATTTCGAAATATAACGTCGAGATGTTCAGATGTGCGAGTATGTACGCAGTGCATCTGGCCAAGCACCCCCTGGACTTGACCAAACACGAGCTCGAACAGGTTCCAAAAGTCTTGCTCCTAAAATATTGGGGTGAATATGTTGGCTTATTGTGGGATCGTTTGTCAGAACATCATCGGAACGATAGTGAACTGATATCATATCTTCCATGCATGGAGCATTATAATACACCACAGATGAAAGATCACATCGGTGCCCCCCCCCCCCCCCCCCCCCCCCGCCTCAACGTTGGGAATGTGAAAAATGCTGTGGAAATTCTCCACGTACGGGATTCTTCAAACGTGTTTGAACCCGTTTTTGGGAGTGTGAAAAAATGTCGGGTAAATTCTCCACGTACGAGGTTCTTCGAAAGTGTTTGAACCTGTTTTTCATGATTGGAAAAGTAGGAAGAAGTTTGTAAATTTAAGTGGGAGGGTTATGAGGGAGCTTATAATTTCGTAGTCCAAGCTCAGACTACAGTATTCCATCGCGACATCAACATCTTTCCAAAAAGAACTTTGAAAGTGCGGGGAAAATGGATCTCTCAAGTACCAACAAAGTCAGCGTGATGGCGGAATTCCTTCCAACGAAGAAGCTGTGAGAACTCCGCGTTCACTCGGATCATCGAATCTCTGACATGAGGGCGGTACCAACCAAGTTTGGGAAACGCTACATCGCGGACATCGCGGATGAGTTCGCGGTCTTCTTACCAGCGCGACTTGTGAAGGCCTTCGATGAAGATTTGGAAATGTTCGAGCGAATGCGGCAAGCGGTACGTGATCATAATCTCTGAATGACATACAAAGGTGGAAAATACAACAGCATAAACTTTTTCTACGTCTGAGCACGCACATAGTGGAAAAGACGAAATTCGTTGGAACACCATCGTCGACCGACTGCCTGCATCATCGAGAGTATGCTGCAACTGGCGCGTAATAGTCAACTCTACATGCAGTTGTGGAAAATACAACAGCGTCAAGTTCCATCGTCTTTGAGGATGGTGGAAAACAGCAAATTCGTTGGTGCAGCATCGTTGAGTGGAACAGCCGTCCGGATAACAGACGTCTCAACACCGTTTTCGACATTTTAAGTGTTTGACTATGTAAAAATGTATTTAAAAAAACTATTTTACCGAAATGTATGAGAATTAGAAAGGCAAAGCAATTTTCGTCGTAGAGTAAATGAAGAATACAAATGGTATATATTTCCATCGAAATGTTATTTATTCATTTAAAAAAAATCCCTCGCTTACACAACGCTTCGTATACACTCAACCAGCTTTTCAGCGATTTTACATTATCATGGGCGCAGTTGTATTTCGTGTTGAAGGAATGATGGGGGCATTTGGAGTTTGTGATTTTCGGCAACTTCTGCAGCGATGGACAGTCCAGAGTCTCCAAGTTGATGAAGTTTGTCGCAGGATCCGTGAATATTGATAGCCATGCGCATTTCTCGAATCCCTTCGCATAGATGGTAGGGGCTCCTTGCAAGATTTCTCGAATTGTCTTTCTAGCTGCCTCGTAAGGTATACCGCTGTGTTCCCATCGGATTCCATGGAAATTGCGTTCCAACCACTTTTTTGTCATTTTATACTTGGCCGGTAAAGAGTCCCATGCAAATGGTGCGTCGAAGGCGAGCGTCAGCGGTTCAGCATCCTTGTCGTGGAGTTTGATGATGGACATCTCCTTTAGGACAAATTTGTTGATGGGTCTCTTGAAGCCCTGTACATCGACGATAAGCTCCATGTTGACTGACGTGCACTTCTATTGCACGTACTAGAGAGCCATTCTATTTTATGCAATACGAGTTTGTAGTCTTCGGGAGCTGTTTGTACAATGGCATGCTCCTCGGGTTTGCCGAAGATTATCGGAAAATTGTCGTAAATGCCAAGCACGAGTTGATTCTCACGAGATCAACGACCCACGACAATGCCATTGTACAAACAGCTCCCGAAGACTACAAACTCGTATTGCATAAAATAGAATGGCTCGTACCGTATGTAACAGTCTCGAATCACCGAAAAATTCAGCTGTAAAAGTTTCTCGCCAAAGACGCACCAATCTCCATGAGTTTCCAAACATGGGAACTGTGTGAATATCCATTGCTGTCTGTCACCTCTAAGCACGTGTGGTCTGTGAAAACCTCGAATCAGCTGGAGAAGCCACGTTATATCATACTCGCGCTGCAGATGGGACGGAAAAATAAGAAACAGCAAAATGCGAGCCACTTTGATCATTGTAACCTGAGCGAAGTTAAACTTTACCTCAACTCACAATGTTATCCATATGGAAATTTGAATTTGAACATTGATCAAAATCAATATGCTCTACTCTACGAGATGTATGCAAACTTTCAATCGACCTATTACAACAAAGAGGCCGAACCATGGTTCAGCAGGATTGAATTTTTAGAAAAAGCCCCCCCTCGTTGTCATTGACTGCTCAAAGCAAAACGATTCTCTCAAGTCCGGCCCTGTTGACGTGCGCCTTAAGTTCGAATTGCAAAATAATATTCCGCCACAAACTTCAGCATACTGCATGATCCTCCATGATCGTATTGTCGAGTACAATCCAATCAGCGGTGGGGTTAAAAAATTGGTATAAAATCATGCCGATAATTCGCGTCCACGTCAGTCAACATGGAGCTTATCGTCGATGTACAGGGCTTCAAGAGACCCATCAACAAATTTGTTCTAAAGGAGATGTCCATCATCAAACTCCACGACAAGGATGCTAAACCGCTGACGCTCGCCTTCAACGCACTATTTGCATGGGACTCTTTACCGGCCAAGTATAAAATGACAAAAAAGTGGTTGGAACGCAATTTCTATGGAATCCGATGGGAACACAGCGGTATACCTTACGAGGCAGCTAGAAAGACAATTCGAGAAATCTTGCAAGGAGCCCCTACCATCTATGCGAAGGGATTCGAGAAATGCGCATGGCTATCAAGATTCACGGATCCTGCGACAAACGTCATCGACTTGGAGACTCTGGACTGTCCATCGCTGCAGAAGTTGCCGAAAATCACAAACTCGAAATGCCCCCATCATTCCTTCAACACGAAATACAACTGCGCCCATGATAATGTAAAATCGCTGAAAAGCTGGTTGAGTGTATACGAAGCGTTGTGTGAGCGAGGGATTTTTTTTTAAATGAATAAAAAACATTTCGATGAAAATATATACCATTCGTATTCTTCATTTACTCTAC
Source organism: Ophion ellenae (assembly GCA_963210295.1). Taxonomy (NCBI): domain Eukaryota; kingdom Metazoa; phylum Arthropoda; class Insecta; order Hymenoptera; family Ichneumonidae; genus Ophion; species Ophion ellenae. Next base: position 27,300,362 of record OY723387.1, read on the forward strand.
GACGAAAATTGCTTTGTCTTTCTCCTTCGCATACATTTCGGTAAAACAGTTCTTTTAATACAATTTTACATAGTCAAACACTTAAAATGTCGAAAACGGTGTTGAGACGTCTGTGATCCGGACGGCTGTTCCACTCAACAATGCTGCACCAGCGAATTTGCTCTTTTCCACCATACTAAAAGACGATGGAACTTGACGCTGTTGTATTTTCCACAACTGCATATAGAGTTGACTATTACGCGCCAGTTGCAGCATACTCTCGATAATGCAGACAGTCGGTCGACGATGGTGTTCCAACGAATTTCGGCTTTTCCACTATGTGCGTGCTAGGACTTAGAAAAAGTTTATGCTGTTGTATTTTCCACCTTTGTATGTCATCCAGAGATTATGATCACGTGCCGCTTGCCGCATTCGCTCGAACATTTCCAAATCTTCATCGAAGGCCTTCACAAGTCGCGCTGGTAAGAAGACAGCGAACTCATCCGCGATGTAGCGTTTCCCAAACTTGGTTTGTACCGCCCTCATGTCAGAGATTCGATGATCCGAGTGAACGCGGAGTTCTCACAGCTTCTTCGTTGGAAGGAATTCCGCCATCACGCTGACTTTGTTGATACTTGAGAGATCCATTTTCCCCGCACATTCAAAGTTCTTTTTGAAGAGATATTGATGTTGCGATGCACTTAAATTTTCAAATTTCTTCCTACTTTTCCAATCATGAAAAACAGGTTCAAACACTTTCGAAGAACCTCGTACGTGGAGAATTTCCCCGACATTTTTTCACATTCCCAAAAAACGGGTTCAAACACGTTTGAAGAACCCCGTACGTGGAGAATTTCCACAGCATTTTTCACATTCCCAACGTTGAGGCGGGGGGGCCATCGATGTGATCTTTCATCTGTGGTGTATTATAATGCTCCATGCATGGAAGATATGATATCAGTTCACTATCGTTCCGATGATGTTCTAGCAAACGATCCCACAATAAGCCAACATATTCACCCCAATATTTTAGGAGCAAGACCTTTAGAACCTGTTCGAGCTCGTTTTTGGTCAAGTCCAAGGGGTGCTTGGCCGGATGCACTGCGTACATACTCGCACATCTGAACATCTCGACGTTATATTTTGACATGAAAACGAGTCCTCGATACATCGAAACATTTTTTTCCCGAATGCAGTTGTGCTCCGGTGGCCCATCTGGGGTCAAAAACCCTTTGACAATAGATCTTTAAAGTTGATAGTTTTTCTAAGAAATCCCGACTTGTCAGGACCTGTCTCCCGTGTCGGCGAGAGTCGTGACAGGAGTGGACACGCATACAAACATTTTCAAGATTTCGGAAACGAAACCAAGCGCATCACACCTGCATCACATAAATAAACGGCTTTGAAAAGCCGTCCCCTTCATGTATCGCTTCAAATTAACGAAATTTTCCTACCCATATATGGCCATTACACGTACACATCGTGTGTGTTAGTTTTATTTTCACACAGGCTAAATAGTGTAGAAAGAAAAACATTGCATCGATGCTAATCTTATTTTATGTCTATGATAAATTGGGAGATTTATCGATTTTCAACGTTCACTCACCACTACCTGACCCCCGCCCCCACAAAACACCCGTCGACAGCGGCTTCCCCCTCCCGATGAAGTTCGTTATGAGCTCGATAGTGTGGAGATTGATCGCAATCGAAACGTTGGAATAACAACCACGATTAAAAACTACATCTCTCTAAGTCCTGAGAGGAGTCATGCTTTGAAAAATGCTGCGTGGGATGTAACACATAATAATGGGGGAACATACTTCAATTTTTGTCTACCTCTCAACATATTGCTAGGATTCTGCGAAGATTACAAGCGCGTTGTCATCAATGCTCGTCATGAGCTAATTCTGATACGTTCACGCAATGATAACAATTGCGTATTCGGTCAGCATCCATTAATAGAGGCAGAAGTTGAATTGCTCAAGATACAATGGCGTATGCCTCACGTAATTTTAAACGAGATAACTAAATTGTCATTACTTCGAACATTGGAAAGTGGGCGATACTTGAATATGAGCTTTCGCTCTTGGGATCTATACGAGTATCCACTGCTTCAAAGCACGACGAAACATTCATGGACTGTAAAAGCTGCCTCCCAGCTAGAGAAACCAAGATATGTAATATTTGCGCTGCAGACCGGCAAAAAAATTATATGGCAAAGGACATTACATTATTCGACGACTGCAAACTCCCCAATGTTAAACTTTATCTTAACTCGGAATCCTATCCTTACGATGATTTGAATTTGGACTTTGACAAAAACAGATTCGCCATTTTGTTCAATATGTACTCTCGATTTCGTAAATCTTATTACGGCTATCTTATTATGTCCATTGACAAACATGGTTCGTAAAATTGTATAGATCAGCAATTAATCCCCGTTCAATGAATAAATAATTTAAAGACGCGTTTCTTCAATATTGACGTCAATCATCAATTGATCTTGGTGTCGACTTGATCGATCCAATACATCTTCGTTTTGTCTGTACCTACATGTGTCGATCTACAAGGGTTCATTGTTGGGAGAAACTCTGTCGTGAAGGAAGTAGCGATTCTGAGAGCGGGATGTGTACTCTCTTATTACATTTTCGCGAGTATCATACCATGGAGACTTCTCACAAAATCTGAGAGATACGAAGCGTCATGGCTGATTCGGAATCACCATGGTCTAAAGTGGGCCTATGGAAACGTTCCGTATAGCATGGCTCAAGGTTTAATAACGGCTGCAGTTGTGGGCCCAACGGAAGACGATATATATCCTATCGTATATGTTGACGGCCATGAAAAACGAGAATGGTTAGCTGATATATTAAATATGAAAAATGATCTAGTTATTCAAACGTTGGACGTGGACTTTGGCGATATGGATACCTTAAGTAAATTAGGTGTAAGCTATACTCTACGATGCGAAGAGCATGAAAACAATTGTGCATTACAAAATGTATGTAAAATGTTTAATTGTTGGACGAATCATAAAGATTCATGCAAATAAACGAAATGTGACAATATGTGATTTTTTTATTCTCCTCACCCCTTTCTTTGTTACATTATCTGTTATGAGATTACACAGTTGTATAAAATATTGCTCTCGAACGTTCAACAGACGTTCGTGAGACGTTCGGAGACGTTCATGAGACGTTCGAAGACGCTCGGAGACGTTCGTGAGACATTCGGAGACGTTCGTGAGAAGTTCATGAGACGTTCGTGAGAAGTTCATGAGACGTTCGTGAGACGTTCGGAGACGTTCAAGAGACGTTCGCAGACGTTCGTGAGACGTTCGTGAGACGTTCGGAGACGTTCGTGAGACGTTCACGAGACGTTTGGAGATGTTCGACAGACGTTCGTGAGACGTTCATGACACGTTCGGAGACGTTCGTGAGACGTTCGGAGACATTCAAGAGACGTTCGAAAGCGTTCAATAGTTGTTCGAAGACGTTCAATAGATGTTCGAAGACGTTCGTGGGTTTGTTTGGGATTCCACCCAAAAAACCCAACCGCTTTAGTCGTTGAATGTCTAAAGTTAAATGTATATCTCGCTCTATCTCACATGCATGCGATGCGGTCGCTCCATCTCACATTCTTGCTCTCTCTCTCTCATGCATACGTGTAATCCGATCCCTTCTCTCAGCGACACGGGTTAACCAACTTGGCTCTCTGGCGAGAGTCGCTAGATAATAAAATCCATGAAGTAAACAATATAAGACAAAAATAAATCAACAATAAATTTTAAATATATAAAGATCAATAATCGATATATGCCCCCCTCCTCCGCTCCAACGATTTTCCCCTCCCCGCGTAATGTCAGCCGCTCCACCGAGTCCCGTTGACGGAGACGTCCCGTGACGTTATACCCCTCCCCGCGTGAACCCCCCGCCCCGCAACCCCCTCAGAGGACCTGAGTTCGAACTCTCATAGCTATACTCAAACCATTTTTCCCGTAACTGCATTTTCGAAATTGGTATGCAGGATTACTCAAAAACTATAAAGCCGATTGAGTTGAAACTTCGTAGGAATATTGATGATATTTCTACCTTCTACTCGACGAGAATTTTTTTCGAAACATTATTTGAAAAACGACTTTTTCAATGTTATTTTTACAGAAATTTAGCGTGAAATGTTTATTTTTTTGTAAATGCGTGCCCTTCTCTTGAATTTGATTTCTCTTGAATTTGATTTCTCTTCATTTGAATTACTGTCAAATAGAATCTATACATGTTTCAACTGAATTTTTTTAAAATATTTTTGAAAATCAAAGTTTACGGAAGCTAGACTGCACGCCGATTCACAACTACCCTTTGATGATAAATTAATTTAAAAAAAATTGTTTTGTGTACTTAAATATACTATTAAAGAATACCTACAGTTTGATAGATGTAAAATAATTATTCCTTAGTTTAAAAAAACGCTCAAAATTAGTTAACTTTTTCCCGTCTAAATGTATATCCCGCCTTAATGGCCGAATAAAGACATGAAAAAAAATCGTAATAACGCGGGAGGATTTGCAGTATCCGACGCGAAATAGCTTCCCATGACAGTCGGCGACTTCCCCCGACAGTGCCCAACATCTTTTCCGATTGATCTGTCAGCTTTGGCAATAGCGTGGGATTTCGTATGGTCCCTGGTGCAGTCGACATGTATTGTGACAGGTGGGACGTTTTGAGTTTCTTATGCTATCCTTTTTTCGCAACCGTACTCGTAGCTGGTTGTTTCACAACCTGAAAAAGTATGATAAATTATTAAAGCAGTATAAAAACATTTGGCTGTCTGCACTTTGATATAGTAAACCGAGAAATTCGTTGGGATGAGAATCGCTATTCGAACTGATCAGAAAATCTCCAAAGCACTGAATAAAAAGTTTTCTGCACAGCAATTAGTAAATGTAGCGAGGAGAATCTTTGTACCCAAGAGAAACTTTCAATTTGTAGTGATTAGAACATTTTCCCCGAACGAGGAATCTCCTTTACAGAACAGTGTGCTCCTCGAGCAGATCCCGAACCGGAATCTCTGAACAGAAAACTTTCTTGGCACCGCACAGAAAAATAGGTCTGCATAGAATAAAAAATTTCATCGCAAAGAAAAATTCGTCCGCAAAGAATAAAGAATTTTTTTTGCTCCGAATAAGAAATTTCTCTCACTTTGAACAGACAATTTTCTTTGCCCTCGACAGAAAAATTTGTCCGCTCAGAATAAAGAATTTGCTTTGCCCCGTACAAGCAATTTTCTTCACTCCGAACAGAAAACTCTCTTCGTACTAGACAGAAAACTTGTTCCGCGCAGAATAAAGAGTTTGCTTTGCCCCGAACAAGAAATTTCTCTCACTCCGTACAGGCAATTTTCTTTGCCCTCGACGAAAAAATTTGTCCGCACAGAAAAAAAAATTCCTTTGCTCTGTACAAGCACTTTTTTCACTCCGAACGGAAAACTTTCTTCGCACTGGACAGAAAACTTGGTCCGCACAGAATAAAGAATTTGCTTTGCCCCGTACAAGCAATTTTCTTCACTCCGAACAAACAATATTCTTCTCACTGAACAGAAAAATTGGTCCGCACAGAATAAAGAATTTTTTGTGCCTCGAACACGAAATTTCTCTCACTCCGAACAGACGATTTCTTTGCCCCGAACAAGAAATTTCTCTTACTCGGAACAGATAATTTTCTTTGCCCTCGACGGAAAAAAAAATTCCTTTGCCCCGTACAAGCAATTTCCTCCATTCCGGAGAGAAAACTTTCCCCGCATTAGATAGAAAAATTGGTCCGCGTCAATAAACTGAGTGTTGCACTTACCATGGTTTCATAGAGCACATTATTTTCTTCAGTCATGTAGGTGTGCTCGACGAGCAAAAACTTATGTGTTTCGCTTTTAAAATAACACAATTCGCAAGTCCGTGCATAACGTAGCGAGGTTATAAAGCCGCCATATTGTCATATTAACTCACTGGACGCTTTGTGTCATTCGAGTCGCGTGTACCTACACTAAGTGTGTTGTTTGAAAGAAAATGGCTTGATTCGACACGCTTCATGTGTGTTACATTAAGCGTGTTCCACAGCAACATGTTTAAAACGTGTTGTAACCAAGAATGGTATAAAGCGTATTGTTTCAACACGGTAAAATAAGTAAAACACGTTGTTTTAACCCGTTAACCAGGTCCTACACACGTTGCAGGCGTGTTGTGTGTTCTTTCAACACACCGACAACACGCTTATTTTTTACAGGGTGCAGACACTCGGTGAACAAACAAATTTATTTTGTCATCAATTGTTGAATAAGTTACTCTACGGGCGAAAAAGTTTTCTGTCGGAATATTTAGTATACTTAAACAAAAGACTCACCTTTTCTCGGTTTCAAAAGAGATTTTCTTCAAATGGTCATATAACACAACAGTTAAGACTTCATTCAGTTATACATATAACAGTATAAGAATACAGACAAAATAGCTTCGTGGATAGAGCGACGACTACGAACGGGTGGGTCGGAGTTCAAATCCACCTCGGCGAAATATAATTTTTTTTTAACTCAGTACAAATGAAAGATGAAACGCATATTTATTTTCAATAATGATAATATGGAAATGTTTAGACATTACAAATTTTAAAACCTATTCGATGAAATATTCGGAAAACTTATTTTCTATCCATGTCAACGTAAAATCCTTCATTTTCGAATCAATTGCATTTCTTTAATTTTTTTCTGCGACTTATCAATCGATTCGTGTAGTACGTGAGATTAAGGGGTACCACCACTGTAAATGAGTAAAAAAAGCGTTTTTTAGGATGTGTTTGGGATGGATGAAATGGTAATACAATAATAATATTCAGGAAAATGATTAAACATATATTAGAGTATTAAACAAAAAATAATTATCCATAAATATTTTTTTTAAATAGCAGCCACAAAACCTTCTTCTTGACTTTGAGGTTGTTGTGCCCTGAAAAGACAGGAATTTTCATACTGCTAACGCATAAAGTTCAAAGACCCCATGCGACGATATCGAGCCCGATATTTTACAAGCCCGATATTTCGCTCGACTCAGCCGGAAAAACGCTGAATCGCAATCGGACGATTCGAACGTTCTCGAACGATTGGTTGCGAAAACCCGAGTTAACAATTAGCCGAAATAATCAATCGAAAGGCAGTCTTCGGCCAGAAGCCGAGGAGGTCGGTCTCAAGGCATAAAAAAGAATTGTAATATTGTTGCCTAATTTTAAATAAAATATAAGCTGTTCAAGTTGCAATATCCCGAGTTGGAGATTTACTCGGAACGGGAAAAGTCCCCACATACCCTTGCCCTCGAGCATCCGACAACCCACGGTTTCAACTTACTCGAGAGCGAAATTCCGTGCTCTCCGCGCATCGTAAGGTGCCGGGGCACAACATTGGTGGCAGCGGTGGGATTCCCGCAATTGGGGATACCGCAACTTTGCATTACACAACTTGAAAAAAAAGAAGAACGAAACATCCTATCCAACGTACAAAATAAACTGAACGCAGCAAGTGCTGAAAAGGAGGTCAACGAGTGATCCGATCGACGACCGTCGAACCGGACAAATAAAAAGAAAAAGTGCGGCGCAAGCAAACGCTCGAGTCAACCGTACAGAGCTGTCCAAAAGCAACCAGATCACGAGGATCATAGATACCAGACCGGTCCAAGGACGAAGACTCACCAAATACCTTCTACAACGGAACAACAGAGCGCACGAGAACAGCAAACCAAAGCAACACGACAACAGGGAACAACACTGGCAATTTCCTGCCAAACAGCTACGAGAACGAGGTCAACATCGTGTGAACAACCGATTACGAAGCATCGATCAACATGAGGCGCATTATTCACTGTAAGTGACGGAACATTTATCAAAAAACACCCTCCAAAGCCAAACAATTAAACATTAATGTCAAACGAAGGCGAGCGTCGTAAATTATACCGATTACCGGGTAACAACAAATTATCGCGTTCATTAAATTCAATTTTCGACGAACTCATTGCGAGAGATCGACCCGAGAATCAAACATTCGAACAAGAACTACAGGAACCTAGGAAAAAGCGATTTCGATCCGCAACAAGTTCAGACGAAAGTCCAAATTCACAAAATTCTTCAAATAGTGTTGAGATTATCGAAGGGAAAAAGAGACGATAGGGTTACAGAGAAAGATAACTTTTGATATATATAAGTACGCTTTATTAGTTTTGTGTTAACAAAGGAACTTTTTATTGCACACGTCTAGTGGGCAACGGTCACGGACCAACTAACGAAAAATTACCGGCAACGCAAGTAGTGCGCTCCGGCGCCTTAACACTAAGTTTTGCTCACGCATGCGCAGTGAGCCTATCGACGTGCGATAACTTTACTTCTCAACACTCCCGCCGTTTGAGTGCGTCGAGGACCCTATGCCTAAACCGTTACATAGATGCTGAAACTGTCTCTTTGGAAGTGCTTTGGTAAATATATCAGCTAGCTGCTGATCAGTAGGAACATATTCTACCGATATTTCCCCACTCTCCACAGTTTCGCGAACATAGTGATGCTTAATGTCTATATGCTTGGTTCGCTTGTGGAACTCCGGATTTTTGATTAATCGGATTGCACTTTGATTGTCTACTTGCAAAACTGTCGCGGTTACCGGTAGACACCCGAGATCGTTTAACAATTTCCTTAGCCAAATGGCCTCTTTCGCAGCCGCTGCTGCCGCGACGTACTCAGCCTCCGTTGTGCTGAGTGTGACTAGCTTTTGTCGTTGGGACGACCACGTGACAATCCCGTTCGATAGACAAAACGCATACCCCGTGGTAGATCTACGCGTCTCCACGTCACTTGCGAAATCCGAGTCTGAAAACCCCTGTAACTCCGAGTTACTCCCGCCGCTTTTGTACATTACCCCGACTTTCGTTGTTCCGACCAAGTACCGGTAGATTCGTTTCACCGCTTGCCAGTGGCTCTCGTTGTGATTACTAAGAAATTTACTAACCGAATTTACCGAATATGCGATATCCGGCCGCGTCACAACCGCAAGAAACATTAACGAGTCCACTGCTTCTCGAAACGGTACTGTACTTGGGTTTTCATCGTCGCGATCGTTTGGAACTAGTCGCGCGTGCGGGTCGGCAGGGACACTTGCCGCTTTTGCATCAATCATCTTAAATTTATTAAGGATTTTCTTCACATACGCTTCTTGATGCAAGAACATGGTTTTCTTTACTCGATTTCGTTCTATTTGTACCCCGACAAATAACTTTCCATCCCCGATCGTAATTTCGAACGCGTTTCCCAACGATTTTATTACTGACTCGAGGGCTTTACTTGTTTTTGCTGCGATGAGTCCGTCATCTACAAAAAGCGCCAAAAATACATCTACACCGTCTACCCGTCCTCGAAAGATACACTTGTCGGCTTCCGTTTCGCCAAACTGATATTTCTCTAAGAACTGGCGAAACTTTTCGTTCCAGCACCTGAGTGCTTGTTTCAAGCCGTACAACGACTTGTTCAGTTTACACACGGAACCACGTCTTTCTTCTTTCTTGATGTTGAGTCCCTCCGGTATTTCCATGTAGATCTCTTCCTTCAGCTTGCCGTGAAGAAAGGCTGTTCTCACATCGAATTGTGTGAGCTCCAAGTCCTGTTCAGCCACCATGGCCAATAGAACTCTCAACGAGTCGTATCTCACGACTGGCGAGAAGGTCTCCGTGTAGTCGAGTCCCTCTTTTTGTTGAAATCCTCGTGCACAAAGTCTGGCTTTGTACCGATATACGTCGCCTGACGTGTCTCGTATGACCTTGAACACCCATTTCGAATCTACGGGCTTTCGATCCATTTTCCTTGGTACGATCGACCAAGTCTCGTTCTGCTCGTGCGCGTCGAACTCTTCCTGAATCGCCTCGGCCCAATTTTCTACCTCGGCACTGTTCATCGCCTCCTGAAATGTGTTTGGCGGATTATATTCAGCGAAGTCGATCTCATACCGTATGGGTCGTCGGATGTTTGCACGGTCCCGCAGTTGTCTCTCATTGTCTGGTTGATTTTGATCTTCTTCTCGAGGATCTTCTGGTTGTTCGTTTCTTTCAGGTTCTTCCTGAGCTTCCTGGCGTTCTTCCTCCGGTTGCTGCTCGGCGGGTTCTGCCACATCTTCATTTTCGTCCGCTGGGAGAATGTATTCGAATTCTTCCCCTTTTTCTGCTCCAAGTTGCGACTTCTCGTTGAATGTGACGTCTCTCGATACGGATATTTTCTTGTTCTGTAGATTGTACAAACGGTAATTCATCGAGTCGCTCTGATATCCAACTAAGATCAACTTTGTGGCCTTCGGATCTAATTTCTTGCGAAATTGTTTGTCGATATGCATGTACGCATCCGATCCGAACACTCGAAAATGAGACACATCTGGTGTTTTTCCAAACCAGATCTCGTATGGCGTTTTCTCTTTACCGGTAGCCAGGACTCGGTTGAGCACGGTCACTGCTGTGCCGACTGCTTCCGCCCATAGCGACAGAGGAAGTTTCCTTGCCGTTATCATCGTGCGCGCACTCTTGATGATCGTTCTGTTGTCGCGCTCGGCTTTCCCGTTCTGCTGGGGAGTGTAAGGTGCCGTGTTTACCAGCTCGATAAAACGAGCATCGAGATATCGCTTCATTTCACGGTTGCAATACTCTCGACCGTTGTCCGTACGTAACACCTTCATCGGCTTGCCGAATTTGTTGTCGATCAATTTTTCGTATTTCTTGAAAATGTCGAAAACATCAGATTTGTGTTTCATGAAGTAAACATACCGAAATCCTGATGCGTCGTCCTTGAAGGTTATGCAGAATCTTGCACCACCGATCGACTCTGTTGAGAATGGTCCGCATACGTCCGAATGTATGTATTCTCCCGGTTTTGTGTTTCTTTTTGTCTCGTTCTTCTTGAACGGAAGCCTGTGTGCTTTTCCGAAGGCACACGATTCACAGAAGAAATTGTCAATGTCCGCTAATTTCACACCGCGAATTAGCCCCTTTTGCGTCATTTCGCGCAAAACTTTATTGTTTACGTGTCCCATTCGTTCGTGCCAGACACGCAAGTTGACAGTTGACACATTTGCTTCTCTCGCAACACTTGGTTTTCTCACTTTAAAGAGCATTCGGTAAATCTGATTGTCTTGTTGCACACCGACACCGAAAACTTTACCGTCACGGTTAATTGTCACTAGTTTTCCTTTGAACAAAACATCGAAACCCTTTTCAGTGCATACGCCAACTGAAAACAAGTTCTTTCGAATCTTCGGAACGTAGAGCACGTTTTCGATTCGAGCTTCACACCATTTACCGTTCACTAGTCTATCGATGAGCACAGTGCCACTACCGGTAACGTCACACACGCCATTGTCCCCGAGCGATATCGACTCGCCACTGCTTGGTTCGAACTCACTGTACCAGTCCCGCCGGTAAGTGATATGCCTGGACGCACCGCTGTCGGTAATCCAGACATCGCTTGTGTCGACTGCCATGAGTCGTTCTACGACCTCACTACTCGGCACTGTCTCCGATTTCACTTGTCGCTGTTTTTGTTCACTTGTCGAAGCGACGAACGCACACTCGCGAGGGTTTTCACCGGCATTGTCTTTGTCTCTTTTCTTTTTCCGGCAATCGCGAGCAAGATGTCCTTTCCTTTTACAATAGAAACACTCGACACTCGTATTTCTACTTTCGCGGTTTTTCTCACTGTTATTGTTTTGATTCGCGGCGAACTTTTTCTTTTTGTTCCCGCCAAGACTAACAGCGGCTAACGCTCGAGTGACGTCATCGTCACCTTCGAGTCTTCTTTCTTCCTTCAATAATCGTTCTAATAGATTATCAAGGGTTTGTCTTTCTTCGGGTACACTGTTCCATGCTGTCTGGAGAGCGTTGTACTTTACCGGTAGGCTGCCAAGAACCTTCGCCATTATGGCCGTGTCCGAAATCGCTTCTCCCAGATCCTTCAGTTGAGACGCCATGTTTTGTACCCGGGAAACGTGTTGTACAACCGACTCGTTTGATTCCATGCGTTATCCGTGGAACTTTTGTAGCAGGAGCATCTTGTTCGACACTGATTTCTGCTCGTGAATTCTCACCAATTTGTCCCACATTTGCTTCGCTGTGGTGCAGTTGAGCATACAGTCGAGCTGGGAATCCTCTATCGACGAGGAAACTATGCACATGGCCGTCGCGTTGTCTTTCACCCACTTTTTGCCATCGGCCGAATCTGCGTCTGCCGGCATCACTCGCGCGCCCGTTACGACGTCTTGAATCGCGTTCGCGATAAGCATCGAGTTCATTCGAAATTTCCACGCTTGAAAATTCGAGCCATCAAACTTCTTGATGTTCTTTATCAGAGTTGATTCCGCCATTTTTGTTCGATTATTTTCCCGTACGCGTTTACCGGTACACTACAATGGCGACCACGTGTCGACCACAAAGGAAGAAAAAAATCGAGATAACCGTTTTCTCTCTATCGTTCTCTGACTTCGATAATCGGGTATCACGCAGGCTGCTTGCCTGGGCCCATAACCTGTTGAGATTATCGAAGGGAAAAAGAGACGATAGGGTTACAGAGAAAGATAACTTTTGATATATATAAGTACGCTTTATTAGTTTTGTGTTAACAAAGGAACTTCTTATTGCACACGTCTAGTGGGCAACGGTCACGGACCAACTAACGAAAAATTACCGGCAACGCAAGTAGTGCGCTCCGGCGCCTTAACACTAAGTTTTGCTCACGCATGCGCAGTGAGCCTATCGACGTGCGATAACTTTACTTCTCAACAAATAGGCCGACAGCTGCGAAACGTACCAAAATTCGATCCGCAGCAGATCAAACCGTTCATTTTTCTGATCAATCAAGAGATTCTGATCAATCTCCAGAAAATATCGACACTAGGCGTGGTCGCGAAATAGAAATTTAAGAATTTTCCCTACTCCAACTTAATTCAGATAATATGGCGCAAGAAAATGGTTTCATGACCCTAAAGGAGGCGCGAAGCCTCGTTCCCCGATTTGATGGCGAAAAACCTGAAAAAGTCGACGACATAATTGAAGCATTCGGCTATGCAAACGCGTGCGTTGCGGCAGCCGATAGACATTCCCTTTTACAATCCGTGTTAGCAACAAAAGTAATAGGAAAAGCGCGAAAAGATACCCGACATAAAGAAATTGAATCGTACCAACAATTTAAAGAAGAAATGACAGCATTATATGGAACGCGACGTACGTTACAGGTCGCGTTACAGGTCGATTTTAATACGTGTAAGCAAAAATACAACGAGAGCGTGTTAGCATACGGTCAACGACTTGAGGCCATAATGGTGTAATTAATCGAAGCCAGCACAACCGAGGCAAGATCGCCTGCGGAAAAAAGAACGATTGAGACATATGTAAGGCAATTAGCCCTATACAACTTCGAAAGAGGACTTCGAAGGGAATACCAAGTCATCGTAAAGGCTCGAGGATTCAAGGATCTCGGATCAGCCCTTAAAGGAGCAATGGAAGAGGAAAAATCGCTACAAGGAGGCGAATCCATAAACACGCAGACTCATCTGGAAAAACGAACGCCGATGACGTGCAATAAATGTCACAAAATGGGACATTTAGCAGAGGATTGCCGATCCAACACATCATCTTACGGAAGATACAGCCTACCAGCTGAATCGAAAAGCGTGCATCAATTCAACATCACTTGCAATTACTGCAAGAAACCGGGACACGCGTACAAGGATTGCCGAAAAAGGAATTGGCAACAAGGACAAGGAAACGGATATCGACAGGCACCGGGAACCGGGTATCATCAAAATCATCAAACGAATTATCAGCAGGGCCAAGGAACCAGCTCCTACAACAAGAGTAGGCCCCCAGGGCGCCCAAATCAGTATCACTGGAACGCAAATAAAAATAGGCCAAAAGAAGACAGACCGAAGGAAGAAAATCGCAACGACAGCGAAAAGAAAAAAACAATTGGATCATTTTCGCTCGACATGATAACGGCATCAAACGTAGACAGGCCAAGAGAAGAAAACGGCAAAGACAGCGCACAGTGGGGCAGAATCCCAAAAAGCTGGCCAAAATTCGGAAAGTGTCCAAAATGATCTCCAATTCTCTCCTCGGGGGTTTTCGGGGTCGCTGAATACGAATCTGTTATCAGAATTACGATTTTCAAAATGGCGGACCCAAAATGGCGGACATAATTCAACCAATTAGTCAAATAATTCAGTAAAAAATTCCCAATCATATTTCTTAAGAGTTTTTGGGATCGCTGATTACGAATTTGTTATAGGAATGTTAATTTTCAAAATAGCAGACGCGATATATAGACGATTCCACAAAAATTTTCAATTTTTAAATATTTTTTAATAGAAAATGTTTCATAATATTTTTAGGTTTAAATGAGTAGAAAATCTCTTGAACCATGTTTTTATTTTTGAACAATTTCTTGAGTACAAAATTTGCAATAAATCAAATATCTGTTATTTACTTCTAGTAACAAAAATCTTGTATGTCATCTTCAATGTTGGAATCATTCGATTCGGATTCTGATGTTGACCCACTTGTATCCAAATCGGAATCGTTCCTTATCTCTTGTCTGGTGACTTCAGGTTGTTTTAACATTTCTATAGCTTCTTTATGTAAAGATTTCGCCGGTCTCTGGGGCAATTTCCTGATGCTTGAGAGAAATGGATCTGATGATACTAAGAGCCTATAGAAAATGTCTCTCATATTCGATTCTCGAGAGCATTTTCTTGAATGATGTAACCTGTAGTTCTTTATGTCCTTATTGCGTGACTCTTGGGCCTCTTCAGAAAGTTGTCCGATCGGTAAAAGGGCATATTTTACAATTTCTGCTCCGTGCATCAACACTTTGTGCACAGATGTTGGCATGTAATACCATGGATATAAAGCAACGAATAAACGGGCAGTATTTACACAATAGTCTTTGAATTTTTCTTCGTCTATATCATACCCGCTCGAAATTGCCTGCAAAATAACATGAAATCGGTGAATTAAATTTTCATCGACTCCTGTTAACGATAAGCCCCAGTGTTGTCTTAAATTGAGCCTGTATGTCTTCCTTGCGTACTTTCACAATATTTTTCACTTCCTCTTCACGAGCTTGCCACTTTTGAGTTGTGAGCTTATACGACAAATGCAAACAGCACTCGAAAAAACGAATCCATGCATGTAATGTAGATATGCCAAATCTTAAATTATCTGTAGTAATGTCGATTTTTATAATTTTGTCGATGTTATTAAAATCTTTAGAGGTGGCTTTGCACAGGAAGCAGCGTTGTGCAGAAGTGGTACCGGTTACAGCGTTACAGACTTTGCCGTCTATCATCGTAAACGACATACAATAGGTTACTGAAATTGATTTTTCATTTTGTTCAGTAGTGTATGGTGCAAGACCCGCAATCTGCTGTTCAATGTCGGTAACTTCTTTCAATGTTGATTGTACATCTTCATGTACAAACTGCAATCGTATTGGTCTGCAGAATCGAGGAGATGAAGGTCTAGGATTTTTCCACACAATAGTTCCTTCATCCGTCTCGTGATTGTTGTAGATTAATTGCAAAGGTACCAGAGAAGTATAAAAAATTCTTTCATCAGATTTTCCAGCCTCATCAAATGTTTGCTTATAAACACTTTGACCGCTGCTTCCATCACATCCCCATTTACAGTGAAGTACTAATTTTTGCAGAATTTCAGAATTTAGAGTATCGATGACATCAGCCTGAAGTTGTATAATTCTGTATGTGGTATGATTAAGTAAAGCCTGTAGTTTGATTTGTGCGCACGACTCAGTAATATTCATGTACACAACTGATGGATAACAACGATTTTTTGCTTTTTCTACTTCATGGTATGATGGGTATAATTTGCATTTACGTGCTCTAGCTGCATTTCTTGATAGCTGATAAGAGCGCTTTGATTCTCCTTTCTCGATCATCAAAGAAAGTGCTTCGTCTGGGGTTAAAGGTGTCTCATTTTTTGACCGAACAGCAGCTATATATTTTGAGGCTCTTGTTGGGCTGGTTAATGTGACATCTTTAAGAACTTGAGCAGCATCCACTTGACCAGAAGTCCTTAAACTCATTTGAACAGCATACGTCAATTCTTCTGTAGATAAAGTAGAACGTATTTCTTCAGTCTTTCGCCTTTTAGATCTATCGCTGGATGAAGCAAAGGATTTCGAAGGTCGTCCAGATGTTCCTTTTTCATCATTCTTCACAATCTTCTCAGATGTTGATGTTGTGCATTCAGTATCGGATAATGTTGAAAAACATACGGTGCCATTCAACCATTCTTCATTATTTTTTAGAAACTTTTCTTGGCCTCTATTTGCTGCTTTCCATCTGGATCGAAAATTTGCAAATAACAGTCTTAATGACTTTTCATCCTCGTCTACTTGTATCACATGTTCTGTTTTCTTGAAAATTGCATCTTTCAAAACTCCAATAACGAATTTCTGTTCGTTTTTTAAACTGTCTTTCACCATGAAAAAAACATCTCTTCTTGATAATTCCATATTTGAAGATTGGGCAGACTCTGTAAAATACCAATATAAACATGTACAAAATTGAATGACATTATTTTGAAATCATTTTATACTTAACAAAACTATATACGGTGTTCTGACTCGAAATGTACAAAAACAATTTATTACTACTAAAAATGATTTTATATTTATAAAGAAAACGAATATTTATGATATAAATGATTAACAAATATATTTACATACATTCTGCACGAAAAAAAAACCGAAATCACATGAAATCTGTCTTTACGAGAATCACCTCTGTGCCAGTATACAACAGGTATAATAAAGCCTGAACAGCAGGCGGGCTCCTTTCTTTCATACATGGCTGCTCTAGGAGCCCCTCGTCAGTCCTTGCCGAATCGCCGTCTACACTACGTATACAATATGTACGTATACACTAATACACCTTTACTGCCGAAAACCGTTACGCCGTACAAACATGGGGGAAACACAGTTCTAGCTACTGAGAGTTCTTGCAGGAATATTTTATAAAATGTTGAGTTTTTCGTAAAGCGTACATTTAGAATAATAAATTACTGTATTAAAATTTAAATGATCTATGAATATTAATCAATAAATGAACATACTACAAATGGAATTGATAAATAAATATTAATCTGGGTTAATGGACAGAAAATATACCAACGCGCTGTAACGTAATAATCAATGGATTACATTCACACGTCCGTTAATGTCGCGCCACGTATTTCTCCCTAAAAATTAGTCTAACTATTCGTTGAGCACTCCTGAGCAGCCAGTTTTTTAGTATATTATATTTAGTACTGTACACTATCAGTTTCTTGTTGAAACAAGGTCGAGACTCGCGAAGACATTTTTAAAACTACTTTAGAAAATCGATTTTCGAAAAAAAATGTATAATTTTTTATGTTTACTTGTTGCAAAATTTAGATATTTCAAACATAAAATAAGCAATAACTGTGCATAATTATATTTTCTGCATACCTTCAGAAAGTTTTTCCATTTTGCAGAATTAAAATTGAGACAGTTTCGTCCGTTTCACAGCACTTCGAAACAGGCAAGAATTTTTCGACGCGTACGCTTGTTTAATGCGAACCGAACGGCGGCTGAATGTCGACTGATGTCGAGGCGACCCTAGAGCAGGTATAAACCTGCCCGGTCCGGAATTTCGTCCTAGGACTATCAGTAAACAAGATCTGAACATATATAGACGAATATATACAACTCAAAAATTTGACTTTTGGCCAGCTTTTTGGGATTCTGCCCCGCAGCGGGAACAGGAAAACAATTAGGTCATTTTCGCTCGATATAGCAACGGCAACGAGCGGAGACAAAAAACGCAACGTCAGAAAAATAATCGAAGCATCGAATACAGGTCCATCCAAAAGAAAAAACACCAGGAAGAAAATAAAATCGTACTGGATAACGGCGATCAACTCTGGAGGAGCCGCTAGCGACTTCTACATCGCGTCTCCCCAGGCCAAAGACAAAATCCTCACGTTGAAAGGAGACACCGGAGCTCAATGTAGTCTCATAAAAAAAAGTGTATTAAAAAAGGACACAGAAATAATAGAAGAAACGATCGAACTCAAAGGAATCGGAGGAGAAAAATTCTATGCACTGTGTAAAATAATGCTCGTGCTCGAAACACCCGCAGTAAACGTAGAACACGGATTCGACGTAATAGATGACGCAGTACCACTGGAAGTAGACAGAATAATGGGTTTGGACCTCATGAGAGAGCACAACGTCGACATCCTAAGCGGAAGACACATTAAAATATACGGACATCCGATTCCCATGCTGGACGGAACGAATAAAATTAAACTACCTCCCAGAACAGAGCAAATGCTATACGCAAAAACATTGACGGCAAAAATAGCATGTGGCGCAGCAGAAGAAGTGCGACCAAGAGTAAAGATAGGCGGATGTTACGTCCACCCAGAAGGACATTCCTGCCTCATAGTAGTGCGAAACACAAAGAATGAAGAAATCGAAATAGAAAGGCCAACGGTGCAAATTGAAGAAATTAAAACAGAAAAGCCAACCGAAGAAAAGGAAATAAGTGCTGTATTGATCGAAGAAAAATTAAAAACAAAAGACAAAATGTGGGAAGAAATCAAAGGAGATTCGAACTTAAACCCAGAAGAAGAAAAATTCCTACGCGAATTCGCTGACGCATACGCTGACCTCTTCCATTTAGAGGAAGAGTCGCTTGGGTGCACCGCTATAGTGGAGCACCGCATAAGCGTACGATCAGGGACAACGCCAATAAAAATTCGTCCATATCGATTACCAGAAGTCCACAAGCAAGAAGTGATGGAGCAGACAAAAGAGATGCTATAAAACGAAATTATTCGACCGAGAAAGAGCCCATGCAATGCTCCTCTACTCGTCGTTCCAAAAACACCTGACGCCGACGGAAATATACGCGAGAGAGTGGTAGTAGAATTCCGAAAACTCAACGAAGCAACGGAAGGGGACTCGTATCCATTGCCTAATATTACCGAAATATTGGACCAATTGGGACGAGAAAAATACTTTACGACTCTCGATTTGGCATCGGGATTTCATCAAATCCCAATGGCCGAAAAAGACAAGGAGAAAACCGCTTTCTCCACCCCTCTTGGACATTACGAGTACAACCGAATGCCATTTGCATTAAAAAACGCCCCACCAACCTTTCAAAGGCTGATGGACGCTGTACTTGCTGGATTACAAGGACTAAAATGCTACGTATATCTCGACGATATAGTAGTATACGGATCATCGTTCGAAGAACATAACAAAAGGCTGACAGAAGTATTCGATCGACTGAGAGAAGCCCAATTAAAGGTTCAACCGAGGAAATGTCGATTTCTGCGAAAAGAAACGCAGTACTTGGGACACATTATTACTGAAGTGGGAGTAAAACCCGATCCGGAAAAAATAGAGGCTGTACAACGATTTCCAGCCCCAAAAAACGTAAAAGAGGTTCAATCATTTCTGGGACTAGCCGGATATTACCGAAAATTCATACAGGATTTTTTAAAACTCTCAAAGCCGTTAACAGAACTGATCAAAAAAGAAAACAAATTCATTTGGAACGAAAACTACGAACAAGCTTTCCAAAAATTGAAGGAAACTCTCAGCACCGCACCGATCGTGCAGTATCCGGATTTCGAAAAACCCTTCGTGGTGACAACTGATGCCTCTGACAAGGCAATTGACGCGATTTTATCGCAAGGAAAAATCGGAGAAGATCTACCCACGTGTTACGCGAGTCGCACTCTGAACAAGGCAGAAATGAATTATTCAACAATGGAGAAGGAAATGCTAGCAATAATTTGGGCAGTAGCGCAATTCCGACCATACACATATGGAACAAAATTCACCATCATGATGGATAATAAGCCCCTCACATGGCTTTTCAACGTAAAAGATCCAGGATCACGACTGATGCACTGGAGAATAAAGATAGAGGAGTTCAACTATACCATAGAGTATAAGGCTGGCAAGAAGAATACGAATGCGGATGCTTTAAGCCGTATGTATGTATTGATGCTAACGCGGCAAGAATCCGAGGCGGTGGTACGTCACAAGGACGCCGAGAAGCGTGGTAGAGGAAGGCCGCGGAAGGCCCCGCTCCGCGCCACCGCCGCCAGCATCAACAGACCCGAGCCAGCATGACCGTGGTCAGCTGGTCCCGCGAGCACGTGGCCGGCCGAGAAAAACAATGCAGCCCGCTAGAGCGGAACGCCCACGCACGGCGACAGAGGCTCGCGCGAGCGAGAACGGACCGCCACTTCCACCAGTGGAGGCGGACCGGGCAGCAGGCCCGAGCGAAAAAGAGAAGGAAATAGAAAAAGACTCGAGCGCAAGCGAGACAACAAGCGACAGCGAGACAGAGACGGAAATAGGAGTGCCCGAGTGAAGAGGAGCGAGGTACGATTCTACAAGAATACCACGACGCCCCTCTTGGAGGCCACCCAGGCGAAAAAAGGATGAAACAACGAATAAAGATAAAGTGCAGCTGGCCTGGAATGAATAACGAAATAAAAAACTACGTATAATCATGCGACAAATGCCAGAAAAATAAAATCACGCGACGCAAGCATGCTCCCATGACTATTACCGACACACCCAAGATACCATTCGTCACATGTGCAGTCGATATAGAAAGTCCCTTACCCGAGACCGAAGCCGGAAATAAATACATCCTGACTTTTCAAGACGCATTGTCCAAGTACAGCGCAGCTATACCGCTAAAAACGCAAGAAGCCAAGGAAGTAGCCAAAGGATTTGCAACTCAAATTGTTTGCAAGTACGGCACTCCAAAAGAATTATTGTCAGGCCAAGGAACGAACTTTTTGAGCGAAACTTCCAAGGAGATGTGCCAATTATTCCGAATAAAAAAGATTCAAACGACGGCATACCATCCCCAATCAAACGGAGCATTGGAGCGTTCACACCGAACTCTCGCAGAATACCTGAAATGTTTGATTAAAGAGGATCACACAGATTGGGATGAGTGGTTGCCATACGCGATGTTTACCTACAATACCACCCCGCACACAACGACAGGTTTCAGTCCGTACGAGTTGGTGTTTAGAAAAGTAGCCGATTTACCGACGGCGCTTAAAGAAGCACCACGAAAGACGTACTCATCCGACGATGATGTCTCCGAGTTACGTGAACGGCTTCGAGCCACATGGCACATGGCGAAAGAACGAGTGGAAAAAGGAAAAGAAAGGGTAAAGAAGGGGCATGATATCGCCGCTGGTACGGTGGAGTACCGCCCCGGTGACCGAGTCCTCCTCCACGACACTACTGTACGCCGCGGCCGATCAGCGAAGCTATCCCCCAAGTGGACAGGGCCTTACACAGTACGGAACAAAGATTCCGAAGTGAGCTACACTATCGGCCGTGGACGTAAGGCAGTCCGGGTACACGTAGACCTGATTAAACCCTACGTTACCCACTGACCGGTAGAGTAGGAGGGACTACTCGCCTGGCCCGCGGAGGCCTGCGA
Source organism: Ophion ellenae (assembly GCA_963210295.1). Taxonomy (NCBI): domain Eukaryota; kingdom Metazoa; phylum Arthropoda; class Insecta; order Hymenoptera; family Ichneumonidae; genus Ophion; species Ophion ellenae. Next base: position 27,321,920 of record OY723387.1, read on the forward strand.
GCGGCCCACGAGGCATAGATCGACGCCTCCCCGTCTCGCGCCGTTGCCAAGCAACGGTCGAGCGGCCAACGTCACGCGACGGATTCGCGTACGGGTGGCGAGCTGCCACCCGTTCAACAAAAAAAAAGTATAAATAAAAATAAAACGAAATCATAAAATAAAAAAATAAATAAATGAACTACTATGAAATGAAGAGGAAATATAATGTAAATAAAACAATAAAAAATAACGTTTAAATGATTTTAAGAATCTATAACAAAAATAAGCGAATGAAATAGTTGAAAAGAGAGAATAAATAAATTGAATAAAATTTACAAGAAGAACGATAGGAAGAGCTTTAGATTTCTAAAGAAACAGAACGAATAATAAGTGAAAAAAAATATATAAAAATGGCGTATAGATATATAAATGAAAAATCCAATGAGAGCAAGAGTTTTAAATAAAATTAAATATATATATATATATATATATATATATATATATATATATATATATATATATATATATATATATATAAATTGAGACAGGAAATATAAAGAACGGTAACCCTCGACGTGGTTTCTCGATTTTCCCCTCGTGGGCCGAAATATATTCAAAAAACACCGTTGGCAGGAGTTCCCAAGCATCGATTATCGACTAATTATAACTTCTATTCTAGCGCGTATCAACGTCTGTATCGACCGTCGATCATGACATTACCATAGACGGCGCTAGAGCGAGCGATAATCGTTGAGGGGTGGAAGTCGAGGGCCGACGCGCTTGCGCCGAATAATCGACAAAGGTCGTGTGCGTTGGGTCTTATCATTTTGATACGAACAAGTGCGCATGCGCTACTGCGCAATGAAACGAGTCATGCGCAAAACGAATGACTCGTTTCATTGCGCAGTTGCGCGTTGCGCGTCATTATGCGCATACGCACTTGATCGTATCAAAATGATGAGACCCAACGAACACGACCAAAGAAATACATACTACTGTGTCCAAAAAATAAGGTGACATTGTATTTATTTCGAAAATTCTCTATTTATTTTTCCAAATCAATTTCATCCCCTTCAAAGTAATCCCCTCCCGATGCAATGCACTTATGCCAACGGATTTTCCAATCTTTGAAACACTTTCCGGGATGGCCTTCAGTTCCGTCTTCGCTGCGGCTTGAATCTCCTCTATCGTATCAAAACGGTGTCCCCGGAGCGATCTTTTGAGCTTGCTGAACAGCCAGAAGTCGCACGGCGCCAGATCAGGTGAATACGGTGGTTACGGAACGATATGGGTTGAGTTTTTGGCGAAATGATCACGAATTACGAGTGCAGTATGGGATGGTGCATTATCGTGGCAACGAAAAACTCACTTTTAGCAGCTCACAAAACGACGCGTATCTCAAACACTAATGAATATTTTGACATGTAAATTTGACATAGATGTCACTGACAGTACTACCAACCTAAAAAAAAAAAATTCTCCAAATCCTTCGACGCGCGCACTTTAAATTCAAATGTCACCTTATTTTTTGGACACAGTAGTAGATCTCTGGAAGGTGGGGAAAATTCGAGACGACAGTTTTCGAGTCGCAAAAGGAAGACTACTGATCCTGATGTGGTGGACGAAGGGCGTCTGTCCCGTTTTGTGAAGTCCGTCTTATTAATTATAATCGATTATTCGCCAAGCGTTTGACCCTCGAGTTGCCGGCGTTTTCGACGTAGTCGAACCGAACGAAAAGAATCGTATAACGAAATAATCGTCGAGTCTTCGACGCTTCGTCGGTATTCCGTGTACTTCGACAAGGAGATATTGTATTGTAACAACGGCCCATTCTGGCGAAGGTTATCCGTCGACGAAGAATTGTGAAGAAGAAAAGCCGACTAAAGATATTTATTAAACGAGTTTACTGCATCAAATACGTAAGTGTTGAGTCGATCTATTTATTTCTGCTTCTGTATGTGAGACTCAAGATTTCGTGATTTCACGGGTCCTCCAACGGTATCCTCCCTGAGAGAGAGAGAGAGTGTTGGCCGTGAGAGAAACTATTAAGTCGTTAACTATTTCTGAGTTGTTAGTCTTGAGAAAACTAACTGGCGCCCAACTCTTTGAAATCAAATAAAATTATAATTCGAAAACCAAGAGCCCTACCAGCCGATGGACCCCGGCCGCGGTAGGTGAAGGAATTGCGTGTAAAATAAAAATTCCTGTCTCAATATATATTGAATACTATGCAAATAAATTCTTCGAGTAAATACAACAAGAAAATAATGAATAAAAAGAAAAATAATAATCAAATAAAGAAAGGAAAATGAAAAGAAAAACAAATATAAACCAAATTTTTCGCATATGGTTACATTCCAAGTTAAAAAAAAGAAAGAAAGAGAATAGAGAGAAAAGAAACCACAATGTAAAAAAAAGGAAAGAAAAGTATTGCACGTAGAAATAGGGAAACGAGCAAGAAAAATTTATTGAAAATAAAAAGGCAAATCCTTTTTGCAGGTTATTAATCTCAACAGTTAGGACCACAGAAGGGGCTAACGAAAGAAAGGAAAATACAGAATTCCACGCAACGCAATTTTCCACAACCCCAGGAATTTATTACGAGGAAATCGGAAAACTGCACACGATTCAGGAAATGTGGAAACTGGTAATCCGCATGGATCTTCTGCCAATAGCAAATACAGAAAAGAGTATTAGGGAAAAGCTGGAAAAACTATTAGAATTATGTCAAACGATGCCAGAGGACAAGCTATGTTCTCTCGTAACAAGTTCCATCGAAACCATGAAAGGAAAAATAAATTCCAAAATGCAGTCCATTTACGATATAACTGGCACAAACGGTAGAATAAATAAAAGAGGATTAATAGACGGATTAGGATCTATTATAAAATCGATAACAGGTAATTTAGATGCGAACGATGCTGCGAACATCGAACGGCAAATCACAGCAATAACGAAAAAACAAGAAACAACAGAAGATGCGTTAAAAGAAAATTTGCAAATCCAGCAAATTACACTGGAAATGTTCAATCGCACAACGAATCGCCTCGCGGCAAACGAAGAAACACTAGGCCGTTTAGTAAACAATTTACACCATGGAATGAAAAATCTCGTAATAGATATTTTAACACGTCAACAATTGGACGAGAAATTAACAACTATTAGCGTAATAATCGAATCCTTATTAAACGATATACGTCAACTATCTAACTTTTTAGTAGGCTTGCCAAAAGGAATCGTTCATCCTACAATATTGCCGCCCAGACAACTCTAGGCGTATCTAATAAAAGCATTACCAAATCTACCAAAAGGGCTGAATTTTCTGACAAAAATACGTCCAGAAAAAATTAACGAATTATTGGAAATTTCTGAATTAGGCGCATATAGTATTCAAAATACCCTCACCGTTGTGATAAAAATTCCATTAATCAACAACAACGAGTTGAATGTGAATAAAGTCTATCCTCTACCCGTAAGAGTAGAAAAAGACACATTCCGGTTCATAGAAACGACCGTAAAAAATGTTATAATTGATCGAGAGCGTCGAGAATATCTATCATTCTCAGAAAACGAATTATCCAAATGTAAACGACAAAATTATCAATATTACTGTCATCCAAAAAACGCAAGACAAATAATACGATCAGGAGCGTCATGCGAACTATCGATATTTTTAGGAAAAGACCCCGAAAAAGCGAATTGTACACATCGTTTAGTTAAATTAGAAAATTCTTTGGTCATTGCTCTGGAACAAGAAGGGCAATGGATATATGTAGCCCCAGAGACAATAGCTCTCACGATAAACTGTAAAAAGTCTGCGACAACTCATGCAACAATTACTGGAACAGGATTATTGGCTTTGGATGGGAAATGTTCCGTCACCTCCATAGATTTTAAGATTGAAAATTTGAAGGAAACTGTACACGAAAAATTCCTACAATTTTTACCGCCATTCAATCTATCTTTTCTGAGGACAGAAAACGAAATATCTCAACCTTTAATATTGGAAAATATTCCTCATACGATAATTAATGATCCATACGGAGTTAACAAAATTGGCGAATAAATCGAAATATTGAAAGCAAAATTAAACAAAAATTACGATCATGTGACAACACAAAGTCACATCATAGGGAATTATGCCCTCAGCGGAATGAGTCCCTTCGCAATGATTATATCATATTTCGGAATTAAAGCGTTGCAACAGCGACGTTTAAATGCTACATCGCCGAACGACGACCTTGCTGACGTAGCTCCGGCCAGACCGCGAGCTGCCAAACGCAAGGCAACAGCTGACTCACAAAATCCGCGAGTCATATTTACGCGAAATGCACCTCGCACAAGCACAACGTAAATGTATAAAAAAAAAGGAAAATCAAAATATTAAAAAAAAGGGTATATATTATAATATTAGAAAGGCACTTGTACCTTCGTAATCTATTGTATTATTGTAAGCCGAGAGACGACCGAGAGACAAAACTTGCCGAAGCTATGAGAAAAAAAAAGTATTATATCGCCGAAATTGGAAATTTCGTCTTCTCAAGGTGGAGGAATGTTGTGTCCTGAAAAGACAGGAATTTTCATACTGCTAACGCATGAAGTTCAAAGACCCCATGCGACGATATCGAGCCCGATATTTCACAAGCCCGATATTTCGCTCGCCTCAGCCGGAAAAACGCTGAATCGCAATCGAACAATTCGAACGTTCTCGAACGATTGGTTGCGAAAACCTGAGTTAACAATTAGCCGAAAGAATGAATCAAAAGGCAGTCTTCGGCCAGAAGCCGAGGAGGTCGGTCTCAAGGCATCAAAAAGAATTGTAATATTGTTGCCTAATTTTAAATAAAATATAAGTTGTTCAAGTTGCAATATTCCGAGTTGGAGATTTACTCGGAACGGGAAAAGTCCCCACATACCCTCGCCCTCGAGCATCCGACAACCCACGGTGTCAACTTACTCGAGAGCGAAATTCCGTGCTCTCCGCGCATCGTAAGAAGCCGGGGCACAACAAGGTGCTCTGCGGCACACAGCGTTGCTGGTGCAATTTTGAATCTAGAAAACAAAATTCACTTAATCTACATACTTATTATAGCTAGTGAAATACGTACGGGATTTTCGATAAGATAATTTAAACATTATTTATTAACAAACGACTACCCCTTTTTTATCGCAAATGGATTTTTATCGTCTTCGTTCTAATACTCGCCAATCACACAAAAAACAATATTTTTATAACCCACTACGTATTTCATTAGCGTGGAGGTCGAGCGAATTTTTTTGTTTTTTCCAGATTGAAAATTGCATTAGCTACACTGCGTGCCGCAGAGCGCCTAAAAATCAAGAAGCCTCACGAGAATGGCTCTGATGCCGGCCATCTTTTTACATTTATGGTTGATCATTTTTTGTTTAATACTTGAATATATGTTTTATCACTTATTCGAATATTGTTATTCTATTATCTTTTCTTCCATTCCAAAAAAATCCTCAAAAAACGCTTATTTTTGTCATTTACAGTGCCAGAGCTGTACAGTAAAATAATTTTTAAACTTTGCTTACAAATCTAATCTTCCAGCAAACTACTTTTCGTACAACTGAACACTTACGTCATTTTATAAATAAACTATGGCATAGTTTATTACCACGGGCAACAAATGATATGTGGAGTAGAGTATTAAAAATTATATCATGAAAGTAGTGGTATATAAAAAAGTCAATCGGCAGAAAGGGATTATATACTGGGTGCGCAACTAAGTTCCCGAGTTTCACACATGGATGGCGCTAGCGACACATGTAGTCAGCATACAGGTCTGAAAATGGGTGTCTTTATAGCTTGGACATCTGTTAAGAATACCCAGTCGTGAATATAAACAAGTATCGCAACCCAACGACCTTTTTTCTAACCTCGAAAATGTCAAAGTATGTGCCAAATAAACGGCATTTGCGGGAAGCATTGCTTTTCTGCTTCGACCTAAAAAAAAACAGCAGCTGAAGCACGTCGGTTACTTGCGGAGGCCTACGACGAATATATACCATCAAAAACAACGTGTGAAGATTGGTTCTAGCTGTTCAGACGTGGCGATTCTGAGACTGGGGACAAGGAGCGCTCGGGAAGACCGCAAACATTTGCGGACGCCGATCTGCAAGCGTTATTGGATGAAGATGACACTCAAACAGAAGATCAACTTGCCGAGGCATTAAATGTGACTCCGCAATGTATTTCGAAACGTTTGCACGCCTTGGGAAAAATGCATAAGGAAGGAAAGTGGGTGCCGCATGAGTTCACTGAGAGACAAATGGAAAATCGAAGAGCCACTTCCGAAATGTTGCTTTTGCGGCGGAACAGAAAGAGTTTCCTGCATCGAATTGTTACTGGCGATGAAAAATGGATCTATATCGAGAATCCCAAACGCAGAAAATCGTGGCTTTCACTTGACGAAGTGTCAACATCGACGGCACGGCCAAATCGCTTCGGAAAAAAGACAATGCTCTGCGTTTGCTGGGACTAGAAAGAAATCGTGTACTATGAGGAGCTGAAACCGGGCAAAACTGTTAATGGGCATAGCTACCGACAATAACTAATCAATTTGAACCACGCATTTCTCGAAAAACGGCCAAAATGGGACACGAGCCACGAACGTGTGATATTGCAGCACGACAACGCTCCGTGCCATCGGAGTTCCATCGTCCAGGACACCATAAAAACACTGAAATGGGATCAGCCACCGCACCCGCCGCCGTATTCGCCAGACCTGGCCGCTTCAGACTTTAACTTGTTCCGGTCGATGGCGCATGGCTTGGGTGGGCTATACTTGGCCAATTACGATGCAGTACAAAATTGGTTGGATGAATGGTTTCAGCCCAAAGACGCGTCTTTTTATCGTCCCGATATTTATGTATTGCCAGAGAGATGGCAAAAATGTGTAAATAGCGACGGACAATACTTCGAATGAACCAGTTTTTGTATTTGTCTTGAAATTTTCGATTTTTTATTGGTAAAAAAAACCGGAAACTTAGTTGCGCACCTATATGCATGTGTATATATTTATATACACACATACATATATAAAGAGGATGTTACATCGGAAGTTTAAGCGAGAATTATTTGAGCTATTGATAAATTTGATTTATTTACTTATTCATTTATATTTTCTTTTTTTTGCTTTTACAGCGTCATACGATGCACCATACAAATGTAATGTGAAATATTTGTTTTCATTCAGACATAACAAAACGGAAGTACATACGGAAATTGACAAAAAATTTACATACCCGAAAATTATCGTTGTCGCGTATTTGTTTGAGAGTGTGTATCGCGAGTGAGATTCCCGTCGACGATCCTCCGAATCCGTGGTCGGACCGGGAGGGGTTCAGAGACACAAAATAATCGTTCGCGAAGATAGGGAACCTCTTAGCGAAGAGTTGGCCTCCCACCATTCAGCGGGACGCGAGCTCGAACCCGTGCGGAGTCCCGGCCGTTTGGCCCGGTATAGCCCGCTGTCTCTGTCCCGTGTCGGATAATCCCGGTTCTGTCGCTGAGGACGATCGTCGATTCGGGAATCGAGGGAGTGAGTGTGGCGGCCGGGAGAGTTCTTGTCGCGTTAACGAATTAATTTCAGTTCGGCCGGGTAACCGAGTAGCGGGGGCCCAGTGTTCTTTTGAAATCCTTCAGGCCGTTAGGCGAGTGAGAGGAGAGGCCGAGACGAGCTCGCGGTAAAGTGTAAGTGAGTGTAGGTCCCGGTCGCGTGTGCGTGTGTGAGCATCCGTCCTGGTCAAATTGTCGCGTCGTCCCGTTTCGGGAATCTTTTGTGTGTCGGGTGAATTGTTTTATGAGATGAAATCGAAAATCGCAAGACGAATTTTAGACTCGAGTCGGGCGTTATCGTTTTCTTTCCTCCCGTGGTAGTGTTCGTGCAACGCACCCCCCCCCCCCCCTCTACCATTTTTCCCAGGGCTGTGGCCAAGCCGGGTATTCCCGTCCTCCCTCCCGCCATCCCGACGAGCCGTTTTTCGGCTGGCGCCCTATAAAAATAAATTGTCGGGAAGGACGAGGACGGGATTTTGTGGCCTCGTGGATATCCGAGGATCCTTCTCCCTTTTCCCCTCGAAAAGCTGGTCACAATATATACATGTATATATATATTAGGTCGGCCGTCATTTCCTAAATTGGCTTTTCCATTTGGGTATGGTCTAAATCATCAATTTATAATCTACAAACGATGTTAAAAAGAGATATAAATTTCAAATGCCATCAAACCTACCAAAATGTTGATGGAAAAACAGCTGATCAACATGGTTGCACTCGGCTTCCGATTTTTTTCTCGCTTATTATATTATATTAATATTATTTATTAATTGATTAAATATTACAAATACCGGACAGCCTAATATATATGTAGTCTCCATGTGTCCAGCATTCAGTGGCGAGTCACCCATGTTAACGAGCTCTCGTCCAAAAATAATCGGATCACGAGAACGATTTTCCAAGTCTATCCAGTTTCTGTCATTAAACGGCACCCTTTTTCAAACCCTAGTTAAACCCACAGGGCCAGCCTGAAATGAGAACATTGGAATATTGTTTTATTTTTTAAGGTGCTCTATGGTGCAAAAAAGGTACAAAGAACAAAACAAAGGGTGTTAACTCTTGACGATGATCTGGAAGTAGAAGTATAACAAAACCGAAATAGAATGCCTATTTGCGCATACTTGGCAAATACATTTCAGATAACACTAATATTAACAAAATATGAACGAATTGTTTTTTAAAAAATTGGGAAATATTTAGAGAACTTCTTTTCTTTCCGAATGAAATAAATTAATTTATTTTTCCGAATACACACAATTCTTTTCAGAATTCTTCACCTTCATGAAATTGTGTTCATTTGAACTTTTTAATGATTCTATAAAGGACGGCGTTATTACTCAAAGAATCAGAAACTTCTGAGTAGTATAAACGACCATTGTATACGAGCATTATCAATCATCTAAAATTTATACATAGTTTACAAAATGTTTCAATATTTACGAAAAAAAATTCAAAATGATGGAACAATTCGCGTGTATTTGGAAAAATGATATAATTTATTTCATATGGAAAAATAATGTGTATTAATTTTTTTTTTACAATTCGTTGATAACGTTTTGCCAATTTCATTATCTGAAATCGATGTGCTTGATACTTTCTATTACTGATTTAAAAAAATGTTATACCATCGCTAAGCACGCGAAACGCATTCTATTTCGATTTTGTTGGCATTGCACCTTCAGATCAGCCTCAAGGGGGTATATTAGCGTGGGTCGAAATAATCGTCTATTTTTGTTTCTTCTTGATATACTGAAAAATTAATTGCTTGGCACCTCAAGAAACACCAATTCAAAGATGAGCCCTTTATATTAGCATTAAGAGGTCCCTCATCGCAATTTTTCATTTCCTATTTAAATAACATGGGGAAATTTGTTCTTAAACCTTGGAATTTGATAAGTTCCTGACCATTGAGCTTAGAAAAAATTCTATAACACATTTTTATAGGAAATTGATGCTCTACAAGAAAGATCTCCTGTGTCTATTCGACAAAAGTAACCGTTCACGAGATAATCGGTGCTAAAGCTTAAATTAAATACTTTATAAATTTCAGCACTACATTTTTTTTTATTGCTAATTAATCCAGTGCTAATTTTTATCAATTAATGTAGTGATTTTAAAGAAACCATCTAACAGTTTCAAAATACAATTAAATTTGTTAGCGTATTAATTCAAAAAATATTGGAAACGATATAAATGACGCTTTATCGCCGATTATCTGTCGAACGGTCACGTTTATCGATAACATACAAGAAATCTCTTTTGTAGAGCATGAAATTTCCTATAAAAATGTGTTATAGCATTTTTTTCTAAGCTCGACGGTTAGCGACTTATAAAATTGCAAAGTTTAAACCCAATTTTCCCATGTTATTTAAATGAGAAATGATAAATTGCGATGAGGAACCTCTTATTGTCAATATAAAGGGCTCATATTTAAATTGGTTTTTCTTGAGCTGCCAACCAAACAATTGTTCAGTATATCAAGAAGAAAAAAATATCCTTTTTTTACCCACCCTAGAGTATATACATTTCAAGTGGTAAACAAGTACCACTTTAATTAAAATTTCCTGGAAGAATAACATCTCGAGTATATCGATTCTAAATTTTCAGTAAAAATTAAACTTTAATTGTGCAATAGTTCTGATATTGTAACTGCTTCTTCGCAACATAAATATCTCGTGTTAAATCGCAGGTTTTCTTTTACAATACTGGATTTTTCATGAGCGATAGAAAGTGATTTCTTTCCCGAAAATCATATTTTTTCTATCTGCAAGCCATCTTGGGAAATTTCGAAACTTGTGTTTTTTCGATAAAATACTAGATTAACTGAAACTAAATTAATTCCTACAAAAAAAGTTTTTGTGGATTTCTGAAATGTATATATGCCGTTGGAGAATATTAATGTTGTGGAAAAATGAACAGGAATCGGAATATTTACGACAAATGTATCGAGTGATGCTTGGAGTTTCAATAATTACTAAAGTTAACAGGTTCAGGCAATATTTACGAAATTCAGAATTATCGCGCAATTTTTTTTGCCATAACACTGCTAATTCTGTCTCGAAGTGTACCACAGTCTCGTTCTGAAGATTGGAAGAGTCGATTCCTGAAGACATCTGATAACTAGACGTGTGTAAGTAATGCGATTGATGCATTACGCGTAATATCACCCGACCGCGTACTGTAGCATTACAAATGACTTGACCAAATTAAGCATCACACATCACACTAAGGCTAGGGTTGGTGCTCGACCAATGGGGAGCGCTGATGTCGGTCGAGCACTAAACCCAGCCTTAGTGTAATGCGCAGTTTTATGGGAATGAAAAGCTTTTAATGATAAAACAAAAACTAAGCTCTAACAAACGTTAAAAATCGACTAACAATCACTCACAAACGATTGGTTACGAAGAACAGTTCGAAATCATTAGAAAACCATTGTCCCGCGGCTAACTTCTACATGAAATTTGTTTTTCGTATAATTGAACAAATAAAGTCTAACAAACGCTGGGTTTTGTCTAAAAAACACTAACAATCGAGTGGGATTAAAATAATCAGCGTTTGCTGAAATTGAGGAGGCACCCCTGCTGCAAATTCCCACACAGGAACCTGTATGGGATCCCACACGGGATCCCACGTGGTGTTTTCGTACAGGGAACCCGTACGGGTATGGGATCCCACGTGGTAACCCGTACGGGTTCCTGTATGTGATCCCGTACGGGATCCCACGTGGTGCCCCGTACGGGTTCCTATACGGGATCCCACGTGGTGTTTTCGTACAGGGAACCCATACGGGTTCACATATAGGAACCCGTTTTCGGTGTTACAAAAAATTGTTGAGATAAAGCGAAATTTAATTGCAGTCCCCACTGCCAACATTTTAATTATATTGCACCGCTAACGAACTTGTATTTCTATTAATAGCTATTGTAATAGTACATTAATCGTATAATATTATTGCAATTTTCTGTAAACATATTTTTGTAAGACGTAAAATGATAACATAATAAAAAAGTTTAATAAAAAAAAAACATTAAGATATTGCGTTTAATTAAGTTTAACTAAGAACTGTGTATTAAATATTTCACGCCATGGTGCGAGGCCGGGACCCACGTTGAAAAACAATACTTTTGACGTGAGATAAAACATTTTAAAAAAAACGTTGACAATAGTGATTAATGATTTATTTTCTCACGAAAGTGTAGATGCAAATGAAAAAATTAGAAGTTTCACATTTGTTTTGATTCAATCGTGATTAGCTTAGTAAGCGCTGTTTCAAAAATTAAGCTACCCATATTGCTCCACACAGGTTCCCATGTAGGTTCCTGTACAGGAATTTATTTTCTGCATTCTCCCGTACAGGATCCCGTGCAGGGTTCAGCTTCCCACGTTGCCCCACACAGGTTTCCATGCAGGTTCCCGTACAGGAATTTATTTCCTGCGTTCTCCCGTACAGGGTCCCGTACAGGATGCAGCTTCCCACATTGCCCCACACAGGTTCTCATGCAGGTTCCCGTACAGGCATTTATTTACTACGTTCTCCTGTACAGGATCCCGTACAGGATTCAGCTTCCCACGTTGCCCCACACAGGTTCCCATGCAGGTTCCCGTACAGAAATTTATTTCCTGTGTTCTCCCGTACAGGATCCCGTACAAGAATTTATTTCCTGCGTTCTCCCGTACAGCATCCCGTACAGGATTCAGCGTCCCACGTTGCCCCACACAGGTTCCCATGCAGGTTCCTACACAGGAATGTTCATCCTGTACAGGAAACCGTACGGGATCCCACACTTTCCTTGGCTGCCCCATGCTTTCCCACACATTCCCACACTAAAACCCGTACGGGAATTTGCAGCAGGGACATGGGCAAAGCCCTGCTCAGCCGTCGTGGCAATGCTGCCAACTTTGTCACGATCGAGCTCGTGGTGACCTAGCGGCAAGGAGGAGAACAAAAAAACAAGATGGCTGGAGGGAGCAGACCACGGTCTTACATACAGGTCTTGAAACTCTGGTGGTGGGAGTATGTCCTCGGATTGAAGCACCGGCTGTTTCGCCTAGTGACCACGAGTGTCACTGCGATAGAGTGATGCAAGCTGTGCGAGAGAGATGGAAATCGATTGTTGACTCATAGGAACCTAACCTAGGTGTACAATTGGCTAGTGTAGGCAAATCATGATATTCAATGTCAAAAATGAATGATGGACCTAAATACAATTAAAAGTAACTTTATCGTAAACCTGAAAAGAACCAAAAGACTATAGTTATCCAAGTGGGTACAATGAATATGAATGTTTTTTATATAGGTATCAATGTGAGCTTGGGTTGGTCGAGGGGTTCGGTGCAAGCTTCGTAATGCTGCTTTCAGGGGTTCGATCCCTGTGCGCTCGGTTTTTTTAAAACATGTTTCAGCTTTTATTTTAAAAAAATAGGCTTTACGCGTTGTTTTAACTGACCGGAAAATAAGTGGAAACTATTCCAGACCGAAATGGAATCCAGACCGAAACACTTGCCGGATGTATTTCTTGAAAATAAAACAAATACGTAAGAAACAGTGCTTCTTTTGCAATTCTTTATTTCCCCTTCGAAAAATTTTAATGCATGTCCCAACAAACATTTTCAATAATCTCTACTTTGCAGTTTCCAAAGCGGTTTGCGTTGGTAAATTTGAAAAAACACCTCTTTTCCGACCTTTAAGCGAAGGACTCTCGAGTAGGATAAATGAAAATAATTCACTAACTTTGTTTTGTTTTCCAGCCTGGAAAGTATTTATTGTAATGATCCCAATAATTTTTCATTTTTTTCCGGTTCCCGGCTCCAACGCCTGTTTCGCCCATTCTCGATGAATATATTTCGGTTCGAAATGATTTTCGCACACGTGTCTCGGCTCTAATTTCCCAACTCCCGGTATCGCGGCCTCCCATTTTTTCATTGCGTCAAGTCTCTCGGCACCCGAAACACTGAGCGTTTCGATTTTTCACTCCAAGGGCCTGTTTTACACGTTGGCACAATACACCACTTAGTCATTTTTCAATATCACCGTTTTTACGAGTTTACAAGTACAGCACGTCGCGTGTGGTCGCGTGACTCAGCGGTTATGTTTGGGTTTTGTTTACTTTTGAAATCTATTTCCGTCTCTCTCACACAGCCTGCATCACTCTATAGCAGCGATCCTCGTGGTCACGAGTTGAAACAGTCGGTGCTTGAATAAGAGGCCATCCCCCACCACTTAAATTTTGAGCGAGTTTCAAGACCTGTATGTAAGACCGTGCAGCAGACACTGGGTGTGCTCGAGGATTGTAACGGAAAATAAAGTATAATATTTGATAATAAGTGTTCATTTATTACATGGCACGACAGTACTGGTGAATTTGAAGACGCCTTAGACAACACGATTGAGCGACAGTCAAAACGAGAATCTCGACCAAGGAGAATAGGCAGAAGGAGTCGACACTCCCGCCTCAAACAGTTCTTTCAATCGGTCGCAGAGGTGTAATGCTCAGCATAACACGGTCAGAAACTGACCGTGTTATGGCGGCAAAATTGTTTGCGCCCGTCAAACACAAACATATCTGTCGTGTACACCAGCACAGCAGCTATCAAACTATGTGTATAATAATGGAGATTACTCCTCGCGAGTCAATAAGATAAAGGGAAAAAGTAAACACTCTGGGTATGAATTATAAAACAAATTTCAACTATTGATGGCAGTAAATTGAAATATATTTATCCTAGTTATTTTTGTTCGAGTTCTTTTGGGATCGGACGAGTTCTTTGATTGGTTGAAACTTCTTCAATTCGCTCGTACAACCAGATACCTGTACGAATGCAAAAGAAAAAAAATTAAAACTACCGAGGCTGGAACTCAGGACCTTCAATTCAGTAACCTAGCGTTCTACCAACTTCGCTACACAATCATTTGCCAGTAAATATAATCTTCTCATATTTAAGTGATTGCCGCGCTTGGGGTTTAATTAGGCTTGACGGCTTGTTCGGTTGGTTCATCGCTTAATTTAATTCATATTTAGCCTCATTTTTGAACGTAACTAGCAAATAACGAGTTTTCATGGGTATCCATATAATAAGCACGTGTTGAAAAGACAACCCCAGCATGTAAAGCCAACATCCCCGCATTCGCCCGGTTTCTTGCATGTACATGTTATTATTATTATTTATTATTATTATTATTATTATTGTACAGGAAAACAGAGCAATGCGCATCCGAATAATAAATACATTACGAGATACATTACGGTTGGCTTATGGCCTTATTCGCGTTTCATTATAATTAGCTATATTTTTAAACATAACAGGCAAATCATAAGTTTCCATAATAAAATAACTCGTGTTGTACTTATTATATAATTATTATATCTGATGTGCTTTTTATATAATAAGCACATGTGAATAAAACAACACGAGTTGTTTCATTAATATTATTTATATTTTATTCATTATATATGTGTACGCAATATTATTATATATTATAATAGAAGGTATCCCCACTTGGGTGTATTATCGTTCGGGTGTGCGAGAGAGAACGCACCATGACTGTTCCAAGTGAGTACGAGAGAGAAACACGATCACCCCACTTTTGTGATTGGTCGTTGAGGCGAAGCTCGGACCTTATGCAATTTTGTATTGCTATATATTATGGGATCTGGGGAACACTAGCGACGCCTGCGGCGGAACTGAGCACTACATCTCTGCGACCGATTAAAAGAACTTCGTACATACAGGCTAGGATTGGGAGTTTGGACTCCGTTACTCTAGTCTCCTTGATCTCGACAGTGACGAGTCATCGACAATCGTCAGCGACGAAGACGAAATGGCGCAGCATTCATTAAACCTGAAGCCGCCTGAATCCTTGTCGTTCAGTGGGAACGTCTTTGAAAATTGGAGAAAGTGGCACAAAAAGTTTAGCATATATCTGCAAGCCACAGAAGCCAAGGACAAAATCGTGGAAACCTTCGAGAACTTCTGTGTGCCGAAAAAGAACGAGAGTGTGTGCCGCCACGTGTTTTTTCCACGTGTTTAAAAACCGGACGAACGATTCGAAGATTTCTTAACAGACTTGAAGAAATTGAGTCAAGATTGTTCGTTCGGGGTCCTAAAAGACAGCCTGATCAAAGATCGCATAATTAGCGGCATAAGGAATACGCAGTTGAAGGATCGGCTTCTTCGTGAGGAGAATTTGAGTTTTGATCGGTGTGCACAGTTGTGTAGAACAGCCAAATTAGAGAATCAGCGAATCGAAACGCTGGAAACGATCGAGAAGATAGATGTCGTGCAAACAATAATAAAAGAAAAATCGACACAACCGCAGCAGTCACCCGGTAGAGGGCACAACCAGTTCCGTAGCAACAGAGGCAGAAGGCAGCAGAGGCAACGGCAGTACCAACAGCAAAAGAGCAGCGAAGGCCAGCGAACCAGACGACAGCCGAACCGACGACAGCAGTAGAATCAATCGTCGTGCAGACGATGTGGATATCGACACCAGGCAAATTGATGCCCCAGCCTATAACAAGCAGTGTAAAGCATGCAACGGCTATAATCATTTCGCACAGGTTTGTCGCAATCGTCAAACAATAACCGCGGTAACCGAGGAGTTAAATACCATTTTCTTAGGAAATGTAAACGGTGATGATCGCGAAACCTCGGACTGGTATGAGAAAATATTATTCACAGAAAGCAGGAAAACAGTATCGTTCAAATTAGACACCGGTGCCGGTGCAAACGTCATTCGAATAAGCGAGTATCAAAAAAATGGTCCGAAAAAACAATTCGAACCTACCGGTCAAAAAATATTAAATTTCGACGGAACAAAGCTCACAGTGGTCGATAAAGTAGGGTTGGCATGCGAAGTTAAAAACAAAAATGCGAATCTCTTGTTTTATGTAGTAGATTGCGAAAAAACGACGCCCCTGATCGCTTCACCGAGCATTAAAAAATTGAATTTCTTGACCCGAGTAGCGAATGTAAGCGTAAATAAGACTCAGGGGGCAAAGAATTTAATTCCGGAAAATAATTACCTTTTCGAAGGCATCGGCAAACTCAAGTACGTCTACGATTTCAAAATGAAGCCAGGGTATGCAGGAAAAATAGAGCCTTGCAGGAAGGTCCCTTTCAAAGTACTAGAGGCTTATCGGTCGAAATTGTCGAATATGAAACGGGACGGAATTATCAGGCAAATCGACGACCCCACAGAATTCGTGAACCCGATTGTCTTCGTAGAAAACCGGACAAGTCATTTAGAGTTTGCCTTGACCCTCAGTACTTGAGCTCGTATCTACTCCGGGAACATTATAAATTACCGACGTTCGAGGAAATCACTTCGAAAATGACAAACGCAAAGATCTTTGCAGTTTTAGACGCGTCCAAGGCTTTTTGGCAGGTTGAGTTATCGGAGGCGAGCTCTAAGCTCACGTCTTTTCAAACGCCCTTCGGTCGATACTGCTTCTTGCGAATGCCTTATCGTATAAAAACGGCTCCCGAAATCTTTCAAAGGTTATGCAAGCAGATTTTCAGCGACATTCCGAATGTCGAAGTTCATATCGACGATATAATAATCTGGGCACAGAACGAAGAAGAACATAGTAAAATCTTGCAACAAGTTATCGCAAAAGCCCGAGATAATGGAGTTAAGTTTAACCTGGGCAAATGCAAAATCGGGCAAAATAACGTAAAGTTTCTAGGTCACGTTTTTACGATCGATGGAATAAGAATAGACGCAGAAAGAATCCAAGCTGTGATGAAAATGGAAAAACACATTAACATCAAAGGGGTGGAAAGATTGTTGGGTATAATAAACTATGTAGCAAAATTCATCCCAAACTTATCTGATGTGATAGCCCCACTGAGAGAATTAATAAAAAAAGGAGTGACATTTCGATGGGAAGAGGTTCACGAGGTCGCGTTTAAAAAAATAAAAGAGAGATTGACTAGCAATCCTGTGCTACAATATTATGACCCAAACATTGACTGTACACTGAGCGTAGACGCCAGTGGAACCGGGGTAGGAGCAATCCTCTTACAAAATAATCTACCGATTGCTTATGCCTCAAAAGCGTTCACGACGTGCCAAAAAGCTTGGGCACAAATCGAGAAAGAGATGTACGCGATAGTGTATGGGTGAATGACGGCGATGACGACGTAAACACGCAAATCTTGAATGTAGCACTGTCCGCATGTATGAGCGATAAGAAAAAGAAAGAGTTCGTGACAGAAACCGAAAACGAGCATGAATTGCAAACAGTAATCAAACTGATTAGAACGACCTGGCCGGAAGAAATCAAAGACGTACTCGAGATTGCTAAGTCGTATCATACATACCACTCCGAGCTTTTCGAGTCAGAGGGCTTACCATTTAAGAATAACAATGTAGTAGTCCCTGGTAGATTACGTAAGGAAATTCTCGGCCAATTACATTATAATCATTTGGGCATTGAAAAGACCAAGAACAGAGCCCGCGATATCGTTTTCTGGCCGAAAATGAATAAACAAATACAAGAGATGATTACAGATTGTGCAGTATGCCAGAAATATAAAAAAAAGTCACGAGAACGAAACACGAATTTCAAGCGAAGTACCGAGAAATGTATGGGAAAGTGTAGCGGTCGATGTATTCTATCTCCAAGGCTCGTTGTATCTAATGATGGTCGATTATTACACTAAGTACGTAGAGATAGGACTGCTGCAAAACGAATCGAGTGAAACGACAATTGTAACGATGAAATTCCTGTTCGCGCGCCACGGAATACCAAAGGTAGTAAGATCTGACAATGGACCGCAATTCAGTAGCCAAAAATTCAGAGAATTCGCGAAAGTCTGGGGTTTTGAGCACATGACGTCGAGTCCCACATATCCAAGGAGTAAAGGATTTGTCGAGAGATTTGTTCAAACAGTAAAAAACATGCAAAAAAGCAAAAGAGGACGGGAAGGATCCGTATTTAGCATTGCTAGAACTTCGTAATACGCCGATTTCTCATTATATCGA
Source organism: Ophion ellenae (assembly GCA_963210295.1). Taxonomy (NCBI): domain Eukaryota; kingdom Metazoa; phylum Arthropoda; class Insecta; order Hymenoptera; family Ichneumonidae; genus Ophion; species Ophion ellenae. Next base: position 27,340,468 of record OY723387.1, read on the forward strand.
ATCTCCTAACAGGTTAATGTTTAACAGAAATGTTCGCGGAGTATTACCGGATTGCTTAGACAATTCTTGTCCCGAAAACGTAACGCTCAAAGATGAATTAGTCGAAAAGCAAAAGTCACACAAATACTACCACGATAAACGACCAAGAGATCGCTCGTTTGGCGAAACCTCGTTTGGCGGAGCTAACGCGTGGCGAAAACGTGCGAATATAAAAGAAAGACAAGACCTGCTGACCTGGAATAGTAATTAGCAAAAGCGATAAACCGCGCGCATACGAAGTTATGAAGGAGTCAGGGGCAATATTAACCCGAAATAGAAAGTTCCTCAATCGAGACAGAAACGGTAACTTTAAAGTTAAACATCCTCCGAACTACGCCGACGATGTTATTCCCAACTATGAAACGTATCAGGAAATCGAGGAAAACGTCAGTGAAACGCGTGAAATCGAGCAGCAGCTTCCAACCGAGACTCCTCCTAGTCCAGAAGCTCCGAAAGCAAACGCTCCACCGCCTCGTGCAACCACTCGTAGTGGGCGTGCAATTAACCGACCCGGATATCTTAAGGACTACGTTACTTAAACATTGTACCCGTATTTTATACTTCAAATTATTTATATTGTTTTAAAAAAGAGAAGATGTCAGGTTCGAGCTCGTGGCCACCTAGCGGCAAGGAGGAGAACACAAAAACAAGATGGCTGCAGGGAGCAGACACTGGGCGTGCTCGAGGATTGTAACGGAAAGTAAAGTATAATATTTGGTAATAGATGTTAATTTATTACAAACTTCACGTGGCTTGCAGCGTGCTATGGGAATGAAAGGTTTTTAATGACAAAACAATTAACCTCTAACAAACGATAAAAATCGACTAACAATCACTCACAAACGACTAACAAACGATTGGTTACGAAGGAAAGTTCGAAATCATTAGAAAACCATTTTCCCGCGGCTAACTTTGACATGAAATTTGTTTTTCGTATAATTAAATAAATAAAGTCTAACAAATGCTGGATTTTGTCTAACCAACACTAATAAACGACTAACAATCGAGTAGGATTGAAATAATCAGCATTTTGCTGAAATTGAGGAGTCACATGGGCAAAGCCGTGCTTAGCCGTCGTGACAATGCTGCCAACTTCACGTGGCTTGCAGCGTGCTATGGGAATGAAAAGTTTGTTAACGATAAAATAAAAATAAAGCTCTAACAAACGATCAAAATCGACTAACAATCACTCACAAACGACGAACAAACGATTGGTTACGAAGAAAAGTTCACTAACAAACCCAAACGACTAACAAACGATTGGTTACGAAGAAAAGTTCGGAATCATTAGAAAACCATTGTCGCGCGGCTAACTTTGACATGAAATTCGTTTTTCGTATAATTAAACAAATAAAGTCTAACAAACGCTGGGTTTTGTCTAAAAAGCACTAACAAACACTAACAAACGACTAACAGTCGAGTAGGATTTAAATAATCAGCATTTTGCTGCAATTGAGGAGTCACATGGGCAAAGCCGTGCTCAGCCGCCGTGGCAATGCTGCCAACTTCACGTGGCTTGCAGCGTGCTATGGGAATAAAAAGTTTTTTAACGATGAAATAAAAATTAAGCTCTAACGAACGATAGAAATCGACTAACAATCACTTACAAAGAACTAACAAACGAGTGGTTACGAAAAAAAGTTCGAACTCATTAGAAAACCATTTTTCCGTGGCTAACTTTGACATAAAATTTGTTTTTCGTATAATTAAATAAATACAGTCTAACAAACGCTGGATTTTGCCTAACAAACACGCACAAACGACTAACAATCGAATGGCATGAAAAAAGATTCGACATTTTCATAGTCGGCGGCTAAGTTTATTGAGCTGTATAAAGGCGACTAAGAGAAAAAGTAGCCCTCTTTGGAATCACTTCGAAGAAGTTGTTCCGAGCAAAAAGGCCAAATGTGGCTACTGCTCGCGTATATTGGCAATTTGTTCCAGCTCAATAGGAAGCCTGAGCCGACATATGACAGCCATCCATCCTACAATTCAAGTAAATAGCGACAGACAGCTTGTATCTCTTCCTAATAGAAATGTCGATAATGAGATCGAAGTAGAGCCGATTCCCTCAGAAAGAATGAGGAATCCGTATTTCCCTAAAGAAATAAGGATTTGGGAAACAAGGAAATCCTTGTTTCTTAAAGAACGACTATGAATACGGGTGTTAATCTATCTATTACTCTATATTTCACCCTAGCATTTCATTACAATATCACACAAGACGTGATGGTGGGCTTCCGCATGGGGCGCCATCTCGGGTAATGTTTAGGGTGATGTTGTAATGTAATATCACTCGGTACGAAATGTAATGCCATATCACATTACTTTATAAAGCACTGTTTTGCGCATGTCTACTGATATCTTCTCCATCTCTGTAAAAATAAGCATAGTACCGAGTTATATTTCCATACGTATCTTTAATACCAACGTCTATTCTATTTATCCAATAGCTGCAAATGAATCGTACTCCGGTTATCGCCACAAAATATTTTGTGTATTCAATCTAACTAAACAAACGCGTCTAAAGTTTGCTAACGAAACCATTCTTTACTTTCATGGACTTATCGCTTTGAATATGTAAATATATTTCACCGTTATTTTCATCCTGCGTATCCGTATACGCTGATGATGCGTATACGGATACGCAGCGCATACGTATGCGTATACTGGATTTGTAAATGTGTTGCATCGCTTGACACACGTAGAAGCTCTCCTCGGCGTTTAGTACCGCCAAAAATTCGTTCCTGAAAGTAATAAACTTTGTTCGTTCATCAATATTTGTATTTACGTTGCAATATGTTCTGTGCTTGTACAACATTTGTGCTTATATCGTTTTGATATTTCCAATGACGGTTTGACATACCGAATTCTTCCTTAGTTTTTAAAGTTATTTGGAAATATGAAAATATTTTTAAACACATGCAGCCTAAATGTTTGAAATGTAATTATCGCTAATTCGAATATTCAAAAACTCAATGAGAAAGCGAAAAGTTCATAAAAAAACTTTCAGGCTTCCCACAAGAAAAATGATTTGATTCTCGAAGTTTTCAAAAAATGACCGTTGCCTCAATTGAATAATTATTAAACATACTGTTAAAAGACGGTAAGCTTATCATCAGAATTCTTCGTCGAAGGTGTTTTGTTCGACGTTTTTACGATCAAAGCGATTTTTGGCAATTCCGCAGCAGACGAAGGGGATATCGATGAGACTCGATTACGAGGAATGCTACTGTAACAAAATTACTTTGAAATCTAACACAACACAGCTTACTTTTAAATATGCAATAATTTTTCAGTAATTTGCCAACTGTAGAGACCTTTCAAATATTAGAATGCACGTAAATTTCTTATACCGTTTTCCAAAATTTATAAAAACGTTATGCCAATAAGTATTGCGTCGGACACAATCGTGTCACATTTACACTAATTTGCTGCTGGAAATGCTATATCATAATAAGGGCTTAAGAACTGCGAATACACATTATTCAAGAATAATAGAAATTCATTTACGTTAGGCACTTTGAATAATGATCGGTATCTCGGACCATGCAGCTTGTCCTCGGTTTGACTGCCACCTTGGCAACCGAACACACCACGAATCTTCGCCATCCTGTTTAGAAAAACACAAAAAAAATGAACATGTTTCAACAACAATGATATATAATAAGTTTTTCATTCTTTTTCTATGATAATAACAATTATTATATAGAAAGGATGAAAAACAAAGAATATAATTTTTTTGATCATAGGAATAGATCATAGATCATTGAAAATATAATTTTTTTATCGTAGAAACGAAACGTATTTACTTACCTCAACAATGCTTTTCCTCTCTGTTGCAATAATTGATTCGCAACTGGGAAAAAAGCCTTCTCTACTATAGACACAAATCCTCAATAATAAAAAAAACTCGCTCGCAGCTCTCTCGACGATTCAACAATTCAATATGGCCGATAGATTGATGACGGGCCATGGAGTAAAGGAGTCCGAACGCATATGGCGGAATGAGTGAAAAAGTGACATGTCAAAGTGATGATATTTCCTAGTTTAAAATTCACCCACGGTAGCGCTCTTGTTCCAAAGATACCGCTGTGAAGTTTCGCGTTGGTCATGCAACGAAGTAAGCTCTGAGTTTTATTTCCGTTTTATACGTCTTTATTCGCGGTGTAATTCTTTCGCGTGTGTATAAAGTGTATATAAAGTGAAACAAGTGCTCCTGCAAAATATTGTGACTCGTTACCTCGTAAAAGATAACGTACTGGCAAGGAGAAGGAATTTTTTTTACATATTTAATGACATTTGGGATAATATTTTGTTATTATAATTTGCCGGTTAACTAAATTGAGGTTATGGCGCCATATGTGACGGTTTTTTTTCCACACTCGACGCCAGCGTTATTTCTATTGCAGTGAGGGATTAATGTGCATATTTCGAGTTGAAATATGAACAAAATTAATAAACAATACATATTTTCAATTTAAACCATTCTACTAGCTTGCAGCGTGGAAATTAGACGCCAGTTCAATTTATTCAACCTGCATATTACAATAACAAAATATTACCCCGCAAGACATCTAATATTTACAATAATGAATTTCTTTATTTTTGCAGATTGCTTCATCGAGGTCGAGAGGGTAAACCGTGCGCGTATCCGGGATGCCGAACTGGGCGACGTGCCGTCAGGGCGGAACGGACGTGTGCTGGATTACGGCAGCTATCGGCTGTTCAAGTACCCGGAGTGAGTCTTTTGCTCTACATTTTTTTCTTATTTTCGACAGTAAAGCACTTAACAGCGCTGCTCAGTATCCAGTCAACTCGGTTCCCCTGTCGAGCTAAAAATCGCATAGCAGTGCCGCCAAGTGCTTTGTTGTCGATTATGCGATCAATACAGCAAACTCCCGCTAACTGTTTAATGAATAACTGTCGCTGACCCTCCCGCTTGAGGGGAAAGTCTCGCTCATGCTTTTGCTCTTTAGTGACGGAGAAGGGTCCTTCGGTTACTGTCGCACCGCGCAGATCAGGATCCTGACAGTGCGAGAGTTGGCGGAAGTTCACTGTACTTATAATATCAGTGCATGTCACTGACATTTTTTCTGGTTTGATATTAAATATTATATTAATTTACAGAATATGCTGCAACGATGGAGCGACGCCATCCAACATCAGCTTGCTCCGAGTGATTTAGTGTGCGAGCTTCACTTCTCTGACTCCGATGTGGTCGAAGAAGATCGTGCACAAATGCCTGATGGAGAAATCGTTATTATTCCCCGCAAGAACTATTCGTTGGTTGCAGATGCATTGCCCATCGCAGTAAATAACGGGGTAAGAATGGTAATATTTTATGTTATACGGGTGTCCCACGATAGAATATCATCCGTGAAATGCGGAGTTGGGGGTGAATTTCCGAGACGATTGATATATAATCATGATAATATAATCATGTATGGGTCCCAGATCAACCCCTCAATTGTTATTAATTTTTCAAGGCAGTCAATCAGGCGCGCCCGTTGAGCGAGCCTACGTCGGTGAGCGACACGCACATGTGGTAGTGCCCGGCGGATTGGTTCACCGACGTAGGCCCGCTCAACGGCCGCGCCTGATTGGCTGCCTTGAAAAATGAATTATAATTCAGGGGTTGATCTGGGGCCCATACATGCTTATATCAATCGTCTCGAAATTTCCCCCCCAACTCCGCATTTCACGGATGACATTCTATCGTGGGACACCCTGTATAATCTGTATTGCATCCTTTGCGGGTTATTTTTTTGTCGCCTTTTTATTTGTCTTGCAATTCTGCTTTCATTTTACATTGTTTTCGTTTCTCTTCTCTTTATTTCCTCCTCTTTTCTCGTTCAATTTTTTTGCAACACCTTCCTCTCCGTCTTCAATGCAATAATCAATAATTGTTTTTTGCGACAGGAGAACGTTGGGCAATCGGAGGAGAACGTTCCGTTCATCCCGTTACCAGGACCGTCTGGTGAACGTGCCCGAGTAGCGACGAGTTGCACGAGCAGCGCTCCAGTTGTACAACAAGAAACCTCCGGAGATAACGTGACTTCCAAGGAGGTAAGTCCGAGGGGTAGCTTGCAGTTCTTCGTGAATCAAAAAGAAATGTCTTGGAGGCGAAATGGGTTCTTATGATGAATTCTCGAATTTTCGTAGTATGCTTCTATTGAAATAACTGCATTTTTTTCTGATGAGATAGCGACTTCTGCCTATGTTCATTATTTTGTATTCAGTTGCCCTTTCTTATGCAATTTGGGTCATGGATATTGGATTATTTTTCGACTTGTGGTAAATTTTGAAAGGCAGTCGTCGATTTTCACCAGTTTTTCACGGCCGCATTGGCCGAAAAAATTCGAAACATTTATTCGAAACAGATCGACTATCCTTGTGGCAAATTTTCTACTGAATACAAATCACATTGAGTTTGCATAAATTTAATTCAACTTTTATAATTACAACGATGCAATTACAATTGAATTGAACACAAATTATTAATAATATTATAATGACATTCAACCAAATATTTAAATTAGCTATCATATTATATTTAATTAAATTTAATATTGAAATTATCTTACAAATCTAATTCAATTTCATTTAAATTAGAAGTAATAATTACCATGACGTGATGAGGGAGGAGAAGGAAGCAATGGAGGAGAGAGTGGGAGAAATGGAAAGGAGGATGGAAAGAGTAGAAAGAAAAGAGCAGGAAATAGAACGAATAAGTGAGAGGCTCAGGATGCTAGAAGTAGAAAGGGAAAGCAGCAATAGGGGAGGAGAAAGGGAGGAGGGAAGAGAGGGGGAACAAAGAAGAACAGAGAAAAGGATAAAAGAGATAGAAAGGAAAATGGAAATGAATGAAAGGGAGGACAGAAGGAAGAATCTAATAATAAGAGGAGCAACGAAGGAGGGGACAATAGAAGAAATAGCGGAAAGAATACTAGAACAAATAGGGGTACGAGGCCGGATAGAGAAAGTAAGAGAGGTAGGAAAAGGGAGAGGACAGGGAGAAGGGACAATGTTAATGGTCAGGATGGAAAATCTGGAAGGGAAAAAAGAAGTAATGATGAAAAAGAAGGAACTAAGGGGAAGGAGAGAGAGAATAGAGGACGACCTAACATGGAAAGAAAGACAGATGCAATGGAGGTTGAGAAGGATAGGAGAGGAGGAAGAAAGAAGAGGAAAAAGAGTGAGGGTAACGTATGGGAGGATTGTGGTGGACGGGACCACATGGTTCTGGGACGAACAGGAGGAAAAGCTGAAAGACGGGAGGGGGAAAGAAAGGGAGGCAGGGAGAGCAGAGGGAACTAGGGACGAGGAAAAAGAAGGGAGGAATACGAGAGAAGGAGCAAAAAACGGGTAGGGAGAGGAGAAGGGAGGAAGAGAAAGAGGGGAAAGAAGGAAGAGGAAGGAAAGAACTGGAAGGTGACGTTTTGGAACGTAGCAGGACTAACGAATAAGGATAAGGAATTCTGGAAGGGACTGGAGGAGTGGGAGGTAATAGTAATGATGGAGACGTGGGTGGAAAAGCAGGGGTGGGAGAGAATAAAGGGAAGGCTGCCAAAGGGATATACATGGATGACACAGTGGGCAGAGAAAAGAAACAGGAAGGGGAGGGCGAGGGGGGGAATGATAATAGGAGTGAGAGAAGAAATGAAGGCAGAACGAAGGGAAGGGAGAGGGGAGGAGGAAGGAATAATGACAGTGAAAGTAGAAACGGAAGAGGGGGCATGGGCAATAGTGGCAGTGTACGTAAACGGGGACATAGAAAGGAAGATTGAGAGATTAAAAGAACACACGGAGACACAGGCAGAAGAAGAAAGGGTGATAATAGGGGGGGACTTCAACGCAAGAACAGGAAAGGAAGGAGGGGGCGGAAGGGACGAGGAGGAGGAGGAGAGGAAGTCGAAGGACAAGAAAATAAACACAGAAGGAAGGAAGCTAATAAAAATGATAGAAGAGGCAGGATGGGAAATATTTAATGGGAACATAGAGGGAGACGAAGAGGGGGTGTTCACGTACACACGGGGGAGAGGGGAAACAGTGATTGACTACGTGCTGGGGGATAGGAGGACAAGGGAGGGGGTGAAGAGCATGTGGGTGGGGGATAAGGTGGAATCCGATCACCACCCGCTGATAGTGGAAATAAAAAGGGGCAGGAGGGAGAGGAAGAAGCAAAGCAAGAAGGGAAGAACGGTGGGAAGCGGAAGATGGTCGGAAAAGATGAAGGAGGAATATAAGAGGAGAATAGAAAGAATGGAAGTAGAGGGAAGAAATGGACTGGACAGGAGAAAAGAAATAACGGAAAAAATTAAGACAGCGATGAGGGAGGGGGACGGGAAAAGTGGACGGCAAGGGAAGGATGGTGGGACGAGGAAAGTAGAGAAATGAAAAGGGAGGTTAGAAAGGAACTAAGAAAGTGGAGGAGAAGCGGAGGAGAGAAGGAGGAATACAGGAGGAGGAAAAGGGAGTACAAGGAACTGTGTGAGAGAAATAAGGAAGAAGAGAGAGAGAAGATGATAAGGGAGATAGCGGAGGCAAGGACAGAAAAGAGAATATGGGAGATAGTGAATAGAGGAAGACGAAGGAGGAAAAGAGTGTGTGAAGAGATAAAAGGGGAGGAGTGGAGAGAGTATTTTACGAAACTATTAGGAGGAACAGAAACAGGAGAAGGAAGAGGAAGGGAAGGAGGACGGCGAAGGGACGAGGAGGAAGAAATAAGGGAAGAAGAAATAAGGAAAGCGGTGGAAAAGATTAGGGAGGGGAAAGCGATGGGAGGAGATGGAATACCGAATGAAGCATGGAAAGGGGGAGAAGAGAAAGCGGTTAAATGGGCGGGAGAAATATGCGGAAGGGTATGGAGAGGGGAGGGATGGCCAGAAGAATGGAAAGAGGGAATAATAGTACCTATAGTGAAAAAAGGAGAGGGAAAAAGGGTAGAAGAATATAGAGGGGTCACCCTGATGCCGTCGTTGTACAAAATATACACGACAATATTGGCAGGAAGATTAGAGGAGGAGGTGGAAGCAGGAGGGAGCGTACCTCAAAATCAGACGGGCTTCAGGAAAGGAATGGGGACAATAGACAATATATACATATTGAACTATGTAATAGGAAGACAGGTAGGGAAGAAAAGGGGGAAACTCGTCGCGATTTTTGTGGATCTGAAGGCGGCGTTCGATTCGATAGATAGGAAGGTATTGTGGGAGGCTCTGGAGAAGAGGGGTATAAGAAAGGGGCTGAGGGAAAGAATAAAGGAGATATACGAGGAAACGAAGAATAGGGTGAGAGCAGGGAGGGAGACAGGAGAATGCTTTTGGACGGAAAAGGGAGTAAGGCAGGGGTGTCCGCTAAGCCCGATATTGTTCAATCTGTTGACGGCAGATCTGGAGGAGGAGCTGAGAGAGGGAAATTGGGGAGGGGTCAAAATAGGGAAGGAGCGGATATATACGCTAGCGTACGCGGATGACATCGTGGTGATGGCGGAAAGGGAAGAGGAAATGGAAAAGGTAATAAGAAAGTTAGAAAGGTATTTTGAAGGAAAGAAGTTGGAAGTGAATGTGGGGAAAACAAAAATAATGAGGTTCAGAAAAGGAGGAGGGAGGTTTAAGGAGAAGGAATGGAAATGGAAGGGGGAGAGGATGGAAGAGGTAAAAGAATTTAAATACCTAGGGTATATTTTCAAAAGGAACGGAGGACAGGAGGCGCAAATAAAAGACAGGGTAAAAAAGGCAGGCACGATAATGAGGCAGGTATGGGGAATAGGGAAGAGGAAATGGGGGAACGACGTGGGAAGGAGAGTGTGGCTCTTTGATACGCTGGTATGGACGGTGATGGGATATGGAGCAGAGATATGGGGGTGGAAGGAAAGGGAGACGATGGAAAGGATGCAGGAGCGGTACATAAGATGGGTGTTGGGGTTGGATTGGAGGACACCAGGATACATGGTGAGGGAGGAATTGAAAAGAGATAAGTTAGGGATACGGGCAGGACGAAGGGCATGGAGGTATGAGGAGAAATTGAGTAAAGGGGGGGGGGCAGTGAGCTGGCAAGAAGATGCTGGCAGGAGATAAAGGAGAGGGAGAGAAGGGGGAGAAGGGAAAGAGTAAAATGGGAAGAAGAAAGAGAAGAATTTAGGAGAAGAGAGGGAAGGGCGGAGGAGGCAGGACAGGAACAAGAGAATGAGGGATACGAAGGAAAAGAGAGAGAAGAAAGGAAGAGGCAGGAAAAAGAGAGACAGGAAAGGATAGAACAGTCAAGGTACAATAGGTGGTACAGAGAGATAAGGACAGAAGGCGTACCAGCGTACATAAAGGCAGGAATGCGCGAGGAGAGATATAGGAGAATAGCGAGGTTTAGATTAGGGAATGAAATGCGGGAAGGAAGGTATTGGGAAGCAGAGGAAGGGAGAATGTGCAGAGTGTGTGGAGAGGAATTGGAAACGTGGGAACACGTGATAGACAGGTGCAGAGGAGGGACAGGAGAGGAAAGAGGAATAGGGGAATGGATAAGAGAAATACTGGATGAAGGAGGAGGAGGAGAAGAATGGATGAGAAGATTGGAGAAGAGTAGGAGAGAACGGGAAAGGGAGCTAGGCAGGGAAGGGAACGAAGAGGAAGAGGAATGAAAGAGGAATGGAGTGAAAGAGGGAAACGGAAATCGGCGAGGCGGGGGGAGAGGAGAGAGAGAGAGATAGGCTAAGGAAAATAGAACAGAGCGGAGCGGAAGAGCGGAATAGTTCGTAAGAGCGAGCGGATAATGTTAAGTAGTTTTTAAGTAGTATAAGTGGAATTGGAATACTGTACGGAAGCCCATTGTAACCCCGAGGGGATCAATAAACATTACATACATACATACATAATTACCATGACAATCGAATGTCAAATTGTCTGCTGAACACGAATCACGTAGAGTTTTTATCGAAATCTCAAATTTAATTTGAAAACGAGGAAAAATCGGTTTCCAATTTTTCTTAATACAACGCTTCTATCCAAATAAGTGTACATTTTTTCCTGTAGACATAGCGACTCCCGCTTGCGCTTATTCTTCTCGTATGTAATGACCATTGAAAATGCGACTTTGGAAATGAGGATCGGATGATATTGTGATTTTTGGCCAATTCTCAAAGTCAGCAGTAGTGTAATGATACCGAAACGGAATCAAAATTCCTACTACCGACATTTACCGACTTAGTTGAGAAACGAACCAAAAAAGGTTGATTCCCGACTTATCGGCGGATGGTCGGGTTGGGTTTCGATTCCGTTTCGGTATCATGATCGACTGTCGATGTTTCTTCTTACCGACCGATGGTAGGGCTGCACTGCTTACCGACCGATGGTGATGCTCACCTGCTTACCGACCGATGGTGGTAAGTCCCCCTTCGCCCCGAATGGAATTCGGCGGGGGGGGGGTAAACACGGGACACACGTCCGACTCCTAGCGAGGCCGCGCAACGCCTGACAAAGAGTCGAAGTGCTTTGTAGTAAAAGGGAGTTCCCCTCCCCTCCCGCGGAAAGAGTGGGGCGTTGGGAGGAAGAGTGGAGGGTCCGATTTTTCAGAAATTGTTTTAAACATTTGTGGGTGCTGAGTCATCGGGCGCTTGCCGTGGCTTGACAACCCCCCCACCTCCTCTTGCTGAGATGCGATAGTTTTGTTTATCGACGTGTTGAAACCGGCGAATTAAGGTGTCGAATGATTATTTTCCGAGAATTTATCATCGGCCGGTGACATTTCATAGCGTCAAAATGGCGGCGGGATTTCGTCAGATTTCTACGAATTATATTTTTTAAACATTTTTGCACGCTCGGACCCTCGTGCCCTCAATTTAGCCCGATAACAGGAGGAAATAAACAGATGAAAAGACCGCTGTTTATACTCGAGCGATGCGACGTTCCATTTGCACGCGCGTGCCGACACAAACACACACACACACACACACACACACCTTGTGGATGCTGCGCTTGAGCAAGCCCCCCCCCCCCCAAATAAAATGCGATATCGATAAACGCGTTGAAACTCGACCGCCATGATGAAGGGGACTATAAGTGGGGGTGTCTAGAAAAATATTCGTCAGTATAGCGTTTCCCCGTCAACATGAGTCATTTCAGAGATTCAAAAAATCCTGTTTCTCAAAATTTGAAGAAGTTTGCTGAAGATCAATTTCGAAAAGGCCCTCCCCCGTCCGATTCAAAAGTTCCAAAGATCAAAGGGAGTGAAGCATATAATGATAATTTTCGTCCCGGGCGATACGGAGCTTCAGGTGATTCACGGAAAAAATAGGCTGTTGTTGAGAAGTTGCCACGGAAGGCGGCGGAATCATGCGCCGCAACGAAAAAAATGCGTGCAAGAGACGTGAATTAAAAGTGCGCATCGAACGATTGTTGCAAGACATTCAACAATTGAAAGGAGAGATAGACTCGTGGGCGCAGATTCATTCGCTGGGGATGATATTTGAACGAATAAATTTGGAGCCACGGCGCGAAGAATCTCCTCACTGACAAACGTCATTGGTCGAGGATTCAGAGTGGAGGGGGAATGGTGGAGGGGGCAAGTATATAATCTCGTGAAGACAGCTTCGAACGATCAGACGGCAAGTGAAAAATGGACGCGATCAATAAGATTGGTAAATACGCAGATTTTCTTCCGGCGAAGAAATTGAACGAGTTGACCCCGGAGTCGGAGTATCCCATCACCAACATACGGGAAGTGAACACGAGATATGGCAAAAAGTTCGTGATTGACATTCGCAACGAGTTTACCGTATTTCTACCGGGGAGGATCAGCAAGGTACTTGAAACGAATCCGGCGACGTTCCAGACGATGTTGGCGTCAGCGTACAACGGCAATCTATGCATGGTCTACATCGGTGGAAAGTTCAATAGCAGGGAATTCAAAAACCTGGCAAACGAACCTCGCGAATGCAGTGCGCGGTGAGGAGGAAGGCGACTAATGTCGATTGGCTGCTCAAGTGAATTGCAAGTGAAAAAATGGTGTTCTTTTTGTTCTGCAGGTGAAGAAACCCCGAGTCGCTATGGGGTCTCGGAAAAAACACATCACAAAGGCTCGATGTTGGCGGAGGTGCTCAGGCCTGGAATTCTGCTAACCTCGCGGCAGCGAATCCATGGCAAAAAGATTGTGTTTCGGATCACCAAGGCGCTCCAGGTTGACATCAGCGCTTAGAGGTGATCTGGTGCGAAGTAATCCACGAACCTCGCCATCACAGTATTAAGAACATTTTCTCTGTGTGTGTGTGTGTGTGGGTGCGTGTGAATGGGAGAACATTTTGTAAATTTTTTTTGGTAAATAAAAAGAAAAATTACGTAATCACAAAAAAATTATTTCCTTGCATCCTCTTTCAATCATCTTTCCAGACATTTTACATTTTCATAGGCACATTTGAATTTTGCGTGGCGAGTCGCATGGTAGGGACATCCGTTGTTTCTCAGCTCTTTTGTCGCAAGCTTCTCCAACGATGGGCAATCCAGAGTCTCCAGTTCGATGATCTCCGTTGCTAGGTCGGTGAATTTCTTCAACCACAGCGATTTCTCCAATCCCTTCATGTAGACGATTCGAGCGTGTTGTAAGATTGATCGAATGAACATGGGGATGGTGTCGTGTGGAAAGTCGCCATCGTCCCATCGCAAACCATGGTAATTGCGCTCCAACCACATATTCGTACTCTTGTACTTTCCCGACACAGAACTCCAGGCGTGCGGTGGTTCGAAAAGGAACGTCGAGGGCTTGCAGTCAACGCTCGCCACCACAATTGATATTTCCTTCGGGACGAATTTGTTGATCGGTCGCTTGAAACCTTGCACATCAACGATAAACTCCATGATGACTAAAGGGGGGCGCGTGATCTCAACTTTATATCAACTTTCTTACCCCGCCACCTATCGGATTGTACTCGACAATACGATCATGGAGAATAAGACAGTATGCGGAAGTATTGGCGGGAATATTGGTCTTTGGTTCGAATTCCATGCGTACGTCACCGGGGCCGGACTTGAGAGAATCGTTCTGCTTCGAGCAATCAATGACAATGAGCAGAGCATACTTTATGAAATGCAATTTTTTCAAGCATGGTTCGGGCTCTCTATTATAATACGAATATTGAAAGTTTGCATACATTTGATAGAGAAGCGCATATTGGTTCTGCGCAATGTCCAGATTCAAATTCCCATAGGGATAACTTTGCGAATTGAGGTAGAGTTTGACATCTGTGATGTCACAATGATCGAAATTACACGAATTTGCGCTTTTCTTATTTTTACGATCGGTCTGAAAGGCTAGAATGACATATCGTGGCTTCTCAAGTTGCGTAGATGTCTTCACGGCCCACATGTGTTTTGAGGTTGCGGGGAGCATTGGGTACTCGTACAATTCCCATGAGCGGAAAGTCATGGGTATCGGTGTGTCTTTACCGATAAACTTGAGAAGTTGAATTTTACGCTTATCGGAGAGTGTCACGTATGGTACGAGCCATTCTACTTTTTTCAACGTGAATTTGATGTCATCCTCACCTGCGGCTTGCCATATCGCATTATCATTAGTCTTCGATCTCAATAAAATCAATTCATGCTTCGCGTTCACCACGATTTTTTGATAATCTTCGGTGAAACCGAGGATCATACTCAGCGGTATGCTTACGTCAAAATTCCCATCGGCATCGGCGACAGCGTGCCCGCTGCGAACATCATATCAGCCTGCATTCTCAAGCTTATAGTTTTTGGATTGACTCACGGTTGCGTGTCCCTTCATCGAGCTCGTTATGCCCACATTTTTACATCGCACAGTGGGGCAGAATCCCAAAAAGCTGGCCAAAATTCTGAAAGTGTCCAAAACGATCTCCAATTCTCTTCTCGGGGGTTTTCGGGGTCGCTGAATACGAATCTGTTATCAGAATTACGATTTTCAAAATGGCGGACCCAAAATGGCGGACATAATTCAACCAGTTAGTCAAATAATTCAGTAAAAAATACCCAATCATATTTCTTAAGAGTTTTTGGGATCGCTGATTACGAATTTGTTATAGGAATATTAATTTTCAAAATAGCAGACGCGATATATAGACGATTCCACAAAAATTTTCAATTTTTAAATATTTTTTAACAGAAAATGTTTCATAATATTTTTAGGTTTGAATGAGTAGAAAATCTCTTGAGCCATGTTTTTATTTTTGAACAATTTCTTGAGTACAAAATTTGCAATAAATCAAATATCTGATATTTACTTCTAGTAACAAAAAATCTTGTATGTCATCTTCAATGTTGGAATCATTCGATTCAGATTCTGATGTTGACCCACTTGTATCCAAATCGGAATCGTTCCTTATCTCTTGTCTGGTGACTTCAGGTTGTTTTAACATTTCTATAGCTTCTTTATGTAAAGATTTCGCCGGTCTCTGGGGCAATTTCCTGATGCTTGAGAGAAATGGATCTGATGATACTAAGAGCCTATAGAAAATGTCTCTGATATTCGATTCTCGAGAGCATTTTCTTGAATGATGTAACCTGTAGTTCTTTATGTCCTTATTGCGTGACTCTTGGGCCTCTTCAGAAAGTTGTCCGATCGGTAAACGGGCATATTTTACAATTTCTGCTCCGTGCATCAACACTTTGTGCACAGATGTTGGCATGTAATACCATGGATATAAAGCAACGAATAAACGGGCAGTATTTACACAATAGTCTTTGAATTTTTCTTCGTCTATATCATACCCGCTCGAAATTGCCTGCAAAATAACATGAAATCGGTGAATTAAATTTTCATCGACTCCTGTTATTTCAGCAGATATATTAGCATTTTCAAAAAAGCGGCGGGCGGTATTTCCATGGTTAGAGCTGCCATATCCTGGCTTTGGTCGATCAACGATAAGCCCCAGTGTTGTCTTAAATTGAGCCTGTATGTCTTCCTTGCGTACTTTCACAATCTTTTTCACTTCCTCTTCACGAGCTTGCCACTTTTGAGTTGTGAGCTTATACGACAAATGCAAATAGCACTCGAAAAAACGAATGCACGCATGTAATGTAGATATGCCAAATCTTAAATTATCTGTAGTAATGTCCATTTTTATAATTTTGTCGATGTTATTAAAATCTTTATAGGTGGCTTTGCACAGGAAGCAACGTTGTGCAGAAGTGGTACCGGTTACAGCGTTACAGACTTTGCCGTCTATCATCGTAAACGACATACAATAGGTTACTGAAATTGATTTTTCATTTTGTTCAGTAGTGTATGGTGCAAGACCCGCAATCTGCTGTTCAATGTCGGTAACTTCTTTCAATGTTGATTGTACATCTTCATGTACAAACTGCAATCGTATTGGTCTGCAGAATCGAGGAGATGAAGGTCTAGGATTTTTCCACACAATAGTTCCTTCATCCGTCTCGTGATTGTTGTAGATTAATTGCAAAGGTACCAGAGAAGTATAAAAAATGCTTTCATCAAATTTTCCAGCCTCATCAAATTTTTGCTTATAATCACTTTGACCGCTGCTTCCATCACATCCCCATTTGCAGTGAAGTACTAATTTTTGCAGAATTTCAGAATTTAGAGTATCGATGACATCAGCCTGAAGTTGTATAATTCTGTATGTGGTATGATCAAGTAAAGCCTGTAGTTTGATTTGTGCGCACGACTCAGTAATATTCATGTACACAACTGATGGATAACAACGATTTTTTGCTTTTTCTACTTCATGGTATGATGGGTATAATTTGCATTTACGTGCTCTAGCTGCATTTCTTGATAGCTGATAAGAGCACTTTGATTCTCCTTTCTCGATCATCAAAGAAAGTGCTTCGTCTGGGGTTAAAGGTGTCTCATTTTTTGACCGAACAGCAGCTATATATTTTGAGGCTCTTGTTGGGCTGGTTAATGTGACATCTTTAAGAACTTGAGCAGCATTCACTTGACCAGAAGTCCTTAAACTCATTTGAGCAGCATACGTCAATTCTTCTGTAGATAAAGTAGAACGTATTTCTTCAGTCTTTCGCCTCTTAGATCTATCGCTGGATGAAGCAAAGGATTTCGAAGGTCGTCCAGATGTTCCTTTTTCATCATTCTTCACAATCTTCTCAGATGTTGATGTTGTGCATTCAGTATCGGATAATGTTGAAAAACATACGGTGCCATTCAACCATTCTTCATTATTTTTTAGAAACTTTTCTTGGCCTCTATTTGCTGCTTTCCATCTGGATCGAAAATTTGCAAATAACAGTCCTAATGACTTTTCATCCTCGTCTACTTGTATCACATGTTCTGTTTTCTTGAAAATTGCATCTTTCAAAACTCCAATAACGAATTTCTGTTCGTTTTTTAAACTGTCTTTCACCATGAAAAAAACATCTCTTCTTGATAATTCCATATTTGAAGAATGGGCAGACTCTGTAAAATACCAATATAAACATGTACAAAATTGAATGACATTATTTTGAAATCATTTTATACTCAACAAAACTATATACGGTGTTCTGACTCGGAATGTACAAAAATAATTTATTACTACTAAAAATGATTTTATATTTATAAAGAAAACGAATATTTATGATATAAATGATTAACAAATATATTTACATACATTCTGCACGAAAAAAACCGAAATTACATGAAATCTATCTTTACGAGAATCACCTCTGTGTCAGTATACAACAGGTATAATAAAGCCTGAACAGCAGGCGGGCTCCTTTCTTTCATACATGGCTGCTCTAGGAGCCCCTCGTCAGTCCTTGCCGAATCGCCGTCTACACTACGTATACACTATGTACGTATACACTAATACACCTTTACTGCCGAAAACCGTTACGCCGTACAAACATGGGGGAAACACAGTTCTAGCTACTGAGAGTTCTTGCAGGAATATTTTATAAAATGTTGAGATTTTCGTAAAGCGTACATTTAGAATAATTAATTACTGTATTAAAATTTAAATGATCTATGAATATTAATCAATAAATGAACATACTACAAATGGAATTGATAAATAAATATTAATCTATGTTAATGGACAGAAAATATACCAACGCGCTGTAACTTAATAATCAATGGATTACATTCACACGTCCGTTAATGTCGCGCCACGTATTTCTCCCTAAAAATTAGTCTAACTATTCGTTGAGCACTCCTGAGCAGCCAGTTTTTTAGTATATTATATTTAGTACTGTACACTATCAGTTTCTTGTTGAAACAAGGTCGAGACTCGCGAAGACATTTTTAAAACTACTTTAGAAAATCGATTTTCGAAAAAAAATGTATAATTTTTTATGTTTACTTGTTGCAAAATTTAGATATTTCACACATAAAATAAGCAATAACTGTGCATAATTATATTTTCTGCATACCTTCAGAAAGTTTTTCCATTTTGCAGAATTAAAATTGAGACAGTTTCGTCCGTTTCACAGCACTTCGAAACAGGCAAGAATTTTTCGACGCGTACGCTTGTTTAATGCGTACCGAACGGCGGCTGAATGTCGAGTGATGTCGAGGCGACCCTAGAGCAGGTATAAACCTGCCCGGTCCGGAATTTCGTCCTAGGATTATCAGTAAACAAGATCTGAACATATATAGACGAATATATACAACTCAAAAATTTGACTTTTGGCCAGCTTTTTGGGATTCTGCCCCACTGTGCGACGCTAGTATCGGGGAGAAAACAAACGCGCTTGCCGTAGCAGGAATCATGAAAGCGAAGAGAACATTCGGCATGGGGATTAAGAAGAAGAGGGGGGCCAAAATTGTTGGCTTGAAGAAAATCATCGATGCAGCGAGAGAAGCCATGGTGAAGAGTGAAGATTCAAGTGCCGTCGCTGCGTCGGCCTCAAAGGGCGCCCGAGCAGCTGTTAAGAGGGTCGCAAGTGGCGCGCGCAAAGTGCGTACGCCTCGAGTGTTGCCTGTGCCTCGTAAGATCGGTGGCTTCCTACCGTTTCTCGTACCCATCTTTGCCGGTCTCAGCGCTGCAGGGGCGCTAGCAGGTGGTGCGGCCAACATAGTCAAAGCGGTCAAGGGCGCTCAAGCAGCGAAACGTGAGCTCGAAGAGAGCAAGCGTCACAATCGAACGATTGAAGCAATAGCATTGGGCAAAGGCTTACATCTCAAGCCGTACAAACAGGGAATGGGTCTTTTTATCGCGCCAAAAAACGTAAAGTAGAGCTACCTCACCGACCACTCACCGATGCAGATTTGCTAAAATACGCCAAAATAATGAAAATCCCCTATTTTCGTGGATGTTACATGCGAAATCAATTGCCCAAGGGTGGACCATGGCTACGCGAATGTGCCATTGTAAATCTCGATGAGGTTATGGGGTCTGGCACACATTGGGCGGCGTACAATAAAACCAACAATAGAGTCCCTTATTTCGATAGTTTCGGCGATCTTCAACCACCTGCCGAACTTTTGAAATACTTCAGTGTGAGTAGCGTGAATTATAATTACAGGATAGCGTGAATTATAATTACAGACATACGACACATTCGAGTGTGGTAATTTGTGTCAGAAGTTTCTCTGTCGACAATTATCGCGACGAGAGAGATTTTCTCTGTATAAAAGTGGGCGATGAGGGAAAAATCGAGTCAGTTTGTCAAACGACATTATGGACAACAGTCTTACGCTGACCTTATCAGGATCATCGTCTGTGCTCGAGGCTCAATACTTTCCCCCCATTGAACTCGCCCCCCACAAGAATTATACCCTCGGACTCATCGAACTCCTAACCTACAATTCTATTCCAAATATAGACATTGGACACAACAAATTTTATGTTGGCAAGAACGTTTTTACAATACCTACTGGAAGTTACGAATTAGCCGACATTGCGACATACTTGGAAAAAGAGCTGGCAAAGCAAAATATTACCATTCGCATTAGGCTCAACCACAATACGCTGCGCAGTGAAATCGAGTGCAATTTTGAAATATATTTCACGCCCGAGGATTCTATCGGACTTATGCTAGGATTTGCACCCCGTAGACTACGAGCTGGTGAAAAGCATCAATCGGATAATCTAGTGACTATTCTCAAAGTGAACGCCTTGCGCGTCGAATGTAACCTCACAGCTGGTGCGTATATTAAGGAGCGAAGAGTACACACAATCCACGAGTTTTTCCCATCCGTACCACCAGGCTATAAAATCATCGAGATACCGTCGCACGTCATTTATCTACCAATCGCGAGCAAGACGATAGACAACATTCAACTGCGAATAGTGGATCAGGACGGTGATTTGGTGAACTTTCGCGGTGAGACAATAACCATACGATTACACATCAAATCGCAATGGGTATAGTCTTTCACAGAGTCGCGAGCACTTATAAAAACAATACTTCGTCGATGAGAGAGTCCAGTAGTCGATGGACACGCACACCGCTAAAACCGCAGAACGTGCTGTTTTTGCGGAGTTTGGGTCTACGAATACGTGGAAAAATCGCATGAAAAACTAAATAATCTGCATTGCGTGCGTATGCTGTTTGAGATGGAGGCGGAAATAACTGATATCAAAACCCCCGTCATCTTTGATGATTCCATCGCGCACTATGAGATTCATGCTCATCAGCCGTATGCATCCACAACCTTCAATAACAGTGATGAAATACGTATTTCCATTCAGCATCAAGACATATGCATACTTCCCAGTCAAAGTTCACTACGCGTATGCGGGCGAGTCACCAAAGCCGATGGCACAATCGCCGCCATACACATTTCGCAAACAATGGCATTTGCTATTTGTTCGACGAGGTGAGATACGAGCTCAATGCCATGGAAATAGATCGATGCACAGTGGGGCAGAATCCCAAAAAGCTGGCCAAAAGTCAAATTTTTGAGTTGTATATATTCGTCTATATATGTTCAGATCTTGTTTACTGATAATCCTAGGACGAAATTCCGGACCGGGCAGGTTTATACCTGCTCTAGGGTCGCCTCGACATCACTCGACATTCAGCCGCCGTTCGGTACGCATTAAACAAGCGTACGCGTCGAAAAATTCTTGCCTGTTTCGAAGTGCTGTGAAACGGACGAAACTGTCTCAATTTTAATTCTGCAAAATGGAAAAACTTTCTGAAGGTATGCAGAAAATATAATTATGCACAGTTATTGCTTATTTTATGTGTGAAATATCTAAATTTTGCAACAAGTAAACATAAAAAATTATACATTTTTTTTCGAAAATCGATTTTCTAAAGTAGTTTTAAAAATGTCTTCGCGAGTCTCGACCTTGTTTCAACAAGAAACTGATAGTGTACAGTACTAAATATAATATACTAAAAAACTGGCTGCTCAGGAGTGCTCAACGAATAGTTAGACTAATTTTTAGGGAGAAATACGTGGCGCGACATTAACGGACGTGTGAATGTAATCCATTGATTATTACGTTACAGCGCGTTGGTATATTTTCTGTCCATTAACATAGATTAATATTTATTTATCAATTCCATTTGTAGTATGTTCATTTATTGATTAATATTCATAGATCATTTAAATTTTAATACAGTAATTAATTATTCTAAATGTACGCTTTACGAAAATCTCAACATTTTATAAAATATTCCTGCAAGAACTCTCAGTAGCTAGAACTGTGTTTCCCCCATGTTTGTACGGCGTAACGGTTTTCGGCAGTAAAGGTGTATTAGTGTATACGTACATAGTGTATACGTAGTGTAGACGGCGATTCGGCAAGGACTGACGAGGGGCTCCTAGAGCAGCCATGTATGAAAGAAAGGAGCCCGCCTGCTGTTCAGGCTTTATTATACCTGTTGTATACTGACACAGAGGTGATTCTCGTAAAGATAGATTTCATGTAATTTCGGTTTTTTTCGTGCAGAATGTATGTAAATATATTTGTTAATCATTTATATCATAAATATTCGTTTTCTTTATAAATATAAAATCATTTTTAGTAGTAATAAATTATTTTTGTACATTCCGAGTCAGAACACCGTATATAGTTTTGTTGAGTATAAAATGATTTCAAAATAATGTCATTCAATTTTGTACATGTTTATATTGGTATTTTACAGAGTCTGCCCATTCTTCAAATATGGAATTATCAAGAAGAGATGTTTTTTTCATGGTGAAAGACAGTTTAAAAAACGAACAGAAATTCGTTATTGGAGTTTTGAAAGATGCAATTTTCAAGAAAACAGAACATGTGATACAAGTAGACGAGGATGAAAAGTCATTAGGACTGTTATTTGCAAATTTTCGATCCAGATGGAAAGCAGCAAATAGAGGCCAAGAAAAGTTTCTAAAAAATAATGAAGAATGGTTGAATGGCACCGTATGTTTTTCAACATTATCCGATACTGAATGCACAACATCAACATCTGAGAAGATTGTGAAGAATGATGAAAAAGGAACATCTGGACGACCTTCGAAATCCTTTGCTTCATCCAGCGATAGATCTAAGAGGCGAAAGACTGAAGAAATACGTTCTACTTTATCTACAGAAGAATTGACGTATGCTGCTCAAATGAGTTTAAGGACTTCTGGTCAAGTGAATGCTGCTCAAGTTCTTAAAGATGTCACATTAACCAGCCCAACAAGAGCCTCAAAATATATAGCTGCTGTTCGGTCAAAAAATGAGACACCTTTAACCCCAGACGAAGCACTTTCTTTGATGATCGAGAAAGGAGAATCAAAGTGCTCTTATCAGCTATCAAGAAATGCAGCTAGAGCACGTAAATGCAAATTATACCCATCATACCATGAAGTAGAAAAAGCAAAAAATCGTTGTTATCCATCAGTTGTGTACATGAATATTACTGAGTCGTGCGCACAAATCAAACTACAGGCTTTACTTGATCATACCACATACAGAATTATACAACTTCAGGCTGATGTCATCGATACTCTAAATTCTGAAATTCTGCAAAAATTAGTACTTCACTGCAAATGGGGATGTGATGGAAGCAGCGGTCAAAGTGATTATAAGCAAAAATTTGATGAGGCTGGAAAATCTGATGAAAGCATTTTTTATACTTCTCTGGTACCTTTGCAATTAATCTACAACAATCACGAGACGGATGAAGGAACTATTGTGTGGAAAAATCCTAGACCTTCATCTCCTCGATTCTGCAGACCAATACGATTGCAGTTTGTACATGAAGATGTACAATCAACATTGAAAGAAGTTACCGACATTGAACAGCAGATTGCGGGTCATGCACCATACACTACTGAACAAAATGAAAAATCAATTTCAGTAACCTATTGTATGTCGTTTACGATGATAGACGGCAAAGTCTGTAACGCTGTAACCGGTACCACTTCTGCACAACGTTGCTTCCTGTGCAAAGCCACCTATAAAGATTTTAATAACATCGACAAAATTATAAAAATGGACATTACTACAGATAATTTAAGATTTGGCATATCTACATTACATGCATTCGTTTTTTAATTGCATTCGTTTTTTCGAGTGCTATTTGCATTTGTCGTATAAGCTCACAACTCAAAAGTGGCAAGCTCGTGAAGAGGAAGTGAAAAAGATTGTGAAAGTACGCAAGGAAGACATACAGGCTCAATTTAAGACAACACTGGGGCTTATCGTTGATCGACCAAAGCCAGGATATGGCAGCTCTAACCATGGAAATACCGCCCGCCGCTTTTTTGAAAATGCTAATATATCTGCTGAAATAACAGGAGTCGATGAAAATTTAATTCACCGATTTCATGTTATTTTGCAGGCAATTTCGAGCGGGTATGATATAGACGAAGAAAAATTCAAAGACTATTGTGTAAATACTGCCCGTTTATTCGTTGCTTTATATCCATGGTATTACATGCCAACATCTGTGCACAAAGTGTTGATGCACGGAGCAGAAATTGTAAAATATGCCCGTTTACCGATCGGACAACTTTCTGAAGATGCCCAAGAGTCACGCAATAAGGACATAAAGAACTACAGGTTACATCATTCAAGAAAATGCTCTCGAGAATCGAATATCAGAGACATTTTCTATAGGCTCTTAGTATCATCAGATCCATTTCTCTCAAGCATCAGGAAATTGCCCCAGAGACCGGCGGAATCTTTACATAAAGAAGCTATAGAAATGTTAAAACAACCTGAAGTCACCAGACAAGAGATAAGGAACGATTCCGATTTGGATACAAGTGGGTCAACATCAGAATCCGAATCGAATGATTCCAACATTGAAGATGACATACAAGATTTTTGTTACTAGAAGTAAATAACAGATATTTGATTTAGTGCAAATTTTGTACTCAAGAAATTGTTCAAAAATAAAAACATGGCTCAAGAGATTTTCTACTCATTCAAACCTAAAAATATTATGAAACATTTTCTATTAAAAAATATTTAAAAATTGAAAATTTTTGTGGAATCGTCTATATATCGCGTCTGCTATTTTGAAAATTAACATTCCTATAACAAATTCGTAATCAGCGATCCCAAAAACTCTTAAGAAATATGATTGGGTATTTTTTACTGAATTATTTGACTAATTCGTTGAATTATATCCGCCATTTTGGGTCCGCCATTTTGAAAATCGTAATTCTGATAACAGATTCGTATTCAGCGACCCCGAAAACCCCCGAGAAGAGAATTGGAGATCATTTTGGACACTTTCCGAATTTTGGCCAGCTTTTTGGGATTCTGCCCCACTGTGCGTCGCTGGCGCGAACTCGTTGCCAAGCTCTCTCCTGCAATATTTTATCCGCAGAATGTCTAGCTTCGAGGTTTTCACGATTTTTCGAATACGCGATATCGTGCTCCTTGCAAGCTGCATCCAACGGATTTATTCCAGGATCGCCGCGTGCAAGACGTTTAGCCAGCTTTGTGCCGGGTCCGCAATACTGATATCCAGGCAAGTGCAATTCAACGGGAAGTTTGTTGATGATACGATTGAGGAGACCTTTACCGGACTTCTTTCCTCGACGTTTGATCATGATGAAGGTTGACGCTCGACTGAAGCGACAATAGATATAAAAGCTCGTTTTATACCAAAATTATGTCAGTCGCGACGAAGATGAAGTCCAAGACGTATGGAAAGCTGCCGGTGATAAACTTTGATGAATTTACGCAAATTCGGGGAGAGGGTGGACAAAGGCGTCAAGGTGATTTGCTGCCAAATACGATTCGCGCGGTATTCTGCGGTCCGTCAAACTGCGGAAAAACCAACGCGTTGCTCATCCTCGTGATACACCCGAATGGTCTGAGATTCGAAAACGTTTATCTCTATTCAAAGTCGCTGAAACAGCCGAAATATCAGTTACTCGAACAATTTCTCCAGCCCGTGAAGGGTCTCGAATATCATCCATTTAACGAGCATGAACAAGTGGTACCACCGAGCGACGCACGACCAAACTCCATATTCATCTTTGACGATATAGCGTGCGAGAAACAGGACAACGTGAGAGCCTTTTTCTCCGTGGGAAGGCATGAGAATAGGGACTGTTTCTATCTCTCTCAAACATACGCTCGTATTCCTAAGCATCTCGTACGCGATAATACGAATTTCATAGTTCTTTTCAAGCAGGACGACTCGAACCTCAAGCATGTGTACGATGACCATGTCAATACCGATATGTCATACACACAATTCAAAAATATATGTTGCGAATGTTGGAATTCCAGCAAGTATGGATTCCTTACAATTGACGAGGATAGTAGTATCAATGAGGGTTTGATTCTTTCCTCCGAGTCAATAAATAACGTGCTCTTTGTTGCAATGCATACAGTATTGCTTGTATTGTGAAACTGACAACAGCATGAAGCGTCGACAACTTTTGCAAGAAAAATATGTGTTGCAGCAAATCGTCAAGGCCAGTGATGCAATTAGACGAAAACATCGAATGATAAAGATGGGTAGAGATAATGCTGATCAGGTGATGCAGGATGTCTTTAAGCCGATAGTCACACCATTGGAAAAGCTCGTTTCTCACAAGACGTCACCATTGAAGGAGCAGGAGGAGGAGGAGGAAATCAAGAATGAAATGGAAGAAAATGAGAGTGACGTTAAGAATGAGTCACCGGAAGATTCAACTTTCACAGCGGCGTATGAGCACAAAGATGATGCCTCTGATGACGATTATGATGCCGATGCTGATGATGATGATAATTATGATGATTCACGCAGTCGAGTCGATGAATTGATAAAAAAATATCTCGTATTGTTACGTACGAGTAAAAAGAAAAGTCTGGATACCACATACGGTGTGCGAATGCTTGCCAGCACCAAATTAATAATTGGCGATTCTCCGAAAATTTTCAATTCTCCGCACATTCGTGTGGGGGAGAAAAGTTATGCGACAACTGTGGGCTTGACGGAGCTCCTATTTAAAAAAGTGCCAAATGTCGCTTTTCTCGAACCGAACGATTTGAAAAATTATGAGAATATCATCATTGGCACGAACGCGCATAAAAAATATTACAAACCGGACGGAGCTGTGCGACGTGAAAACAGTCACAAATTCAAGATTTATATTTCGAAAATAATTCGAGCACGTACGGGTCGGGGGATGTACAAGAAGGCCAGAAAAAATATGCAATTTGACTATGTTTACTGGGACAATCCGAATGAGCTTGTAGATCGTCTTCGATTACTCCACGCATCTCAAGCGGCAGGCAACTCATCGCATTCCAATGAGATCTTATCGATTATCGAAGAATTGCGCGAGGCTGGCATTATTTATTAGGAAAAACGATCTTTTGTCCATTCGCATGTTGAACGTTGATGTGTGTGGATCTCCGTGCGCGCGCCATGAATGATGACAAAAAACTGACTCTCGTGCGAGAGCTGCATAAGCCTGCACGAAGAAATTATGCTCGTCGACACGTTGACATTCGAGGTCTAAATGAAACGTGGCAAGGCGATATCGTAGATATGTCATCATACGCGAGGCAAAACTCGCAACATAAGTTCCTCCTGACCGTCATCGATATATTCTCCAAATTCGCCTGGGACATACCGTTGAGAAGCAAGAGCGGTAGAGATACGACGATTGCCATGAAATCTATATTCAATCAGGGTCGCATACCCAAGAACTTGCACGTCGATCGTGGAAAAGAATTTTATAATTCACAGTTTGAAGCTCTTATGAAAAGACACAATGTAAACATGTATTCAGCGTATAGCAATTTGAAAGCATCAATCTGCGAGCGTTTCAATAGAACGTTAAAAAATAAAATGTGGATGCAATTCAGTCTTCGCGGAATGTACAAATGGATGGATATTCTGGATTCTCTCGTTACCGAATACAACAACACCGAGCATCGAACCATCCGGGAAAAAACGAAAAATATCAATCGCACCAATGAAAGAGAAATTCTCCATCGTATTTTCCACCAGCGTCGATTATCGGCAAAAAAATCACAAAAGTTCAAATTTGGCGATAATGTGCGAATTAGCAAATTTAAGAATGTATTTGGGAAGGGTTATATGCCCAATTGGACAACGGAAATATTCACGATACGCAGAGTGAAAAGAACGAATCCAACGACGTACAATCTCAAGGACCATCGGAACGAACCCATCGCCGGCTGCTTCTACGAAGAGGAGCTCCAGAAAGTCAAGTATCCCGACATTTACCTCGCTCAGAAGGTGGTGAGGAAGCGTGGAAATCGAATGCTCGTCAAGTGTTTCAAGCGTTTCAACGATACGCATCAAGCGTTTCAACGATACGCACAACAGTTGGATCGACAAAGGAGATTTGTGAAAAAAAACGTTTTAATAAAAAAAAGTTATCTTCGAAAAAATGCATCACCCCCCCGTCGAAGGAAAAATCCTCGCCTTGAGCCGTTGTCCCTTTGTCTTATTCGATACGAAGAAAAAGCTCTTACGTTTACGACCAACTCATGCAACCCGATGCATATATGCTCTCAGACGCCCGTCGACGCAAGACGTCCCCCTTGACTTGATAGTCGCTGTAGTGGTTCTCCTGGCCCACAATTTCATCTCTCTCCAAAGTTTATAGTATTCGTGATTTGTTTACATTCTCAGTGTACTCGAATATCGCATGGTTTTGTTCGTCGATAGTTCCGGTCAGGAGGGGGGAAATAAATTTTCGTAAATTTTTTGGTTTAAGCGTGAATATATATTTTACCGTACCTCTCTCTCTCTCTCTCTCTCTCTCTCTCTCTCTCTCTCTCTCTCTCTCTCTCTCTCTCTCTTCACACACAATTATCGTCAACATTTTATTTTTTAATGTTCCATATCATCGGAAGCATAACCCCATGGAAGAGTGTCCGTGGAATCTGGGATTAGCACTCTTTTGTCATCTCTCCAGCTGAGAGCATTTTCTTGTTGCGTCGCCGTATGTACAATGTGTTTTTTACTCGTGATCAATTGTTGCGCCTTGACAAGATTTTCGTGCGCAAACAAGCAATTTTTAAAGTCGAACGTGATGGATTTCAAGGTTGACCGCCGTACACCCTTAGCTCTCTTTTTCGCGTCATCACAGTCGAGAATTTTGAACGAGTACAATTTCGCTCTCAAACCTACAAACTCCGTCATAATGCGACCATTATTCTCATCTTTCATGAGACCTAGTACTTTCTTATTGCGCAAGGCATATTGTACGGATTGTTGGGTGAATAATCAGACGTGTCTAATTTGTCAATATCACGCTTCATGGTTTCATACATGTCGGGCACGCTGATGTGATAGATGAGACTGTCAGTGTCTGTATACAATAATTTTGCTCGATCGTCGAATCTTTCGCGCATGAAATTGTAATGAAAATTATAAATCCAGAGCTTGGAGATATCGAGTATGGAAAATCCGGTGTATATAGACTTGTTGAATAGGACACATGCTTG
The DNA here is from genome assembly GCA_963210295.1 of Ophion ellenae. NCBI lineage: Eukaryota > Metazoa > Arthropoda > Insecta > Hymenoptera > Ichneumonidae > Ophion > Ophion ellenae. Next base: position 27,369,290 of record OY723387.1, read on the forward strand.
ATTGAGCTCGATTATGACGATGTCATTGTCAAATATGGTGCAGCTATGGAACGTTGGCTTGGCAATCTGCGCTTCGGCCCCCCACCGCCCCTTCCACTTTGTCACGAGTCGCACTTCCCGATGTTTCCTGACATTTTTCATTGTTTTGCCAAAGACCGCGTTGTTCATGAGTTTGTAAAAATTTTTCTCAAAATCATTGTTCGATTGCTTTCTCAATTCCGTATTTATATCGAGGTATTTTTTCAGCCATGCGCGCTGTTTGAATTTGAGGACTCTGTGAATTTTGAGGAGACGCAATCCCAATTTCAAGCATTGCTTCAAATTTCTATAATGAATGACGTATTTTTCTTTTCGATGCAGTGTGGTCGTTAGTTTTCGTTGAGTACTGCCAGGAGGGACGTAGTGTTCGGGGCACAGAGGCAGATCTTTGTGGGTGTCATGTAACTCTCGAGGATACTCCAAATCGACTTCGAAAATGTAGCCCGTTTCGGCGTCGTCGGGAATACTCTCAATACGTTCCCCGAATCTTTCCACCCAAGCGAACGAGCCGACTTACACATAGCTGCACCATACAGATTATTGACATCGTAATACATCAAGTATGACTCGGGCTCGTTTGGATTGAAGTTATCACGCATGTAGCGATTATTCGCTTTCCCGTACCTATTGCAGCACTGCGCTACACCACCGCGAATACCTTTCTCGATGATCATTAACATGTCAACGTCGAGCAAGAGTTCAAGTTCTACGCTGGTACATTTTAACATCGCATCAAACGATAGACCGGGTACGGTAAAATAGTGCAATGGATCGAGACCGTACGTGTTGATGCAATTTCGTCGAAAATTCTCAAAAATATCTGTCAGAAGGAGTACGTCGGTTTTTAAATACAAGTCGGAATATTCACCCAACGTTTTAAATAGATTAAAGATAGTCCAAACTTTGCACGCGTGCGCGTAATCGTCCGCCGAGATATCTTCATTACTCAATCGGGAGAAAAATGTATCTTTCGCAGGCAATTGCGTCTCATCGAATCGCATCCAAGAGTCCACATAGTCATAGGGAAAAACGCCTTTTCGCGTCAACAATTCGAATTGCGTGGCGTTAGCGCAATGCTTGCGTGTTACTATTTTTTGATCATTTTTCAGGTAAGATGCTAACTTTTCGATGCTACTCGGCATGAACCTCAAAGAGTCGATGAATCGATACTGCACGCGTGTACCTTTGACGCGCTTCGAAAAAGAAATATATTTCTCCTTGTTAATCGGCAAAAGACTCATGGATCCTTCGAAGGTTCGAGCCAATGCGACTATCAGTGTGCGTCATATCCGGACAAGTTGTGAAAAACTATCGGCACTACGTGGGCAATTTTGTAATTCAAATTACAGTTTTGATGAGCGGCGCCGCGGAATTTTCCCGTAAAGTGACAATGATCTCGGACTCTTACGTTTGTCGGCGCAAATGGTTTTTCACAAATGTGACAATTTTCCGCTAACTTGAAACTTTGACTTTCATCGCTACTCAAAGGTTTCATTGGTACTATGGTCTGGAAAATGTCGTGCAATGAGCCGGCCAGTCCTTCTAATTCACGCATGAACCATTCGATACAGTTCTTTCCACGAAACGCCTTGTACTCCGAGAGAGCGTCATTGAAACTGCAATGCTTATAGTAGGCAATGCTATGAGGGGTATGCTTCTGATAATTTACAGTGTTAGCCTGTGGTGCTGTGACCGGTTCGAGCAAACATTCCAAATCTGCGTAAATTACAAACGGAACTATCTCCTTGTGCTGATAATTTTTGAATTTCAATTTTGTATTTGTACCTGCGAGAAAAGTAACACGACAATTATTACCGCAGTCCTCTTTATATCGTTGCAATATTTCTTCTCTGCTGAAGGAACACAAACACCGGTCGCAAATCCATACGTGATGTCCATACCTCGACACCTGCGCACTCAAGAGTCGCGACATGTTTTTAATCCACGCGTAATGATGATACACCTTAGGAACGGCATCCTCCTCCTCGTCCTCCTCCTCCTCGTCGATTTCCGCTTTCATCATGAGTAGATGAATCGTTGGTTTATCCGACATTTGCTTACTCAGATGAATCGGCACAATTTTACTAGTGCCGTCTTTTGTCGTACCATCAATCCCATACACATGGATCGATAAGCCATTCAATTGCTCAAATTTTGCAATCTTTGACAAACTCATCGGGAAATCCAGGCCTTCGTAGTTGAGCATCTCACTATAATGAGGATAAGAACTCGTACGTTGGGGATTCATCCTCGGTGATGGAGAGAGTGCTGCTGTGACGGACCAGAGAAAACAATAGGGGTCATTGTTTTGAATATTGATGACGGCCCCTTTCATCTGTATATCCCTCGGGAGACGCGTGTATGTGGATAAGCTCCCTCGCAGCGGTTCGTACTTGTTAATGTTCACAAGTAGATGGGAGATTTCGTGTAACGTCCAACCCGACTCTTTTTCCTGAAAGTCCTCGATTTTGGCGGAGAGTTTTGCTTGGACGCACTCGATGAACCACTCGGCACTATCGCTCGATGGTAGAATGACCGCGTTTGTCGTTTGAAATGTCTTTTCCTCCTTAATGATTTCATTCACCTTCATGAGGTGGAATTTGCACGCCAAGGTCACATTCACCTTCACGTTACCCTCCTCGCGCACGATTTTGTCCAGTTTTGAAACCACCACGCGCATCGCATCTTCGAGGAAACTTTGCACATCTTTGTGCTTGAAATTCACAATCGAGCCTGTCTTTATTCGATTTTTGAATGCCGACTCGAGATCGACCCACTTTAGTTTTTCGCGTGCGTCACTCACACCAGCACCGCTTACACTTGCGCTGCTTACACTTGCTCCACACACGATTTTTTCCCTCAACGATAACAATTTCGCTATTGTCGATTGTATTTTCAGCTTTTGACCGACGTTGAGCCCTGGTTTTTTCAACGTTTGCCCCAAAAGTTTGACGTGCACCTCACAGAACTTTTGCCACTTATCCACGTGAGAGAAATGGTTCCTCACCACCGCTCAACTTATCGATAATTTTATCGCAATCGTCAGTGGTCCAGACTGCTCAATGAATCGAAATGAAATATCGATGCAGAAGGGCTCGCAAATGTATTTAAGAAGGAAATCTCTATACAATCTCGCACGCGCGTATGTGCGTGTGCGTGTGTGTGTGTGTGTGTGTGTGTGTGTGTGTGTGTGTGTGTGTGTGTGTGTGTGTGTGTGTGTGTGTGTGTGTGTGTGTGTGTGTGTGTGTGTGTGTGTGTGTGTGTGTGTGTGTGTGTGTGTGTGTGCGTGTGTGTGTGGTCCGGCACGCGCTCGAACGTCGTGTTTGTATACACAAGATCGAGTTCCAAACAGCGAGACGGTGAGCGCTCTTTCTCGTGGTTTTCAATCTTGAACACAATATGATTTTTTTCTTGAAATACTAGTATCCTTCATTATGCATTATGCATCCATAGCTTCAGAGTCCGCGTCCAACGTTTTAATAACTAGATAATTTTTCATATTTAGTATATGAGCTAGCTGTTCTCGATTTTTATGACCCGTAACGTATGCGATAAACTTTCCACCGATGTAGGCTATGCAGACATTTCTTTTGTACGCTGCTGCCAACATCAGCTGGAATGTTGCTGAATTCGCAAATTTCAGGCCGTGACATTTTTCGCCGCGATAGACCATGCATAGATCTCCTCTGTGCGCTGCTGCCATCATACTCTCGAATGTTGTCGAATCAGCCTCAAGCGCCTTGATGATCGTTCCGGGTAGAAACACGCTGAATTCGTTGCGAATGTCGACGACGCGTTTTTTGCCAAATTTAGTGTTGACCGCCCGTATGTTGGTGATGATATAATCCGACCCAGGTGACAACTCTCTGAGCTTCTTCGTCGGCAGAAAATCGGCAATTTTACCAATTTTATCAATGAACTCCATTGTTTCACTCGTGTGACGTAGTTCTTTCTCATGTGTGCGTCCGATCTTGAATCGCACGATTATGTACTCCCCCCCCCCCGCATTGAGGGCACGAGGGTCCGAGCGCGGAAAAATGTCGCGCGTCCGATGACCCCCCCCCCCCCCCCACAAAATGTTAAAAAAATATAATTCGTAGAAATCTGACGAAATCTCGCCGCCATTTTGACGCTATCAAATGTCACCGGCCGATGATAAATTCTCGGAAAATAATCATTCGACACCTTAATTCGCCGGTTTCAACACGTCGATAAACAAAACTATCGCATCTCAGCAAGAGGAGGTGGGGGGGTAGTCAAGTCACGGCAAGCGCCCGATGACTCAGCACCCACAAATGTTTAAAACAATTTCTGAAAAATCGGACCCTCCACTCTTCCTCCCAACGCCCCACTCTTCCCGCGGGAGGGGAGGGGAACTCCCTTTTACTACAAAGCACTTCGACTCTTTGTCAGTCGTTGCGCGGCCTCGCTAGGAGTCGGACGTGTGTCCCGTGTTTACCCCCCCCCCCTCCCCCCGCCGAATTCCATTCGGGGCGAAGGGGGACTTACCACCATCGGTCGGTAAGCAGGTGAGCCCTACCATCGGTCGGTAAGCAGGTGAGCATCACCATCGGTCGGTAAGCAGTGCAGCCCTACCATCGGTCGGTAAGTAGAAACATCGACAGTCGATCATGATACCGAAACGGAATCGAAACCCAACCCGACCATCCGCCGATAAGTCGGGAATCAACCTTTTTTGGTTCGTTTCTCAACTAAGTCGGTAAATGTCGGTAGTAGGAATTTTGATTCCGTTTCGGTATCATTACACTACTGTCAGCCCTTGGCTTCCCATTTCTTTTCCGAGGCATATGCATGGGCCCAAAAAATAGAAAAATGCGTTTTTTCTGTGTTCCGGTTCTTTTATGAGTCATTCATACAGCATGTTAATTGCTGAACGCTAATCACTTTCAGTTTCCATCGAAATCTCAAAAATTGGGTATGGACAGTGTCAAGCTTCAATATCCAGAAGCCGACGTCCAACCATTTTTAGTCAAGTCACACCAATACTTTCAGGACTTCAAACAGCAAGGTCTCAAGGACATACTTCAGGCAAGAAGGAGTCGGAATAATATCAATGCCCAGTGTAACAACCATTATACGACAGGTGAGGGACACCAAATTGTATAATCAGGCTCTCGCCAACAAGACCCATGAAAAACTAATACTTATTCTCTTGAAACAGGTATCGTGACAGAAACCCCAAGAAAGATGCCATGGATCCCATTCAGAGTCCAGAGAAATTGACAGCGCTCGAGGCTCAATATTGAACCACCGTCTCGAATAAATTTAGGCGTGAAAGGGAAAAAGTGCGTGTACACTGCTACACAGCCGAGATATTGAATGTTTGATTAATTAATGTTGAGTGGGCGTAGCTTGTGCGTACTTCGGAGGGGCTGACCATCCCCGATACGTCTCGTGTGTACACGAGGGACAGATGTACAAATTATGAACTCGAGTTCCATTCAGCCGCAGTTTAAACTAATCAATTTTCAAGATAAGCATTGTGGCACTTTCGAAAATATTTATTTGAGAGAAAAAAATGTATCCTTGGAGTAAATGATAATTATACAATTTTTTTAATCGGCCAGTAAATATTGCGTAGATATTTATTGTTAATCTGGTTTTTAAACCATTTTTATCAGCAAGCAAATATTGTTCGATCTTCCTTGTATTCTTCTTCACTCGAGAGACACATCGAGGATTTCTCGTAACGCGCCACATTTGGTTTTTTATCAATTAAAGGTGAAGAAACGATCAACAACTAATGTTCGTTACCGGCTTTATCGCAATTAAGCCAAACACATTTATTCGAACTCACCTTGACGATCCTTGCGATATATTTTTTTTCTTCAATAATCAGCGTTCGCGATCTCACAGCGTGTGATTAATTTGATTCGTGCTGCTAGAATAAAAATATTAATGCATGAAAAAAAAAACAGGCAACACGAACGAGAATAATGAGGCTCAGCGCAAGAAGTTCAAGCCTCGCTCGCTAAATCAGCGAAACACTTTTTGCAATGTTTAATTTCTGAATTTTGATACCCTTCATGTACGCACGCAGATATTGTAAATTAATTCATTGACAAAAAAAAGAATTCATTATCAAAATGCAGTTGATAAACGCGGTTGAGAATTTCTTGTATCCAGCAAAAGTCAGATGGCTATAAAAATTTCAACGAACTGCCAACGAGCTTCCAGCCTGTCCTGCGCTACATCAATGTATGGGCTGTTCTACACCAACGCGAAATATTTTGAAAAATATATAATTTCATGAAATACAAGTCGTGTTCATTTTTGTGAAAAACAAATCAACGAACTACAAATGATTAATTATACAACCAACCATCGTAAATGTACAATCTAATCAGGAAGATGTACACATTCTTTAATTCCACAACATCTCTGCCACCTTCGTATCTGTTTCTTGAGCATTGTGAACATTTGATGGGCGTGTAAGAAACAAATAAAATATCGGTGGTCCCGAAATTAACGTTTATTATTCATTCATCGTCAGTATTTTTGTTTTGCGAGAGTTTTCGCCTATAATTAGCAGTCCATAACTTCCGTTCAGTTTTTTTGAAAAATTTCTTACATTTAGGAGCAAAGATAAAACTGATTTTTTCATTTCGTCACTTGGTTTATGAGCAATACTTATTGCGAAAAAAAACTTTCCCGACGAGGGTGCGATCCCGGGCTCTGGCGCACGTTACTCCAGCGTGCTAACCATTGAGCTATCACTTGCATCACTAGAATAAGTAGTTTTTTTTATATTTAAGCAGTTCCCCCCGGATGGAGTTTAGATTCGGTTTGGATTGTTGGTTGGTTTGAGGTTTAATGTAAATTCTATATTGTTTTATTTTTGTTTGTCGTGACTTAAATTTTTTCCTCTTTAAAATCGAATAAGCGATTAGGATTTGGTTGGGTTGCATTAGGGATTAGGTTGTGTTATGGTTATTTAATCGGTCATGTCACCGAATAAAAATAAAACATTTGCAGTATGGATTGGCTCCAAGTGGACAAATGACTGATATATTGACATTTCATAACTATGAACAAAAGCATATCAATATAACTCATCAATTTTATAGAAAAAATGTACGACAAACTATTTCGAATCACCGCGTTTCCCGGCGTTTCCGGTATCGCCGCAGTAGAGGCGCCACCACGCGGTAGGTGGTGTAAGTCGTTGCCGTCATCGCTTTTTCAGACCATTTCTCCAACACTGCGTTAGGGCTCCTCAGGGGGCTGACACTGGTAGATAAATGCTGTTCGCAAAATGTCCTTGCCGCACTGTGGAGCTAGTAGTCGTATGACAGGCATGCATATATATGTACGTTGCACCGGTGTTTCGAATATTTCACATGAATAAAAGTCTAGTGTAGGTAACTTTACGAAAACCATTATTCGCGTGTATGATGGATCCTGTTATCGCTGTAACAGTACATGCTGTTATCGCAATAACGATAACAGTACGAAACGAAAGTATCGAATCGTTCAGCTGATCGGAGTATTTAGAGCCGAAGGCTGTCACATACCAGCCAACGCTAGGTAGTGGAGCTTTCAAGAACTAAAAAGCCGGGACAAAACGCATTTTCGTTTATCGTATAGGAATAGTAGGCCAGTGTCAGGGGCATGGGGCTCCTTTACCTCTAGTCTCCATGTGACGGGTTATCATTCGATCTTTCTCACGCATAGCTCATTTCAAGGCATCCCTTCTAACAATAGCGAAGTGGCGGTTTTGGGAACCCTTTCGTTCCTCGATTTTTTGGTCACTTTTGCCATTCCCCTTCCATTGGAGTTCGGGCTCCTTTGTGTAGTATCCATGCTCCCACCCACAACGCTCGGAGTCCGCGGCGCGCCTCTCTCTAGATCGTGCGTGGCGCCCTACCTCGTCAAAGTTAGCCCCCCCACTTTGACTAATCGAACTTTTTTTTTACGAATCGTTTGGTGGTCGTTTGGTAGCGTTTGGTAAACCATTGAAAGCGTTTGGTAGTCCTTCGTTTTTCGAAAAATCGATAATCAAAATTTGGGCAGTAAGTTGCCCCCCCCCCACGTTGACTAATCGAACTTTTTTTTACGAATCGTTTGATGGTCGTTTGGTAGCGTTTGGTAAACCATTAAAATCGTTTGGTAGTTCTCCGTTTTTCGAAAAATCGATAATCAAAAATTGGGCAGTAAGTTGGCCCCCCCACTTTGACTAATCGAACTTTTTTTTTACAAAATGGTTTGGTGGTCGTTTGGTAGCGTTAAACCATTCAAATCGTTTGGTAGTTCCCATTCTTTCGGAAAATCAAAAAGAAAATTCCGATCCATGAGATAGGACGATGGGCAGCGGAAAAAGACTCGATAACCAACACCATCTGTCGCAAAAACGTCGTACATCATCACGACCAATCACAGCTCTCTATTTCTGATACGCACGTATTTTGGGTTATCGTATTCAAATGATCGACTACCAAACGTTCCGAATAGAATACCAAACGCTATCGGATGTTTTTCCATCGATCGCGGCCCATTAGAACGTAATCGGACAAGAAATAACGAGTGAATCTACGCTAATATATAATTCTGTCAGTGCGGCTTATGGCGACCAATCCCAGCGCTCCACTTCCGATTCGCTGTATTTTGCGTTGGCGTTATTGATTGATCGACTACCAATCGACCTGAATGGAATACCAAACGCTGATTTCTTTTGCTATCGAATAAATCTCATCACAATGAATTAGCCACTTCCTTTTTCCGCTGCGGCTTCTAACGACCAATAGCGGCTTACCATGATCAACTGAACGGTGAGCTGTGATTGGTCGCCACAAGTCGCGGCGGACAAAGAAACGATGTACGCACGCACGACTACTAAACGATTCGTGGATGAAAGCTTGATTGGTCAAAGTGAGGGGGGAGGGTGCTAAATTGTGGACCGATTTTTTAATCTAGAAAAATAACGGGTGAATTTGCATTAATCAGCCGTTCTAGGACTACGGCTTCTGGCAACCAATCAGAACCGTCCACTGAGGATTCACATGTATTTTGCGTTTTCATAATTTAGCGATCGACTACCAAACGTCCTGAATAGAATATCAAACGCTATTAGATGTTTTTTCTATCAATTAAGTCTTTTCACAATGAAATTAGCCACAAAATGATGGGTGATTTTTTGTTAGAAAATCTTTTTTCCGCTGCGGCTTTTGGCGATCAATCACACCTCGCCGTTCACGATACACACGTATTTCTGGTTGGCTCAATCTAGTGATATACTCCCAATGGTTCTAAATTGAATACCAAAAGCTTTCGGGAGTTTTTCTATAAATCAAGACTCATTAAAGGAAAATCAGACAAGAGATAGCGAGTGCATCAGTGTTTTGCAATTTTGCTCCGTGGTTGGACCTTCAGTGATATCCGTTCTGGGTTCGGTTATGACTTTGGATGTTGATCTGTCAGCTGAGGCGTAACATTTTTTTCATTCATGACCTCATTTGGAAATAATTATTTAATTGAAGTGTGCGCAAACTTATTACTAATAAATAATCAAATCAAAGTAACTCAACAGGAAGTCACAGAAGAGAGATGACCCAACGATAGGCCGCCTGGATGGAAGAGCGCACAAGAGATGGAAGGCTTCGTAGCGTAATGCCTCAGAGAGGTTTATCGATGCAAAAGCCTTGGCAATCTTTGGGTTTGGTTATGAGTTTTTTAAAGCTAGATTCGAGTTCAGTGCTTTGAATGCGCATAAATGTTTCCGCTTTGCAGGCTATGGACCGAACCGTCTGTGTCAAAATTGCATGGACAACGGAATGTCCCAAGCGGAACTGAACGAATATTTCGGCGCAGATAGGGTAGAAAAAAGGACCGAACACTTTCGTTGCTTAGATTGGAATTTTTATTCAGATTTTTTTATGACGCGTTTTAAACAGAATTAAACACGTGATATGTACGATGCTCGTCGTAGAGCCAATACTGATAATTCTAGGGAGTGAAAATATACCAATTAAAGCTGCTCGAGCATGTGTTTGTTTTTTTTTTTCTTTTTTTTCTTCTCTGTACACAGGCAATCCAATACTTAGTTCGGATATGCGATTTAACACGCGTTGCCACGTATGTTAGCGTTCTCACTACCTCCCGGTTAGATTCACGCAAGATCTGCGCATAGGTCACTTCTATGGTACAGCCGTACTGACGTAATCTTAAAATAGTTCATCTTAAAATCGTTAATCTTAAAACACTACGAAGGTATGGAACAAAAAAAACGAAAAACAAAAAATGATCAACGTGTGCCTCGGTTATTCGCGTTTGCTCGTCAACGATTTGGTCACACATTGCTTTTTCGACATCTTCTAGAGCCTTCTATTTTCGTTTGTTGTCGTTTTTCAACCGTAATTTCTTAGTGGATTGGGCGTGTCGTAATTGGGTGGTCGTCCCGGTGCTTATCGCGGCGGACGAGAGGAACGTCTTGTTGCCTGCAAGAAAAAGCGACAATGAAAACGAGGTAATAACGCGAGTTGTGTCCGCAGTGTCGGATTAGCCGTGCAGCAAGAGTAACGAGGATAACGAATGCCCCTTGAGCGATAATTTGAATAAGGCTGAAATACGTAATTTGTAGCCAATAGGATGAGTAGAAACTTCAATGGGTTTGGCTTTAAAAAAGAACCTAACTCCCAAAGAACATTGCACTCCGAATTTTAGCCCCGTAAGGGTTGATTTTCCGGAAACACTGAAATACGTCATTCTTAATTCATTAACCAAAAATCTAAATACGAATTTCCATGGATATAACTTGAAAATGGCCGAATTGTCATAAAAACCTACATCATCTATTTTACCCTTTTAAATAAATTTCGATAATCCCTTTTTAAATGGTGCCTGCATAGTAAAATCAAATGTTTGCAAAAATCGTGTTGTATATCGTGAATCGAAGGGTCTCGTGATAGAATTTGCTGTTGGTTGACTCAATCCGTCACTGCCCGTGAGTGGCTAATCTGAATTACCCGGTCCAGAAGGCGTCGGTACGCTGGTGATTCTCCCAATGCTTGTCCGCGATGTCGTCCCATTAAACTTGCTTGCGTCCTCGAAAACCTTGCTGCTGTCCTTCAGCACGTATTTTCGAAAATGCAAATATTACTTTTTTTGCTGTTTGACCTCGGGGTGTACGCCTAGGAGTTTCCCGGCAATGGCGAGATTGGACCCTTGGATTTTGATCATCGCCGATGTCAATTCTGCAAACGAAAAAGTCAATGAATTCCAATGCGCTGCTGCTTATGAAAAGTAGCATGTTTCAGAATTCTCACGAAAACAAGCAAGTTAGATATCACCGCGAAAACTAGCATGTTTTGGCTTCTGGTGCAAAAACTAGCAAGTTTCGGTTTTCGCTACAACAACTGGCACCCTTCGATATTAACGCGAAAACTAGCACGTTTCGTCTTTTACCACGAAAAGAAGCAGATTTCGATATTCACCGCGAACATTAACATGGGTCAATAACACTGGAATTGTTTCCGACTTTTCTTCCATGCTTTTTTTACGCCTTGTCTCATTCTTCACTCCAACTCCTGTGACGCCGAGGGTTCTGAACCCTCCAAACCGAAGGTTTTTTTCCAATCTGAACCCTCCGAGAGAGTTGCCCGGGAAGTCAGGGTTTACAGTCCAAGAAAGTACAGAGCGAGTGTTTTCTTTTTTCGAGCAAAACAATGTGAATGCTATCTTTGATATCTTTAAAAAACGGATCAGGGTGTCTCATTTTGACCAGAACCGAAATTGCATGACATTTGAGGATTTTTAAGGCAAGAAATGGGGATTTTTTCATGACTCTTAGTATGACTTTCTGGCATAGAAGTATACTTAATGATTCTACAGTGCGACCGATTTTCTAAATTTCTATATTTTTATTTTGCTCTTTCAAACAGATGTGTTTTGTATGCCAATAAAAAGTATACGGAATAAACGAAAAGTCACCAAACTGTACAATTCCATATGTAGTAAAAAATGTGAGACAAACATAATTTTCAAGATTGCTGCCAAGAAATATATTTTGGGATCATCTAGAAAAATATTACATACATTTAGGAACTCTGAGTAATATCATCTAGTCGCTTTACACGAATAACAAAGAAAACTAATATATGTTGAGATAACGCATCATTTTTTTTTACTTTCTTCTATTTTATTTTATATCGATTCGATATTCGTTTCTCTGTCGACAAGTACCACAAAGTTAGTTCATATTGAATATACCCTGTTGCAAAGAACCGATACAAACCAATAAAAAAAGAAATACTATCGAAAAATGATATGTTTTTGTCCTCGGAAACGCTTATGAATTCCGATAGGATTGACGATTTTTTGAAATATATGATTCTATCGGTATTTGTACGTATCTGCGGTGCCCATAGATTACCTATAAAATCCGAAAACGGTTGCGCGTAGTTCAATTTGCAAGTGCAGATACCTTTTAAATTTCAATCGTAATTAATCTGCAACAGCAGATTACTTTAAAATGTCCATTACATTCTATCGGAATGAACTTGTACTCACAAACTAGAATTCTATTGGCACTAATCGGCAGAATCCAATTATAGTTCGTATAGAAAGTTATATGCTACAATCGAAATTTGACAGCAATCACTTTGTATGCGACTTTTCAGATCGAAAACTTACCTTCAGCTGTACGAGAATGTATACGTATTCGCAAATTATTTTTTGTCTGAACCTACTCGACTTTTCAGATCGAAAACTTACCTTTTACTGTAGGAGAATGTATTCGTATTTGGAAATCATTTGATATCCGCACCTATTTGCATGTACTTGTATTATAAAAGATTCGTCCTCAGAACGTGGCACGGTTTTTTTAATCAATGAATACGGGTCTGGTATTTATAAGAGTGGGATCCATTCAATCGTTTGCTATATGGATTCTCGAATCCAACAATAATCCTTTGTTGTATGAGAATGTATGTGTATCTGCAAATTATTTTTTATCCGCACCTATCGGAATGTCCTTATATGGTAAATGTTTCACCCTCAAGAGGAGGCGTCGGTTTTTATCAGTAAATACGGACTAATCATTCAACTGTGTGAATCGGTTTTTTCCTATGCAGATAACTCAGAGTGAGGATTCATTAAATCGGTTGGTATATGGACTTTCAATATAATGATTATCTTTTGTCCTATGGGAACATATTGGTATTAGCCAATTACTTTGTCTTTGCATTCATCGGTATGTGACCATATTATAAAAGGTTTCGGATCTTTCCGAATCGGATGAGGTAATCTTGGCAAAGACCCAACGCAATGCAGAGAATGCCCGGTTACATTTCTGCACGGGAGGCCGTAAAAGCGGGGATAACGGGCTAGTTTAATATGGAATTAGATATAGGAATAAGTAGGAATAAAAAAATTTACAAACTGCCATTGTTAGAGAAAACTGTGTTATATGTGTCGTATTGGATATCGAATCAAAGTAAAAAAAATATCCAATAAAATATTGGATATAAATGAGGCATATAAAAAGGAATAAGAAAATTCCTATTCTTTCACGCCGTCTCTGTCGCGCTGCTTTCATTGGAGCTGCCGCTACTGGCGGCGCTGCTGTCGCATTTTTTATTATTTTTTTTGTCTGCAATATACACAAGAACATTAGTTGAGCGCAAGGGTGGCCCCCATAGTGTGCACTTTACGTATCGCGTAGTTTACCGATTCGCTGCGCAAATTACGCAATACGAAAAGTACGCGTAATTGGGCTTCTCTTCTGTAGGGTGCATTTATGATAAGAAAATCTCTCAATTTGCTTACTTGTAGGGGCTATTGTGCTGTGATGGCTCAAAAAATAGGGAATTTTTGATAACTTATTTTTGAAATCGGTTGCTTATTTTTGAAACCGAATATTAACGTGTGACAATAATTTCTCTAACCATTGTGCCAAATAAAATACGGTTAATGAAACTGAATTCATAGAATGCGTTAAACATTTAAAAAGTTGAGCGCCCCAAACTGTTATTTATAGTCGCATGTAGGTGACTTGGTGAAAAAATATTTTCTACTTCTTAGTACATTAAAAAAGCGTGTTAAAAAAATGTACATATACATTTTTCATAATTCTTTTTCGGGCGATAACACTTATACAGATTAAGAATCATTTTAAATTTTTTGTTTCAAATTATCTGGAGAGCCAAAATCATCAACGCCAGCGACATACGTTTTTTCATGACGTTATACGATTATAAATTGTTAAATAAACATACATTTATATGCAACAACAAAAAATATTTTCTATTCTATAAGTGTACATTTGAGCGTACACACACAAAGTGCACCTTGAGCAAAAAAAGTTTATACTGATACATGGAAGTTAAAAAAAACTATTAAGAAATAGCTAATTTTTTGAGCCATTACAGTAAAATAGCTCCTAAAGTGACACGATGAAATGATTATCAAGGAACAACGTTTATTCAAAAGTCTGTAAATATTGTTTCATGTTAAGCGAAATAAATTCGTAGAGAGCAGAATATTTTTTAGACTAATATATAACAAAAATAACTTACGTATGAGAAGAGTAAATCTAAAATTATGGTTCATATTTATCACAACGTGGCAGTAATGGAAGAAGTGTTTTTGAAATAAATTATATAATACTCTGTAAAGTATTATTTCATAAGGAAATTTGCCTCTTTACCGTACAGAAGTGTTATTGAGAAAAACTATTTTTCTATTTTATAGCCTCAAAAATAATCTCTCATAGCGAAATTTCGATAGACCTCCTGAAATCTGATAGAATCCGATAGGTGTAGGGACAACACATCCAATTTCTATAGAGATGTATCGGAATGTATGGGATTCGATCGGTTTCCACCCTCTATCTGTTTCTATCGGTTTCTTTTATATATACTTTAGTGAATGATGTACGCGACGACTGAATATAATAAAAATGTCACGTTCACACACACGGTAAAATAAGCCTTAATGCGTTTCAAGGAGTAACGTTCAAAAGCTAGAGATTTTCATCCCCAATAATAATAAAAGAAAAAACTATTAACATTTCGTCTGTAAACCTGCGTATTTCGTATCCGAGACAAAACTACTTCCCTAATGAGTTGTTTCATTTATTTAACAAGCAATAAATGAGAGAAAAAAATAGATTTTCTATAATTTTATGATTGATATATTGAAGTGAATGTTTCGAACACTGAAAATAATTTTTTCAAAAATTTTCGAATGTATCAACTGGATAAAAGAACGATTACAGACGAAGTATTAATCTGAACGCATCGCGATCTTCAAAGAATGTACTTACTAAGAAAAATCCACCGGTATGGCACAGCCGTGTTGTCAACCGCACATTTATTTTTCGATTTTTCGACCGTTCGATTTTTTCACTTCGGGTTGTACGGAACTTTTGCGGACACCAGGTCGTGCCGAGTGATCGAGAAGAACTGACAAGCCGATGCCGGTAGCCGCGCGTACAGTGCCGGCAAGCAAAGGGCGTATCTTGTTCCTCCACCGAACACTATTGCAGACAAAGCGAAGAACGCGTGGAGCGTATAAACCTCTTTCCCCGCTTTGTCTCCTCCCTAAATAGGTAATACACGCGCGTCGCGAAAAGCAACGGATTATTTTATCCTTTGAAAGTCATTTGGTAGTATTGTAGTATATCTATACCGGCGAAGTAGTAAATACTACAGTGCTGTGTGATGGTTTGTATGTGGATATACGGGCGTTGCGAATAAGTTCGGAAAACGACGCAAGAACGCTTACAGAGAACTGAGTGTTACATTGTTTTCCTCGCTCGCTCTTTCTCTCTCTCTCTCTCTCTCTCTCTCTCTCTCTCTCTCTCTCTCTCTCTCCCCCCTCTGGCTCTTTCGATAGAATGCGATAGAATAGGGATAAAAACATAAAATTTATTTTATCTGTGGCTATGTGTATTTTTCATAACACCACATATTGAAGGAAGAAATGTAAATAATTTAGCATACATGATAAATTATTTCAATTTCTTCCCTCAATATCCCTCAATACAGAGTTGGGCGTAATTCTTTTTATAAATACGAATACGAATTTATTCACATCGTGATTTTCATGCGAATGTAAATACAAATTTTTTCATCCTTCACTTATTTGTATTCACATGCATGCATACAAATACAATTGTATTCACAAATATTCTGAACATACAAATAAATTCACAGAAAAAAATGTGAATATTTACAAAAAATCCTGTGAATTGAAAAAAATTCACATCAAAACCTGTAAATGCAAATGTATTCACAAAAAATTGTAAATAAAAAAAAATCACAAAATAAGTTGTGAATTTTTTCATATTTGAGACGAATTAAAATCAAATTCACAATGATTAGATTAAAATTTACACCAAAAGTGAGTTTTTACGTATTTTGAGAGAAAACTTTGCGTCGAGGCAAAGAAATTTTTGCCAAAAAAATTGTGAGTTTCAAATATTACATTATAAATATTTAAAAATTCACAAAATGAGTTGTGAATTTCCTCAAGTTGAAGAAAATTAAAATCTAATTCACGACAATTATATTAAAATTTACACAAGTGAGTTCTTACGTATTTTGAGAGAGAACATTGAGTCGAGGGCGTCACTAACTTTTTTTGCAAAAATTTCTTTGCCTCGACACAATGTGTTTTCTCAAAATACGTAAGAACTCACTTTTGGTGTAATTAATAATTGTGAAATTGATTTTAATTTGTCTTCAATACGAAAAAAATGCACAACTTATTTTATGATTTTTTTTTGTATTTACAATTTTTTGTGAAAGATCTTTATGTCCTGTGCGAGTATAAAATTGATACTAATAGCTGTGAGCCGAGCGGTTAGCGGCTCTACCTACCGCGCGGAGATCTCGAGTTCGAGATCGCTCGAGGTTTTTTTTTCAATTTTTAATCCGTTTGTTAATTTTTTTAACCTTTTCTATGCTAGGTACATTTTTCAGAATGTGTTTGATTGGGTTAAATTATTTTTAAATGATGGATGAGCCGTGATTTTGTTTATATAACAAAATCTGATGATAACCAGATAATATCGACAGTAGAAAATTATTTTGTTAAATAATTTGTGATTTTTTATATTTATTAACCATTCAAAAATAGAATAACGTTTAGCAACAAACCATAAAAGTCCTGTTTACCCACGTATAATTTAATTATTTAAGGGGCAAGTCCAATTTGAAAATTTCAAAAAATCGATTTTTTTACTGTTTTCGAAAGTAAATACATTCAGAAGAATTGTGTCAAAATTTTATGAAAATCCGAGCTTTCTAAGTATTTTTTTTTACCTGAACGTCAGGACCTCATTTCGTCTACCTGAGCGTATAGCGCGCTCGGCCGACCCATAACCCAGGTAAGAGTTTTTCATAGCCTAAACTTCAAACGCGTTTTTCTCGAAACAACGTTTTCAAAATCTAGCTCTATCGTATCTCTAAAACTAATAAACCGATTCTCTTCAAATTTTAACCACATGTTGTAAACATGATTCGCAACAAGATCACCCTCGATGGTTTGAAAATGTTCATTTTTACTCTTTTTTTGTTGTTGCGAAAAACTGCAAAAAAACGCTTTTTTAAAAACTTTTTTCGTTTTTCATCTGCCATTTTTTTATTTTTTGATAAAACTTTATATCTGAGGGTCATTTTGTAGCTGGTGTCATACTGAATCTAATGAACTTTGATTTTTTTGTTTCAGACAAGCCGTTACCGAGTCGTGGTGGAGCTACCTAGCCCACCTATGTTTGAGACGTTACGTTAAACTATAGTTTTTGTACTTAAAAATGAATAAAAATGATTTCATTTTTTTTTAAATGTATTTCAAGACTTTATTTATCAAGCCCAACAACTTTAATATTCATATATTTTATAAAATCCTCGAAAAAAATCGCGAAAATGGCCTTTTTCGTGGCTCCAAAGTGGACTGGCCCCTTAAAAATAATTTAACCCAAGCATAAAAAAGGTTCAAAAAATTAACGACCGTATACAAAATCGAAAAAAAAGTACCGTTAAGGAGACTCGAACTCGAGACCTCTGTTTCAAAGAACATCAGCACCTACCTAACATCCTGTAAAAGCACATCGCTAAACTCGGTTGTCATCTGACGGAATCCCCTTGTTAACTACAGATAAAACCATGCAGATACGAACAGATCGAAGCACACGATCTGTTGAAAAAGACCGATAGAAACCGATCGAATCTCATTCGTTCCGAGACATCACTATCGAAATTTGATGTGTTTGTCCGTACACCTATCGGATTCTATCGAAAGAGTTGGCGGGAGGGAAGGCGGGAGGAAGAGAGAGAGAGAGAGAGAGAGAGAGAGAGAGAGAGAGAGAGAGAGAGAGAGAGAGAGAGAGAGAGCGAGAGAGAGAGAGAGAGAGAGAGAGAGAACGCGACATTTATTTTGCGCCCTGGGACAAGTCCTCTGAAGCACAAAAGCAGAGGGAGAGAAACAATGTAACACTCAGTTACACTCTAGAGGCAGTATTGTAATTTTGTTTAGTTTTTGTATTACTCTTCGGATAAGTCTAGTCTTTGAATTTTTTATGGCATTTCCTAGCATGCACTGGATATTGAGTAGAAACAAAATGTTACGGTAAAAATCTTGACCGTGAAATGTAGCAACAAAAATCTGTGCAAAATTTTAGATAGACAAAGGGTATTGGCTTTTCGAAAGTATACCCACGTACTGGTGTGAACTGCCGTCTCTTTCTATGTTTTCTAACATTTTTCAAAATGCAAAAAATGTAAACAAAATAATAAAAACCATAAACGCTTTCTGTGTTTTGTGTAACAAAGAGGCTATTTCACGTAAAGCAGACCCGATTCTGAGGCTGAATCTTTTACAATACAAAAAATACATATAAGCACAAATAGACTAGTTTTGTACTTACGTATACATTACCATAGACGCAGATGCCATTTTTTATTGGATATCCATATATAGACCGACCGAACCATTATCACTCAAGTCTGCATAGGTTGGAAAACACCAATTTAAAACAGATACAGGAAACTGATTCGAACGGATATAAGTTTGACTCATATTTGCATACCCGAGCTTCATTATTAAGCTGAATCTTTGACTGTACGAATAAATGCGGAGATGCGCAGATACATTATAATCTGCATCAACATATGCATTCATATAGACTTAAAGGTCAGTTTTGCATTAGATAATCCATATAGAGCCCTATCTGAAATATTCTCTCTTCACCCTGGATAAGTTTGGAAACTCTCATTAAAACTCAGGTTAAACCCATATTTATCAATAAGATCGTTGAATCTGTATATCCCCATTAAATGTTAATCAGTCAATACCAATTACTGCTGATGAAGTGACTTATCTGAAATATCTGATTCATACATATTGAAAACGTACATTTTTATCGGAAAATGATGCGTTTTTGTCCATGGAATCACAAATTCTACCCCATACAAAACTTGGTCCTAATGTATCTGTCATTTCTGATAAGGCAAAATAAGTACAGTTGCATACGTATCAGTTTTTGCATTCGAGATGTGATAGCAAAAAATCGTGGACTTTCCCGTTTTATGCACATTCGCTTCCAAACGGTCAAGTCCATTTGAAACTTATAAATTTGTAACTTGTGGAAATACAATTAGAAAAATATTCAAATCAAATCCATAGCTGCTGATAAATGCACGCAACTTGTCGATCAGTGTAAAATGCAGATTTGATGCAATAGATCGCATATACGTTATTCCCTATAGATTCCATCTTGCTCATAAAAACAATAGAATCTGATTCATTCCATATCGGTTTATCCAAATAGAAACCGTATATGCGAACATTCCAATGAGTCCAGAAAAATTACGAAAATCCGCTATCTGTGCTGCCAATAGACCAAGCAGCAATGTATCGGATTTTTATCGTTGGCTACAGGATCCTATCGGTCCTTTGCAACAGGGTAGACTCAACGATAATTTAGTAAGGTATAATAATTCAGGTAGACTGGTAATTTTTCATGACATTTCATGACTTTTTCAGGGTCGAGTGTAATTTCATGACGTTTAAGATTTTTCATGACTTCTCAGGTCGGTAGACACCCTGCGGATGATGTTCGAATGTTCGAATTAAAGCAGACGTCAGATAAAAAATTGCCTCTTGCACCAATAAAAAAAGATTTACAGGTCATGATTGACAGAGGTTCAATTCCAATCGAACATCAGCAATATTTTTCTAACATATTAGACGATAACTATGTGTAAGATTACATCACATTTTTTATGTAATGTAAACTGTTGAATGAATGTTCACATTTGATTAGCAAAATGAAAAAATATTTATTCCAACGATTCGCGCAGTATTTCTATGTTTCATGTTTGGCTACATTGGTTCTATCTCCGCCTCTTTTTACTCAACATCCATGCTTTTCAACGTCAATCTGTCAAAACAATGTCAGGAGCGGGAAATATAAAGCAGTGTATTCGGGTCATGACCAGTAAAAAACGTGAAATATTTGTGTCGGCGAAATATGTAGGGTAAAAATGAAATGTGTGGAAATTCGAATGAGTGAGATGAGGTTAGGACTACAGTCAGCTGGTGCCTTCCTGTCACGTCTCTATCGTAGCAAGCAGTCGTCACGCAAGTTGATCAGATTTTTTGTTTTGTATTTCACATTTTTTCACTGTTGTCCCGTTGTTACCATTGAAATTTACCCGTCACCGTGACCTACGAGTCAAATGTTTTTTTTTTTTCGTTTCCTCCGAGAGGTTCCAATCAATTTGGATAGAATACTGACGTACCGGTTTTTCTCTCGTATTTTCTTCCTTTCGTTTTCTGGAAATATCATTCGAGTGGATCTACAAGGCAACCATTGATACGTTAAATTCATGTACATTGTTAGAATATGTCGAAGCATCGAGTTGTGATTTATTTCGAAACGTACTTTGAACAAACGAACAAAAAAATTCTTTAAACTTCGTCCTCCTCCGATTCGGATTCCTCCTCGGCGTTCTGCAGCCACGCGATGAATTTTTCATTAAATTAAAAAAGAGCTCGTGTTCCTTGAGCGAGGGTCTCTCCTTGTACCACTTCAGAATCACTTACTCGGATTCTACGTCCTCTGATGACACAAACAGCCAACGAATACGGCATTAGTTCAATCAGAAACGCGATCGTATTTTCAGCGGTAAAAAAAACAGCGCAAGATAGAGGGCGTACTTTTGTAGAATAACAAAACGATTTTCTGGAAGACTTTCATGGAGTTCATGTTTTCGTAACGAAATTCCTGAACTTTGAGTATAAGAGCGAGCTCAGATCTAGCAGTGGATGGGAATGCACCGAATAACGGTGCATAGATTTTTACATGTTTGAGCACTTGCTCTGCGACCAACTCTTCCTTCTTGTTCCATTCGGCTTGTCCCATCACGATGGACCATATCTGCGGAAAGGTGAAGATATGTATCGTAAATTTCGGATGAGTTCAGGAGGAGGGTGCATTTTTCTCCATATTCGATGATTACCAGTCCGATGCCTTCGGGAATGCCACACCTAAGCGTCATTTCCTTGAGATCAAGCACGATGTCCTTGATCGGTCGGTTGTCAGCCAAATCGTCTAGCAACAGCTGTTAAAGATCGCGTTTAGCTTCCTGACTCGCTTTAGCCTTGTGGAGCTGGACGATGTCGGTCAATCTGATCGACTCGAACACCGAGCGGAAATGTTCCTCCGATGTCTTGTGAAGTGGCACAAATTCCATTAACCTGCTAACAATTACACGACCCAACGATTAGAAACTTTTCTCTCGTGTTCAGGCTACGAAATGAAATTTTCTGGTTGCTCATTTCTGTAAACACGCAGGATTCACGTTGCGCTTGATAAAAAAGAACCAAGCGTAAGAATAAAAGCAAGCAATGTGTTAATATCGAAGAATTTCCGGGTCTTTTCAGATTACTGGCTTGCATCTTGCATTCGCGAAGGCGGATTCGAGAAAAGTTGAATTTCAAAATGGGCTAAGTAAAATTGACAACGCTATACCTTCCCTCCATCCCGCCGCGTTTCGACGCCGTCATCGAACTGACCAAGCCCTTCTCCGTTTTCCACGTTACAAAGACCTCCATGAGAAAGTGAAGGGCCAAGTTGTCCTTGACGAGATGTTTGTTGATGAGAACCGAGAGGACGATAGGTGGTACGGAATCTCCTTCTCAAATATCTTCTCCAAGTACTTGTAATGTCGCACCAGTTTTGTGAATACCTGAAGCAACGAAGGATTTTTTTTCGAATGAAATTTTAATATTCAATCGTATTATGTAACAGCAATGGGTATCGACTAATTAAAACCTTTCTGTCGGTTTACGTTTCAATGCATTATTCATAAAAAATTAAGAATAATTTTTGAGAATTTGCTTCGCACGTGATTGCAATAAATAACGCAATGTGGACAATTTTATTTTTGTATGCTTACCGTACAATTATTAGATAAAAAATCGAACCGATGTGCTGGTCTAGTGGTGAGCGTGCTTGCCTCTGAAATCAGCACATCGGGAGGTCGCGGGTTCGAATCGCCGTCTCGTAGTTTCGGAGAAAAATACAAACACGGGCGTGACGTAGCTCCAGTTCTACACGGATGGCGCGCACACGGACCGGTACGTGTGTGTGTCGAGTGTATGTGAGGTATTTCTCGACGTAATGCGACTAGCCCGGAGGCTGGGGAGCGTGACCGGCTGTATTGGTATAGTTTTTCCGCAGTTCCTCTATACCCATGGCAGAAAATTTCATGGTGATGCGATACAGAGAGGGAAGTCGGCTGCAGCCGCATGGTGGAGATCGATTAGGGATGTGGAGTGGAGGAAATAGTGGGGAATGTCATAAGGGGAAATACCCCCGTACATGGACGCTACAATAAGCGAAGCGTTCGCCGTAGCAGAGACAATAAAAAAAATATTAGATAAAAACTCATCAATCGATCGGTCATATTGAATTGTTGAACTGTGTCGTGGATACCACACCATTAGCTAATTTCAAGCTGTCGCTCGAAACGATCAGCGCTTTAGGGAACCCTTCCGTTCCTTGATTTTGTGGTCACTCTCCTAATACACAGTTCGAGCTCTTTTATGTAGCCTCCATGCAAGTGGTAATAAATCCGATACCGTAAGTTCAAATTAAACTTGATATTATATAAAAATTAGGTCAATAAGCTTAATTTTTTCTAAGAGCATTGAATTACTACAAGTGTTGAGTATGTAAATCTGATTATTTTCAAGAATTTGACGGATTCCACCATTATATACACTTTTGTAGCGCCCGGAAATTGGGTTATTGCGTCTCGGAATTCCTTCATAGAAATACACAATTTTAATATTTGTTTTCTCTGTAATTAGGTCGGGAACCGACCGTGACATTTTACAGAGACGATTATTAATATACTTAGTACAGCTAAAAAAAATGAAAATCCTATGAATTAAAGCCTGGCCATAAGATTACCTTAACATTGTACGAGCGATGAGATCCTTAAGGTTTTAAATTTACTCCTTTTACACTAGTTTTTAGAGTGAACATCAAACAAGCTAGTTTTCGCGGTGAATGCCGAAACATGTTAGTTTTCGCGGCGAAAGCCGAAACATGCTGATTTTCGCGGTGAATATGGAAACGTGCTAATCTTCGTGGTGAAATAAAAAAGTGTTACTTTTCGTAAGAACTTTGAATTGTGCTACTTTTTGTACCCAGCGTCGAATGGAAGGTGGATCGAGTTTGTTGATCGTTTGAATTACCTTGGGGTGTCAAAGCTTTCGAAGCCGTCATCGTCTGTATGTGCTTCTCGGTCACTTCGATCTGCAACCTGAACAACATCAATCAATGTGCCTGAAAGACTCTGCCAGTTTCATGAATAAATGTAACGGCGGTGTGGTCTCGTACTGAAGAACTGGCGGGGTATCGTATGTCCGTCATGCTATCATTGCGTTTTTGGCGAACTTTCGCAGTGTCCTGTTTGAGCTTGTCAGCGAGAGAACGCTGCCATTGGGCCGAGCCAGCGAGGTTTATCAGCATCTCCATCAACGAAGCTGTGTCCTCTGTGTAACAATTCAATGGTCGCGATGAAGCCCTCGCTATGTTCGAGCTGAAGCTCTTCTAAGTTTTGACGAATTCCCTGATGAGAGTTTGAAAAACTGATGGTTTGAGCTAGCTCGTTGGGAATTAGGTTCTCCTTGGCCACTGGTGGACGGTTGCTACTGCGGGATGAGCCTTTGCTACTCCATGAAACGTCTAGACCTCCCAGAGCCTTGTTCGTACTGACTGTGCTAACAGGGGCTGCACTGGTTGCTGACTTTGCACCGAACAGACCCCCTGTTTTCGTACCGAGCTGGAAAAATGGAAATGGTGAAAATGGTAAGAATGGCAACCGTAAAAATTATAAAAATGCAAACATAAAAATGGTGAGAATTGCAATTGTAAAAACGGTAAAAATATCAAAAACGACAATTTCCTCCAGCATTTAAGGGGCTATACCAGTGTGATACTTTCAAAGAATCGATTTTTTTTGCCTTTTTCGACAGTTTATACTTTCAAGAATATCACTTTATCATGCAAAAATAGAGTTTTTTCAAATGTGCTGACATTGTAACTCAAAGAGCAATTATCCGATTGACTCGAAATTCGAACTGAGTACTCTTGAATGTATTTACTCTACAATGAAGTAGGATATATTTGATTGGATGAAATTTGACGATTAGGCATTAAAAAAACGACCATTTTATAGGCAAGAAAACACTTCAAAATTAATTTATAACAAAATATGAAAAAATGTGGTCAGCGTGCCGAAAATCGCAAATTTATGTATTTATCTGTATAAAATGTGGTCAGCGTGCCGGAATTCGCAAGTTTATATATTTATCTGAATAAAATTGGTCAGCCTGCCGGAATTCGCAATTTGCATATCATTATAGGTATAAAATTGGTGAGCGTGCCAGAATTCGTAATTTCATTTATTTAAAGTAATGTTCGGACATCCACACAAACCTGACAAAAAATTTGTAAATAAAAAATGACCAAATGAATCGTAAAGATATTGAAAGATAAAATAAAAGCTCCATCCAAACGCAGCTAGCTGCAAACAAAAGAACATTACATTGGATAGCAAACTAGTTAGGGAAAGAGTGAAAACAGTTTGGATTGCCTTTACTATTCAGTTTTGCTAAAAACGTTCAGTAAAGACAGAATAATTCTCCGTAAACAATATTTGTCCGCTATAATAAGAAGACATATGGCAACACCGCAGAACAGTATTGTTCAATAATTCGAGAAAAAAAATTATTATCGTGTTCTGAAAAAGGAAAACTTTTATCATAAAAAAATATTTGCGTTATACACATTGATTATTTATATTATTTATGTTATCTTCATTAACAAATAAAAGTGTTTGGTCATACATAACTAATTAAAACCTTGTTCGATTAAAAATTACTTCCAAATAAAAATTTGTTTTGCAGTATTATTTTAAATATGTCGCGCAAACTTACATCATTGGATACGTGGAGCGATGCGATGTTGCCATATGTCTTATTATAGAGGACAACTATTTTTTACGGAAAATGATTGTCTAAATTTCAATGCAGACCCTGCAGGGTTAAACGCTGCAATTTTAAAACCCTTTATCTCTCAATCTAAATAGATGGTCTTGAAGTATTCATCGTTGCGAGGCAACGAAAGTTCTTTTCCATATTTTTATTATTTTACATTTTTTCAGATTTAATCATAATTCAAATTTCAGATCTCTGGATAAACACCTTCAAAAACGATTGACGAATTTTCGTAACGAACATTACCTACAAGAAACTCGAGCAATCGATAAATGATAATTTTCGGCGGATTCCAAAGATGCAAACCTCAATGTCGTGGATAATTGATAAACACTCGCGGAATCGGCGATTAAAAAAAAAAGTAAGCGGTCTTTTTGCTTACGGAATGATAACTAATTGTTCAACTCTTTTTATCATGCTCTTAATTTCAATTGTTTTGATTAATTGTTCAATTTATGAGCGAAATGTAATTGAATAAGAAGCAGAGAATCGAAGAATATAGTAATTAGCTCGATGTTGAATTTTTAAATAACTGACGAATATAAATTTGCTAAATTTTGGATAGAAGAAAGAACGAAATAATACTACCTTATTTGATTTACGTATCTACGAAATTGAAATATTTTATTTATTGTTTTCAATGTTATTGCTGTCGATGCTACTTTGTATTAAAACGTGACATTGCCTAATACTTTGTGCAAAGATATCGCCTCGATAAGTCCAAATAAACTTCCAGGTGTGCAACAAAAATGACGTTTCATAAAATATGCGTTGCGAATTTGTGCCGCTGCACATGTGGCTTTAAAGAGGTCTGAATCATCTTGAAGTTTCCATTGTTGGATTGCAATAAGACTTCCTTTTTTTTACAAGTTTAGGTTGTAAAACTTGAAAAAGGTTCCAAAAAACGCTTGCCCGATTTTTTTAGTCTGAAATTACCAAAAAAAACTTGTACAAGTTATGGATTCAAAATTATTAGGGCGCCCGGCAAAAGGGGGCTGATATAATGAAAATTGTATATTTTTGTGGCCTATTTACAAAGATTTTCCAACCGAGTCGGAATCATCGAGAACGTTCATATAAAACGAATTAGAGACAAATTTATTTTTCCAATCCAATTTTTCTTGCATTGTCGGAATGCAAGGAAAATTTATATAAAGCTGTAAAAAAGATTCATTTTCGACCAAGAAAAACGACTTTAATTATTTGTTATCAACAAATGGATGAATTATGAAAAAATCAGCTAGTCATACGATAGAAAATGTTATAAACTTTGCTCTGTCGAAATTTAAAGTGAATCGGACGAATACATTTTGAGATACGACTCACACCGTTTAATAAAAAATAGTTTCAGGACAAACGCAAAAGAAAAAAGCGTAAATCGCAGCGAGGGGGTTCGCCGTAACGAAGTTAGTGAACTTTTGGACTTTTTACCAAATCTTTGTTGCAAGCTAAGGTTAAGACCCTAGGATAGCCTAGTAGCTATAGCCTAGGAAAGCCTAGTAGCTATAGCCTAGTAGCAATAAAAAAAACCGTGTGCTGAAAATGTCAAGCTTACGCAGAACTCTTAACCACCCGAACGAGTTTTTACAAAGTCCTGGCCTAGTAAATTGCTTCCCTGTAACTGACTGCAAAGACTGAAGTTTGCATCGTGTGAATGCAACGAAATTTCTTTTTTAGATTTTCATTTCCGCACTTTTATTATCATGCAAAATCCTTTTTTGCATATTTATATTGTAGATCTCTAAATGAGTGTTTCAAAAAATAATTAAGACATTTTCGGAGGCAAAATTTCCCAAAAGAAATAAGAAATTCACAAGTATTTATTTTTATTGCATTTCATCGATGCAAACTTCCATCTTGTTGAATTTT
Organism: Ophion ellenae; assembly: GCA_963210295.1. NCBI lineage: Eukaryota > Metazoa > Arthropoda > Insecta > Hymenoptera > Ichneumonidae > Ophion > Ophion ellenae. Next base: position 27,396,731 of record OY723387.1, read on the forward strand.
TTCTTCTTCTTTCAGCAAATGTTTTCACAAAAATCGCCTAATTATTTTTCAAGACACTCACTCTGAGATCCACTATATAAATATACAAAAAGGGATTTTGCATGAGAATAAAAGTTGTGAAAAACCAAATCCTTCGGCTCGCTTTCAAAGTAAAATAACCAAATGAGTAAATATACAATTTTTGATCGTCTAGTAGACTGATAGCACAGTCTGTGAACAGTCGGTGCACTATGCACAGTCGGTGAAAAAAGTATAACTGCGCACCGCAGTTTTGTTCGTATGCTTTCTATGGGGTTGAAGTTTGCTTCGTTGGAATGCAACAAAAATTCGTTTTAATATTCTTATTTTCATCATTATTCAAAATATTTTACAGATGCAGTTCATAGATTACTAAATAGGAATTCAAAAAGTGATTTCCGCTAGTCAAATGTGCTTAAGGAAATTTGGGAAATATAACAAAACGATTTTCGTTGCATTCCAACTATGCAGACTTCAACGTCATCTATACAGTCGACTGATCTGAAATTTCACTCTAACACGCATAACGATATGAACAATGTCTGGTTAAAATTTGAACAAAATCTATAGAAATCAAGAGTGCGGGGTCGTTCTACCTTAATTCTGGGCTTTTTAGGAAGCCATCATCCGGATCACCGGTGGATGGCTGTTCACATGAATTTTCGCTGAGGTCCGTACAATTAGGAAGGTCATTTGGAATGACGATACCTTTATTTGAATGAGCTGTGGAGAAAAAACTCCATCTGCATTCCCGAATTGCTATGTAGACGGTGTGCGCATTCGATTTCAGTTGCAATTCTTTGCTTATTCTGATATAAATGGGCGACGTGTAAGACGGCAATGTTGATGTGGCAAATTCTCGAATATATTTTTCTATAGCCCTTATGGCCTCTTCTCTTGACATTTTTTAACGTGCACTCTTCGTAGAATATATTAAATTCCGATTACTTTATTTTACTGGGTTTTTTTTAAACAAAAGCGCGACGGTATGATTGTTAGATTTATTATGTGACGAGCGTTTATTTTCTATTTACGTTCATTATATTTATTGGGAGAAATCCCCACCTAAAGCACATGAGAGTTACACACAATTGGACAACTATAGCTATGTTCGCGGGATATTTGGCACACAATGGCCACACTACCGCCTCGCATGTGTGCGCTCAGGCGGAATATGTCTCGCCTACAAATGAAAAAACGAAAAGGCACAGTTTCTCTCGCACGGGCAGTTTACACGAAGACGAATTCTGTCTCGCAAAGAAATGAACACAGGGTTGAGAAGAAGCGAATGCTCCCAAAGTACATAGTCGCGGGGCAAATTCTGTCTCGCAAATGAATGCTAGGGCGATTTATGTCTCACCTACAAATCAAGGCATGAGAGATGTTCTCAGGACTGATAGTCTCGCACGTGGCATCGTTGGCCTTGTTATTTATCAGTTGTTGCTAACTGCATATGCACATTCATGAATTATTACGGACTGCAATGGACATTACCTCCTCGAGTGGCCTGACTCCCCAACCCGCCATCGCGATCTGGCTCGCGGGCAATTACTCACAACATTCACCGACGCTCATGTCAGCACGATCGTTGGCGTGAGGGGCACGATGGTGCTCATCGGGACTTCCATCGGCTTCTCGGGTTTCATGATCGATTCTCGTTCGCGTTCGCTGTTGTCCAGCAGTGACAGGCAGATATAGCAAAGGAAGGCGGTATCCTCATGTCCGGTATCCGACACATGACTCTGCTGAGACCTCGATGCTCGTCGTAAAGGAGAAGAATGACTGCCGACCACGCAGATGAATCGTCGTCGCAGTCCCCGGCGATTGCATGCTGTAGAGGATTTCGCTTTGCGCGTGGTGAAGGAACCCACGAGGGTCTCATCGCAACGATTTTGCCAGAAGCACTATCATACTAACTTTGTATCCTCGTTTCCGGTGCCCATCGCACCGTCACGATTCACTGGGCTCGACGGCGCGTGTTGTTTACGGCGCACAATGTCCGCAGATCTCGATAGTCCATCGATGCGTCGAGAGCACGTGGCCATGCGACGCGGGCGAGCGCGTGGGCCGTCCGCGAGCGATCACTTTTATCGACTCCCGGTGATCAATCGAGGTACGGTCGTCACATGTTAAATGTCCACTCAATTGGTGCACTGCGCGAGATTACGATTCACTTCTGTTACCGCCAGCGTTCATTACAGCCGGCGATGCCCGCGGATCTCGATTCTCTTAAACCGGAGTAAGAACGTGGCCGCCCGGTGCGAGCGAGGCGTGCTCGCTCGCACCGCTTTAACCGAATATATCGGTTAAAAATGAAATATGTGTAGAAATTCGAATGAGTGAAATGAGGTTAGGACTACAGTCGGCTGTTGCCTTGCTTCCACGTCTCTTTATCGTAGCAAGTCATGATAAATCCAATACCAGAGGTTCAAATTGAACTTGATATTACATAAAAATTAGATCAATAAGCATAATTTTTTCCGATAGCACTGGATTGCTACGAGTGTTAAGTATGCAAATCTGATTCTTTTTAAGAATCTGACGGTTTCCCACTATTATATACACTTTTGTAGCGACCGGAAATTGGGTTTTTGCATGTCGTCTCGGAATTCCTTCACAAAAATACGCAATTTTTATATTTCTTTTCTCTCTTTATAAACTTTTTCGATTTCAGATGAATTCAGAGATAACGGAAAACGCAAACCATTGCTCTCGTGAACTTTCCTAAACCACTAATGGTAGAAACGTGAAATTTGGAAGTCATGTTGATTTTATTATGCAGGCACCATTTGAAAAGGGATTATATAAATTCATTTAAGGGGGTACAATGGATGATGTAGGTTTTTATGACAATTCGGCAATTTTCAAGTGATGTCCATGGAAATTCGTATTTTGACTTTTGGTTAATCAATTAAGAATGACGTATTTCAGTGTTTAGGGAAAATCAACTCTCACGGGGCTAAAATTGGGAGTGCAATGTTCGTTGGGAGTTGGGTTCTTTTTTAAAGTCAAACCCATTGAAGTTTCTACTCATCCTATTGGCTATAAATTACGTGTTTCAGCCTTTGATACAAATTATCCCTCGAGGGGCAGTTGTGTTACCCTTGTTACTTGTGCTGTACGGCTAATCCAGCACTGCTGACACAACTCGTGTTATCACCTCGCTTTCATTGTCGCTTTTTCTTGCAGGCAACAAGACGTTTCTCTCGTCCACCGCGATAAGCACCGGGACGTCCACTCAATTACAACACACCCAATCCACTAAGTAATTTTGGTTGAAGAAAAAACAACAACAAACAAACGAAAAAGAAGCCTCTAGAAGATATCGCAAAAGCAAAGTTGTGACCAAATCGTTGACGAGCAAACGCGAATAACTGAGCCACACGTTGATCATTTTTTGTTTTTCGTTTTTTTTTGTTCCATACCTTTGTATTGTTTTCAGATTAACGATTTTAAGATTAAGTTTTAAAATGAACTATTTAAAGATTACGTTAGTATCGCTGTACCATAGAAGTGACCTACGCTCAGATCTAGCGTGAATCTAACCGGGAGGTAGTGAGAATGCTAACATGCGTGGCAACGCGTGTTAAATCGCATATCCGAACTAAGTATCGGATTGCCTGTGTACAGAGAAGAAAAAAGAAGAAAAAAACAAACACATGCTCGGGCAGCTTTAATTGGTATATTATTTTCCCTCCCTAGAATTATCAGTATTGGCTCTTCGATGAGCATCGTACATATCACGTGTTTAATTCTGTTTAAAACGCGTCATAAAAAAACTGTATAAAAAATTCCAATCTAAGCAACGAAAGTGTTCGGTCCTTTTTTCTACCCTATCTGCGCCGAAATATTTGTTCAGTTTCGCTTGGGACATCCCGTTGTCCATGCAATTCTGACACAGATGGTTCGGCCCATAGCCTGCAAAGAGGAAACATTTATACGCATTCAAAGCACTAAACTCGCATCTAGCTCTAAAAAACTCATTGCCAAACCCAAAGATTGTCAAGGCTTTTGCATCGATAAACCTCTCTGAGGCATTACGCTATCGAAGCCTTCCATCTCTTGTGCGCTCTTCCATCCAGGAGGCCCATCGTTGGGTCATCACTCTTCTCTGACTTCCTGTTGAGTTCCTTTGATTTAATTCTTTATTAGTAATAAGTTTGCGCACACTTCAATTAAATAATCATTTCCAAATGAGGTCACGAATGAAAAAAATGTTACGCCTCGGCTATGACAGATCGAGATCCAAAGTCATAACCGGACCAAGAACGGATGTCCGGCGTCTTCATTAGAGGACTGCGATTGGTCACTGATGGTCCAACCACAGAGCAAAATTGTAAAACACCGATGCACTCGCTATCTCTTGTCTGATTTCCCTTCAATGAGTCTTGATTTATAGAAAAACTCCCGGAAGCGTTTGGTATTCAATTTAGCCAACCAGAAATACGTGTGTATCGTGAACGGCGAGCTGTGATTGGTCGCCAGAAGCCGCAGCGGAAAAAGGAATTTCTAACAAAAATTAACCCGTTATTTTATGGCTAATTTCATTGTGGAAAGACTTAATTGATAGAAAAACATCTAATAGCGTTTGATATTATATTCAGGACGTTTGGTAGTCGATCGCTAAATTATGAAAACGCAAAATACATGTGAATCCTCAGTGGACGGTTCTGATTGGTTGCCAAAAGCCGTAGTCCTAGAACGGCTGATTAACGCAAATTCACCCGTTATTTTTTTAGATTTAAAAATCGATCCACAATGTAGCACCCTCCCCTCTCACTATGACTAATCAAGCTTTTATCCACGAATCGTTTAGTAGTCATGCGTGCGTACCTGCGTACATAGGTTCTTTGTCCACCGCGGCTTGTGGCGACCAATCACAGCTCACCGTTCAGTTGATCATGGTGAGCCGCTATTGGACGTTAGAAGCCGCAGCGGAAAAAGGAATTTCTCACAAACATTCACCCATTATTTTGTGGCTAATTCATTGTGATGAGACTTAATCGATAGAAAAAGTTCATCATAGCGTTTGGTATTCCATCCAGGTCGTTTGGTAGTCGATCAATCAATAGGCCAACGCAAAATACAGCGCATCGGAAATGGAGCGCTGGGATTGGTCGCTAGAAGCCGCACTGACAGAATTATTTATTAGCGTAGATTCACTCGTTATTTCTTGTCCGATACGTTCTAATGGGCCGCGATCGATGGAAAACCATCCGATAGCGGTTGGTATTCTATTTGGAACGTTTGGTAGTCGAACATTTGAATACAATAACCCAAAATACGTGCGTATCAGGAATAGAGAGCTGTGATTGGTCGTGATAATATACGACGTTTTTGAGACGGATGGCGTTGGTTATCGAGTCTTTTTCCGCTGTCCTTCGTCCTATCTCATGGATCGGAATTTTCTTTTTGATTTTTCGAAAGAACGGGGAACTACCGAACGATTTGAATGGTTTACCAAACGCTACCAAACGACCACCAAACGATTGGTAAAAAAAAAGTTCGATTAGTCAAAGTGGGGGGGGGGGGCAACTTACTGCCCAATTTTTGATTATCGATTTTTCGAAAAACGGAGGACTACCAAACGATTTCAATGATTTACCAAACGCTACCAAACGACCACCAAACGATTCGTAAAAAAAAAGTTCGATTAGTCAAAGTGGGGGGGCCAACTTACTGCCCAATTTTTTATTATCGATTTTTCGGAAAACGGAGGACTATCAAACGATTTCAATGGTTTACCAAACACCACCAAACGACCACAAAACGATTCGTAAAAAAAAATTTCGATTAGTCAAAGTGGGGGGAGGTCAGCATGATACTTGAGAAGTAGGCTGCTTGCGAGAGAGGTGCAAAATGATATATAGCCAGATCGCGCGCAAAAGTTACCCCCTCTCTAGTCTCTTACGCGCCCATCACGCAATCATAGTAGCGCGCATGAAGAATAGAGGTAAGGAGCCCGAACGCTGTACTGTGCACGCGGGCTATGGTATCAGCGAAAATTGTTACGGAAATATCCGCTGGCGCTGCTGTACTCGGAATAGGATACGACAGAGATGGAATGAGAAAAGAGAGAGCTATAGAAGAGAATATTCGAAGCGCAGTTATGCACGCAAGACAGATGGAGAAAATAATGAATTTATTCGTTCGTCGATTAATTTTGTAATCGTGCATTTGTTAATTAAATTATATACATAGGCGATTATTATATACCCCATTGAGCAGAACAGGTCGTAGGCACTTGATGTACGACAGCGTCGTTGCAAATAGCTACGGATCCATGAGAAAGTCCGGCTAACTGGTCGCAGGGAACATTCTGTTCTGGTTGACCACCGTTTTCCTGTCGAAATGAAAAATAATTGATTATTATATTTATCTCAATGTAATAATGGACAATCTATGTCCAATTGTTCGAGGGGATAGCAAAGTACGATATCAACGAATTGACTCAAGTAATAAAGAGTAAAGACAACAGAGGAAATTGAAGAGGAGTAGCAGATAAGAATATTCCGCATATAAAAATTGAAGACCGCAAGAAAAAAATGAACTTTTGATAAATGATAATGCTGAAGCGAGCTACAAACAATTAGCAAACACAGCTGCAGGTTAGCTGAGTTCATTCGAAGAAAAGAGCGTATTATAGAAAAGTCAAGCGGGGCAGGAAAAGAATAGAGAAAAAAGAAGAAAAAAAAGTTGAGAAGTGGCGGAGAAACTCATTTGGAAAGTCATGCCCCTGTAGCGCTGAATGTTTTTATGCATTTCACACAAAAAATTACTATAATTATTACAATCCTTACCTTGTTATGGACTGCGATGGGCATAGCATCAGCGATGAGGGTATGACGAAGATGAGGAATTACCTCAATCGTACCATCAGGCATTTTGATGCGGTCTTCTTTTATTATCGAGTCATTGGAAAAGTGAAGCTCGCACACGAAATCAGTGTGGGAGAGACACTCCCCGATGGCTCTGCTCCATCGTTGTACCATATTTTACAAGATACAGGAAAAAAACAAAGCGAGCTGAAATTTCATATACACGCTAAATCATTGGGCAAATTTTTTTTCCTATAGGCAATAAGTGGCATGCAATTACTTCAGATTTCGTCCACAAATCACGCGCTCTATGCGTCATTTAACAAAAAGAACACATTTTAACAGTCGATTTACCTTTGGAACCTTGAAGACGGACAACTGTCGTACTCCTAAGCGCTTGCACTTTGCTCTGCTGGCGTCTCGCCCAGTTTGACACCCTGAGTACGAACAGTATTTCGCCATTGTGCACTGCAACAAGAAAAGAACCCAAAATAAAAATTGTAATTACATATTATGACAATAATACGAATTCTAACCTCACTTTCATGCTCGAGAAATGTATTTAATCAACCGATGAATTACAATTATAATATAGTACATAAAATGGTTTCAAAATACCGTTTCCTTACCTGCTTTTATATAATGCGGGGCAATCACTCACTGCACTCCACAACACTGATTTTTACTGCAATTAAAAAATCCTTATTACAATTTCGCATTCACAGACGAACAGCCAAAAATGAAATTTAAATATTATAACCAAAAATTCTCCAGTTTATATATACACTCACTTCATAGCGTCACCGATGCCATACTTCACATCCTTCCCTCTCGGCACTAGCGCTTGATGTGGCTGAATTTCGAACCACAACTTTTCGTCACTTTCAGGGTCCACGTTTGGGGAGCTCCATAAACTTAGCCGCCGACTATGGAAATATCGAATTTTTTTCGACGCCAATCGATTGTTAGTGTTTATTGGACAAAACCCAGCGTTTGTTAGACTATAATTATTGAATAAAACGAAAAATAAAATGTATGCCAAAGTTAGCCTCAGAAAATAGTTTTCTGCTGAATTCGAACTTTTCTTCGTAACCAATCGATTGTTAGTCGTTTGTTAGTGATTGTTAGTAACTTTATATCGTTTGTTAGAGCTCAGTTATTATTAAAATTAATGAAAAACTTTTCGGCCCTAGAGCGCGCTGCAAGCCAAGTGAAGATGGCGGCATCGTCGCGACAGCTGCTTCCGGCTTTCCACATGTGACTCGTCAATTGCAGCACAACGTTGATTCTTGTCATTCTATTAGATTGTTAGACGATCACTAGGGATTGTTAGTTCATTTTCATCGTTTGTTAAAGCTCCATTTTTATTTAATCGCTGAAAAACTTTTCGGCGCAAGAGCGCGCTGCATGTCGCGAAGGTTGGCAGCATCGCCGCGACAGCTGCTTCCGGCTTTGCACATGTAACTCGTCAATTTCAGCAAAACGTTGATTCTTGTCATTCTATTCGATTGTTAGACGATTGCTAGTGATTGTTAGTTCATGTTCATCGTTTGTTAGAGCTCCATTTTTATTTAATCGCTGAAAAACTTTTCGGCGCTAGAGCGCGCTGCATGTCGCGAGGGTTGGCAGCATCGCTGCGACAGCTGCTTCCGGCTTTGCACATGTAACTCGTCAATTTCAGCAAAACGTTGATTCTTGTCATTCTATTCGATTGGTAGACGATTGCTAGCAATTGTTAGTTCGTTTTCATCGTTTGTTAGAGCTCCATTTATATTTAATCGCTGAAAAACTTTTCGGCACTAGAGCGCGCTGCTTGTCGCGAAGATTGGCAGCATCGCCGCGACAGCTGCTTACGGCTTTGCACATGTAACTCGTCAATTTCAGAAAAACGTTGATTCTTGTAATTCGATTAGATTGTTAGACGATCGCTAGTGATTGTTAGTTAACTTTCATCGTTTGTTAGAGCTCCATTTATATTTAATCGCTGAAAAACTTCTCGGCGCTAGAGCGCGCTGCTTGTCGCGAAGGTTGGCAGCATCGTCGCCACAGCTGCTTCCGGCTTTTCACATGTAACTCGTCAATTTCAGCAAAACGTTGATTCTTGTCATTCGATTAGATTGTTAGACGATCGCTAGTGATTGTTAGTGCATTTTCATCGTTTGTTAGAGCTCCATTTTTATTTAATCGCTGAAAAACTTCTCGGCGCGAGAGCGCGCTGCATGTCGCAAAGGTTGGCAGCATCGCTGCGACAGCTGCTTCCGGCTTTGCACATGTAACTCGTCAATTTCAGCAAAACGTTGATTCTTGTCATTCTATTCGATTGTTAGACGAATGCTAGTGTTTGTTAGTTAATTTTCATCGTTTATTAGATCTCTATTTTTATATAATCGCCGAAAAACCTTTCGGCGCGAGAGCGCGCTGCTTATCGCGAAAGTTGGCAGCATCGCCGCGACAACTGCTTACGGCTTTGCACATGTAACTCGTCAATTTCAGCAAAACGTTGATTCTTGACATTCTATTAGATTGTTAGACGAATGCTAGTCATTGTTAGTTAATTTTCATCGTTTGTTAGATCTCCATTTTTATTTAATCGCTGAAAAACTTTTCGGCGCTAGAGCGCGCTGCATGTCGCGACGGTTGGCAGCATCGCCACGATGGCCGCGATAAACGTATATAATTTTAATCAAAAATGGGAAATCGGTGCAAATGATCAACGAAATAGAGAATTAAAAAAAAGCGTGAGCATCTCAAACCTCGATCTGATCATGAGCCTTTTTTGCTCGATATTCCTAATTGTGAGTCCTGGTCGAACTCCCATAAAGTGAATCCAGATTTAAAATTCGCAGAATAAATTTTTTTTTATACTACTCGAAACAAAATCAGGGCCACTTGTATATTTACATTTTTAAGTAACTGAATGTTGACCCACATTATATATAATTATCATATCGTGGTCGTGGGCCGATTTCCCATTTTTGATTAAACTTATATACGTTTATCGCGGCCATCGTGGCGATGCTGCCAACCTTCGCGACAAGCAGCGCGCTCTAGCGCCGAAAAGTTTTTTAGCGATTAAATATAAATGGAGCTCTAACAAACGATGAAAGTTAACTAACAATCACTAGCGATCGTCTAACAATCTAATAGAATGACAAGAATCAACGTTTTGCTGAAATTGACGAGATACACGTGCAAAGCCGGAAGCAGCTGTCGCAGCGATGCTGCCAGCCTTCCATATATGTAATTACATATATGCAGCCTTCGCGACATGCAGCCCGCTCTCGCGCCGAAAAGTTTTTCAGCGATTAAATAAAAATGGAGCTCTAACAAACGATGAAAACGAACTAACAATCGCTATCAATCGTCTAACAATCGAATAGAATGACAAGAATCAACGTTTTGCTGAAATTGACGAGTTACATGTGCAAAGCCGGAAGCAGCTGTCGCGACGATGCTGCCAACCTTCGTGACATGTAGCGCGCTCTAGCGCCGAAAAGCTTTTCAGCGTCTAAATAAAAATGGAGCTCTAACAAACGATGAAAGTTAACTAACAATCACTAGCGATCGTCTAACAATCTAATAGAATGACAAGAATCAACGTTTGGCTGAAATTGACGAGATACATGTGCAAAGCCGTAAGCAGCTGCCGCGGCGATGCTGCCAACCTTCGCGACAAGCAGCGCGCTCTAGCGCCGAAAAGTTTTTGGCGATCGAATAAAAATGGAGATCTAACAAACGATGAAAATTAACTAACAATCACTAGCGATCGTCTAACAATCTAATAGAATGCCAAGAATCAACGTTTTGCTGAAATTGACGAGTTACATGTGCAAAGGCGGAAGCAGCTGTCGCGACGATGCTGCCAACCTTCGCGACAAACAGCGCGCTCTAGCGCCGAAAAGTTTTTCAGCGATTAAATATAAATGGAGCTCTAACAAACGATGAAAGTTAACTAACAATCACTAGCGATCGTCTAACAATCTAATAGAATGACAAGAATCAACGTTTTGCTGAAATTGACGAGATACATGTGCAAAGTCGTAACAGCTGCCGCGGCGATGCTCCCAACCTTCGCGACATGCAGCGCGCTCTCACGCCGAAAAGTTTTTCGGCGATTAAATAAAAATGGAGCTCTAACAAACGATGAAAGTTAACTAACAATCACTAGCGATCGTCTAACAATCTAATAGAATGACAAGAATCAACGTTTTGCTGAAATTGACGAGATACATGTGCAAAGTCGTAACAGCTGCCGCGGCGATGCTCCCAACCTTCGCGACATGCAGCGCGCTCTCGCGCCGAAAAGTTTTTCGGCGATTAAATAAAAATGGAGCTCTAACAAACGATGAAAGTTAACTAACAATCACTAGCGATCGTCCAACAATCTAATCGAATGACAAGTGTAACGACCCGTGTGGTCCCGCCACTCTGGCTACGGAGCGAGGGATAAAAAGAGGGCGCCACTGGGCTTCCGCCCGTGGAGCCGCTTCAGGGCCCATGCGCGTCCGAGAGATCAACGCCGGGCCGTCGAGAGGAAGAGTCAGTCGTCACGTAACGTTGATATAGAGAAGTCGCCGAGAAACGTGCGGGCGTCAAAACGAACAGTCGAGTAAGGGCGAGAGAGAGATCGAGCGCCCACCACGCGGTCGGAACGGGGCTCGAGTGCGCGAGCGCACCACAGCGTCGAAGTCGTCGAATGAACTGTCGGGTTATTTTTGTAATCTCATCAGTATTCCAGTATTAGTGTCCTTATTTATTAAACAATCATACTTATCTCATTAGACTTATAGTGCGCTATTATACATATAAAGTGTGTCCAGAATAAATCTCATTAACGCGCAGCGAGCAGCGAGCGACGAACACTTTATTCGCGACGGCGGGCGCGGCGAAAGCTCCCGCCACGCGTGCCCCGCTTTGCTACGATCTGACTCGTGCTCTGGCTTGCAACCGCCATTGACACCGGATGTCCGAGAGGCCGCCATCTTGGGGACGACGCGTGCCAGAAAAATTCCCCGTGGCGACGTTATCGGGAGCGCGAGCAGTGTATTCGTAACAAATAATCAGAAGTGGGATTCGAATAAAATAAAATAGAAAGAAAATACGGACAATTTTCGTGAGAGTGCGCGACGGTACCCTGTCGAGTTGAGTGCAACCGTGCGCGGGACAGGGCCCGTGAAAAAAAAAAAAAAAACTGAACGTGAAGCGATCGCGGGAACGCGCGTCGATGACAGACGAATCGGAGTTCGAGCGTTTTGTGGCCGGGGAAATCGCGAGTATGGGCCTCGATCGAACCCTGAACGGAAGTGTCGGAAGAGGGCGAGGGAGAGGTCGTCGCGAGGACTCGGTGCCGCGGACTTCCCTGATAAGTCGTGCGTATGAAAATTCGAGCCACGCGGTTGCTCAAGATGGCGGCGCGTCGCGCGCGGGAAGAGCCGTTGACGAGCGCGGGCAAGAGCGGCGCGAGTACGGGGCGGCGTGTAGCGACGCCAACTCGGCGCGGGGTCCGCCATCTTACGTGCCGCTTGAGGAAGAGAGAGAGGAACACGCTCGAATGTTGAGAGACGCCGAGGCCGGTCCGATCGAGAATTCAGGAACGACGAGCGAGCCACACGGAATCCCCCCCGAGCAATCCTCGTTTCAAGAAGGCGGCAATCCGGCGCTGACTGCGGCGTTTCGAAATTTGCTGTCGGGCGGCGATAAGGAGGAGCTGCTCGTCCAGCTTTTGACGGGGTTGACGATGGGGCGACAAGAGCGGCCGAACCCCGCATTCCACGTCATTCCCGACCTGTCCAAAAATATAGAAGTATTCACCGGAAGTGAGGGAAGCGCGAGGGCTCGAGAGTGGATAAAGAATCTAGAGGCCATGCAGAGATTACATCAGTGGCCCGCGGACTATCTATTCGAAGCAGCACGAATGCATCTACGCGAGGGAGCGCGCGGTTGGATGCAAGCGCACCGCCGCGACATAGCCACGTGGACGCAATTTCGAGAGTCCTTCCGCGACACCTTCATCATAGACGATGATGCGTCGACTCGATGGGCACGAATGAGGGCTCGATCGCAAAGAAAGGTGGAGCTCCTCACCAACTACTTCCATGCAAAAAGTAAGCTGTGCTCCGAGTTGCAGCTGACGTTCCGCGAGACGAAGGCGGAGATGCTCGTCGGCCTGTGGTCAAAGGAACTGGCGAGCGTCGTGATGCCAGCGACGCAGTACTCCGAGAGGGAGCTGCTGCACGACCTCCTCTACTATGATAAAATCTTGACGGAGCGGAGCGAGAGGATCCGGTCGACGAGAGACGTAGCAGCATCGAAACCCAGGGCGAGGAGCGAAGTCCAGGCGAACGACGAGAGGCCACGAGCAGCGAGACCGGTGAAACCTGAGGACACGCGAGAAGTTGCTAGCAGGAGGGTAAGCGGTCCTAGTAGGTCCAGATGTTTTAATTGTCACAACGAGGGCCATTTGGCGCGTGACTGTCCCGAGCCCAGAAGGGAATCCAAATGTTATGCCTGCGAGAGGATGGGCCACATAAGCCGGCATCGCCCGGGCAAGGTCGTGGCCACGGTACAGACGATTGGCACCGTGCACGACCGAGCGGGGCAAAAGTATTTAAAAGAAGCTCTCGTTAACGGAAAGAAAATGACAGTGTACGTGGACCCGGGTAGCTCCGAGTGTACGCTAAGGGCCACCAAGATACTAACCGAGCAATTTACTATGGACAAGGCATCGCAAGCCTTAAGGGGTTTTGGTCCACCGACGGGGACTGTGCAGAGCCCGGGCGTGGTCGTCGCAACGGTGAGCATCGACGGAGTGGAGATCGCGGGGGTGCGCTTCCGAGTGGTGCCCGATGACTCGCAGCCAACCGATGCACTGATAGGGCGGACCTATACCGACCATCCCGAGGTAAATTATCATAAAGTGGGTGACACGCTCACGTTCGAGAAGACCGATAGAGAGGTTGAGCAGACCCGTGCAGCAGGGTTACCCGACGTATGGCTGCCGCCCAACGCAATCAGCTTCATCACGACGGTGGACGACCAGGAGGAGTACACCCTTCCGATGCTGAACCTGGGAGGGAAGGAGCAATGCGTCGAGGCGAATACCCGGAAGCTGCTGCGTGGCGAGGTCAGCCGATTGCCGATGATGGAGCGAGCATCCGCCATGGCCACTCCAATACGGCCAGACGAATTGGCTGTCGGACCCGAACAACCCGAGGAGGTGATTCACGAGTTATGTGACCTGCTAAACCAATTTCGAGACTGCGTGGCGACCAACCTCCTCGACTTAGGATGCGCAAGGGAGGTCACGATGGACATCCGGTTGAAAGACGGAGCAGCGCCCGTGAACGCTAAGCCCTATCGAGCCACAGACAAAGAGCGCGCCGAGATCAAACGAATACTGAGTGAATGGAGAGACGCAGGGATCGTAAAGGAGACGGAATCCCCGTTTGCGAGTCCAGTCTTACTCGTCAAAAAAAATAACGGTGAATCCCGCTTGTGCGTTGACTTCCGGCGACTGAACGCACAAACGGAGCGCGTGCATTTTCTGCTTCCCAATATTGATGAACACCTAGCCAAAATTCGCGACTCGACTCTATTCATTGTTCTTGATTTAGCTCATGGGTACCTGCAGATGCGGTTGACGCCGGAAGCCAGAGAAAAGACTGCCATCATAACTCCGGACGAAACGACCGAGTTTACCCTGATGGTATTCGGATTAATGAATGGTCCTGCATTCTTTTCGAAGGCAATGCACAAGGCGCTTGGACCGTTACAAGAGGAGACCGTACTCTACTATCTCGACGACATTCTCATACCAGGTAAGGATTGGACGTCGATGAAGGAACGTCTGAGGATGGTACTCGAGGCATTGCGAGGAGCTGGATTGACGGTACAATTAGCAAAACGCCAATTTCTTTTTCAACGCGTCAACTACTTGGGACACGAGATCTCCGGAGAAGGCATCGGGCCCGGAGAGCAGAAAGTAGGGGCGGTGAAGGAGTTTCCGCCGCCGCGGAACGCGCACGAGGTCAGGAGATACCTCGGACTCACCAGTTATTTTCGCAAATTTGTTCCGCGTTTCGCGCATCTAGCGGAACCCCTGACGCGGTTGCTGAAGAAGGAAACCACGTTCGTATGGGGTGTCGACCAACAGCGAGCGTTTGAAGGATTACGAGACCGACTGGTGGAACGACCGATCCTGCAGGCCTACGATCCGAAAGCGGACACGGAGCTGCACACGGACGCGAGCGCGGTGGGTTTAGCCGCCATGTTGCTGCAAAAGGACTCTGGGAAAAGATGGCGATTAGTCTACGCCATCAGCCGGAGAACCAGCGAGCCTGAGAAGAACTACCACAGCAGCAAATTGGAATTGCTCGCCATCGCACAGTAGGAGAAAAGCCCAAAAACCTGGCCAAAACCCCAAAAAATAAATTTTCGAAATAGGGTCAGTTGAGTAGTCATTCAGGTAGAGGACTAGTAACTGCATTCTATTGTGGAAGGGAAAGCCCTTAAAGTGTATACCTGCGCCGCAGCGTCAGTTGGCAGTGAGTGTTCGTGAAGAGTGTACGTGTCACGCGCTGAACAGACGAAAATAACGCTGACTTCAAAAACCCATAACTTTAAAGTGACGGGTTTAATTTCAATTCTGCAACATGGATACGACTTCTGGAGGTATGTAGAACATGTTTTTACATCGGTTGAATCGAAAGTTTATGTATAAATGATTGAAATGTAGTATAGCCTTCGGCATAAATAAAATTGAATAATTTTGAAAACTTATATTTTCAACGGTCCGAAAAGTTATATATTTTGTCACATTTTGCAAAGCTCCTAGTCTCGGCCTTTAGTTTAATGTATAAGCTTTCGAAATTTACAAGAGTTACCTGCGGAAAACGTGCGTCTTGTCCGTTATGATTTTTTTCGTATCGTGCGGTAGCCGAGCGTGCACGCGGCACTATTGAGCAGCCGCTGCGCCTCTACCTGAGAATGGGTGAAGTAGCATCATAACGGACAAGACGGCTGTTATACGCTTGAAATAAATTATTTTAATATATATGTATGTGTATATATATATATATAAATTTTCTGTGATTTAATTATGATATATACGTATGCATATATATATATACATATTAAAATCAACCACATAAAAATTTCTTAAATATGAATGAAATGTTATAACATTCGAATAAAATATTTGAATATATATATATTATATAGTAAGCAAAGCTTTCTTTTAACCAAATCCATGTCAATATTTTCTGTCTAATTTTCTTAAAATTATTTCAATTATTGCGGTTATTTATTTGGTAAAATAATGTACATTGTTCAAGTTTTTGTATTAATTGAAAATTTTATCTTTTCCTTTAACACCAATTTTCTACAATTTTATGTCTTTATTACAGGATCCGGTTACAAAGAATTGGTGCTGACAAGGAAAGAAGTATTTCTGATAATCAGCGAGCATTTATCCGATAAATTCGCTTCCTTGATCGAATTTATGGTAGAAAAAATTTCCAAGGACACCGGACGTACAGTTGTAGTGCCTGAGGACTCGAAACAGACTTTTTCGATACTCTTCAATCAAATGAGAACGAGGTGGCAACAAGCTCACAGAAAATCCTGTGTATTTTTCAAGAATAACGGTGAATGGCTTAGCAAGCAGGTATGTTTTGCCGCACCTACAGACACTGTAGTAACGAGCCCGGGTAATACGGGCGGCCGCCCGTCCCTTGAGTTTACAATGTCCAGTGAAAGATCTAAACGAAGGAAGACCCAAGATATTCGTACATCGTTCAACTCGGTCGAGTTAGCATACGCTACTCAGATGAACCTTCGCTCTTCAGGACAATCCGACGCCGCAAAAGTTATTAAGGACGTAACAATGACGAGTCCTTTAAGAGCTTCCAAGTATCGTAAAGCTTACTCAGCAACGGATGAAATTACTTTATCCGAAGAGGCTGCACTTTCCGCTATGATTGAATATAAATTCTCCAAGAGTACTTACCAGGGAATGAGAAGATTAGGGAAGGCAAATAACTGTAAGCTATATCCGTCTTACGAAAAAGTGATGAAAGCAAAAAAGCGTTGTTATCCACCACGTGATGCAATCAGGATTACAGAGGGTAGTGCAGAAGTCCAACTACAGGCACTATTAGATCATACAGTTGAACGTATTTTACTCGTCCAAAATGTACTCATTCAAAGATTGACTCCAGATAATGTTCGTAAAATGGACTTGATTTGCAAGTGGGGTTGCGATGGAAGTTCTGGGCAAAGTGAATATAAGCAGACGTTCAGTGATGACAGCAAATCTGATGCGCATGTATTCTTTACTTCAGTCGTGCCATTACAACTCGTGTGTTATGATCAACAATCGAAGGAAGAAATAGTTGTTTGGAAGAACCCCAGACCCTCGTCTCCACGATTTTGTAGACCGCTTAGACTACTGTTTCTACGCGAAGACACAGAGTCAACACTTAATGAAGTCCAAATTGTTGAAGAACAAATAAAGGCACTTCGTCCATTCGAAAGTGTAATAGATGGAAAAGAAATCTCCGTAATGTACAAGTTGTTGTTCACCATGATAGATGGTAAAGTTTGCAACGCTGTATCATTGACGAAATCTGCTCAACGGTGCTATTTGTGTGGAGCAACCAGCAAAGATTTTAATGCCATCGACACTGTATTGCAAAGGGAAATCAATGAAACAAATTTGAAGTTCGGATTGTCGACGCTGCATGCGTGGATACGGTGCTTCGAGTATTGCTTACACGTGTCTTACACACTCGGCATTAAAAAATGGCAAGCTCGAAGTGCCGAAGAAAAAAAAATTACCCAGGAACGCAAGAGGGCCATTCAAGAAGGATTCAAGAAGCAATTGGGTCTAAATATCGATCGCCCAAAGCCTGGATACGGCAGCAGCAATGATGGCAACACAGCTCGGCGATTCTTTGAAAATTCGACGGTTTCCGCTGCGATAACGGGGGTCAACGAAGAAGTTATTAAACGCTTGTACGTAATCCTACAAGTTATATCGTGTGGCCACGAGATAAACTGTGAAAGATTTGAACAGTATGCTATTGAAACGGCAAGAAAGACCGTTGCATTATACCCTTGGTACTCCATGCCTACTTCGGTGCACAAACTATTGATTCATGGTCCAGTGATAATAACTCATGCTCTATTACCAATCGGCCAATTATCCGAAGATGCTCAGGAAGCTCGAAACAAAGACATCAAACGATATCGAGAAGATTTTGCGCGAAAAAGTTCCAGGGTTAAAACTATGGAAGATGTTTTTCATCGGCTCTTAGTTACTTCTGATCCGTACATTTCAAGTGTCAGAAGACTACCACAGAAGAAGCTGAAGAGTTTGTCGCCGGAAGCTGTAGCGATGTTGATCGCTCCTAAAGTGACTGCTGCAGCAGACGAATTTTGCGCCGAGATTGAAGCCGTGCCGGGAGTTGTAATAGATACAAACTCGGATAATGATTCTGACTCCGACTCCGACTCCGATTACGATTTTGATTAAGAATAAAATTTTCTATTTTTGAAACGTTCCGTATGTATTTTGGAAATAAAAATAATAATTGCGTAGAATACACTGTTCACGTTTATTTTATTATGATGATTTTTTTAAATATATTAATTTATCTATTTAGCAGGATACTCGGCCATTTTGTTTATAACAATTTGCTGTAAGCTCTTTGTTGCAAGTTATAAACAATAGATATCGGATTGGTAATCAGCGACCTTGAAAACCCGTATATACCAATTTTTGTCAACATCTGGTAACTTTTTAACGTTCATGTAGGCCATATTGGATCGGCCATTTTTTTTACGATAATTTGGCTTGCGGATTCGTAATCAGCGACCTTGAAAACCCGTAAATACCAATTGTTGTCGACATCTGGCAACTTTTTAACATTCATGTCAGCCATATTGGATCGGCCATTTTGTTTACGATAATTTGGCTTTCAGATTCGTAATCAGCGACCTTGAAAACCCCTGTAAGCCAATTTTCATTCCCGTCAAAGGTCATTTGAGGTTTTGGCCAGGTTTTTGGGCTTTTCTCCTACTGTGCATCGTGTGGGCAGTCGGGCGGCTACGTCCCATGCTCGCGAACATCAAGTTCACAG
This sequence comes from Ophion ellenae, assembly GCA_963210295.1. Taxonomy (NCBI): domain Eukaryota; kingdom Metazoa; phylum Arthropoda; class Insecta; order Hymenoptera; family Ichneumonidae; genus Ophion; species Ophion ellenae. The sequence goes on from OY723387.1 coordinate 27,415,707, forward strand.
TTGTCACGTATTGCAACGCGCTGGTGTACTTGAGCACGCAGCGAACGTTGAGCCCCCAGATCGTTCGCTGGAATGACCAGCTGAGCGAGTACGACTGCGCGATCGTACATCGTCCGGGGGAAAGGATGGCGCATGTCGACGCGTTAAGCCGGGCTCCCGTTAGCGATCATGAAGACGGAGGCGAACGACACGTCATGGCAATCACCAACGAGAACGACTTGCTGCAGATGTATCAGTACGGGGATCCTGGATGCCAGCTGCGGAAGAGGATTCTGGAGATACCGGAGAGGGAGCGAACTCCCGACGAAAGAGGCCGCGTTGAGGGGTTGAGTTTGCACGAAGGTGCTCTGTACCGTCAACATGAGGGTCGTCCGAAGTATGCCGTGCCAGATGTCATGCGAAAAGGGCTCGTGGTCCGGTTCCATGATCTGCGGAGCCATCAGGGCGTCGAAAGGGTGGTGTCACGACTGAGAGAGCACTATTACTTCCCGGGGCTAAAGGCGTACGTGAGGAGGCATATCGGGGTGTGCACCCAATGCCTTAAATTCAAGCCGCAGACGGGCAAGCAGTTGGGAGAACTGCACCCAATTCCGCCGAGGAAACATTCATTCAGCCTCGTCCACATGGATCATTTGGGCCCGTTCGTCACCAGTGCGAAGGGGAATAAATATGTCTTTGATTGTAGACAACCTAACCAAATTCGTAGTTCTGAGGCCAGTTCGCGACACGAAGACCCGGGGCGTCTTACGACATCTGGAGGAACTAGTGGAGAACTTTGGAGCCCCTGCTCGCATCGTAACGGACCGTGGGAACTGCTTCACGTCCAAGCAGTTTGAGGAGTTCTGCCGGAGTCAAGGGATTCGGCACACCCTGACGTCGCCGCGACACCCCCAGGCCAACGGGATGGTCGAGCGGGTAAACCGCACATTGCTGCCAGCTATCCGCAGCGACCTCGAGGACTCCGACGGGCGCAACTGGGACAAACGGCTACGACGCATTCAGGGAGACCTGAACGAGATGCGCAACGCGACCACCAATAAAAGCGCGTACGAGCTCCTTTTAGGATATCTACCACGGAGGCATGAGGGGCCTCTGCGTGCAGTTACCGAAGTCGCAGAGAAGGCCTACGAGGGTACGGGGCAACTACGAGACGAGGCGCGACGGACGATCCAGAATAACCAGCAGAAAATGAAACAGCGGTACGATTAGTCGCGCAGGACGAACGTTATCTGGGAACCGGGCTGCCTCGTCTACATGAAGACGGCGAAGCCAGCGACAGGCGACTCCAACAAACTGACGCCGTTGTACCGGGGACATCTGGTGGTGACCGAACAGCTGCCGGGTGACACATATCGAGTGTGCGACTTGGGGAGCGCGGACGGCGGGCGTAGATACGCCTCCACAGCACACGCTAGTCAAATGAAACTGTGGACGCCCGATATCGCGGAAGCAATGGACGGCGAGAGCAACGAGGAGTCTTCGGTGAGCGACAGAGAGGAGGACCAGGACGAGGCGTCCGAGGTCATTCGTGCTCGGCCAGTACAGCAACGTCGGGAAGAGGCCAGGGTCGACGACGGCAACTCGTGGAGCCAACGACGACGGCGGCAACCGGCGTGGATGGCCGATTACGCCCTTCTCGGAGATGCGCTCGAGGACGAGCGCAGTCAGGAAGGCCGAATGTAACGACCCGTGGGGTCCCGCCACTCTGGCTACGGAGCGAGGGAGAAAAAGAGGGCGCCACTGGGCTTCCGCCCGTGGAGCCGCTTCAGGGCGCATGCGCGTCCGAGAGATCGACGCCGGGCCGTCGAGAGGAAGAGTCAGTCGTCACGTAACGTTGATATAGAGAAGTCGCCGAGAAACGTGCGGGCGTCAAAACGAACAGTCGAGCGCGCGAGCGCACCACGGCGTAGAAGCCGTCGAATGAACTGTCGGGTTATTTTTGTAATCTTATCAGTATTCCAGTATTAGTGTCCTTATTTATTAAACAATCATACTTATCTCATTAGACTTATAGTGCGCTATTATACATATAAAGTGTGTCCAGAATAAATCTCATTAACGCGCAGCGAGCGACGAACACTTTATTTGCGACGGCGGGCGCGGCGAAAGCTCCCGCCACGCGTGCCCCGCTTTGCTACGATCTGACTCGTGCTCTGGCTTACAACCGCCATTGACACCGGATGTCCGAGAGACCGCCATCTTGGGGACGACGCGTGCCAGAAAAATTCCCTGTGGCGACGTTATCGGGAGCGCGAGCAGTGTATTCGTAACACAAGAATCAACGTTTTGCTGAAATTGACGAGTTACATGTGCAAAGCCGTAAGCAGCTGTCGCGGCGATGCTGCCAACCTTCGCGACAAGCAGCGCGCTCTAGCGCCGAAAAGTTTTTCAGCGATTAAATATAAATGGAGCTCTAACAAACGATGAAAGTTAACTAACAATCACTAACGATCGTCTAACAATCTAATAGAATGACAAGAATCAACGTTTTCTGAAATTGACGAGTTACATGTGCAAAGCCGGAAGCAGCTGTCGCGACGATGCTGCCAACCTTCGCGACAAGCAGCGCGCTCTAGCGCCGAAAAGTTTTTCAGCGATTAAATATAAATGGAGCTGTAACAAACGATGAAAGTTAACTAACAATCACTAGCGATCGTCTAACAATCTAATAGAATGACAAGAATCAACGTTTTGCTGAAATTGACGAGATACATGTGCAAAGCCGGAAGCAGCTGTCGCGACGATGCTACCAACTTTCGCGACAAGCAGCGCGCTCTCGCGCCGAAAGGTTTTTCGGCGATTATATAAAAATGGAGATCTAACAAACGATGAAAATTAACTAACAAACATTAGCATTCGTCTAACAATCGAATAGAATGACAAGAATCAACGTTTTGCTGAAATTGACGAGTTACATGTGCAAAGCCGGAAGCAGCTGTCACCGCGATGCTGCCAACCTTTGCGACATGCAGCACGCTCTCGCGCCGAAAAGTTTTTCAGCGATTAAATAAAAATGGAGCTCTAACAAACGATGAAAATGAACTAACAATCACTAGCGATCGTCTAACAATCTAATCGAATGACAAGAATCAACGTTTTGCTGAAATTGACGAGTTACATGTGCAAAGCCGAAAGCAGCTCTGGCGACGATGCTGCCAGCCTTCGCGACAAGCAGCGCGCTCTAGCGCCGAGAAGTTTTTCAGCGATTAAATATAAATGGAGCTCTAACAAACGATGAAAGTTAACTAACAATCACTAGCGATCGTCAATCTAATCGAATGACAAGAATCAACGTTTTGCTGAAATTGACGAGTTACATGTGCAAAGCCGTAAGCAGCTGTCGTGGCGATGCTGCCAACCTTCGCGACAAGCAGCGCGCTCTAGCGCCGAAAAGTTTTTCAGCGATTAAATATAAATGGAGCTCTAACAAACGATGAAAGTTAACTAACAATCACTAGCGATCGTCTAACAATCTAATAGAATGACAAGAATCAACGTTTTCTGAAATTGACGAGTTACATGTGCAAATCCGGAAGCAGCTGTCGCGACGATGCTGCCAACCTTCGCGACAAGCAGCGCGCTCTAGCGCCGAAAAGTTTTTCAGCGATTAAATATAAATGGAGCTCTAACAAACGATGAAAGTTAACTCACAATCACTAGCGATCGTCTAACAATCTAATAGAATGACAAGAATCAACGTTTTGCTGAAATTGACGAGATACATGTGCAAAGCCGGAAGCAGCTGTCGCGACGATGCTGCCAACTTTCGCGACAAGCAGCGCGCTCTCGCGCCGAAAGGTTTTTCGGCGATTATATAAAAATGGAGATCTAACAAACGATGAAAATTAACTAACAAACACTAGCATTCGTCTAACAATCGAATAGAATGACAAGAATCAACGTTTTGCTGAAATTGACGAGTTACATGTGCAAAGCCGGAAGCAGCTGTCGCAGCGATGCTGCCAACCTTCGCGACATGCAGCGCGCTCTCGCGCCGAAAAGTTTTTCAGCGATTAAATAAAAATGGAGCTCTAACAAACGATGAAAACGAACTAACAATCACTAGCAATCGTCTAACAATCGAATAGAATGACAAGAATCAACGTTTTGATGAAATTGACGAGTTACATGTGCAAAGCCGGAAGCAGCTGTCGCGGCGATGCTGTCAACCTTCGCGACATGCAGCGCGCTCTCGCGCCGAAAAGTTTTTCAGCGATTAAATAAAAATGGACCTCTAACAAACGATGAAAATGAACTAACAATCCCTAGTGATCGTCTAACAATCTAATAAAATGACAAGAATCAACGTTTTGCTGAAATTGACGAGTCACATGTGGAAAGCCGGAAGCAGCTGTCGCGACGATGCCGCCATCTTCACTTGGCTTGCAGCGCGCTCTAGGGCCGAAAAGTTTTTCATTAATTTTAATAATAATTGAGCTCTAACAAACGATATAAAGTTACTAACAATCACTAACAAACGACTAACAATCGATTGGTTACGAAGAAAAGTTCGAATTCACCAGAAAACTATTTTCTGGGGCTAACTTTGGCATACATTTTTTTTTCGTTTTATTCAATAAATATAGTCTAACAAACGCTGGGTATTGTCTAACAAACAGTGACAAACGACTAACAATCGATTGGCGTCGAAAAAAATTCGATATTTCCATAGTCGGCGGCTAAGTTTATGGAGCTCGTTTGGGGTGATTTTAGCATACGCGTTCGGGCTTCTTACCTCTATTCTTCATGGTAGCGCGTGTCCGTGAGCGAGCAACGCTCGGACATCTTCGGAAAGAGCCGAGCGCGCCGAAGTTGCCCGACCGCGCCTTCGGCAGCTACACCAATGCATGGACGCTGATCACGTTCATGTGCGACCGGGGCGTGTTCGGAAATGAGCTGACAGTACTGTCAGTATTGACGCTGGTTTTACTGGAAATTACGCGTCCTCTTTTACTGATAGTGCTGCCATCACTGTTAAATCCGAACGCATCTTTCTGTACTTTCAGCACTGTAGTGGCGGCCATATTTGTGCTCGTGAATCATAACCTAATTTGTTTGCGGCAAGTGAAAATCGGTGCAACGAAATGAATCCTTTAAATCGAGCGATAGTTAATATGATTGTACACGAAATTATGGATGATGCAAGTGGTGACTCTTCAGAAGATGAACAGCTGTTGGATGTAGTAAATATAATAGCATTGCGACGACGAGAAAGAAAACCTCGCATACAGGGATACCGTGAAATTTTGGTCCCGTTGCTGTCCGATGCAGACTTCATATCTCATTATCGGTAAGGATAAGATACGATTCTATTAAATTTAATTAAATTGTATCCTGATCTGTAACATTATATTCAATTATGAATAAAAATTATATCGTATTTATATTTATTTTTTGGTTTATAGAATGACGAAAGTTACATTTGTGGCCTTGTTAAACATCTTGGGGCCCAAACTGACCCCAGCGAGGGGTCAACAAGGTCGTCTAAGAGTTGGTCGCCATCCCATCGAGGCAAAGAAGCAACTAGTACTAGCCATCTGGACGCTCGCAACTCCTGATTCGTACAGGTAAGATTTTACACCATGCATGTCTCTGTCTCTGCATGCATTTCATGCCTCTGTATTTGCTCTGTGCACCCTGACACTCTTACCAGTCAGAATGAGTAGTCGTGTGCACATGCATACTAGTTGCGTTCATGCAAACTAAAGTCCAGAATGAATACGTGTTCGGAAAATATATGTTTTTACAGATTCTCACTTTAGTGCGAGTTTATTAGTTTGTATAAAGCGAATACCCAAACAAACTGCATTATATATATACAAAAATATTTACATATTTATAGGTCCATTTGTGAACGCTTCAGAGTTGAAAAAGCCACTGGATTAGCCATTATCCGAAGAGTGGTTAGGGCTTTAATCAGTATCCGGTCAAGGATGATAAAGTGGCCAAGTGAAGAAGAAGCTTTGGGAAGTGCACGATATTTTGAGCGAAAATAAGGGTTTCCAAGAGTAATTGGAATGATAGATGGTACACATATAAAGATCGATGCACCACGTGAAGACCCCGAAGCATATATAAATCGGAAGGGTTACCACTCGATTCATTTACAGGTTTGTTCGGATAATTGCTGAATTGTGTATCAAGTTTGATGCTGTGTATACATGAAAATATCTCTATTTCATAGGTTATATGCGAGCAAAATTTGAAGTTTATCAGCTGCTTCGCGGGATACCCCGGCTCAGTTCATGACAATAGAGTATTTCAACTCTCGCGCGTGCAAACGATTTGTAACACAGAAAGGTATTTTCCCAACAATACTCATCTTCTCGGCGATGCAGCCTACACCAACCAAAAACATTTACTTGTACCATACAAGAATAATGGCCGTTTAACAGAACGAGAGGAGAATTTCAACACTCGATTATCTATGACACGAATGACTGTAGAACGTAGTATTGGTTTACTGAAAGGTAGATTTCGTATTTTACTTGATAGACTTCCTGTTAAACGAATGGATCTCGTACCAAGTTATATAATAGCATGTTGTGTTTTACACAATTTTTGTTTGTTGAACGGGGATTATATTGAAATACCCCTACTTACACGGAATGACAACGAAAATAGCAATGAAAACATTGAAGTCAATGTAAACTTACGAAATGAAGGAACAATCAAGCGCAACGCAATAAAAGACATTTTGCCATAATTTACCGTTGTATTATTCTGTAATTTATATTTTTTTATTATTATTGCATTACACATAAGGTGTATATATGGTATATGTAAGGTATTGTACATGAGGTATAGGTATAAGATATAATTTATCATTGTATCATTTATTGATCATAAGTCTTGTATTATAATGTTTTCAATGTTTAATACATTTATGCATAATAAAACATAAAATATCAAAACGTATTATTATTCCGGGTTCTTTTATTTATCTTTACTGCTATTATTATTATTATCATTGACAAGCGAGGTATCTACATCAACTTACATTTTGAAAAACAAAACTTGAAACAAAATATATTAAAAACATAAATCAACTGAAAACTGGTAACGAACTTGAAACTATTAGCCAAATAGAACTGTTACAGCAAGTCAAATTTCAACGTATTTACGATTTTTACGACGTTCCGGAGTTTGGCTGGAGAATGGCTAATAATTTGTCAAGCCGCTCCATTTTTTCTGAGTGCTGCCTCGCACGATCTTCTCGGCGTTTTTTTATTTCCTCCAGTACGTCGTTCAATACATTTTCATGTGTCGAGATTCGACGTTTCCGTTTTGATTCTGCAATACAAAAATTGAAAAAAATAAGAAAGAGCACTTGTTCAAATTTTATTAGATTAGCTAATGGTTTGTTAACTTTAAAGATCATGAATGAATAAAAGTTATTATTATCAACACTTATTATTATTGTTGTTGTTATTGTTATTATTAAGAACTGTTTTTTACATTTCTGTAAAAAGTTTTACAACATTTGGAATAAAAAAATAGCCAATCTGACAATTTCAGTTCTTTTTCAGATATATAAATCATACCCACGAGACGCAGGTACTTCCTCGGCAGATTCTTCATCAAGCTCGTTTGTTTCTGGCGTCGAGTTACATAAAGCTACAGGATTTATCCATGGCTTTTTTGAAAAAATGTTTTCCATCCTCTGTAAATAAAGTAAAAGTACTTCACACAAAACGTTCTCATTTATTTGGGTAAAAATAAAGGATAATCTTACCTCGAAATATTGCCAAGTTTGACGATCATTACCGGATTTATTATTATGATCTTTGATTTTCTTATACGTCCTTTTTAGAGACGCAAGTTTCGTTGCGCACTGCTTCGCGTTGATACTAACATTTTTTTGTCGAAGGGAGATGGAGATTTTTTCAAAAGCGTCCTTTTGCTTTATTTTCCCCTTGTCAATTGCCTCCTGCAGTTTTTCATACTCTGTGATGAAAGACAGCGTCCCTTCGGTTGTCCAAGTATCTATAATTTTATCAAGAATAACATTCAGATCGTCGTTAGTAAATTAATTAACAAATTATTTTTATTTTCTCTTATAAATTGAATTTGGAAAGGAAGAACAGTCAAAGATTCTCCTAGTACATATGAAAAAGGTATACTTCTAATTCTTTCCAAATATCAAGCATCTGAGAGGAAAATCTGTTTTTTTTTCGTTCTTACTTACAAAAATGTCTTCAGAAATGTAATCCTTAAAGATATATCATTACTCTTGAAAAATATTTTTATCGGTTTCTGAAGTATGGTGTTTAAGTTATAGTGGAAAGATAATGTGTACAGCGGTGTTCGCGGTTAACGCTAATCTTTGACACACTTGAGCAATTAGGCTATATTTGGACTAATCAGATTGTATCAAATGATTTTTCAAAATAACAATGATCATAAAAATGATAAGACTTTACCTATAGGTTCCTCTATGCTTGATGCATTGTCTTTTTCGTCTAGGATCGTTTGATCAGCTGCATTACTCGTTGAGGGAACTGCCTCACCTTTTGCCACAGCCAGGAGATGGTTTACAAACGAAGGTTCTGCAATTTTTAAATAATTACATGATAAAAAGAAGTAAACATATATCGAGTTCGGGTCTACGGCGGAGAGGCACTAAACGCCTTGGAGAGACTCGATAGAAAAAAAAATCGTGAGATGGTGAAGCCGAAGGAAATTGGACCCCCGATAACGAGTGTCAAGGGGGCAAAGGGAACGACGGAGAGAAATTCGGATTAGCAGGCTCTAGCGGATCGAGGCAGTCTTTGTTATTTGGAGACGAAACTGAAAAGTCGAGATTCGGAATTACTATTGACGAATGTATTAGAAGAGTTGTCGATATCCTTCGCATTACGATTTTATTCTATTTTCTGTTAATTAAAGCGATAATCAAATATAGAAAAATATTTTCTACAGTTGTTTTGTTATACTTATTTTTTTATAGTTATAGTTATACTTATATTTCTAAAAGCAATGTTGTTTTGTTATACAGAAAAAATGAAAAAGAAGTTAACTCACCGGTCATTGCTTTTTCGTAGCCTTCGTTTGTAACATTAATTATATACGGAACGCCGGTCAAATCGTCGATTATTTCAATACTACGATACTCCATAGCTCTTCGTTAACACAAGACGATACTTTTTTAAAAATAATTTTTAACAAATCGAGCAGTAACCCAACTTAAACCAAAACAAACATAACACAGGGCGCGGCCATATGCAATACTGACTGTACACTACCTCGCTGCTGACAGTCTCGACAGCCGGACGTCAGTAATTCCCTAGGACCAATGTCCAACGAAATGGTGATACGTTTCAGTCGCAACAGCCGTGCTGGAAAGTATTTTAGAACGAACGTCTAGTACTGACAGTACTGTCAGCTCATTTCCGAACACGCTTCCAGCCGAAACGAAGGCTTCGAGGGAAAAAGCAATCTGAGCACGACTCGCGCGTGACGTTACCCGACGGAACGCGCGAGGCTTTTAGATGATTTCAATGCTTCTTTAGCTCTTCATTCTCTGCGTTATCAATGTATACAAAAAAATGTATCGCGCGCCCTGATCGCTTATTTTTTTTAGTTTATACGTTGATTTAAATATAATAATAAATCCAAATTACAACTTATTTATCTTCTAAAAAATTGTTTACGATTTACTCAAACCCGTCCTTATGCCAAATAAATTATAATTCATAAAAGTAAGCGGAAATATATTTATATTCGTATTATTATATTAATTCTCATACTTTCATCAAGCGATAAAGCATTATCCCCAAAAACTAGCCAATCATCCATTCGGCCGCCAATCGTCAGTACCTGAAAGTGCATATTCTACAAGCGATGAGATGGTCCCGTTGGTAGCGTTCTTGGCTACGGTCCGCAGGGGTGCGGGATCGTTCCCCGCGCTCAGTGCTTTTTTTAAAATTATTATTACCATTAATTCTTATTTGATTAGTTATTTTTATTCGTTATCATTATTATTTTAATCAGTTATCTTTTAGTGTCGACAAATTTATCGCGCACTCCGACCGCTTATTTGATTAGTTTGTACGTTAATTTAAATGTAATAATAAATGTAAATTACAACTTATTTATCTTCTAAAAAATGGTTTGCGCTTTACTCACACCCGTCTCTATGCCGAATAAATTGTAATTCATAAAAGTAAGCGGAAATATATTTATATTCGCATTATTATATTCATTCTCATATACTATCATCAAGCGATAAAGCATTATCACCAAAAACAAGCCAATCATCCATCCGGCCGCGAATCGTAACTTACGAGAATGAATATAATAATACGACTATAAATATATTTCCGCTTATTTTTATGAATTAAAAATTATTAGGCATAGGGATGGGTGTGAGTAAAGCGCAAACAAATTTTTAGAAGATAAATAAGTTGTAATTTACATTTATTATTACATTCAAATCAACGTACAAACTAATCAAATAAGCGGTCGGAGTGCGCGATAAATTTTTCGACACTAAAAGATAACTAATTGAAATAATAATGATAACTAACAAAAATAACTAATCAAACAAGAATTAATAGTAATAATAATTTTAAAAAAAGCACTGAGCGCGGGGAACGATCCTGCGCCCCTGCGGACCGAAGCCAGGAACGCTACAAACGGGACCATCCCATCGCTTGTAGAATATGCACTTTCTGGTACTGACGATTCGCAGCCGGATGGATGATTGGCTAGTTTTTGGGGATAATGCTTTATCGCTTGATGAAAGTATGAGAATTAATATAATAATACGAATATAAATATATTTCCGCTTACTTTTATTAATTATAATTTATTTTGCATAAGAACGGGTGTGAGTAAAGCGTAAACAATTTTTTAGAAGATAAATAAGTTGTAATTTGGATTCATAATTATATTTATCAGTCAGGGTGCGCGATACATTTTTTTGTATATATTGATAACGCAGAGAATCAAGAGCTAAATAAGCATCGAAATCATCTAAAAGCCTCGCGCGTTCCGTCGGGTGACGTCACGCGCGATTCGTGCTCAGATTGCTTTTTCCCTCGAAGCCTTCGTTTCGGCTTGGCCGCACATGAACGTGCTCAGCGTCTATGTATTGGTGTAGCTGCCGAAGGCGCGGTTGGGAAACTTCGGCGCGCTCGGCTCTTTCCGAAGATGTCCGAGCGTCGCTCGCCCACGGACACGCGCTACTATGATTGTGTGATGGGCGCGTAAGAGACTAGAGAGGGGGTAACTTTTGCGCGCGATCTCGCTGCACTGCTTGCTGGGATGCGTATTCGATCCTCTTCCATCCCTCTTACACGACATCGATACTCAGCTTACTTCGGGAGGTCTTAGAGATAGTGGCGCCATCCCTGTTTGACCACATTTTTGTAGCCACTTTGAAATGCACAGATCGGCCTCCTCCCACTCTAGCCTCCATGGGCAATGCAAAGGCGCTGAAAACAGCGTCCCCAAAAATGTGTCGAAGAGATGGTGCTGGGGTGCAGCGGCACCTATATATATAGTAATATATTGGTCAACGAGGTTAAAGTGATCGGATGAGTTTCTAACCTCACGACACACCGATCGTGACATCAAACGTCGAAATATCCGCCGATTCATAATTTCCTCATGACGGTTCGGAAAAAAACGCAGAAGCGAGAACAGATCTCAAACTCAAAATGGCGGCGATACAGCCCATCTAGAAAAACGTGTTTTTTTTACAAATAGCTTCACGGGAGAACGGTTTTCTCGTAAAATATGAGATCTGAAACAAAAACCAAAAAATGATAATTTATACATTATTAGCTATGAGAATACCTAGAAATGTGCTTTCAAATTGTGAAAAAATAGCGCACTTTGAAGGAAATAAATCGATTTTTTGCCAAAAAAAAGCAGTAAATTGTTTATAAAAAAAAGTGTACATTTCATCAAAAAACGGCTACGTACTCCCATAGAGAATGTAATTGTGAAGCTGCTATTGAAATTTCAAATCAATGCATGCAAAGGTGGTCGAGTAATCCGTCTTCCGAGATTGAAAAAAGTGGTTTCGAGAAAAACGCGTTTAGAGTTGTACGAGCAACTCAGCGCGCGGTCCGAGGCGCTGCGGCCAAATTGATAATTGAAACTTTAAATAAAAAAATCGCTACAGGACCAATTGCATATTATTTTTATAACACCAAAGTATTTTTAGGCAAGAAAACGCCTTTACAAAATCCTAAAGTGGTGTTATCCTTCAACACGAATGAGGGTTAGGTACATCATCTGCGATCTTTCTTAGATCGCACCCATGTTTAGCGTATATCTATATACATAAAGGTGCCGGAGCACCGCAGCGCCATCATTTCTCGTTCTCGTTTTGGGGACGGGTTGAAAGAGCTCCATAAACTTAGCCGCCGACTATGGGAATATCGAATTTTTTTCGACGCCAATCGATTGTTAGTCGTTTGTTAGTGTTTGTTAGACAAAACCCAGCGTTTGTTAGACTTTATTTATTGAATAAAACGAAAAAAAAAATTTATGCCAAAGTTAGCCCCAGCAAATAGTTTTCTGGTGAATTCGAACTTTTCTTCGTAACCAATCGATTGTTAGTCGTTTGTTAGTGATTGTTAGTAACTTTATATCGTTTGTTAGAGCTCAATTATTAATAAAATTAATGAAAAACTTTTCGGCCCTAGAGCGCGCTGCAAGCCAAGTGAAGATGGCGGCATCGTCGCGACAGCTGCTACCGGCTTTCGACATGTGACTCGTCAATTTCAGCAAAACGATGATTCTTGTCATTCTAATAGATTGTTAGACGATCGCTAGTGATTGTTAGTTAACTTTCATCGTTTGTTAGAGCTCCATTTATATTTAATCGCTGAAAAACTTTTCGGCGCTAGAGCGCGCTGCTTGTCGCGAAGGTTGGCGGCATCGTCGCGACAGCTGCTTCCGGCTTTCCACATGTGACTCGTAAATTTCAGCAAAACGTTGATTCTTGTCATTCTATTAAATTGTTAGACGATCGCTAGTGATTGTTAGTCAATTTTCATCGTTTGTTAGATCTCCATTTTTATTTAATCGCCGAAAAACTTTTCGGCGCGAGAGCGCGCTGCATGTCGCGAAGGTTGGCAGCATCGCTGCGGCAGCTGTTACGACTTTGCACATGTATCTCGTCAATTTCAGCAAAACGTTGATTCTTGTCATTCTATTAGATTGTTAGACGATCGCTAGTGATTGTTAGTTAACTTTCATCGTTTGTTAGAGCTCCATTTATATTTAATCGCTGAAAAACTTTTCGGCGCTAGAGCGCGCTGCTTGTCGCGAAGGTTGGCAGCATCGTCGCGACAGCTGCTTCCGGCTTTTCACATGTGACTCGTAAATTTCAGCAAAACGTTGATTCTTGTCATTCTATTAGATTGTTAGACGATCGCTAGTGATTGTTAGTTAACTTTCATCGTTTGTTAGAGCTCCATTTATATTTAATCGCTGAAAAACTTTTCGGCGCTAGAGCGCGCTGCTTGTCGCGAAGGTTGGTGGCATCGTCGGGACAGCTGCTTCCGGCTTTCCACATGTGACTCGTAAATTTCAGCAAAACGTTGATTCTTGTCATTCTATTAGATGGTTAGACGATCGCTAGTGATTGTTAGTTAACTTTCATCGTTTGTTAGAGCTCCATTTATATTAAATCGCTGAAAAACTTTTCGGCGCTAGAGCGCGCTGCTTGTCGCGAAGGTTGGCAGCATCGTCGCGACAGCTGCTTCCGGCTATCCACATGTGACTCGTCAATTTCAGCAAAACGATGATTCTTGTCATTCTAATAGATTGTTAAACGATCGCTAGTGATTGTTAGTTAACTTTCATCGTTTGTTAGAGCTCCATGTATATTTAATCGCTGAAAAACTTTTCGGCGCTAGAGCGCGCTGCTTGTCGCGAAGGTTGGCAGCATCGTCGTGACAGCTGCTTCCGGCTTTTCACATGTGACTCGTAAATTTCAGCAAAACGTTGATTCTTGTCATTCTATTAGATGGTTAGACGATCGCTAGTGATTGTTAGTTAACTTTCATCGTTTGTTAGAGCTCCATTTATATTTAATCGCTGAAAAACTTTTCGGCGCTAGAGCGCGCTGCTTGTCGCGTAGGTTGGCGGCATCGTCGGGACAGCTGCTTCCGGCTTTCCACATGTGACTCGTAAATTTCAGCAAAACGTTGATTCTTGTCATTCTATTAGATTGTTAGACGATCGCTAGTGATTGTTAGTTAACTTTCATCGTTTGTTAGATCTCCATTTTTATTTAATCGCCGAAAAACTTTTCGGCGCTAGAGCGCGCTGCTTGTCGCGAAGGTTGGCGGCATCGTCGCGACAGCTGCTTCCGGCTTTCCACATGTGACTCGTCAATTTCAGCAAAACGTTGATTCTTGTCATTCTATTAGATTGTTAGACGATCGCTAGTGATTGTAAGTCAATTTTCATCGTTTGTTAGATCTCCATTTTTATTTAATCGCCGAAAAACTTTTCGGCGCTAGAGCGCGCTGCTTGTCGCGAAGGTTGGCAGCATCGTCGTGACAGCTGCTTCCGGCTTTTCACATGTGACTCGTAAATTTCAGCAAAACGTTGATTCTTGTCATTCTATTAGATGGTTAGACGATCGCTAGTGATTGTTAGTTAACTTTCATCGTTTGTTAGATCTCCATTTTTATTTAATCGCCGAAAAACTTTTCGGCGCTAGAGCGCGCTGCTTGTCGCGAAGGTTGGCGGCATCGTCGCGACAGCTGCTTCCGGCTTTCCACATGTGACTCGTCAATTTCAGCAAAACGTTGATTCTTGTCATTCTATTAGATTGTTAGACGATCGCTAGTGATTGTAAGTCAATTTTCATCGTTTGTTAGATCTCCATTTTTATTTAATCGCCGAAAAACTTTTCGGCGCTAGAGCGCGCTGCTTGTCGCGAAGGTTGGCAGCATCGTCGCGACAGCTGCTTCCGGCTATCCACATGTGACTCGTCAATTTCAGCAAAACGATGATTCTTGTCATTCTAATAGATTGTTAGACGATCGCTAGTGATTGTTAGTTAACTTTCATCGTTTGTTAGAGCTCCATTTATATTTAATCGCTGAAAAACTTTTCGGCGCTAGAGCGCGCTGCTTGTCGCGAAGGTTGGCAGCATCGTCGCGACAGCTGCTTCCGGCTATCCACATGTGACTCGTCAATTTCAGCAAAACGATGATTCTTGTCATTCTAATAGATTGTTAGACGATCGCTAGTGATTGTTAGTTAACTTTCATCGTTTGTTAGAGCTCCATTTATATTTAATCGCTGAAAAACTTTTCGGCGCTAGAGCGCGCTGCTTGTCGCGAAGGTTGGCAGCATCGTCGCGACAGCTGCTTCCGGCTATCCACATGTGACTCGTCAATTTCAGCAAAACGATGATTCTTGTCATTCTATTAGATGGTTAGACGATCGCGAGTGATTGTTAGTTAACTTTCATCGTTTGTTAGAGCTCCATTTATTTTAAATCGCTGAAAAACTTTTCGGCGCTAGAGCGCGCTGCTTGTCGCGAAGGTTGGCAGCATCGTCGCGACAGCTGCTTCAGGCTTTTCACATGTGACTCGTAAATTTCAGCAAAACGTTGATTCTTGTCATTCTATTAGATGGTTAGACGATCGCGAGTGATTGTTAGTTAACTTTCATCGTTTGTTAGAGCTCCATTTATTTTAAATCGCTGAAAAACTTTTCGGCGCTAGAGCGCGCTGCTTGTCGCGAAGGTTGGCAGCATCGTCGCGACAGCTGCTTCCGGCTATCCACATGTGACTCGTCAATTTCAGCAAAACGATGATTCTTGTCATTCTAATAGATTGTTAGACGATCGCTAGTGATTGTTAGTTAGCTTTCATCGTTTGTTAGAGCTCCATTTATATTTAATCGCTGAAAAACTTTTCGGCGCTAGAGCGCGCTGCTTGTCGCGAAGGTTGGCAGCATCGTCGCGACAGCTGCTTCCGGCTATCCACATGTGACTCGTCAATTTCAGCAAAACGATGATTCTTGTCATTCTAATAGATTGTTAGACGATCGCTAGTGATTGTTAGTTAACTTTCATCGTTTGTTAGAGCTCCATTTATATTTAATCGCTGAAAAACTTTTCGGCGCTAGAGCGCGCTGCTTGTCGCGAAGGTTGGCGGCATCGTCGCGACAGCTGCTTCCGGCTTTCCACATGTGACTCGTAAATTTCAGCAAAACGTTGATTCTTGTCATTCTATTAGATTGTTAGACGATCGCTAGTGATTGTTAGTCAATTTTCATCGTTTGTTAGATCTCCATTTTTATTTAATCGCCGAAAAACTTTTCGGCGCGAGAGCGCGCTGCATGTCGCGAAGGTTGGCAGCATCGCTGCGGCAGCTGTTACGACTTTGCACATGTATCTCGTCAATTTCAGCAAAACGTTGATTCTTGTCATTCTATTAGATTGTTAGACGATCGCTAGTGATTGTTAGTTAACTTTCATCGTTTGTTAGAGCTCCATTTATATTTAATCGCTGAAAAACTTTTCGGCGCTAGAGCGCGCTGCTTGTCGCGAAGGTTGGCAGCATCGTCGCGACAGCTGCTTCCGGCTTTTCACATGTGACTCGTAAATTTCAGCAAAACGTTGATTCTTATCATTCTATTAGATGGTTAGACGATCGCTAGTGATTGTTAGTTAACTTTCATCGTTTGTTAGAGCTCCATTTATATTTAATCGCTGAAAAACTTTTCGGCGCTAGAGCGCGCTGCTTGTCGCGAAGGTTGGCGGCATCGTCGGGACAGCTGCTTCCGGCTTTCCACATGTGACTCGTAAATTTCAGCAAAACGTTGATTCTTGTCATTCTATTAGATGGTTAGACGATCGCTAGTGATTGTTAGTTAACTTTCATCGTTTGTTAGAGCTCCATTTATATTTAATCGCTGAAAAACTTTTCGGCGCTAGAGCGCGCTGCTTGTCGCGAAGGTTGGCAGCATCGTCGTGACAGCTGCTTCCGGCTTTTCACATGTGACTCGTAAATTTCAGCAAAACGTTGATTCTTGTCATTCTATTAGATGGTTAGACGATCGCTAGTGATTGTTAGTTAACTTTCATCGTTTGTTAGAGCTCCATTTATATTTAATCGCTGAAAAACTTTTCGGCGCTAGAGCGCGCTGCTTGTCGCGTAGGTTGGCGGCATCGTCGGGACAGCTGCTTCCGGCTTTCCACATGTGACTCGTAAATTTCAGGAAAACGTTGATTCTTGTCATTCTATTAGATTGTTAGACGATCGCTAGTGATTGTTAGTTAACTTTCATCGTTTGTTAGATCTCCATTTTTATTTAATCGCCGAAAAACTTTTCGGCGCTAGAGCGCGCTGCTTGTCGCGAAGGTTGGCGGCATCGTCGCGACAGCTGCTTCCGGCTATCCACATGTGACTCGTCAATTTCAGCAAAACGATGATTCTTGTCATTCTAATAGATTGTTAGACGATCGCTAGTGATTGTTAGTTAACTTTCATCGTTTGTTAGAGCTCCATTTATATTTAATCGCTGAAAAACTTTTCGGCGCTAGAGCGCGCTGCTTGTCGCGAAGGTTGGCGGCATCGTCGGGACAGCTGCTTCCGGCTTTCCACATGTGACTCGTAAATTTCAGCAAAACGTTGATTCTTGTCATTCTATTAGATGGTTAGACGATCGCGAGTGATTGTTAGTTAACTTTCATCGTTTGTTAGAGCTCCATTTATATTAAATCGCTGAAAAACTTTTCGGCGCTAGAGCGCGCTGCTTGTCGCGAAGGTTGGCAGCATCGTCGCGACAGCTGCTTCAGGCTTTTCACATGTGACTCGTAAATTTCAGCAAAACGTTGATTCTTGTCATTCTACTAGATGGTTAGACGATCGCGAGTGATTGTTAGTTAACTTTCATCGTTTGTTAGAGCTCCATTTATATTAAATCGCTGAAAAACTTTTCGGCGCTAGAGCGCGCTGCTTGTCGCGAAGGTTGGCAGCATCGTCGCGACAGCTGCTTCAGGCTTTTCACATGTGACTCGTAAATTTCAGCAAAACGTTGATTCTTGTCATTCTATTAGATGGTTAGACGATCGCGAGTGATTGTTAGTTAACTTTCATCGTTTGTTAGAGCTCCATTTATATTAAATCGCTGAAAAACTTTTCGGCGCTAGAGCGCGCTGCTTGTCGCGAAGGTTGGCAGCATCGTCGCGACAGCTGCTTCCGAGTATCCACATGTGACTCGTCAATTTCAGCAAAACGATGATTCTTGTCATTCTAATAGATTGTTAGACGATCGCTAGTGATTGTTAGTTAACTTTCATCGTTTGTTAGAGCTCCATTTATATTTAATCGCTGAAAAACTTTTCGGCGCTAGAGCGCGCTGGTTGTCGCGAAGGTTGGCAGCATCGTCGCGACAGCTGCTTCCGGCTATCCACATGTGACTCGTCAATTTCAGCAAAACGATGATTCTTGTCATTCTAATAGATTGTTAGACGATCGCTAGTGATTGTTAGTTAACTTTCATCGTTTGTTAGAGCTCCATTTATATTTAATCGCTGAACAACTTTTCGGCGCTAGAGCGCGCTGCTTGTCGCGAAGGTTGGCAGCATCGTCGCGACAGCTGCTTCCGGCTTTCCACATGTGACTCGTCAATTTCAGCAAAACGTTGATTCTTGTCATTCTATTAGATTGTTAGACGATCGCTAGTGATTGTTAGTCAATTTTCATCGTTTGTTAGATCTCCATTTTTATTTAATCGCCGAAAGACTTTTCGGCGCCAGAGCGCGCTGCATGTCGCGAAGGTTGGCAGCATCGCTGCGGCAGCTGTTACGACTTTGCACATGTATCTCGTCAATTTCAGCAAAACGTTGATTCTTGTCTTTCTATTAGATTGTTAGACGATCGCTAGTGATTGTTAGTTAACTTTCATCGTTTGTTAGAGCTCCATTTATATTTAATCGCTGAAAAACTTTTCGGCGCTAGAGCGCGCTGCTTGTCGCGAAGGTTGGCGGCATCGTCGCGGCAGCTGCTTCCGGCTTTCCACATGTGACTCGTAAATTTCAGCAAAACGTTGATTCTTGTCATTCTATTAGATTGTTAGACGATCGCTAGTGATTGTTAGTTAACTTTCTTCGTTTGTTAGAGCTCCATCCATATTTAATCGCTGAACAACTTTTCGGCGCTAGAGCGCGCTGCTTGTCGCGAAGATTGGCAGCATCGTCGCGACAGCTGCTTCCGGCTTTCCACATGTGACTCGTCAATTTCAGCAAAACGTTGATTCTTGTCATTCTATTAGATTGTTAGACGATCGCTAGTGATTGTTAGTTAACTTTCATCGTTTCTTAGAGCTCCATTTATAATATTATATCGCTAAAAAACTTTTCGGCGCTAGAGCGCGCTGCTTGTCGCGAAGGTTGGCGGCATCGTCGCGACAGCTGCTTCCGGCTATCCACATGTGACTCGTCAATTTCAGCAAAACGATGATTCTTGTCATTCTAATAGATTGTTAGACGATCGCTAGTGATTGTTAGTTAACTTTCATCGTTTGTTAGAGCTCCATTTATATTTAATCGCTGAAAAACTTTTCGGCGCTAGAGCGCGCTGCTTGTCGCGAAGGTTGGCGGCATCGTCGGGACAGCTGCTTCCGGCTTTCCACATGTGACTCGTAAATTTCAGCAAAACGTTGATTCTTGTCATTCTATTAGATGGTTAGACGATCGCGAGTGATTGTTAGTTAACTTTCATCGTTTGTTAGAGCTCCATTTATATTAAATCGCTGAAAAACTTTTCGGCGCTAGAGCGCGCTGCTTGTCGCGAAGGTTGGCAGCATCGTCGCGACAGCTGCTTCAGGCTTTTCACATGTGACTCGTAAATTTCAGCAAAACGTTGATTCTTGTCATTCTATTAGATGGTTAGACGATCGCGAGTGATTGTTAGTTAACTTTCATCGTTTGTTAGAGCTCCATTTATATTAAATCGCTGAAAAACTTTTCGGCGCTAGAGCGCGCTGCTTGTCGCGAAGGTTGGCAGCATCGTCGCGACAGCTGCTTCCGAGTATCCACATGTGACTCGTCAATTTCAGCAAAACGATGATTCTTGTCATTCTAATAGATTGTTAGACGATCGCTAGTGATTGTTAGTTAACTTTCATCGTTTGTTAGAGCTCCATTTATATTTAATCGCTGAAAAACTTTTCGGCGCTAGAGCGCGCTGCTTGTCGCGAAGGTTGGCAGCATCGTCGCGACAGCTGCTTCCGGCTATCCACATGTGACTCGTCAATTTCAGCAAAACGATGATTCTTGTCATTCTAATAGATTGTTAGACGATCGCTAGTGATTGTTAGTTAACTTTCATCGTTTGTTAGAGCTCCATTTATATTTAATCGCTGAACAACTTTTCGGCGCTAGAGCGCGCTGCTTGTCGCGAAGGTTGGCAGCATCGTCGCGACAGCTGCTTCCGGCTTTCCACATGTGACTCGTCAATTTCAGCAAAACGTTGATTCTTGTCATTCTATTAGATTGTTAGACGATCGCTAGTGATTGTTAGTCAATTTTCATCGTTTGTTAGATCTCCATTTTTATTTAATCGCCGAAAGACTTTTCGGCGCCAGAGCGCGCTGCATGTCGCGAAGGTTGGCAGCATCGCTGCGGCAGCTGTTACGACTTTGCACATGTATCTCGTCAATTTCAGCAAAACGTTGATTCTTGTCTTTCTATTAGATTGTTAGACGATCGCTAGTGATTGTTAGTTAACTTTCATCGTTTGTTAGAGCTCCATTTATATTTAATCGCTGAAAAACTTTTCGGCGCTAGAGCGCGCTGCTTGTCGCGAAGGTTGGCGGCATCGTCGCGGCAGCTGCTTCCGGCTTTCCACATGTGACTCGTAAATTTCAGCAAAACGTTGATTCTTGTCATTCTATTAGATTGTTAGACGATCGCTAGTGATTGTTAGTTAACTTTCTTCGTTTGTTAGAGCTCCATCCATATTTAATCGCTGAACAACTTTTCGGCGCTAGAGCGCGCTGCTTGTCGCGAAGATTGGCAGCATCGTCGCGACAGCTGCTTCCGGCTTTCCACATGTGACTCGTCAATTTCAGCAAAACGTTGATTCTTGTCATTCTATTAGATTGTTAGACGATCGCTAGTGATTGTTAGTTAACTTTCTTCGTTTGTTAGAGCTCCATCCATATTTAATCGCTGAACAACTTTTCGGCGCTAGAGCGCGCTGCTTGTCGCGAAGATTGGCAGCATCGTCGCGACAGCTGCTTCCGGCTTTCCACATGTGACTCGTCAATTTCAGCAAAACGTTGATTCTTGTCATTCTATTAGATTGTTAGACGATCGCTAGTGATTGTTAGTTAACTTTCATCGTTTCTTAGAGCTCCATTTATAATATTATATCGCTAAAAAACTTTTCGGCGCTAGAGCGCGCTGCATGTCGCGAAGGTTGGCAGCATCGTCGCGACAGCTACTTCCGGCTTTGCACATTTAACTCGTCCATTTCAGCAAAACGTTGATTCTTGACATTCTATTAGACAATCACTAGCGATCGTCTAACAATCGAATAGAATGACAAGAATCAACGTTTTGCTGAAATTGACGAGATACATGTGCAAAGCCGGAAGCAGCTGTCGCGACGATACTGCCAACCTTCGCGACATGCAGCGCGCTCTCGCGCCGAAAAGTTTTTCGGCGATTGAATAAAAATGGAGATCTAACAAACGATGAAAATTAACTAACAATCACTAGCATTCGTCTAACAATCTAATAGAATGACAAGAATCAACGTTTTGCTGAAATTGACGAGATACATGTGCAAAGCCCGAAGCAGCTGTCGCAACGATGCTGCCAACCATCGCGACATGCAGCCCGCTCTCGCGCCGAAAGGATTTTCGGCGATTAAATAAAAATGGAGATCTAACAAACGATGAAAATTAACTAACAATCACTAGCATTCGTCTAACAATCAAATAGAATGTCAAGAATCAACGTTTCGCTGAAATTGACGAGTTACATGTGCAAAGCCGGAAGCAGCTGTCGCGACGATGCTGCCAACCTTCGCGACAAGCAGCGCGCTCTAGCGACGAAAAGTTTTTTAGTGATTAAATATAAATGGAGCTCTAACAAACGATGAAAATTGACTAACAATCACTAGCGATCGTCTAACAATCTAATAGAATGACAAGAATCAACGTTTTGCTGAAATTGACGAGTCACATGTGGAAAGCCGGAAGCAGCTGTCGCGACGATGCTGCCAACCTTCGCGACAAGCAGCGCGCTCGAGCGCCGAAAAGTTTTTCAGCGATTAAATATAAATGGAGCTCTAACAAACGATGAAAGTTAACTAACAATCACTAGCGATCGTCTAACCATCTAATAGAATGACAAGAATCAACGTTTTGCTGAAATTTACGAGTCACATGTGGAAAGCCGG